>BSUD01000002.1:32147474-32325189 GCA_033239045.1 Fagopyrum esculentum | reverse complement strand
ATTATTTATATAAAAAATTATTTTAAAAATCGAATTTTGAATTTTGAAATTAGTTAAAATATATAAAATTAAAAAACTTCCAAAAAATTTTTTATAAAAAATTCATAGTAAAATCTATTTTTTAAAAAAAGTAATTTTTTTTAATAAAAAAAATAGTTACGAAATTATTATTTAAAATATATATATATATATATATATATATATATATATATATATATATATATATATATATATTTTTTTTGAACATGTTAAATGTTATTAACTTGATTCGAAAATATAAAATCCACATCACATAATTAATTCTTGATGACATATAGGATTTCGGTTGCGACGTTATCGTCGGAGTTACAATTTTGCCGAAACAAATAAGACATATTATTTTGGGTAAATATGTTGATAGTTTGTGTCGCTTCTAGTAATTTCAAAAGTTGGTATTATTTTGGATTGAATGTGATAGTTGGTATTATTTTGGGTTATTTTTCCTTCGATTTAATACTAACATCGGATCTAACATTCTAGATATCAAAAAGATAGTAAACACACAAACACACATAAGGTAAAGTAAACATATATGATGCTCACACTCAACCGGTTCTTATCTTTATTAAGGTCAATCCCTTTTACTAATTCAACTTATGGTTGTTACACGAGAATTGCTACGATCTTGCCTCTGTTCCCTTTCACCAACAAGAATAGAACGTATACATCCTTTCGTCACTTGCTGAACTGGTCACAAGAGCACCTCCCAGTTTCCCCATTCTGAATTGGACAAGCGGTAACCGTCCGGTTATAGTACACTTGGGCCAATTACGGTATAACAAGGTCAATCCTATTCCGGTTATCAGTTATAACGATAAACATCAACACAAACAAGCCAATACAATCAAACTAATATACGGAATGAAGCTAAGTAAGCTCAAGGGACTTATATCACTCGAAGGTAACTCGAAGATCAACAAAATCTCAGTTTCCCTCACGAAAGGAGCAAGGAAAGTCTGTTCACACAAGGCATCACGAATAAGGAACGAAACGGTTGCTAGAAGTCTATAACTTCTAGTCTCAATGATCTCTAAGAGATCTCCACAAGGTAGGGTCACAAACCCTAGTCTTACAAATCACTAAGGGTCAACAACAACATCATAAGCTAAGGGAATGAACGAAGGATGCAAGGAAGGAAGCCGCTCACCAAAGACGGGAGCAATTGAGGGAAAACCGCAGGGTCGATTGGGCAAGGCACATGTGCGACAAAACAGACAACCGCATGGGTGACTCTATACAGGCGTAGGGGCCGTGGCGTACCAGAAACGACTGTCTGGGTTTTCTCTTGACAAACTCACAGCAAGGGATCCAAAGCTCGATTTTTTTGATCCAACACGTCAAGACTCAACCAAGGGAGCCTGAGAATAACAATGAATCAACAACGGAACAACCAGCAAGGTTCAAGACTCGATCTTGATCCTTGGAGAAGAAGAGAAGAAGAAAAGAAGAAAAGAGAGAAACGAGAGAAGAAAGCAAAACATTAGGGAAAGGCATGCAACAACTCATGAACGTGATGAAGAACTCAGAGAAGAAGACTTACACGTTCAACAAGGGAAGGAGGGAAACGGCTGCATCTCTCAGGGTTGAAGAAACGTAAGCAAGAAGCGGGAGAAACGGGAAGAAGGCGGGATAATATAGAGAATGAAGAAAAGATAGAAGGAAAGGCGTTCTAGGATTAGGAAGAAGATAGCAAAGCCGGCCCATTAGATAGAAGATCGGATCTTCTATCTATGGAAGGTGTAATAGTTAGGATTTCCGAATTCTAATTAATGTTGATTAACTTAATCGTTTATAGTAATTGACATATAACTCGCAAAGATTTCGCAAGTGATGAGTGTGAGTCCCACCGTTATGTTCCTAGCGTAATTTTGGACGTTTAGGGAAACTTTTACTTTTTCCCCCGGGTAATTATTTTTACCCTCCGGTGTTATTTGGAACATTTAGGAGCTCCAATTAATAAAAATTCAGTTGAGAGAAATGATCAGGACATCGGATATGTCCTAGATATGAAATAACATGGAGAGGCAAAACGGCCATAAGAGTCGCTATTTCGTTTCTTAACGGCTAAGAAAGACGACTTAGGATTACACGTTTTTTGAATCAGTTGTGGAATAATTATCCCTACAATATTCCAGATTTAATATTCCAATCTCGAGAAGTTTGGAGAAGGAGGTTCGACCCGCCTTTTGATCGGTTAAAGGATAATTATCGACTTCGCTAAAGAATAATTATCGTCTTTACTATAAATAGCATAAAATCCTTTATTAATTCATTTCCTTTCACGTTTCCTCGTAAAAGCTCTAATTTCTCTCAACTTCAAACTCAGATCTACTCTCCGTTTCTGATCCGATTTCAATTCCGTTTGAGTTTTCTAGATTCCTCTCTTTATTCTCTTCATATCGGTACCGAGTTTCTGTATTTCCGAGCAGATGAAGAGCTGGTCGAGCATATATTTCACCAGACAGCTCAGATTCCGATGAATTTTATGCTGTCCATGCGTAGCCTGCGTCGTTGTGATTCCAAATCTTCTTTCAAATCGTAAATCGGGTTAGTAACAAATAACTTATGAATTTATTCGTTTTCCGTACTGGGATTTGGCCCAAATTGACTTTAGACTTGTCAAAATGGATAATTAGAAATTCCATTGTGGTCGTTATATTATTCTGGTGATTATGGGTAGTTTCTTTGATGAAATCTGATGACAGGTGGGTTTAGAAATTGCCTGTGGGCAAAACGTTATTCTGGCAAAATTTAATTAATTAATTAATTTATGATTAGAATTTAGATTGAGTAATGTCGATTTGATACTACCTTGAGATTTGAGGAATTGTGAGTTATGTTGAGATATTGAGGTTTAGTTGGTTGTGAGGCTTATAGATTATGATCCTTATGGATCCCTTGGGTCTAGCTGTGACCTTTTTGATTGATAGGAGTATTGATATCTCTTTATGCCTTGTTATTAGGCAGTGTCCCTCTCAGGATTGGAGGTTGATCGTGGTTGTGATTGTACGAGGTTGAGGTAAGTCCGTAGGACTTACTTAGCTGTCATCCTTATATTGGGTGTTTGCATGAGTGGTGTGTGCTTTATATGGTTGCTATGATAGCATGAGACGTCGTATATACCGACCTATATTTTATTGATTGCCCCGTATGCGTGGCTGTGATAGCCTTTCCCTTTCATCCCGCCGTGGAGTTTGGGAGGTTCTCTAATGTCAGGCCAAACTTGGTATACGGGGAGGGCACAACACCACTCCCATAGGGTACACTGGTTGTGTGACCGATTCCACTCCAGATGGCTAGCAGGCTCAAAGGGGAGGATGTATCGGTCCTCGTGTCACATATTTTCATCTATGGATATATATACATACGATTTGAGTGAATGACCATTATATGAAGATGATAAAATGGGTAAATGTGTGATAGCATGCTGATGTGTTTATCTTTCATGATTGTGTTTGTGCTTATGCATTTCCTCATATATGTATGGTTAGCTAACAGTTTCATACCGTGTTGTAGATGTTGCAGGTTAGGTGTTGCGAAGTGATCTGACAGGGTGACAGGCCGAGGACTCTCGTACATTAGGTGGTTGGTTTGGGATGTTTATCTTTCCCCTCCTGTGTGAGGATGTTGTTTATACTCGGCTACGTTGTCTTTATCTTTGAGTTGTACTGTTTAAACAGTTTTATGTATTTGTTTTTTGTCTATCAGTGCCATGTTGTAAGGTCTAGTGAACTTGTTGTCAAGATAGGGTCAGGATCCACTATGAGATCCTAGCCCAATGTGACATCCCGAGTCCCACGGAATCGGGGTGTTACAAAGTTGGTATCAGAGTCTTAGGTTTACAACAATGACACTTGCTACCTGCAATGAGGTTTGATAGGTAAAATAAACAGAACTCGAAAGGGGTCTGAATGTACGAGAAGTCGTCACCTCTGCTATGGATCTTACGGAATCGGGGTATTTGTTTTTAAGACGTTTTGGTTTTAAGTGTGGTTTTGGGTTAGAATGTACGAGAAGTCGTCACCTCTGCTATGGATCTCTGCAGCGTAGATATGTATATATATGTATATGTGTATTATGGATTATGTGGATGTATTATATATATATATGTATATATATATATATATATATATATATATATATATATATATATATATATATATATATATCGATACATATGGGATATATGTAGCCTTTATAAGATTAAGTGCGTATATCCTACAGATGGCTCAGACTAGAGTAGTATCTATAGTGGGACGAGGTAGGGGTACACCCCTTCTTCCTCCAGTGGTGATAAGTCAGGGACCAGTTTTCGCTGTTGTTTCGCCTATGGCAGAGAACGAGTTTGAAGAGGCTGATTATGTCTCCATGAGTGGATTCGAGCTTCAAGAGTATATACGTCAAGTATATGAGGCTGTTAGCGGGTAGACCTACACCGGATATACCAACAATGGTGGGACCAACTGAAGCTTCTAGATCAAAGAAGAAACAAAGTGTCAAACTAGTGAAAGATGAAGTAGGGCTTCAAGGTGGTAAATAGTGTCTGGCTTATGGACGTTTGAGTAGTTTCCGTTCTATAAGGACTTCTGGTGAGACGAGAACTTCTTACAATTGCGGGAAGCCTGGACACATAAGACCACACTGTCCAAAATCGCCAGTGACTTTCTTCACCTGTGGTAGACCAGGTCATAAAGCTGCCTTTTGTAGGCAAGGTGGAGTTGTATCACGACAGGGTTCTTCTTCTGTCGGTATGACGAGAGGTGGTCAGATGACCCCTCAGCAGCATACACAGGGACAACAGAGAGTTCCAAATCGTCAATCTACTCAGGGATTCATTCCCATACCGAGTAGAGACAGAGGTCGTGGAGGAAGTACCACTGACACCAAAGGAGCTCAGGGTAGAGCCCTTGAGCTGAGAAGTGCAGAGGAGTCACCCGTATCAGTAGCACAGATGGGACGTCTGTGTCTCAACTGTGGCGATCCAGATCATTTGCGCTCTGAGTGTTCCTTGGCACTGATAACGTACTTTACATGTGGTGAACTAGGCCATTTAGCCCTTTTTGTCAACAAGGTAGTGTTTCTTCTCAGCAAGACCTTCCTCTTTCTGGTGTGGAAAGAGTAGAAGTGGAGGATATGGTGATGACCTCAGTTATACCTGAGGAGCATAGGGCTGAGGTTTGAGTGATGATATACAATGGAGCTGCTAGCGTTAGCTGTTACCGATACCATTCTCGTTAATGGTTTACCTAGTAGAGTTTTGTTTGATATGGGTGCTATGCACTCTTTGCTTTTGATGCATGTATAGATTGATTTTAGATACAATAAAGGGTAGACCTTCCTTGATAGGGATACCAGTTAGGGGTTTGAAGTACCCGCGAGATATGTGATTGTCCCCTTTATGTAGGGACTTGTGTATGGTTTGCAGACTTCTTTGTCATGCCGTAGGTGCCTGAAGAAGTCATTATGTGTATGGATTGGATGAATAGATATCATGTTGTGTTAGATATTAGTAGGAAGGCTATTATAGTCTTTACTAAGATGGTAGATAGAGGTCTTCCGAGGTTAAGACCTTTGAAGAGACGGGTTTGTCATCAGGGCTGTACGAGCAAAGAGTTGATAGCAAAGGGATGTGACGCCTTCTAGTGTTATACTATGAAGGAGTGAGATAGTCTAACATTGGAAGGTAGTTGTGTATGAGTTTATAGACGTGCTACTGAACCGTCTAGTTGCCGCCTCAGTGGAATGTGGGTATTGTTATCGAGTTGGAGTATGATACGCGACTGATTGGGAAGGCCCATATCATATGGCGCCTGTCGAGATGTTGTAACTGATGACTTGAAGAGTTAGCTGAGACGGGCTTCCTTCGCCCTATTGTATTAATGCCTCGTATTGACGACCTGTTGGGTTAGCTTCAAGAAGCAATGGTGCTTTTCAGGAATTTCTTCGCTCAAATTACCACCAATTGAGGGTGAGAGAGCAGGATGTGCATAAGATAGTTGTTCATACCCATTATGGACACTACAAGTATGTAGTGATGTCATTTGGGTTGACGAATGCCTTAACAGTCTTTGTGGAGTTGATAAATAGTATTTTCGTCAACTTCTTTGAATAGTCTATGGTGGTCTTCATTGATGACATTTCGATATACTCTCGTACTAGAGAGAAGCATACCGATCATGTGAGGACAACTTTGCTGATGTCGAGAGATAGAGGGTTGTATACTACGCTCTCTGAGTACGAGTGGGATGCCAGTGGTAGCCTTCTTAGGCCATGTTGTCTCCGCCAGTGGGATCTTGGTTGATCTGACGAGGATTGAGTATGTTGCAACATAAACGATACTGATGAATATTAAGGGAATACATAGTTTTCTCGGCTTAGCCGATTACTACCCACGCTTGTGGAAGGGTTTTGTAAATATGTATCCCTTTACGAGTCTTTTGAGGAAGACCCTCAGAATTGCGTTGTCAAAGCAATATGCCAGAACGTTGAAGAGTGGAGGAGACATTTGACCTCTGCTTCGATTTTGTTATAGTCCGAAGGTTTTGGGGATTCCATAATATACGGTGATATATTCCAGCTAAGTTTAAGACGCGTATTAATACAGAGAAGTGGAGTTATGGATATGTGGGTCTACAGCTGAAGACGTGTGAGGAGACCTACCTGACGCCTGATTTAGAGTTAGCAGCAGAGTTGAATAACCACCAGCGTGAAGGACTCGAGTTGATCAAGACTTTAACCCAGAGATTCCATATTATTCAGAGAAGTTGAACGTTGTCGCCAACAACTTGAACAGAAAGACGCCACAAGAGAAGACAATTGCGAGGCTGACAGTTTAGCCTCAGCTTTAGAGAGATCCAACTTGGCTTGAGTTGGATAACAGTTCCTTGATGAGAATATCCAGTTATGCCTTAAAGGTTCTACCTGGTCTGTTGGATGAGGTCCAACAAAAGCAAGGGACCTGCCCGACCTTGTTGAGGATGGGAGAGAAGAAGTCTCGTAATGAGACACCACATTTCTCCATGTGAGTAGATGGAATGATGAAGAGTCATGACCGCTTTTGTGTACATGCTGATGCAGAGTGAGACAGACAATTTTACAGTACATTCACTGTATACCTTACTCAGTACATTCAGGTACGAGTAAGAGGTACCACGAGGTGAGACGATTATATTGATGGAGAAGATGGAAACTGATGTAATTAGATTTGTGACACAGTTTGTGACATGTCAGCAGATCAAGATAGAATATTTCCGACCTAGAGATGAGCTCCATCCACTACCAGTGCAGTAGTGGAAGTGGTTGTACATCTCTATGGACTTTGTGATGGGATTGAGGCCCAGTGGGAATTTTGATGTATCCAGATTGTTGGTGACAGATTAACGGAGCTGGCACGTTTCATTCCTATTAGAGAGACGTGGCCAGTGAATGCATTGGTTGAGGAGTACACTAGACAGATAATGAGAGTCCATGGTGTACCGAGAACGATCATCTTTGATCGAGATGGACGTTTTACCTTGAGATTTTGGGCAGTAGATACAAACTACTTTAAGGGATGAGTTTACACTTTATGACTACGTTTCACCCCAGATAGATAGATGGTCAGTCAAAGAGGACCATCCAAACCCTTGAGATATGTTATGAGCTTATGTATTAAATTGGAAACATGGATGGTTAGATTACCTCCATTAATGGATTTATTATGTGATAATGATTGACGCGCATCTTTTGGGATGACCCCTATGAGGCATTATACATATGTAAACATTGTATACCTTTATGCTAGAATTGACCAAGCAGTATTAGTGGAATAACACCTGATCCGATTCAGGATTTTATAGTTCAAGTAACGCTGATTAGAGGAAGAATGTTAGTTTTACAGTATATCATATGTATACGAGAGGCGTCGACCTTTAAAGTTCAAGTGAGAGTTCATGACCGGCTGGGAGTATCTCTGCTGTGAAATGTTAGATGTGTTGGCATAAAAGGGAAACCGAGTTTCCAATATGTCGGTTTACTTGGGATCTTCACCAAAATTGTGAAGGCAGCATGATGTTTAGCTTTGCCTTTGAGGTTAGAGGGTGTTTACCCAGTGTTCATATGTCTCAACTGAGGGAGTATAAACCAGGTTCGAGACACCTGGTGAGTTATGATGATCTAGTGGTTAAGCCGAACCACATCCTTGTTGAGCATTTGGTTACATTCCTGGAATGAGATATGAGACGCTTGCATTCGAAAGACTTTTCCATTTTAAAGGACGTAGTGGTCGAGGTGAGGACCTAAAGAGACCACATGAGAGATTGAGGATAGTATCCTAAGAAACTATCCAGAGTTTATGTCGAGACAGGTCCATCTGTGGGAGCACGAGTAGATCTCAGTGCTATCTTGATGAATGTTGTGCTTATGTGCTTATATGCCTTGATGTGTTTATTCCATGCTAGCTGTGTTGTGATTTATGATCTTAGTAGATCTTGTTGTGCTAACGTAATGTATGTCATAGTTGGAGATGATTATTTCCTCCACGCTATTTGAGTATGATTTATATTTATAGCTGGAGATGGTTCTTTCCTCCATGCTATTTGAGTGTGATTTGGATTCAGCTGGAGATGGTTCTTTCCTCCATGCTGCCTTGATGGACATAGTTTCAGTGGAGATGTGATTCCTCCATGCGATATATATGCTTATGGTTTGCTAGAGACGTATTTCCTCTATGTATGATATGTTTTGGCAAGAGATGTGCTTCCTCTGTGCCTTGTGATGTGGTATGGCGAGAGACGTGATTCCTCTACGCCTTTGGGTAGCGTTATGGCCCTGTTTTCTGGAGTTGATGATTCCTCCATGGTGACATTGAGGTTATAGATTGTTATAGGTGATGATCTTCTAAACGGAGATGTGATACCTCCGATAGAGAGAGTGAGAGTTATACCTCGGCTTATGGGTCCGAGATGACTTTGGGATTTTGCAAGTTTCGGGACGAAACTTTTTTTAAGGGGTGTGTGATGTAATAGCTAAGATTTCCGAATTCTAATTAATGTTGATTAACTTAATCGTTGATAGTAATTGACATATATCTCCCGAAGATTTCGCAAGTGATGAGTAAGAGTTCCACCGTTATGTTCCTAGCGTAATTTTGTACGTTTGGAGAACTTTTTACTTTTTTCCCCGGGTAATTATTTTTACCCTCCGGTGTTATTTGGAACATTTGGGAGCTCCAATTAATAAAACTTCAGTTGAGAGAAATGATTAGGACATCGGATATATCCTAGATATGAAATAACATGGAGAGGCAAAACGGCCATAAGAGTCGCTATTTCGTTTCTTAACGGCTAAGAAAGACGACTTAGGATTACACGTTTTCTGAATCAGTTGTGGAATAATTATCCCTACAATATTCCAGATTTAATATTCCAATCTCGAGAAGTTTGGAGAAGGAGGTTCGACCCGCCTTTTGATCGGTTAAAGGATAATTATCGACTTCGTTAAAGAATAATTATCGTCTTTACTATAAATAGCGGAAAATCCTTTATTAATTCATTGTCTTTCACGTTTCCTTATAAAAGCTCTAATTTCTCTCAACCTTCAAACTCAGATCTACTCTCCGTTTCTGATCCGATTTCAATTCCGTTTGAGTTTCTGGATTCCTCTCTTTATTCTCTTCATATCGGTAGCGAGTTTCTGCATTTCCGAGCAGATGAAGAGCTGGTCGAGCATATATGTCACCAGACAGGTTCCGTCGCTCAGATTCCGATGAATTTGATGCTATGCGTCGTTGTGATTCCGAATCTTCTTTCAGATCGTAAATCGGGTTAGTAACGAATAAGTTATGAATTTATTCGTTTTCCGTACTACTATTTGGCCTAAATTGACTTTAGACTTGTCAAAATGGATAATTAGAAATTCCATTGTGGTCGTTATATTATTCTGGTGATTATGGGTAGTTTGTTTGATGAAATCTGATTACAGGTGGGTTTAGAAATTGCCGGCGGGCAAAACGTTATTCTCGCGAAATTTAATTAATTAATTAAAGGTTAATTAATTAAATTATGATTAGAATTGAGATTGAGGAATGTCGATTAGATACTACCTTGAGATTTGAGGAATTGTGAGTTATGTTGAGATATTGAGGTTTAGTTGGTTGTGAGGCTTATAGATTATGATCCTTATGGATCCCTTGGATCTAGCTGTGACCTTTTTGATTGATAGGAGTATTGATATCTCTTTATGCCTTGTTATTAGGCAGTGTCCCTCTCAGGATTGGAGGTTGATCGTGGTTGTGATTGTACAAGGTTGAGGTAAGTCCGTATGACTTACTTAGCTGTCATCCTTATATTGGGTGTTTGCATGAGTGGTGTGTGCTTTATATGGTTGCTATGATAGCATGAGACGTCGTATATACCGACCTATGTTTTATTGATTGCCCCGTATGCGTGGCTGTGATAGCCTTTCCCTTTCATCCCGCCCTGGAGTCTGGGAGGTTCTCTGATGTCAGGCCAAACCTGGTATACGGGGAGGGCACAACACCACTCCCATAGGGTACACGGGTTGTGTGACCGATTCCACTCCAGATGGATAGCAGACTCAGAGGCGAGGATGTATCGGTCCTCGTGTCACATATTTTCATCTATGGATATATATACATACGATTTGAGTGAATGACCATTATATAAAGATGATAAAATGGATAAATGTGTGATAGCATGCTGATGTGTTTATCTTTCATGATTGTGTTTGTGCTTCTGCATTTCCTCATATATGTATGGTTAGCTAACGGTTTCATACCATGTTGTAGATGTTGCAGGTTAGGCGCTGCGGAGTGATCTGACAAGGTGACAGACTGAGGACTCTCGTACATTAGGTGGTTGGTTTGGGATGTTTACCTTTCCCCTCCTGCGTGAGGATGATGTCTTGTTTTCCCTCCTGTGTGAGGATGTTGTTTATACTCAGCTACGTTGTGTTTATCTTTGAGTTGTACTGTTTACACAGTTTTATGTATTTGTTTTTTATCTGTCAGTGCCATGTTGTAAGGTCTAGTGAACTTGTTGTCAGGATAGGGTCATGATCCACTATGAGATCCTACCCCAATGTGACATCCCGAGTCCCGCGGAATCGGGGTGTTATAGAAGGAAATAAAAATTAACGGAAAACAGATTGGCATAGTATGTGGCAAAACCGCGGGGGCGGTTTGCCTTGCCGTAAGGGCGGCTCACTTCACCACGGGGCAGTTAAGGAAAAAATTGAGGCTTTACATCAAATTGATGCTTAACATCCGCTCACGGATCATCGCCGTTCGGGCCATATCATCATGTATCTGCTCAGGTGCTACACCTCTAGCACTGCTCGGCTCGTCCAACCACAACGTGTACGACAACTCTGTCCGTAAAAAGCCTCGTAAGGAGCCATCCTGATCGAAGTGTTCCAACTGTTGTTTTACGAAAACTCCACTGAGGGAAGGTGATTTGGCCACAACTGTCCCCAGTCTAACACTTGCTCTTAATATATCCTCCAAAGTCTGGATGGTCCGCTCTGCCTGACCATCGGTCTGAGGATGATAAGCAGTCGTGAACTACAGACTCGTACCTAGGGCGGAATGCACTTGCTACCAGAACCTCGAGGTGAACCATCCGTTTCTGTCAAGGACTATAGTTCTAGGTACTCCATGAAGTCTCACTATCTGCCTTGTGAACTCCTCTGCCAATCAACTTACCGGTCACGTTTCCTTGATAGGAATGACACGTGCGGTCCTTGTCGTGATAACATCTTGCCTTAATGGAAAAACGCAGCTCTATGTCCCGGCTTGCCACAGGAAAAGCAAGTCACTGGGGTCTTCTTACAATCAGCTCTCATGTGTCCGACACCTCCGAAGTTGAAGTAGTGCCGTCCTATGTCGGAACTCTGTACATACTGCTGGAAACCAGAACGTCCCGGCGTCTGACTACGCCCAAATCTTGATGTTCTAACTCCAGCCCTGCTGGTCCAGTCCTCTACTTCTTCTCAGGACCTCTTGTCTAAGAAGCTCCCCCTGACCCAATTGGTCTCTCTCATAAGCAAAAACTCTCTCTTGATAGTCCACCAAGGAGTCGCATGGGAAACCAGCAAGATAAGAGCAGGTAGACTCTCTTAATATCTGAGAGAAAAAGGTAAACTTGTTGGTCCTCAGGTGGTGCAGACGGACCCAACAAAGACACCTCCTCCTGAAACTTGTTGAGATCTCAGCAATAGGAAGATCCTCAAATCTAACCTCAAGGAAATCCTGAAGTCGATCATTTCTCATAGCTGCAGGGCAGTAGCGATCCATGATCACCGTCTTCATCTACTCGTAACTCGTGAACTTGCTACAAGAAGTCCTCCACCAAGAATGAGCCTGATCCTTTAGCAATGTTTGTGCTATGTCGACTCGACGTCTCTCTCAACAAATGATCACCTACATAGCAGAATCCAGCTTTCCTAGCCACAATTCTACCTCCAATCCAGTCTTTCCCACGAAAGAAGGAACCTTCACCTGGTTCAAAGCCTTCAACCAACAATCAAGACTCACCTCTATTGCCTCATCCGGTGCTCTAACAACCTCCGCAACTCTAGCAGGTTCAGCGACAACCTACGTAACTCTCTATAAAACCTCAACTGATATCGCGGGTACTGGCGGTGCTGGTCCAGGTCCTCCAGTCCTGATAGCCTCCTCGACACTTTGCACGTAGTCACGATATGCAGAAGCTATTATAGTCACTCGACCAGACTTTGTCGAATGTGCTCTCTGTGCTCCAGATCTAGTAGCGGTCTCGTTCCCAGCATCAGGAACGACACTTCCATCAACCTCTTCAACGAATGCCTCAACGATAGGCAAATTAACAATTGGGGCTTGTCCCCGACCTCTAGCTAGTGGAGGTCTCCTTGCACGTCCTCCTCCACATATGGTAGGTGGAAGAGGTGGTCGACTCCTTCCTGGCTCCATAGCAGATGTAGCTCTAGTACGCGGCATCTACGATAGAGATATATAGATATATATAAGGCCACACTATAACTAAAGAAAAAATTAAGAAAAAGCACACAAAAGCCAACATCTATGAAAATATACTATTGAGATCCGCGGAGATAGTGGTGGTTGCCCGTACATCTATCCCAGACCGACAAGTTTTAAACAATAACCCCATTTTGAAAATGTAGACCCCTTGCGGGTTCTATTTATTTATCTGTCCGACCTTTAGAAGATTTCGAAAGCCATTGTTACCAACCTGCCTCTGATACCAAATTGTAACACCCCAAATTCTGGGAACTCAAGGCGTTACGAGCTAGGACCTCACAATGGGTCCCGACCCTCAGAGCAGAAACGACAATATCGGATCTTACAACAAGACACACACAAATGAAAACCAAAACTTATAAAAAAAACCAAAGGTTTAATAAAAGGAAGCGTTAAAGACTCGCAACCGAGTTCAAAACAAAGGGAAAACAACAAACAAGAATATAAACCCGATCCCGTCCTATAACGTACGGGAAACCACCGGCTGACTACACCATCCGAATCACTCAACAACATCCTGAACCTGGGGAACATATCGGTATAAACCGTTAGCTAACATTATAGATATCAGAAAGACCGTATAGGCACAAACACACATAAGGTAAAGTAAACATATATCATGCTCACACTCAACCGGTTATGATCTTTATTAAGGTCAATCCCTTTTACTAATTCAACTTATGGTTGTTACACGAGAATCACTACAATCTCGCCTCTGTCCCATTTCACAACCAGGAATAGAACGTATGCATTCTTCCGTCACCTGTTGGACTGGTCGCAAGAGCACCTCCCAGTTTCTTCATTTTTAACTGGAAAAGTGGTAACCGTCCGGTTATAATACACTTAGGCAATTATGGTATAACAAGGTCAAATTTATTCTGGTTATTAGTTATAACGAAAAACATCAACAAAAGCAAGCCAATACAATCAAACTAATATACGGAATGAAGCAAAGTAAGTCCAAGGGACTTACCTCACTCGAAGGTAACTCGAAGATCAACAACAACTCTGTTTCCCTCAGGAAACGAACAAGGAAAGCTTGTTCACACAAGGCATCATGACTCAAGAATGAAACGATTGCTTGAAATCTATAACTTCTAGTCTCGTTGATCCCTAAGAGATCTCCACAAGTTAGGATAACAAACCCTAGTCTTACATATCATTAAGGGTCAACAACAACATCATAAGCCAAGGGAAGAAACGAAGGAAGCAAGGAAGGAAGCCCCTCACAAATGACAGGAGCAACAAAGGAAAAACTACAGGGCGGCTGGGCAAAACACATGGGCGGCTGAACAGACAGCCGCAGGGGTGGCGTTGTATAGGCACAAGGGCGTTAGTGTAAAAAAACGACTGTCGGGGGTTTCTCTTGGCAGAAACTCACAACAATGGATCCAAAGCTCGATTCTTTTGATACAACACGTCAAGACTTAACCAAGGGAGCCTGAGAAGAACAACAAATCAATAGCGGAACAACCAACAAGGATCAAGACTCAATCTTGATCCTTGGAGAAGAAGAAAAGAAGAAAAGAAGAAAAGAGAGAAGAAAGCGAAACTGAAGGGAAAGGCATGCAACAACTCATGAACGGGATGAAGAACTCAAAGAAGAAGACTTACACGTTCAACAAGGGAAGGAGGAAAATGGTTGCAACTCTCATGGTTGAAGAAATGTATGCAAGAAACATGAAAAACGGGAAGAAGGCGGGATTATATAGAGAAGGAAGAAAAGATAGAAGGAAAGACATTCTTCAGTTAGGAAGAAGATAGGAAAGCCGCCCATAACATAGAAGGTCGGATCTTCTATCTATGGAAGGAAATAAAAACAAACGGAAAACAGATCGGAGCGATCTGTGGCAAAACCGTGGGGGCAGTTTCCCTTGCCACAGGGGCGGCTCCCTTCACCGCGGGGCGGTGAAGGCAAAAAATGGGGCTTTACAATTGTTCGCTCTAAAAGGTGTGTTTAGACAAAGATTTAAAATTTATATTCCGAATAATAAACCTAACGATAAGCGAATCCGTAGTGTACGGATCAATCGTAGTAAGAGCTTATTTTCCGGAGTCGATCTTAGGGAATCGGTGAGAATAATCACAATAAAGCAATCCAACTTAAGAAGCATGGAATAATATTAATCAAAAGCAAAAGCAAGAATATGAATCAAGATGGGGAAATGCACATTCTAAAGATCATAGTATCCAGTTGTGGTTTCAACTCAAGATCTCTTCGGATAACGTGGACAAAGATGAGGTTTGCTGAGGGAAGGTGTTTCAACAATGGGATAGATCACCGGGTAAGTCTCACTACCCACTTTCGCAAACCAAAGCTCCTACACCGGGTAAGTCTCAAGGAACTAAGAAAATGTACTTTCTCTCAAAACAACATCACTGACCTAAGGGTACAGAACTAACCATCACCGAGTAAGTCTCAAGTTAACTCTCAAAGGTAGGATAAAGACACATTCAAACCCTAATAAAGGATAAACCTTTATTACCTAACACTGATCATCATCGGTATACAAGTAAAGGAATCACCGGGTAAGTCTCATCATAGGCTTGCGTATAAACCAGGAAAGGTGTAACAAGGTTAGGATTTGACAAACTATAACCTAAACTCGGGATCTGCAAGGCAGTGGTCGATCTCGGTATACTCTATATCGATCCCGGTCGAGATGCTCAACGATGTGACCAAGGAATGCTACCTCGAACATCAAAAACTCACACTTAGAGAGCTTGGCGTAAAACTCTCTATCCCGCAGGACTTTGAGTATGATCCTCAAGTGTCCTTCATGTTCCTCTTTACTGTGAGAGTATGATAATATTTCATCTATGAAGACAACTACAAACTGGTCTTGGAAGTCGATGAAGATGATCTTCATCAACTCCTTGAAAACTGCGGGCGCATTCGTGATCCCGAATTGCATCACTACAAACTCGTAGTGGTCATACCTGGACTGAAATGCCGTCTTGGTTATGCCCTTCTCCCTCACCCTCAGCAAGTGATATCCAGATTTCAGATCGATCTGTGAAAACTCTGAATCTCCATGCATCTGATCCAAAAGATCGTCGATACGGGGCAATGGGTACTTATTCTTGATTGTCACCTTGTTAAGCTCTCGGTAATCAATACGTAACCGCATCGACTTGTCTTTCTTCCTGACGTAGAGTACTGATGCGCCCCAAGGAAAAACATTAGGGCGGATGAATCCCTTCTCTGCTAACTACTCGAGGTGTTTCTTAAGCTCAAGCATCTCGATAGGCGCCATACGGTAAGGAGCCTTCAAGATCGTTCTCGTCCCGGGCTCAAGATCTATGCCAAAGTCTACACTCCTCTGTGGAGGTAAACCCAATGGCTCTCCAGAAACGTCGGTAAACTCACAAGCTACCAACATCTCCTCCAACGTTGGACTCGTACTATCCTTAATGGCATAGCACCAGAAAGCCTTGAAACCCTGACCAATAAGTCTCGCAGCTCGCACTACGCTGATGACTGTACCTGTCTTTCCGAGATCCCATCCTCGGAAATCTCCACATGGCCAGACTTTGTAGTTACCGTCACCGTCCTCTTGCCGATGTACAAAACTGCCTGATGTTGATCCATCCAATCCATGTGCATAATAACTTTTACATGTACTAAGTACATGACGAAGAAGTCAGCTGGCCAATCGCGACCTCCTAATCTAATAGGGCAATCACGAACCTCTCGTGTACCTATAATCTTACCCCCATCGGGTAATCCTATAAAGAAGGGTTTCCCCTATATGGTAATTAAGGCCAATCTATCTACACATGCATCATATATAAAAGAATGCGTAGCACCGGTATGAAAAAGAACTCTGATGGGAAAACCATTAATACGAATGTTACAAGTGGTCGCCGGTGCTGTCTGCTCTACAACACTCCTCAGCTCATAAACTCTGACTGATGCATCTCTAGTGTCTGCAGAACCATCAACTCGTCCACTAGCTCTCCCCTGTCCATGAGTGGAACCTTGAGGAGCGGTAAAACCAAGAGCTCTCTGTTGCCGGTACTGAGGTCTTTGTTCACCTCCTACAACATTGGCAGGTGAAGATCCTTGTCGTGATAACATCTTGCCTTAATGGAAAAACCCAGCTCTATGTCCCGGCTTGCCACAGGAAAAGCAAGTCACTGGGGTCTTCTTACAATCAGCTCTCATGTGTCCGACACCTCCGAAGTTGAAGTAGTGCCGTCCTATGTCGGAACTCTGTACATACTGTTGGAAACCAGAACGTCCCGGCGTCTGACTACGCCCAAATCTTGATGTTCTAACTCCAGCCCTGCTGGTCCAGTCCTCTACTTCTTCTCAGGTTCTCTTGTCTAAGAAGCTCCCCCTGACCCAATTGGTCTCTCTCATAAGCAAAAACTCTCTCTTGATAGTCCACCAAGGAGTCGCATGGGAAACCAGCAAGATAAGAGCAGGTAGACTCTCTTAATCTCTGAGAGAAAAAGGTAAACTTGTTGGTCCTCAGGTGGTGCAGACGGACCCAACAAAGACACCTCCTCCTGAAACTTGTTGAGATCTCAGCAATAGGAAGATCCTCAAATCTAACCTCAAGGAAATCCTGAAGTCGATCATTTCTCATAGCTGCAGGGCAGTAGCGATCCATGATCACCGTCTTCATCTACTCGTAACTCGTGACCTTGCTACAAGAAGTCCTCCACCAAGAATGAGCCTGATCCTTTAGCAATGTTTGTGCTATGTCGACTCGACGTCTCTCTCAACAAATGATCACCTACATAGCAGAATCCAGCTTTCCTAGCCACAATTCTACCTCCAATCCAGTCTTTCCCACGAAAGAAGGAACCTTCACCTGGTTCAAAGCCTTCAACCAACAATCAAGACTCACCTCTATTGCCTCATCCGGTGCTCTAACAACCTCCGCAACTCTAGCAGGTTCAGCGACAACCTACGTAACTCTCTATAAAACCTCAACTGATATCGCGGGTACTGGCGGTTCTGGTCCAGGTCCTCCAGTCCTGATAGCCTCCTCGACTCTCTGCACGTAGTCACGATATGCAGAAGCTATTATAGTCACTCGACTAGACTTTGTCGAATGTGCTCTCTGTGCTCCAGATCTAGTAGCGGTCTCGTTCCCAGCATCAGGAACGACACTTCCATCAACCTCTTCAACGAATGCCTCAACGATAGGCAGATTAACAATTGGGGCTTGTCCCCGACCTCTAGCTAGTGGAGGTCTCCTTGCACGTCCTCCTCCACATATGGTAGGTGGAAGAGGTGGTCGACTCCTTCCTGGCTCCATAGCAGATGTAGCTCTAGTACGCGCCATCTACGATAGAGATATATAGATATATATAATGCCACACTATAACTAAAGCAAAAATTAAGAAAAAGCACACAAAGGCCAACATCTATGAAAATACACTATTGAGATCCGCGGAGATAGTGGTGGTTGCCCGTACATCTATCCCAGACCGACAAGTTTTAAACAAAAACCCCATTTTGAAAATGTAGACCCCTTGCGGGTTCTATTTATTTATCTGTCCGACCTTTAGAAGATTTCGAAAGCCATTGTTACCAACCTGCCTCTGATACCAAATTGTAACACCCCAAATTCTGGGAACTCAAGGCGTTACGAGCTAGGACCTCACAATGGGTCCCGACCCTCAGAGCAGAAACGACAATATCGGATCTTACAACAAGACACACACAAATGAAAACCAAAACTTATAAAAAAAACCAAAGGTTTAATAAAAGGAAGCGTTAAAGACTCGCAACCGAGTTCAAAACAAAGGGAAAACAACAAACAAGAATATAAACCCGATCCCGTCCTATAACGTACGGGAAACCACCGGCTGACTACACCATCCGAATCACTCAACAACATCCTGAACCTGGAGAACATATCGGTATAAACCGTTAGCTAACATTATAGATATCAGAAAGACCGTATAGGCATAAACACACATAAGGTAAAGTAAACATATATCATGCTCACACTCAACCGGTTATGATCTTTATTAAGGTCAATCCCTTTTACTAATTCAACTTATGGTTGTTACACGAGAATCGCTACAATCTCGCCTCTGTCCCATTTCACAACCAGGAATAGAACGTATGCATCCTTCAGTCACCTGTTGGACTGGTCGCAAGAGCACCTCCTAGTTTCTTCATTTTTAACTGGAAAAGTGGTAACCGTCCGGTTATAATACACTTAGGCAATTATGGTATAACAAGGTCAAATTTATTCCGGTTATTAGTTATAACGAAAAACATCAACAAAAGCAAGCCAATACAATCAAACTAATATACGGAATGAAGCAAAGTAAGTCCAAGGGACTTACCTCACTCGAAGGTAACTCGAAGATCAACAACAACTCTGTTTCCCTCAGGAAACGAACAAGGAAAGCTTGTTCACACAAGGCATCATGACTCAAGAATGAAACGATTGCTTGAAATCTATAACTTCTAGTCTCGTTGATCCCTAAGAGATCTCCACAAGTTAGGATAACAAACCCTAGTCTTACATATCATTAAGGGTCAACAACAACATCATAAGCCAAGGGAAGAAACGAAGGAAGCAAGGAAGGAAGCCCCTCACAAATGACAGGAGCAACAAAGGGAAAACTACAGGGCGGCTGGGCAAAGCACATGGGCGGCTGAACAGACAGCCGCAGGGGTGGCGTTGTATAGGCACAAGGGCGTTAGTGTAACAAAAACGACTGTCGGGGGTTTCTCTTGGCAGAAACTCACAACAATGGATCCAAAGCTCGATTCTTTTGATACAACACGTCAAGACTTAACCAAGGGAGCCTGAGAAGAACAACAAATCAATAACGGAACAACCAACAAGGATCAAGACTCAATCTTGATCCTTGGAGAAGAAGAAAAGAAGAAAAGAAGAAAAGAGAGAAGAAAGCGAAACTGAAGGGAAAGGCATGCAACAACTCATGAACGGGATGAAGAACTCAAAGAAGAAGACTTACACGTTCAACAAGGGAAGGAGGAAAATGGTTGCAACTCTCATGGTTGAAGAAATGTATGCAAGAAACATGAAAAACGGGAAGAAGGCGGGATTATATAGAGAAGGAAGAAAAGATAGAAGGAAAGACATTCTTGAGTTAGGAAGAAAATAGGAAAGCCGCCCATAAGATAGAAGGTCGGATCTTCTATCTATGGAAGGAAATAAAAACAAACGGAAAACAGATCGGAGCGATCTGTGGCAAAACCGTGGGGGCAGTTTCCCTTGCCACAGGGGCGGCTCCCTTCACCGCGGGGCGGTGAAGGCAAAAAATGGGGCTTTACAATTGTTCGCTCTAAAAGGTGTGTTTAGACAAAGATTTAAAATTTATATTCCGAATAATAAACCTAACGATAAGCGAATCCGTAGTGTACGGATCAATCGTAGTAAGAGCTTATTTTCCGGAGTCGATCTTAGGGAATCGGTGAGAATAATCACAATAAAGCAATCCAACTTAAGAAGCATGGAATAATATTGATCAAAAGCAAAAGCAAGAATATGAATCAAGATGGGGAAATGCACATTCTAAAGATCATAGTATCCAGTTGTGGTTTCAACTCAAGATCTCTTCGGATAACGTGGACAAAGCTGAGGTTTGCTGAGGGAAGGTGTTTCAACAATGGGATAGATCACCGGGTAAGTCTCACTACCCACTTTCGCAAACCAAAGCTCCTACACCGGGTAAGTCTCAAGGAACTAAGAAAATGTACTTTCTCTCAAAACAACATCACTGACCTAAGGGTACAAAACTAACCATCACCGAGTAAGTCTCAAGTTAACTCTCAAAGGTAGGATAAAGACACACTCAAACCCTAATAAAGGATAAACCTTTATTACCTAACACTGATCATCATCGGTATACAAGTAAAGGAATCACCGGGTAAGTCTCATCATAGGCTTGCGTATAAACCAGGAAAGGTGCAACAAGGTTAGGATTTGACAAACTATAACCTAAACTCGGGATCTGCAAGGCAGTGGTCGATCTCGGTCTAATCTATATCGATCCCGGTCGAGATGCTCAACGAACACCCCGAGACGGGTTTCGGATTAGGGTTAACTCAAGCTTTCAAGATCCACTAGGATAAAGGTCTTTCATCGTCTATACCACAACCTTCAACTAATCACCCTAGAATCGCAAGGGTGTTCAGCCAACAATCATTATTATCAATGCAATATCAATTATGTCAAGAATATGAAGTAAAGGGAATAAAGCAAGCAACAAAGATGTTCCAATAATCGAAGCAAACAAACCAGCAATAGTATTAATAATGTGTTCCAAAAAGGGATGATAACAACTCACTAGCAATCTCTAAAGAAATCCTCACAATCTAAGGTTCTTCAAACCCTAATCAATCCTTCCTTCAATCCTTCAAAACAACCGTCCAAAGAAAACCCTTATGGTGTCTCAACTTTCGAGCGTTCAGCCTCCCTAACTTCATGTCCACCTTCCATTCTTATAGAAGAATTTTAGGTCAAAAAATATGTCTTGTCTCCTTGGGCTTTTTGGACGTCGACCTCGATCCAGGCGCAGTGGGCCATCTCGGTCGAAATGCATGGTAGTGTCCATCCGAGATCAGTAGTGATCTACGTGCATGAAATCATATCTTTGTCTGGATCTTTCTTCCTTCCTTCCAGCATGGTTCTTGTCCTCCTTCTTTTTCCTTCCTTATTCCCCTAAATGTAGCTTCATAGCTTCCTTAGCTCTTTATGCTCCATTTCCACCCAAAACGTGTCATATTCCCTACAATAACAACAAAACATGGTGTAGACCTCGATTCTTACAAAGTAACTGAATAATGACATAAAATCATATCTTCGTCTGGATCTTTCTTCCTTCCAGCATGCAGAATTATGATGAGAAAACAACAAAACCATGCTCGAAATATAGACAATGATTCATGTTATCAATATAAATAGTAGTTATTTGTTGTCATAAAAAATAGTGATTATTAATTGTAATTATTGGATTATAATCCTTGGGTTTTCACCCTATATATATAGTAGTTATTTGTTGTAATAAAAAATGTGTATCTTTACTCTCGGAGGCTGAGAGAGTCTACACATTCTTATCTTGCTGGTTTCCATTGTGACTCCTTTATGGATTATTAGGGTAGAGCATCAGTTTATGATAGGGATCGACCGGGTCACAGTAGAGCTTCTCAAACAGGCAGTCTTGAGAAGAGATAGAGGACTGGACCGGCCAATACTAGAGCTGGAGCTTCTAGATCCGGGCGTAGTCAAACGCCGGGACGCTTTGGTTTCTATCAGACGATGTAGAGTTCGGATAGAGGACGACATTGCTATAATTACTGAGGTGTCGGTCATATGCGAGCCCGTAAGAAGACTCTAGTGACTTGTTTTTCATGTTGCAAGCCCGGACATAGAGCTGCGTTTTGCCGAGAGGGAAAGGAACCAGGGTTCATCACCTGCTAGCATTGCCGGAGGTAGGAAATAACCACCTCATTACCAGTCACAGGGGCAGCAACAGATAACCCTAGGATACCCCGATCCTCAAGGTTCTGCTCAGGGAAAGGAGAGAGGTAGAGGATGAGGTGGAGGTACTTTCGACACGAGAGGTGCTTTAGCCTGAGTCTACGAGCTGAGGAGTGTAGTAGAGCCGACAGCTCTAGCGACCGCACGTACCATTCATATTAATAGTTTTCCTGTCAGAGTTCTTTTCGATACGGGTACTACGCATTCTTGTATATCTTATGCATGTGTAGATAGACTGGCCTTAGTTACCATAGAGGGGAGAACTTTCTTCATAGGGTTACCCGATGGAGGTAAGAGAAGAGGTACTCGGAAGGTTCGCGATTTCCCTATTAGATTGGGAAGTCGTGATTGGCCAGATGACTTCTTCGTCATGTACTTAGTACATGAAGAGGTTATTATGGGCATGGACTAGATGGATCGACATCGGGGGGTTTTGGACATCAGCAAGAGGACCGTGACGGTGACTATAGAGTCAGGCCATGCAGAGATTTTCCGAGGATGGGACCTCGGAAAGACCGATACAGTCATCAACGTAGTCCAAGTTGCGAGACTTTTCGGACAGGGTTGCAAGGCTTTTTGGTGTTATGCCATGAAGGATAGTACGAGTCCAGCATTAGAGAAGATTCATGTAGCGAGAAAGTTTACCGATGTTTTGCGGAGAGCCATCAAAGTTGCCACCACAGAGAAGTGTGGATTTTAGCAATGAGCTAGAGCCCGGGACGAGACTGATCTCGAAGCCTCCCTACCGCGTCGCCTATGAAGATGCTTGAGCTACAGAAGCACCTCGAGTAGTTAGTTGAGAAGGGATTTATCCGCCCTAGTGTATCTCCTTGGGGCGCACCAGTACTCTTTGTCAGGAAGAAAGACGGGTCGATGAGGTTATGTATTGATTACCAAGAGCTAAACAAGGTGACTATCATAATTAAGTACCCATTGCCCCGTATCGACAATAATTTGTACTAGTTGCACCGAGCTACGGTGTTTTCACAGATCCATATGAGATCAGGATATCACCAGCTGAGGATGAGAGAGCATGATTGATAGCATGTATTATAGTCTATGTTTTGGGATCGGTTTAGACGTTTTATCTTCATGAATCTGCATGTATAAATGTATATTCTGCGGTTATATTGTTGTTTTATCCATCTTTGCGGGAGTCGAGTTCTACACCTAGTTTCTTTGTAAATGTAGGTAAAATGGCATGTTTTGGACTAAAAAGGAGCTAAGGAAGCTAAGAAGACATTGGAGCTACATTCAGGGATACTCAAGAAGCATTGAAATGGATTAGACACTTGATTTTAGACCAGATTAGAGATGATTTACTCTCAGCTGAGACTCACCTCGGTCACCAATAGTACCACCTCGACCGAGGTGATCTTGAGGAGCGCCCCGACCGAGGCGAACACCTTGTCGCCCGCGAGATCTTATTTTTGGCTGATATCTTTTATTTTTGGAAGGAGGATATCTTATATTTGTTGGTTGGATTTCTGGAAGGAAGATATTATTTTTGGGAGATCTATTTTAGAGATATGGATATATTTTATAGGAAATTATCTTTTAAGATATTTTATCTTTGGAAGATAATTCTCCTATATGTATGGGATGATTTTCTACAATTCAACCATCGCGGAATTTCCGGATCATCAAATCTTCGGATAAAGGATTTTCTGGAAGATTTTCTGAAGAGTTTGAAGGTTGAAGTTGAAGGAAGGAATCATTGTTAGAAGTTAGCTTTTGAAGGAGTTTGTAAGATTCTCTTAGGCTAGTTTTGGTTTGTTGTCTTTATTGATTTGTGACTTTTGAAACACTAATTTGTCACTTGTTGGATTCAGTTATTGAAGCCTTTTTATTAAAGTCTTCTTGTTCAATTATTGATTCCTTTGTCCTTAAAATTGTTAGCTAAGTTTCTTATGCGATTCTAGGGTGATTGGCTGAAAGTTGTGGGAAAGACGATGATAGAATGATCTTAATCCCAGCAAGACCCTGAAAGCTTGAGCCTTTACCTTAAGCGACGAACACCTCGCTCGGTCGATGAACATCTCGGTCGGGGTGGAATTTGCCTGAACGAGGTGAACGTTTTCCTGATCCAAATCTGAGTTAAGATTCAGTTTGCCAAACCCTATCCTTGTTATACCTTTCCTAGTTCAATGCAAGCTAAGGATGAGACTTACCCGGTGATTCCTTTTCTTGTTTCCCAAGATAATAAGCGATAGGTAATAAAGGTTTATCCTTTATTGGGGTTTGAGTGTGCCTTCATCCGATTCTTGAGAGTTAGAGTGAGACTTACCCGGTAAAGGTTGATTCTATCCCCTTGGGTGGTGTGATGGTTTGAGGTTATAGTTCTTTCTCTTAGTTCCTTGAAACTTACCCGGTAATAGGAGCTACGGTTTGGGATAGTGAGTAGTGAGACTTACCTAGTGATCTATTCCACTTTAGAAACACTTTCCCTTTGCAAAAATCTCAGCTTTGTCCGCTTATCTTTAGAAATCTTGAGTTGGAACCACAACTGGATGCTTTAATCTCTAGAATCCGCATTTTCCCTTACTTGACTTATGTCATCTTTGATTGCTTTGATTACTTTTGGTTAATTGCATCATTTGACTACCGATTCTGTGTTTGGTTTCGCCATAGTCCCTGTGTTCGATCCCTGGAATTCTTGCTTTTATTACAATTGATCCGTACACTGCGGGTTCGCATATTTTTTCAAGCATACTCTTTGGGTTATAAATTTAAAGCTTGCACACACCTTTTGGAGCGAACAAGTTTTTGGCGCCGTTGCCGGGGACTTGGTTTAGATCAAGCCGGTATTCGGTTGTCTTTCGGGGCTATTGCCCTTGTTGCTATTAACCTCTTTACTTGAGTGTTTTTCGCAAGATCTTTTCTTAGGTTTATGCGAAGAACTCGTGCTGGAAAGGAAATCGTTCCCTACGATCCCAAACTAGAAAAGACCTACAAAAGGAGGTTAAGAGAAGTTAAGATGGCCGATCAAGACAATCTTGATCTTGAGGCCGAATTGAAGGAGGCTTTGGAATAGCTACGCCTCAATAAGGAAGAACTGCAGCGAGAAAGGGAAGAAACTCGCGCAAGGACAGAGGCGATTGAAGCAGATATGACTGCTCTAAGGGACTAGTTTCTGCCTCGATCGATCCCAGATCCTCTACCGAGGCAAGACCTAGTTCCAGATGCCCCGGCCGTGGTACACCTACCACCTCGGGTGCATATCCGAGATGTTCTTTATGCTGGAGTTCCACAAACCCTGGGACAAAGGATGGACCCTAATCAGCAAATCAGGCGTCCAAGAGTCAACCTAGGTGATCCAGCTGAGAACGATTATGAATTTCGACCGGAAGTTCTAACTATGATCCAACAATGTCAATTTGGAGGTTCAGAGAGAGAGAGAGTCTGCGCACCAACATTTGCAAAACTATGAGATCCTGATGGAGACTATGAGGCCATCAGGATTGGAGAGTAACAACTACAAGCTAAGGTCTTTCTATTTCTCTTTGAAGGACAATGTGCTTGCTTGGTATCAATCCCTTCTCGACGGAAAAATCAACACTTGGGAAGAAATTGAAGGAGCTTTTAGTAGCTCAAACGAAGAAGGAGCAAGATGGAGGGTACCAAGGAAGGAACAACTATCAAGGACCGAGGAACAACAACAACAACAATAGAAACTCCAACAACAACAATAGAAATAACAGCAATTGGAGATCTAATCAACAAAATCCCAGTAATCCTCATTCTCATAATACTTTTAACCCCTCCTCTTCTTCTTCTACTCCATTGAAGAGCCAGGAGCCTGGATCAAGTTCGTCCCAACCAGAAAAGAAAGATTCAGTGCTGGAGGCGATTTTGGTCAAGCTCAACGCTATGGAGACATCCATGAGTTCATTTTCAAAGGCACAACAGCCTTAGAGCAACAATTCTTTAACAAGACGAATGAAGCACCAAGAGATCCAGGGAAGCTCCCAACAAGGACAGAGAGCAACCCTAAAGGATAGATTATGGCAATAACAACACGCAGTGGATTGAAGACTTCAGATCCAGTACCTCGATCGGTGCCAAAACAGACGAAGAACACCTCGGTCCAGGTACAGACGAGGAACACTTCGGTCGAGGTACCAACCGAGGTAGAGCCCCAAAAATCAAAGGATAAATCTGAAGTTTATGTTCCACCTCTTGCTTATAAACCACCACTTCCATTCCCTCAGTCAAGGGCGAGGGCACTTCTAGACAAGCACTTTGGCAAGTTTCTAGACCTTATGAGTAAGCTACATATTAACATCCCTTTCATTGATGCTATTCTTGGGATGCCCGCCTATAGGAAGTTCTTGAAAGAGATTCTATCAAGGAAGAGGAAACTGCAAGATTATGGAGAAGTAAGGATGACATCTAAGTCCTCAGAGCTCATTCAAATCATGAAGGAAAAGATGTCACCCAAATTAAGAGATCCCATCATTTTGCATTCCCATTCAAGTTGGGGATGTAACTTATGAAGCTTTGTGTGATCTAGGAGCCAATGTGAGCATCCTTCCGCTGGAGCTATGTGAGAAGATCGGTCTTGGAGAGCCCAAACCGGTGAAGATAAGGTTATACATGGCGGATCGCTCCATTACCCATCCCGTGGGCATTTTGGAGGATGTTCCCGTCAAGTTAGGTAATTTCTATTGACCTATAGACTTTGTTGTACTTGACATACCCGCAGATTATCCCGTTCTTATCATTCTCGGAAGACCATTTCTAGCAACTTTGGGTTGCAATGTGGATTGGAAGAACGCCAGGTTGAAATTCAACATTGGCGGTGATCATGTGGAGTTTGCATTGGTTGCTACAATGAAACGAGAGCCGCTAGAGGATGACATCTTCAACATATATGATGAAGAAGAATCGAGAGAATTGGTCAGCTCTATCCTTATTAAAGATTCTCTTGAAAGATTTCTTAGTTTTAGTTTAATGGAGGAAGGTATAGATGCTTCTTGTGACGCAATTATACGGAGCTTAAAGGTACTAGAAGAAGATCCAGGAGCTAATATTGAGACACTAATCCAGAGGAATTGAAGGAATTTAGGTTTCGGTTCCAGTTGTAGTACCTCGACCGAGGTACTTCCTGGACCAAGTGAGGTGTTCATATGTGAAGAACACCTCGGTCACTCACCTCGGACGCTGACCGAGACATCAAGCGAGATGTTGTCAACTGAGGACAAAAATTTTCCTATACCCTTTTCTTAGACTCATTTACAGTTGGTGGAGCACTGGCTCCACCAAGCTTCTAATAGTAAAGAGCCTTGGTATGCTGATATTTTTAATTATCTTGTTTGCCTGGAAATACCGCCCGGATTGACGTACGCTCAAAAGAAGAAATTCTTCAAGGATGTACGCCACTACTACTGGAATGAACCTGTACTGTTTAAGAGAGGTCCGGATGGGATGCTTCGACGATGCATTCCAGAGGATGAAGTTGCTGGTGTTATACAACATTGCCACTCGCTTCCTTGTGGAGGACATGCTAGCGCTCACAAAACGTGCACTAAGGTATTATGTTCTGGTTTCTTTTGGTCTACATTATTTAAAGATGTGCAAACGTTTGTTGTTTCTTGTGATGCATGCCAAAGAACAAGGAACTTGTCTAGAAAGAACGAGATGCCACTCAACAATATTCAGGAGGTTGAAAATTTTTATGTATGGGGGTTGATTTCATGGGACCATTCCCATCATCCAGAGGAAACCTCTACATTCTCCTAGCTGTTGATTACGTCTCTAGATGGGTGGAAGTCATTGTCTCTCCCACTAATGACGCCATCGTAGTCGTGAAGTTCTTCAATCGGACTATTTTTCCGCGTTTTGGGACACCACATATCATCATCAGCGATGGAGAGACACATTTCATCAACCGAAAGTTCAAGGCACTTCTATTATATGGGGTCAACCACAAGGTAGCAACCCCTTATCACCCTCAAACTAGTGGACATGTTGAAATCTCGAATAGAGAGATCAAGGCGATTCTGGAAAAGACCGTCTCCAAGACGAGGAAGGATTGGTCCATGAAGTTGGACGATGCTCTTTGGGCTTATAGGACCGCATTCAAGACTCCCATTGGTACAACCCCTTATAATTTGGTATATGGGAAGTCCTGTCATCTACCCGTTGAGCTGGAGCACAGGGCATATTGAGCAATCAAGTGGTTGAATTTTGACATCAAGGAAGCCGGAGAGAAGAGACTTTTGGATATTAATGAGCTGGAGGAATTACGCTTGAACGCTTATGAGAATGCCAAGATCTACAAGGAAAGAACGAAGAGATGGCATGACAAGCATATTATACCTAAGGAGCTCAAAGAAGGAGATCTCGTCCTACTCTTCAACTCCCGCCTCCGCCTGTTTCCAGGTAAGTTAAAATCTACAAGGACAGGACCTTACGTTGTGAAAACTATTTTTCCCCATGGTGCCGTTGAGATTTGGGGTGAGACAACCGAAAATTTTAAGGTCAACGGTCATAGGCTAAAGAAGTACCGACCGGAAGTCGCGGCGGAGGAGATTGCACCTCTACACCTTGTTTGAGGAAGATGCATGGTCCAGCTAGCGACTTTAAACCAAGCGCTTCTTGGGAGGCAACCCAAGGTATTACTTTCTTTTCTTTTTTCTAGTTTAGTTTTAGATAGTTTGCTCTGTTTTGTTTTTGGCTTCTTCTAGACAGAAACCAGGTATTCCCTAAGGAAGGATTACAGCTCAAGAGCTACACTAGAAGGACAGAAGTTCGAGAAATTGAGAAGACGAAGTTGAATGAGACACATCTCGGTTGCTGTCATAGCGCCTCAACCGAAATGTTCTTGGGCAACCGAGGCGACTAGGTCTGACAATCCAGTCAGACACCTCGGTCCGGTCGGGACCGCCTCGACCGAGGTGATATCAGATTCAGCGAGGGGTATAAAAGGCGAAGCGAATTTCTCTCTCCTCACTTTTCCCTCTCAAATTCAACCTCGACCGCGGCGGAGATCTTGCCTCGTTTCCTCATTTCTCGCTCATTTTCCACAATTTTTGGTTCTATTTCACCAAGAGAAGCAAGAGGATCGGATTTCAAGCACTAAACTGCAAGAAAAACGCTCCAAAACTGCGTAATATGGGAAGCAATTGGTAGTGATTTTGGGGGAAATAACTGGAAAATCAAAGAGTGGAATCGCGCAACACTTTGCCTCGGTCCAGTCGAGCTGTGTCTCGGCCAAGGTGTTCTTCAGCTTGTCAGAGCAACCGAGGTGTTCATCCTGTCAGCAGTCATGAGCAACAAATCCGATCGTCAGCTTGTTCAGAGAGATGATCCTAGTGGTTCCTCTCCTTCTTCTTCATCTCATTCTTCTATACCGGTTATTCACGAGCGTCACCAGGCAGACTTTGATCGTATTTGCGGGCGTCCCATAGTTTCCCCGCGGTTTTTAGATGTTGCTGCCTACGAGTGCCTCCACGTGGTGGAGGACTTGAAGAAGATGATTTCTATGGTAGGGCTGGAGGACTTTATGGAGATTCGAGCTCCAGCCTACCTCAAGCCGACTATGGAGATTGTGAGTTCCGTTACTCACGTCCCGGAGAGGAACAACATCAAGTTCCGGTTGATGAACCGGAACTACATAGTTCCGATGGATCATTTTAGGGAGATCTTTAGCTTCCCGACTCCCACCGTTACCGACTTTCCTTCCCGAGCTGTGGCTCGAGTTTTCTGGGGCCAGATTGCCCATGTGGTGGAGCACAGTGATAGATGGAGACTTGGAGACTCTAGAGAGCGCATCATCTTTCATTTAGCTTTCCGTCTTGCCCACCGCATATTCAGTGAGACTCTTTTGACGCGTACTGAGACGTCCTAGAAGATTAGACAGGGGGAGTTGCTGAGTTTATTTTGTATGGTGACTAGTGGAGTGCCTGAATTTGGAGGCAAGCTGGCTGAGGACTTGCATAGGATCAAGGGAAAGTCCAAGGGAGATATCTTCCGTGGAGGGATGGTGACCAATATTGCGCGTTACATAGGTTTGGATTTGAGTGCACAATTGTTGCGGTTGCGAAGCCGCTTCGACTTCAGGTAATGATCACAAGGCGTATTCTGGTTCCTCGTGGTCTCAGTACACCGTACGTCGCTATGCCTTGTGAGACGACTGCTCGTCAGGGTATTCTATGGTCAGCTCCGTTCACAGTTTTTGATCCGCAGTACTGGTCTTCTGCTTGGCTTCCATACATGCAGGATGCCCGAGATGCCGACGCTGTTACTGAGGAGGAGGAGTATGATGATGGAGGAGCTTCCATGGAGACCGGTACTAATACCGGTGGTCCGAGTGTTCCAGTTGTCGACCTAGATGATGAGGCGACAGAGGAGGAAGCAACGGCACCATCACGACCAGCCCGGCACAGAGTCCGCAGACAGAGAGATCCAGTAGCTCACCGACGGATTGATGAGCTGACTGACTAGATGATCGACTCCTATGCAGCCTTGACAGTGGACATCATGGAGATCAGAGAGAGCCAGTACTACCAGCGCCGGATGATGGAGATTCATTTTCCAGCACATGATGGGATATCCTTTTGATCCATCTCAGCACCCCTACATCCCACATCCACCACCACCACCAGCGGACGAGGACTAGAGCAGCATGGATTTTCTTTCTTATTTATTTTGCAGCTCAGCTAGGTTTGGTGAGTTTTCTGTTTCTTTAGACTTATTTTGACTTTTTGGGACAATTTGTCCCAAGTATGGGGTATATGGATGTACTTATTTGACTGATGTGTATGTTTGTATGACTCTTGATGGATATTTATGATTTTATCTTGCTCTATGTGTTTATCTGCCATTACATGCATACATACAGGTTTTTGTTTGAGAAAAACTGGTTTAAGGAAAAAAATTTTTTGACCTCGATCGGGATGATTCTGGCCAAACGAGGTTGAACACCTCGGATGACCTAGAACACCTCGACCGAGGTGGTTTAACTGAGATTTTTTGAAACGAATTTTTGTTCTTCTTCTTTGGATATGACCTCAGTGAAGATAAAGTTTGCAGATTGACTTTGAAATCTTTATATGTTTGCAAGGGTTTTATGATATGTTTAAGTTGCTTATTGCTTTATTTTAAAATGCTAGCATGTTTAATTGTTTGTTTTTATCAAAATTATGTCAAATTTGAAGGTTGACACCACATGATGAGTTCTTTCACATTCTTCCTGGAAAGACCAAGGCAATTCATTCTCTTCTCTTCTTCTTCTTGATCATGCTTAGCCCCTCATATACATTTTTGCCTCCCTTCACCTATCCGGGAATTTGGAAGCAAGTGATGTAAAACAGTGAAGTAAAGTTGAGAAGTTGGCTAGAAGCGAAAGTGTTAGAAAGAAATATTAGGTTTGGGGAAGTCAATAATGACGATGAGTAACTCGGCACCATTCACATAGCCGGGTGTTTGTGTCTTGCCAAAGTCGGATTGAGCGATATTCCTAACGGGTCATGGTATGTGCATCAAGGGTTTGATGCATCTCAAGAAATTGATGATCGATGATCTCCTAGACTTCGGTTATTGTGCACCTCTGTCCATGCATCCCAAAAAGTAAAGTGAAAAAAGGTGAAAAATAAGCAAAGCTTATTGGTGGAAGATGTTAAGATTCAAAGTAAAGTGAAGTAAGAGCCTATTTCCGAATTCTAGCACCACATTACCTTCTATACATCCCACCCTGACACGTTTCTTGACCTCTTTTGGAAAACCCTTGAGACCTCGAGCTTGTTGATTGACTTGGTGGTTTAAACTGGATTATACATGATTGATTTCGATAAACATGAATTATTATGCATTCTATGATTTTAAGCAAAGATGAACAACTTTCTTATATTCATGAAATGTTTTGACCATGTTTTGATTTTATTTGTTATGAAGCATTCTCTTAAAGTGATCAATGAGTGGAGCACACCATCAAAAGGTTTTTGAAGGATTTTTCATTGATCTTTTTGACTTATAATCCATTCTACCCTCTATATAATATTCGGAACTTGCTCGGGGACAAGCAAGGGACAAGTATGGAGTATTTTGATAGCATGTATTATAGTCTATGTTTTGAGATCGGTCTTGACGTTTTATCTTCATAAATCTACATGTATAAATGTATATTATGCGGTTATATTGTTGTTTTATCCATCTTTGCGGGAATCGAGGTCTACACCTAGTTTCTTTGTAAATGTAGGTAAAATGACACGTTTTGGACTAAAAAGGAGCTAAGGAAGCTAAGAAGACATTGGAGCTACATTCAGGGATACTCAGGAAGGCTCAGGAAACATTGAAATGGATTAGAGACTTGATTTTGGACCAGATTAGAGATGATTTACTCTCAGCTGAGACTCGCCTCGGTCAGTTACAGTACCACCTCGACCGAGGTGATCTTGAGGAGCGCCCCGACCGAGGCGAACTCCCTATCGCCGGCGAGATCTTATTTTTGACTAAGATCTTTTATTTTTGGAAGGAGGATATCTTATATTTTTGGGCTAGATTTCTGGAAGGAAGATATTATTTTTGGGAGATCTATTTTAGAGATATGAATATATTTTATAGGAAATTATCTTTTAAGATATTTTATCTTTGGAAGATAATTCTCCTATATGTATGGGCCGATTTTCTACAATTCAGCCATCGCGGAATTTCCGGATCATCAGATCTTCGGATAAAGGATTTTGTGGAAGATTTTCTGGAAGATTTTCTGAAGAGTTTGAAGGTTGAAGTTGAAGCAAAGATCATTGTTGGAAGTTAGCTTTTGAAGGAGTTTGTAAGATTCTCTTAGGCTACTTTTGGTTTGTTGTCTTTGTTGATTTGTGACTTTTGAAACACTAATTTGTCACTTGTTGGATTCAGTTATTGAAGCCTTTTTATTAAAGTCTTCTTGTTCGATTATTGATTCCTTTCTCCTTAAATTGATTATTATTATTATCATGATGATTGTTGGCTAAGTTTCTTATGCGATTCTAGGGTGATTGGCTGAAAGTTGTGGGAAAGACGATGATAGAATGATCTTAATCCCAGCAAGACCCTGAAAGCTTGAGTGATAGCATGAATTATAGTCTATATTTTGGGGTTTGTTTGGACGTTTTATCTTTCATAATCTGCATGTTTGTATGTACATTATGTGATTTTACTACCATTTCATCTACCTTTGCGAGAATCGAGGTCTACACCTAGTTTCGTTGTAATTGCAGGTAATATGGTACGTTTTGCATCAAAAAGGAGCAAAAGGAGTCAAGAGTCATTTGGAGCTACACTCAGAAAGCACAACCATAAATTAAAGATTTACTTTGGACCAGTTTTGAGAGATTCCACATGCAGTTATGAGTCACCTCGGTTGACCAGAGATTCATCTCGACCGAGGCGATCCAGAGACGCCGACTCGACCGAGGCGAACACCTAGGACGCGGCGAGAATATTTTATTCTTGGCTGAGATCTTTTAAAATTGGAAAGTGATCTTATATTTTTGGGCTGAGCTTCTAGAAGGAAGGAGATATGCAGAATATATATTTTTCCTATATTTATGGGATAATATCTTCTTAAGATTTATTATCTTTGGAGGTTTATTTTTCCTATAAAAAGGGTTGGATTTCCACAATTCGATAAGCCCGCTTACATCCGCTTACAGTTAGAACACCCGCTATCAGCGCAGCAGCCGCATCCTACTCCAATTAGGAGAGAGTTGAAGAACCTTTTTGAAGGTTGAAGGAAGATTGAAGACTATAGCTTTATAGCTTTTTGGAGGGTTTTGTAAGATTGTCTTCAAATCCTTTCCTTGTTGTCTTGTCTTGTTGGATTATTATCCAAAGAACGATTTTTGTGTGATATTTGATTCAGTTATTGAAGTGTTTTCATTAAATTCTTCTTTGTTCAAATATCCACCTTCTTCCCATATATTTAATACTTTCATTATGATGATGAGTGGCTAATTTCCTTGTGTGATTCTAGGGTGATTGGCTGAAGGTTGTGGGAAAAACAATGATAGAATAATCTTAGATTCCAGTAGGATCCTGAAAGTTCGAGTCTTTAACTTTAACCTAAGCATCTCGTTCGGTTGATGAACATCTCGGCCGGGGTGGAATTCTTCTGACCGAGGTGACTTATCCGACCCTAAACTGAGAGTTAAGTGTTAGAGTTTGCCAAATCCTATTCTTATTACACCTTTCTGGTTCAAAGCAAGCTTAGGATGAGACTTACCCGGTAATTCCTTAGTTTGTGTACCCACGATCATAAGTGTAGGTAATAAAGGTTTGTCCTTTATTGGGGTTTGAGTGTGCTTCCATCCCATCTTTGTGAGTTAGCCTGAGACTTACCCGGTAAAGGTTGATTCTATTCCCTTAGATGGTATGTTAGTTTGAGGTTATAGTTCTTTATCTTGATTCCTTGAGACTTACCCGGTAATAGGAGTTGCGGTTTAGGATTAGTGTGTAGTGAGACTTACCCGGTGATCTACTCCACTTTAGAAACGCCTTCCCCACGCAAAAAATCTCAGCTTTGTCCGCTTATCTATAGATCTTGAGTTGGAACCACAACTAGATGCTTTAATCCCTAGAATTGCATGTTTGCTTTATTTGACATCTTATTCATCTTTGATTGTATTACTTGCTTTTGTGGTTAGCATTAACATTAGCACACCGTACTGGACTTTGTTTCACCAAGTCCCTGTGATCGACCCCTGGAATTTTCTTGCTTTTACTACGATTGACCCGTACACTGCGGGTTCGCATCCTTGTTTTAAGCTTAAGTCTAGGGTTATAAATTTAAAGCTTGCACACACCGTTTGGAGCGAACAAGTTTTTGGCGCCGTTGCCGGGGACTGTTCTTGCTTTTTCTATTGATCTTTCTGCTTGAGTGTTCTTGCAGGTTTGTGTTCTTAGGTACATACGAAGTTCTCGTTCCGGCAACGGAACAGAGTTTCGCCAAAGAACAAGTTTTTGGCGCCGTTGCCGGGGACTTGGTCTAGACCGAGCCGGTACGGTTTGCTCTTGGGGCGTTTGCCCCCTTTTTGTCTAACCACTCTACTTGAGTGACTTTTGCAGGTTCTTTCTTGGGTATATGCGAAGAACCCGCACTGGGAAGGAAATCGTTCATTACGATCCCGAACCAGAAAAGACATACAAGAGACGCTTAAGAAAAGCGAAAATGGCCCAACAAGACGATCACGATCTTGCGGCCCAGTTAAGAGAGACGCAGGAGCTGCTACGTCTCAGTAAAGAAGAGCTAAGGCAAGAGAAAGAGGAGAACCAAGCCAGGAATGCAGCAATCGAAGCTGAGATTGCAGCAATTCGGAACCAGATTCAACCTCGACCGATGCAGGATCCAGTAATTGATCCTCGACCGAGGCAGAATCCAGTACCTGACGCCCCGGCCGATGTGCATCCGCTTCGGATGCCAGTCCGAGATGTTCTTCTTGTAGGAATTCCACAAACCCTAGGTCAAAGGATGGACCCTAATCAACAGCTGAGGCGTCCAGGAGTGAACCTAGGAGATCCAGCGGATCATGACTACGAACTTCGACCGCAAGTTCTAGCCATGATTCGCCAATGTCAATTCGGAGGGCTAGAGAAGGAGTCGCCGCATCAACATCTTCAAAACTACGAGATCTTGATGGAAACCTTGCGACCTCCCAGAATTGAAAATAACAACTACAAGCTAAGACCTTTCTACTTTTCTCTTAAAGATAGAGCTCTTACTTGGTATCAATCTCTTCCTGCAGGAAAGATCAGCACATGGGAAGAGATGACTACGGAATTCTTGACCAAATTCTTTCCCCCCTCAAAAACTGCTGAAATGAGAGGGAAGATCAATGCTTTCATCATGAAGGACAAGGAGAGCTTGTCCAAATCATGGGAGCGGTTCAAGGATATCCTTTTGGATTGCCCACATCATGGGATTCCAAAGATCGAGTTGTTGGAGATCTACTTCAAGGGACTGGACGGAAACACCCAGTTCAATCTCCAACTACTCTCCGCCGGTACATTCATGGATATGGCGGTTGATGAGGCTTGGGACTTCATTGAGAAGCAAGCCTTGCACATGGAAAAGTACACCCACCAAGGAGCTGAAGGTGGAGTTAAAAGAGTCAACTTTCAAGAGACTCAAACCAACAACAACCAACTCACATCCTTGAAGAACGACGTGAAGCAGTTGAAGGAGCTCTTAATGGCTCAAACTAAGAAGGAAGAGCAAGGGCAAAGGAACAACAACAATAACGGGTACCGCAACAACAACAACGGACCCCGAAACAACAACTACAACAACAATAGAGGATCCAATAGCAACAATTGGAGGGCGAATAACCAAAACAACGGTAACAATCATTCAAACTCCAACTCTAATGATTCCTCTAACCCTTTCCTCTCTTCTCCTTCTTCTTCTTCTACTCCATTGAAGAGCCAAGGGCAAGGATCAAGTTCGTCTCAGCCGGAAAAGAAGGACGCAGTCCTAGAGGCAATCTTGATCAAGCTTAGTGCTATGGAGAATTCTATGACTTCATTTTCGAGGGCCCAAAAGTCCTTCGAACAACAACTTGCTAATAGGGCGAATGAAGCGCCAAGAGATCCAGGGAAGCTTCCAGCAAAGACGGAAACTAACCCTAAGGGCCAGTGCATGGCCATCACGACGAGGAGTGGACTCAAAACTGCAGATCCAGTACCTCGCTCGACGCAGACCACCTCGGTCCAGATCCAGTCGAAGAACACCTCGACCGAAATGCCAACCGAGGCGGCGCAACAGAAAGCAGGAGGAACGACAGAAGTTTATGTTCCACCTCCTGCATATAAACCACCACTTCCATTCCCCCAATCCAGAGCCAGAGCACATCTTGACAAGCACTTTGGTAAGTTCCTTGACTTGATGAATAAGCTCCATATTAATATTCCTTTCCTTGATGCTATTTTAGGTATGCCCGCCTATGGGAAGTTCTTAAAGGAGATCCTATCAAGGAAGAGGAAGCTGGAGGATGTTGGTGAAGTTAGGATGACGTCTAAGTCTTCGGAACTTATAAAGATCATGAAGGAGAAGATGCCACCTAAATTGAGAGATCCCGGCTCATTTTGCATTCCCATTCAAGTTGGGGATGTCACTTGTGAAGCCCTTTGCGATCTAGGAGCCAGCGTGAGCATCATTCCGCTGGAGCTATGCATTAAGATCGGTCTTGGAGAGCCCAAACCGGTCAAGATTCGACTTTACATGGCGGATCGCTCCATCACCCATCCCGTGGGCATTTTGGAGGACGTTCCGGTCAAGTTAGGTAACTTCTATCTACCCATAGATTTTGTCGTACTTGACATTCCCGCAGATTATCCTGTTCCTATCATTCTCGGGAGGCCATTTCTAGCAACTTCGGGTTGCAACGTGGATTGCAAGAACGCCAAGTTGAAATTCAACGTTGGCGGCGATGAGGTGGAGTTCGCGCTACTTGCAGCCATGAAAGGGGAGCAACTAACTGATGATATCTTCAACATCTACGATGAAGAAGAATCAAGAGAATTGGTGAGCTCTATCCTTATTAATGATCCACTCGAAAGAGTTATTAGCTTCAGTTTAATGGAGGAAGGTATAGATGCTTCTTGTGATGCAGATATACGGAGCTTGAAAGCACTAGAAGAAGATCCAGGAGCCATAACTGAGAAGCTGATCCAGGAAACGAAGATTTCCAGCCTCGGATCCAGTAGCAGTACCTCGACCGAGGCACTTTCTGGACTGAGCGAGGCATCTGAAGAACACCTCGGTCAACGCCTTTGTGCTTCGACCGAGGTCTACAGTGAGACAATGTCAACTGAGATTGCTGAGAATAAAAATTTTTCTTCTCCCTTCTCTGACATTCACCCACAGTTGGCGGACCATTCCCTCCACCAACTTTCTGATAATAAAGGTCCTTGGTATGCTGATATTGTGAATTATCTTGTTTGCCAGGAAATACCGCCCGGATTGACGTACTCCAAAAAGAAGAAATTCCTCAAGGAAGTACGACATTACTACTGGGATGAGCCGCTGCTATTCAAGCGCGGACCGGACGGGATGCTTCGAAGGTGCATTCCGGAAGATGAAGTTAATAGCGTCATAAGGCATTGCCATTCACTTCCTTGCGGAGGGCATGCTAGCACCGATAAAACATGCGCCAAGGTATTACGTTCCGGTTTCTTTTGGCCTACATTATTTAAGGATGTGCAATCTTTCGTTGTTTCTTGTGATGCATGCCAAAGAACAGGGAACCTATCAAGGAGGAACGAAATGCCACTTAACAACATCCAAGAAGTGGAAATCTTTGATGTATGGGGGATTGACTTCATGGGACCTTTCCCATCCTCAGGAGGAAACCTCTACATTCTCCTTGCAGTGGATTACGTCTCTAGATGGGTCGAAGCCATCGCTTCTCCCACTAACGACGCCAAGGTGGTTGTGAAGTTCTTGAATAGAACTATCTTTCCACGATTTGGAACTCCACGCATCATCATCAGCGATGGAGGAACGCATTTCATCAACCGGAAGTTTAAGGCACTTCTATCGAAGTATGGGGTAACCCACAAGGTATCAACCGCTTATCACCCTCAAACTAGTGGACAGGTCGAGATCTCGAACAGAGAAATCAAGGCGATTTTGGAGAAGACCGTCTCTAGGACGAGGAAGGATTGGTCCATGAAATTAGACGATGCTCTTTGGGCGTACAGGACCGCATTCAAGACTCCCATAGGCACCACCCCTTATAATTTGGTGTACGGGAAATCTTGCCACTTGCCCGTTGAGTTGGAGCACAAAGCATATTGGGCTATCAAATGGTTGAACTTTGACATTAAAGATGCTGGCGAGAAGCGACTATTGGAACTTAACGAGCTGGAGGAGCTGCGTTTGAACGCCTATGAGAATGCCAAAATCTACAAGGAAAGGACGAAGAGATGGCATGACAAGCGTATCGTTCCAAAGGAGCTTAACGAAGGAGACTTAGTTCTACTCTTCAACTCCCGCCTCCGTCTTTTTCCAGGTAAGTTGAAATCTAGATGGACCGGACCTTACGTTGTGAAACATGTTTTCCCTCATGGTGCAGTTGAGATATGGGGCGAAACTAGCGGAAGCTTCAAGGTCAACGGTCATCGACTTAAGAAGTACCAACCGGAAACGCCGGTTGAGGAGGTCGCACCGATCTACCTCCTTTGAAATGCATCTTGGTCCAGCTAGCGACCTTAAATCAAGCGCTTCTTGGGAGGCAACCCAAGGTATTGCTTTCTTTCCCGTTTTCTAGTCTAGTTTAGATAGTTTTTTGTTTTTGCTTTGCTTCGCTTTGTTTTTGGTGTTCTAGACAGACAACAGGAAGGAGCACTCCAGGAAAGAGAGAAGTTCGAGATTCTGAGAAGAAAGAGGCACCTCGGTCACTGTCAGAACACCTCGACCGAGTTGATTCTTGAAGCAACCGAGGCGACTAGGGTTTCTACAGAACCGCCTCGGTCCGTACCACCTCGGTCCAGTCGAGACCATCTCGACCGAGGTGACAACAGATCTCGCGACGGTATAAAAAGGAAAAAAATTACTTTTCACTTTTTATTTTCACCCACTTCGACCGCGGCGACAGAGGCATCTCGTTCTCCTCCGTTTCTCGCTCTTTTTCGACGATTTCTGTTCCAAAACGCGATTAAAGGGTAGAAGAATCGATTGCAACTACAGATCTGCAAGAAATCTGAGTATTTTCGACCGAAACGAGGTAACCACCGTTCGAAAACCCTAACTCCTCGTTTGCTGCTTATTGGGCTTTGGTTGCCCTTGATTGTGCTGAGGAAATCCATAAGTACCCCTTAGGAAGCAATTGTAGTGATTTTAGGGGGAAAAGAACTGAATTTCTGAGAATCGAAATCGAACTGTTACGCCTCGGTCCAGTCGGCCTGCACCTCGACCGAGGTGACTTCTGAGATTTGTCAGTCAACCGAGGTGATCTGACAGAGTGTTTGTGAAGATGAGTTCCGATCGCCGTCTAGCCCTGAGAGATAGATCTTCACCTTCCCCTTCCCCTTCTTCTTCCCGTCCCTACCGCCCGGTTATCCACGAGAGATGCCGGGTAGACTATGAGAGGATAGCGGGCCGTCCAGTTATCGCACCACGATTTCTGGAGGTATCCGCTTTTGACTGCCTAGGGTTAGAGGCTGACCTTAGGAGGATGATCGCCACAGTCGGGCTGGATCAGTTTTCTGAGATCCGAGCCCCAGCCTACATAGAGCCGACACTCGAGTTCGTCAGCTCCTTCTCCTACCTACCCACAGAGGGATCTGTGAAGTACCGGCTGATGGGCCGGAACTTCTTAGTCCCACTAGAGATATGGAGAGAGATTTTTAGCTTTCCTGCCCCTACCGCTGTAGACTTTCCCTCCCGTTCAGTAGCTAGGGAGTTTTGGGGTCAGATAGCCCACATCACCACTCATGCAGACAGATGGCGCCCTGGAGATTCCAGGGAGAAGGTCATCTTTCACCCAGCCTTCAGACTCGCCCACCGGATATTCAGTGAGATGCTTCTGGCGCGTACTGAGACGCCCCAGAAGATCAGACAGGGGGAGCTATTTTCGCTGTACTGCATGGTTACAGGCGGCTTCCCGGACTTTGGCTTGCTCCTGGCAGAGGATCTGCACAGGATCAAGGCCAAGGCGAAGGGAGACATCTGCTGTGGAGGTCTAGTCACCCACATCGCCTCCTACCACGGGATGGACCTCAGCGTATGCACATTGGCGGCGGCTCCAAAGCCGCTGGGACTGCAGGAGATGATTACGCGGAGGATTCTTGTCCCCCGTGGGTTGACCACTCCGTACGTTGCCATGCCTTGGGAGCGGACAGCGCCTCAGGGCATCAGATGGTCTGCACAGTTTTCGGTCTTCGACCCGCATTTTTGGCAGACAGCATGGGTCCCGCTGATGGAGGACTATAGAGATGGAGCAGCTGCTGCTGCTGCACCTGCTGAGGAGGCTGAGGATGAGGATGATGATGACGAGACTGCTGATGAGAGAGGAGGCGGCGTCCCGATGGACACAGGGACAGATACTGCTGGGACGAGCGCGCCTCCCATTATTGATTTAGATGAGGATGAGGAGGATACTGAGCCTGCACCTACTGCACCTCCTGCTAGATCTGCTAGGCGTCGGACACGCCGTCATAGAGATGCAGAGGCTCATCGTCGGATCGACGACTTGACAGATCAGATGATAGACTCATATGCTGCCCTTACAGTGGACATCCACGAGAGGTTTGCCGCCCAGCACCGACACCTTGACAGCTGGACTCAGCAGATGTTGGAGGGGCAGCACTATCAGCGTAGGATGATGGAGCTACAGTTCCAGCAGACTATGGGCTATCCGTTTGATCCGACCCAGCATCCTTATGTACCACCACCACCACCACCGGATCAAGACTTCTGAGGAGCTGCAGGGTTTTATTTATTATATTTTTATGCAGTTCGGCTCTTTATCCGGTGAGTCCTCTTTTATTCAGACTTTTATTATACCCACTGGGACAGTGTGTCTCAAGTATGGGGTATTTGCTGTACTATTTGACATTATTTGACTACGTGATGACATTGATGTATTATTCGACTTTAGATGTATCGGATATTTTCATATTCATGCTTTATTTGCATTTATATGTTTATCTGAGATTTCATGCATACTTACAGGTTATTTGATTGAGAAAAACGTCGAAACCGAAAAAAAAAAAAAAAAAAAAATGGTTTTAAAAATTTTTTTTTCGACCTCGACCGGGACAGTTCTGGCAAAACGAGGTGTTTCACCTCGGTTGAACCAAGAACATCTCGACCGAGGTGTGTTAACTGAGAGTTTTCGAAAACGATTTTGTGTTACTTATCTGGATATGATCTCAGTGAAGATCTTGTTTACTGACTGGTTTTAAATTCTTTATATGTTTGAAGGGTTTTATGATATGTTTAAGTTGCTAAATGCTTTGTTTGAAATTATTGGCATGTTTAATACTTTATTTTTATCCAAATTATGTTGAGTTTGAAGGTTGACACCGCAGCATAAGTTCTCTCACGTTCTTCTTGGATAGACCAAGGCAATTCATTCTTCTTCTTCTCCTTCTTCTTGATCATGCTTAGCCCCTCATATACATTTTGCCTCCCTTTACCTATCCGGGAATTTGGAAGCAAACGAAGTGGTGAAAGCAAGTTAAAGTTGAAGATGGCTGAAAGTGAAAGTGTTAGAAAGCAATAATAGGTTTGGGGAAGTCAATCATGAAGATGAGTAACTCGGCACCATTCACATAGCCGGGTGTTTGTGTCTTGCCAAAGTCGGATTGAGCGATATTCCTAACGGGTCATGGTATGTGCATCAAGGGTTTGATGCATCTCAAGAAATTGATGATTGCGGATTTCCTAGGCTTCGGTTATTGTGCACCTCTATCCATGCATCCCAAAAAGTAAAGTAAAAGAAAAAGTGTGAAATAAGCAAAGCTTATTGGTGGAAGATGTTGAAAGTCAAAGTGAAAGTGAAGTTCATCCTTTTCCCGGATTCTAGCACCACATTACCTTACATACATCCCTACCCTACACGTTTCTTGACCCTTTCTTTTGGGAAGCCCTTGAGACCTTGAGCTTGTTGATTGACTTAAGCGGTTTAAATCGGATTATACATGATTAATTTTGATAATTATGATTTATTGTGCATTCTATGATTTTATGCAAAGATGAACAACTTTCCTATATTTATAAAATGTTTTGATCATATTGAGTTTTTAATTTCCAGGAAGTACTCTCTTAGAGTGATCTATGATAGTTTCACACCATAAAATGTTTTTGAAAGACTTTTCATTGATTTTCTTGACTATTAATCCATTCTATCTTGATTTCTATATGAGGAACTTGCTTAGGGACAAGCAAGGGCTAAGTATGGGGTATTTTGATAGCATGAATTATAGTCTATATTTTGGGGTTTATTTGGACGTTTTATCTTTCATAATCTGCATGTTTGTATGTACATTATGTGATTTTACTACCATTTCATCTACCTTTGCGAGAATCGAGGTCTACACCTAGTTTCGTTGTAATTGCAGGTAATATGGTACGTTTTGCATCAAAAAGGAGCAAAAGGAGTCAAGAGTCATTTGGAGCTACACTCAGAAAGCACAACCATAAATTAAAGATTTACTTTGGACCAGTTTTGAGAGATTCCACATGCAGTTATGAGTCACCTCGGTTGACCAGAGATTCATCTCGACCGAGGCGATCCAGAGACGCCGACTCGACCGAGGCGAACACCTAGGACGCGGCGAGAATATTTTATTCTTGGCTGAGATCTTTTAAAATTGGAAAGTGATCTTATATTTTTGGGCTGAGCTTCTAGAAGGAAGGAGATATGCAGAATATATATTTTTCCTATATTTATGGGATAATATCTTCTTAAGATTTATTATCTTTGGAGGTTTATTTTTCCTATAAAAAGGGTTGATTTTCTACAATTTGAAAAAGGCTGCATACACCGCATACGATCCCGATTACAGCTGAGAATACGCAGCAGCCGCACCTTACTCCAATTAGGAGAGAGTTGAAGAACCTTTTTGAAGGTTGAAGGAAGATTGAAGACTATAGCTTTATAGCTTTTTGGAGGGTTTTGTAAGATTGTCTTCAAATCCTTTCCTTGTTGTCTTGTCTTGTTGGATTATTATCCAAAGAACGATTTTTGTGTGATATTTGATTCAGTTATTGAAGTGTTTTCATTAAATTCTTCTTTGTTCAAATATCCACCTTCTTCCCATATATTTAATACTTTCATTATGATGATGAGTGGCTAATTTCCTTGTGTGATTCTAGGGTGATTGGCTGAAGGTTGTGGGAAAAACAATGATAGAATAATCTTAGATTCCAGTAGGATCCTGAAAGTTCGAGTCTTTAACTTTAACCTAAGCATCTCGTTCGGTTGATGAACATCTCGGCCGGGGTGGAATTCTTCTGACCGAGGTGACTTATCCGACCCTAAACTGAGAGTTAAGTGTTAGAGTTTGCCAAATCCTATTCTTATTACACCTTTCTGGTTCAAAGCAAGCTTAGGATGAGACTTACCCGGTAATTCCTTAGTTTGTGTACCCACGATCATAAGTGTAGGTAATAAAGGTTTGTCCTTTATTGGGGTTTGAGTGTGCTTCCATCCCATCTTTGTGAGTTAGCCTGAGACTTACCCGGTAAAGGTTGATTCTATTCCCTTAGATGGTATGTTAGTTTGAGGTTATAGTTCTTTATCTTGATTCCTTGAGACTTACCCGGTAATAGGAGTTGCGGTTTAGGATTAGTGTGTAGTGAGACTTACCCGGTGATCTACTCCACTTTAGAAACGCCTTCCCCACGCAAAAAATCTCAGCTTTGTCCGCTTATCTATAGATCTTGAGTTGGAACCACAACTAGATGCTTTAATCCCTAGAATTGCATGTTTGCTTTATTTGACATCTTATTCATCTTTGATTGTATTACTTGCTTTTATGGTTAGCATTAACATTAGCACACCGTACTGGACTTTGTTTCACCAAGTCCCTGTGATCGACCCCTGGAATTTTCTTGCTTTTACTACGATTGACCCGTACACTGCGGGTTCGCATCCTTGTTTTAAGCTTAAGTCTAGGGTTATAAATTTAAAGCTTGCACACACCGTTTGGAGCGAACATTGAGCCTTTACCTTAAGCGACGAACACCTCGCTCGGTCGATGAACATCTCGGTCGGGGTGGAATTTGCCTGAACGAGGTGAACGTTTTCCTGATCCAAATCTGAGTTAAGATTCAGTTTGCCAAACCCTATCCTTGTTATACCTTTCCTAGTTCAATGCAAGCTAAGGATGAGACTTACCCGGTGATTCCTTTTCTTGTTTACCCAAGATAATAAGCGATAGGTAATAAAGGTTTATCCTTTATTGGGGTTTGAGTGTGCCTTCATCCGATTCTTGAGAGTTAGCATGAGACTTACCCGGTAAAGGTTGATTCTATCCCCTTGGGTGGTGTGTTGGTTTGAGGTTATAGTTCTTTCTCTTAGTTCCTTGAAACTTACCCGGTAATAGGAGCTACGGTTTGGGATAGTGAGTAGTGAGACTTACCCAGTGATCTATTCCACTTTAGAAATACTTTCCCTTTGCAAAAATCTCAGCTTTGTCCGCTTATCTTTAGAAATCTTGAGTTGGAACCACAATTGGATGCTTTAATCTCTAGAATCCGCATTTTCCCTTACTTGACTTATGTCATCTTTGATTGCTTTGATTACTTTTGGTTAATTGCATCATTTGACTACCGATTATGTGTTTGGTTTCGCCATAGTCCTTGTGTTCGATCCCTGGAATTCTTGCTTTTATTACAATTGATCCGTACACTGCGGGTTCGCATATTTTTTCAAGCATACTCTTTGGGTTATAAATTTAAAGCTTGCACACACCTTTTGGAGTGAACAAGGATATAGCTAAGACGACATTTGGGACCAGGTATGGCCACTACGAGTTTTTAGTGATGCCAAGGATATAGCTAAGACGACGTTATGGTGGTTTTCATCCATGATATACTGGTATACTCTCCTAGCAGAGAGGAGCATGCAGGACACTTAAGGATCTTACTCTAAGTCCTACAGGATAAAGAGCTTTACCCCAAAGTCTCTAAATGCGAGTTTTGGATGTCTGAGGTGGTCTTTCTTGGTCACATTGTTTCCGCCGAAGGGATCAAGGTAGATCGAGCGAAGATTGAGTATGTTGCATCATAGCCGCCTCCTAGGAACGTTAAAGAGGTACACAGCTTCCTAGGATAGGAGGGTTACTACCGCAGGTTTGTGGAGGGTTTTTTGGTTATCGCCCGACCACTTACTTCCTTGCTGAGGAAGTCTATGAGATTCGTGTGATCCGAGTCATGCCTGCCAAGTTTCGAGGAGTTGAAGAGGAGGCTGACCTCCACTCCTATTCTAGCCCAACTAGAGGGCATGGAGGATTTTGTGCTTTACAACGATGCATCCAAGCTAGGCTAGAGATTTGCTCAGATGTAGAGGGGTAAGGTTATTTCATATACGTCGAGACAGTTAAAGACGTAAGAAGAGAATTCCCTACCCATGATCTTGAGTTGGTTGTTGTGGTTCATGCTTTGAAGATTTGGAGGCATTATCTATACGGAGCTACGTGTCAGATATTCACAGACTATAAGAGTCTGAAGTACATATTCACTCAGCGGGAGTTTAATAACTGTTAGAGGAGATGGTTGGATTTGATCAAGGACTTTAATTTAAAGCTGTTATACCACCTGGGGAAGGTGAATGTGGTTGCCGATGCCCTCAGTAGGAAGACTCCCCTGGAGATGACAATCGCTCGGCTGACAACTCAGCCTCAATTACAACGAGACTTAGTATGGATAGAGATTGATATCCACTTTCTGGATTCCGACAGCCACCTGTCCACCTTAGAGATGTTACCTGATTTGTTGGTAGAAATCTGACAAAAACATGAGAGTTTCCCGATCTTGGCACGGATCCGAGACAGGATGTCACGAGGAGAGGCATCACAGTTTGCCATCGGTGCCGATGGAGTTTTGAGACGCAAGAAGCGCATATGTATGCCATCAGATCGAGAGCTGAGACAACGGATCTTATAAGAGGCTCACGCGACACCTTACTCAATGCATCCCGGTGCGAGTAAGATGTACCAGGACATCAGACGTTCCTTCTGGTGGGGAGGTCTGAAGCCAAATGGGTCGAGATAAGTAGATTAGTGTGCGACCTATCAACAGGTCAAGATTGAGCATCACAGACTAGGTGGAGAGCTACACCCACTTCCCTTTCCACAGTGGAAGTGAGAAGATATCTCTATGGATTTTGTTACCGGTTTGACACCAAGTCGGAGTTTTGACGCCATCTGGGTCATAGTGGATTGACTGACGAAGACCGCACGTTTCATTCTTATCAAGGAGACGTGATCGGTAAGTCAATTAGCAGAGGAGTTCACTAGACAGATAGTGAGACTTTATGGAGTACCTAGGACTATAGTTTCTGACAGAGAAGGACGGTTCACTTCGAGGTTTTGGCAGCAAGTGCATGCCGCCTTAGGTACGAGTATACAATTCACAACCGCCTATCACCCTCAGACAAATAGTGGTATGAGAGGAACACACAAACTCTAGAGGATATGTTGAGAGCCGGTGTGCTGGACTAGGGACAAGTGTGGCTAGATCACATTCCTTTAGTTGAGTTTCCATACAACAACAGTTGACACGGATCGACCAGGATGGCTCCTTATGAGGCAATATACGGACAAAGAAGTCGGAACCCGCTATGCTAGGATGAATCAGGTAGTGCTAGTGTTATAGCACAAGAGCAGATACAAGATGAACAATACCACATCTAGGCGGTATAGCACCCAAACAATACCACATCTAGGCGCAAACAACAAACCAACCGAAGTAGAAAAAAAACAGACCCAAATGAAGCATTAGAAAAACACATCCCGTCGTAGATCCAAATCCCATCCAGATGCAGCAGAACAGTGAATGACAAACACAAAACCGGATACAAGACTGCCAGACGAAGGACCCATACGACGGCCGACACAAAACCACCAATCGAAGGACCTAAACAGTCCTCACGTTAATTGCCAAAGAGAGTCGGACACACGGGAGAAGAAGCGAGGAAAGGGAAATAACTGACCTTGGGAGTAGAGAGCCACTAGCCGCCGGACTATCAACGCCGAGTAGAGGTCTTCATTTCTCAAATATTATTATTTGCTCATGTCAAATAATAATATTTAAAAATTATTTGCGAATATGGACGGCTAGGGTTTCGGACTCGACTAGGGTTTCGGACTCGACTAGGGTTTCATGTAATCAAATCTAAATCGTAAGTGACAACTTATAGAGTTTTTTTATTTTAACCTCCATACAAAATTCCCCCTTTCATTAACTAAATTTAGAATTAAAATTTTTTTAGATAACTAAAGCGGCCTAGTTTGTATCAACGATACAAAAAAAACTTTACTAGACCAATCTTCTCTAAAAACAAACCCTTCATATTTTGACTAATATGGATGCAACATTTGAATTGTGAAAACATCATAAAAAAACACGGAGAACATAACTTCCGGAACCCATATGTTCAATCAGGTTAAAAAACCAACTTACTTAAAACAATGTAGTAAAAGCAAATTTGGTAACATAAATAGAAAACTAAAGAAATTGATTACCAAATTGAAAACTTTGACAAACAAGCATTTAGTTGTTTTAACCAACAAAATAATGATAAACTAAATATACTTAATAAAAAAGGGAATGCTTGCTGAACTATCAACATAAATATTTGATGCAAAGAGCAAAAACGGCCAACTTAGGTCTTGGCGACAAAAATACAAGTTTCAATCATAGATGTAACACCCCAAATTCTCAAAATTAGGGGAGTCACGGGCTAGGACCTCACAATGGGTCCCATCACTAGTTTGACAACGCTTTCACTAAATCTTACAACAAGACACAAATAAGAAAACTAAAATTTATAAAATGATGGTTTAATGTCATGAATGAAACAACATGCTACTAACAACCAACAACATACTTAATACCAAAGTGTCTAACTGTCAACATATTAATAAAGAAATACAATAATAGAATTATCCGACACCATCCTAGGGAGTACAGAGACCCAAACTGACCACTACTTCTGGATCACTCAGCTGTTGTTGTAACCTGTGGTAAGTGTAAACAAAAAAAGTAAACAACCATTAGCTAGCTATCTAAAAGTTAGAAAAATGATAATATCACACACATACACATAATACAGAAATAAAACACTCATCATGCTTTCAAAGAATTCCATTTATTATCTTTAATTAAGTCATACACCTTAATAATGCAACTTATTTTTGTAACACGAGGGATTCCCAAACCTCGCCTCCACCCCCGTGTAACCAACAAGAGTGGATCCGATGCACCTCCTCGTTTACCTGCGTGGTCTGGGTATAGAGAATCTCCTAGTCTCTAGAGAGATGGGCAGTGATGTCACCGCCCGTTATACATACACTTGGGAGTAATAATAATAAGGTCGTCCTATGCATGTTATAACTATTAAACACATAAGCACACACAACCATCATTATTCAACTAACATCTAGAAGCCAACTAAGTAAGTCCAAAGGACTTACTTGAATCAAAGCTCAACTCTTGTAATCTCAACTCGGTCTACAACCGTAGAAACTCAACCGCCTATTATAGAAGGCAAGTGGATCAATAATGTATCACACTTTCTTAGAAGTCTCCAACTTCTAAGATACTCAAATCGATAAAGAGAAATTACTAAATACCCTTATAAGGGTAAATTACCATTTTACCCCTGGTCCCGAAATCTCGAAAATTCCATAATATAGTTCCAAACTCTCCGTTGGAACCTAAATCCACAATCTAACTCTCAAGAGGAAGTTTAGGTAGAAACGTGGAGATTACCAAAATTCACTTTGGCTTAAGATATGAAGCTCAAATAAAAATATAAAAATCCAAGAAAATGATCAAGGTCTTCTATGATAGTCATGCTACAAATAGGAGCAAAGAACTCTCAAAAACACTAAACAAGAACTCCTGCACAAATCTCACAAACAACACAACCAACCTACTTTGAGTCCATATAGATCCTGATACGACCGTTGGATCTGTCTCAATTTTTGATACATTACACTATGCATATAACTCTATATCATACTAAAAATAGAACGGTGAAATCAAATTCTAACATATCGAAACGAAGGCTTAAATATGGTTGCTTACACAATTTCTGGAAAACTTAAACTCCTCAGAAAGATGTCTTGACTTCGATACTCACTAGCTTCAATCCCAACTCTATTCTAGCAACCTAGAGATCACAGGTTCAACTCTTGTTGTAGACAAGGAGCAGTATGAATTACCCATTTCTCTTCCTACTTAGTATCGACATAGTAATGAGTGGCGTACCTGACTCATCAGTGACGTGTAGGGTGGTCTTGGCCCGACGTTGGCAGCCCTTGGGTGTCACGAAGGTCTTCCCTGAATGTAAGATAAGGTCTTGATAGGATCAAGGTCTTGGTAACCGAATTTTGATTTGCATGCTTCCCTAATAAATCACAACCAATTTACAAAATAAAGATTTGAATTTTGAAAACAAAATCTTTGTGAAAATTTTGAAATCATATTAAAAATTCTTCTTTAAAATGATTTAATGTTGAATCATCTAAAAAATGAAAATCATTAATCCGATCCGTGGTTATCACTTTTGTCCTTGAACTTCGTTTCAAAACCTTGTATTGCATTTCAAGGCCTTGAAATGGAAAAGTGGATTGCATTATAAGGAGAAAATAAAACGATTTACTCCCCCTAAGATAATGCTTCCTTGTTCAACATACCAAGCTCCAATCTAATAAAGATAGCTTCATCACTATGAGCATCAAACTATCCAAGGTTGTCTTTACCATTATTATGGACAAAGCACGCACATCCAAAGGGTTTAAAATAGGAAATTTTAGGTTTTTGTCTTGTAAAGAGTTCGTAAGGAATCTTTTTCAAAATTAGGCGTATTAAGCATCTATTTAAGATGTAATTAGCCGTACTAACAACTTTAACCCAAAAGCTTTTTGGCAAACTATTTTCTAAAAGTATAGTCATAGACATGTCCTCCAAGGCGCGGTTCTTGCGTTCCACAACCCCGTTTTGTTGAGGTGTTCTAGTAGGTGAAAAGTTGTGTGAAATACCATATTTTGCACAAAGCAAATTAAATTTAAGTTGGTCAAACTCTCTACCATGATCACTTCTAATAGAAACGATAGGTAGGTTTTTCAAAGTTTGCAACTCCTTACAAAGTTTTGAAAACTCGTACAAAGCTTTCGATTTTTCCCGTAAGAATGAGATCCATGTAAAACGAGCAAAATCATCCACAATGACAAGGATATATTGTTTTCCCTTGGGATATTTGACACACATAGGGCCACATAAATTCATATGTATAAGTTCAATAGGTCGAGAAGAACTTACAACCTTCTTTGGTTTGAATGAACCTCTTGTTTGTTTACCTTGTGTACAACCCTTACCTAGTTCATCAACCTTGAAGTTTAGGGCTGGTAAACCACATACCAAATCCTTCGAAATAAGTTTCTTCATCGTATGCATGCTTACGTGTGATAACACGATTTATGACGTTAGTTTAGGCATCCATTTAGATAGTTTTTCCCAATATTCATGCATAGTTTGGCATTAGTTCATGACGTTTACGTTTGATTCATGCATATTGTCGAGATAGACGTCTACATGAACTATTGTCGGTATTGTAGGTATTTTGGGGAGCTTTTGGAGCTTAATTGATACATTCGAGTATCATTCCTCGTGATGACACACTTCCGGACTCACTAAGAGGCAAGCTAGGAGCTAAGGAGAACACATAGGACCACGTTGGTGCATGCCATGCACCAACTCATGGTTTGATGATCAAAAGGAAGCTGAAGAGAGGAAACTACGGGCAGGAGACCGAGGTTTTGGCCGTAATTTTGGCCGTGATTCTCTCTGGACAACTGTGACAGTTGTCCCACGATCTTCATAACCGACTCTTGCTCTTGGTGGAGGCTATAAGTGGTTCTGTAGGCTGATTCTCACAGACCCTCTCCTAAACTCTCTCATTGAATAACATTCCATTGGAGGCTACTCTTGGAGGGGAGAAAAAAGACTCTCATTTGGAGAAGAAGAAGAAGAACACTAGTTTTAGAGTTTTTGGAGTTTTTGAGAGATTTTTAAGTGAACTTGTTGAAGACATTTGCAAGGCTTTGTAAGGAACGATTTGTACCTTCTTTGAAAGGGTTGTAAGTCTTTCTTAACATTCATTCAGCTTGGTTTTCTTGTTCTACTTGTTTCATTTCTCTTTCATTTCATTTTCTTGCTATGGAAGCCATGAATGTATGCTTGTTGAGTTTGATTGTTAAGATGCATGTTGTTGGCTAAATAGATGCAATTCTAGGGTAAGGGAATGATGGTTATGGCTTGGACTATGATAGAATAGACTTAAATGTATCTTTGGATGATTTGCTTGCTCGTACTTAACTGCTGTTACAAATCACGGTCTGTTCTTATACAACCACGGCCGTGGTTCTTATGATCTGCCCGTGGTTTGATTTTGTTATGCTTGTACTGATAAATCTGAATGTTAGGATGTTAGATTGTTGAAATCCTAGTGTTAGTTAAGCTTAATCTAGCCTAGGGTGACCTAATGCTAGCAAACTAAGAGAGTGAAGAGACCTACCCGGTGATTTCCGACCTTAAGTATCAATGATGATGAACTCTAGGTAGTAGTGAGCCTCACAAGCCGCTATTGATCTCAATGTGCTAGGATTGATGTTTAGGACTTGCCTTCCCGAGACTTACCCGGTAAGGAGAGGTTAGGCCCCTAGATAGCAATTCGGTTTGTGTAGATTTCCCAACCCTAGGCTCCTAGAGACTTACCCGGTGATAGGACCTTAGTTGCGGGATTAGTGGATCATGAGACCTACCCGGTGATTGATCCCATTTGAGAAACATTCCTTCCCAACATACCATAGCTAGTCAAAGATTGATTAGAAGCTTGAGTCCAATGCCATAACCAGAATTCCGAACCCCTAGAATCCTCTTTTCTCTCTTTGATCACATATCTCGTGTTTGTGTTGTTTATTTGCGTTGCTAGCTTAGTTGTTCGTTTGATTTGTTAATCTTGCATGATTTGTGATCCTTGCTTGATCACCACAAAACCAATCCAAAAACATTGTGATTTTCTTTTCTTTATTCCTTTCTCCTTTCTTATACTAGATTTACACTATCCTTAGTCACTATTTAATTCGATTTCACCTTAGTCTTTGTGTTCGACCTCGGAATACTATCCTTACTATAAAACGACCCATACACTATGGATTCTCTAGGAGTTAGGAAAAATATATCGAGTTATAAATTTAAGAATTTTATGTGCTACAATTCTACATAACATGTTTTTGGCGCCGTTGTCGGGGACTAGGTCAAGATTGATTCATTTTGTGTGATTGTTTATAGTGTAGGTCTTTCTTTTTGCTTTTGATCTTGTTTGGTTTGTGTCTTTGAATTTTCAGGACATCTCTCATTATTTAGGTGCATGCAAAGATCTCGTGGCAAGGATTTAGCTCCATTCGATCCCGAACCGGAGAAAACCTTTAAAGCGAGATCTAAGAGCATTAAGAAGAAGAAGGAGATGGCCGCAAGAGATCTTCAAGCTGAGTTAGATGAAGCCTTAGAGAAAATTAGGCTAAGAGATGAACTCTTGGAGAATGAGAGGAGACTTGCCAATGAGAGGCAAGAAGCAACTAGGAGGAAAATTGAAGAGATTAGGCAAGCTCTTGTACAAAGAGAGCTTAATCGTCAACAACCTCCACCACCACCACTACCGCATCCGGCGGTTAATGTTCGGTTTGAGCCGATCATGATTGAGGAGCCACAAACATTAGGGCAACATATGGATCCAGCCCAAAGAGTGCACCGTCCGGGTGTGAACTTAGGAGATCCCGCAACCCATGATTATGAGCTCCGCCCTCAAGTGCTACAGATGATCCGACACAATCAATTTGAAGGGATGGAAGGAGAGTCTCTTCTTCAACACTTGATGAATTATGAAATCTGGATGGAGACTCTAAGGCCGCATAGATTGGAGAACAACAACCATAAGCTTAGGGCTTTTTCCTTCTCACTTAAGGATAAAGCCTTGGCTTGGTACCAATCCATTCCACTAGGACGTGTGAGTACTTGGGAGGAGATTATAACCGAGTTCTTGACTAAGTTCTTTCCAACTTTCAAGACAACCGAGCTAAGAGGGAAGCCCAATGCCTTCATGATGAAGGATAGAGAGAGCCTATTCAAATCTTGGGAGAGGTTCAAGGACCTCCTCCTAGATTGTCCACACCATGGTATACCGAAGATAGAGCTATTGGAGATCTATTTCAAGGGGCTTGATGAGGATAGCCAATTCAAGCTTCAATCTCTTTCCGGTGGAACATTCATGGAAAAGAATGTGGATGAGGCTTGGGAGTTTGTAGAGTAGCAACCCTTGGTGATAGAGAAGTACTCCCATAAGAAGAGTGATGGGAGAAAACCAGGAGTTTATGAAGTGAGTGAAGTCACCATGAGCAACTACAAGCTCGATGCAATCAACAATGAGCTTAAGTCTTTGAGGGAGTTGTGTGCTACAACCTTGAAGAGTCAAGCTAGTCCTCAAGTGCAAGTGCAAGCCAGTTTGGCTTCCAAGGAGGAAGATGTAAATTACATGGGAAGGGGCAATTACAACCATTATCAAGGCCCGAGGAACTTCAACAACAACCGGCAATTCAACAATTACCGGCCCACCCACAACCATCCCGGATTTTCTTACTCTAACCCGGATGGAGCCTTGAACCCTCCCGCTTCCACAAGCGCAGCACCACCACCTAAGGCTTCACAAGAGCCTCCACCCGGTTTTTCTCAACCTCCAAAGGATAGAACCGAGATGATGTTTGAACAATTGCTTGGAAGTTTAAGTGGACTTGAGAGCACGGTGACTTCCATTTCTAAAGCTCAAAAGGTGCTAGAAGCACAAGTGTTCCAAAAGACGGGTGAAGCACAAAGGGATCCGGGAAAGCTTCCCGGAAGGACCGAGGACAATCCAAGAGGCCAAGTGTTGACCATTACGACAAGGAGTGGGTTGAGAATGAAAGATCCTTTACCTAAGGAGAATGCTAAGGGAAAGCAAGTAGTAGTGGAGGAAGAGCCATTGCAAGAAGAAGGAGGCAAGAGCAAGCATGATGAGCCAACATATGTGGAGCCACCTCCTTACAAGCCACCACTACCATTCCCACAATCATGAGCAAGAGCTCGCTTGGACAAACATTTCGGTAAATTCCTTGAGCTTATGTCTAAACTGCATATTAACATTCCGTTCATGGATGCTATTCTAGGTATGCCGGCCTATGGAAAATTTTTGAAGAAGATACTTTCCAACAAGAGGAAGTTGGAGGATTATGGAGAAATGAGGATGACAAAGAGATCGTCCGAGTTGATCCAAACTATGAGGGAGGAGATGCCTCTTAAGCTGCGTGATCCCGGAAGTTTTGGTGTGCCAATTGGGGTTGGAGAAGTGCAATATGAAGCCCTATGTGATCTTGGAGCGAGTCTAAGCATTATCCCGATTGCACTTTGCAACAAGGTTGGGCTAGGAGAGCCAAAGCCGGTCAAGATGACCCTCTACATGGCGGACCGTTCCATCACTCACCCTGTAGGAATCTTGGAGGACATACCGGTTCAGCTTGGGAAGTTCTATGTGCCGATTGACTTTGTAGTCTTGGACATCCCGGCGGATTACCCGGTTCCTATCATTTTGGGAAGGCCGTTCTTAGCTACATCCGGATGCTTGGTGGATTGCAAAAATGGAATTCTCTCTTTCAACATAGGAGAGGAGAGTTCAAGCTATCCACAATGATGAAGGGGTCAACCCTTGGTAAGGATGTTATCAACATTGTCGAGCAAGAGGAGTCTAGAGAAGTTGTGAGCTCGATCTTGATCAAGGACCCCTTGGAGAAGGTTCTTAGCTTGAGTTTGATGGGGGAAGGAGATGAAGATGGTTACAATGAAGAAATCAGGGCTTTGGATGCATTGGAAAAGGAGACAAGAGCTGAATTTGAAGTGCACGAAGGTGTGCTGAACCACTGTAGGAACCACGGCCTGGCACCAGAAACCACGGCCGTAATTCATCCCGTGGAACTCTCTGGAATGCTCAAAATTGCCAGCTTCTCAGATTCCACGGCCGTGGTTGTGCTAGAGGCCGTGATTTTTCCCGTGGTTTCTCCAGAAAGTGCCTTAGTTGTTGATCAAGCTTCAAGGAGTCTTGGAGAGTCTTCAATGGCTTTGGATTCATCTAATGTGAAGCTACATGGATCATCTCCGACCGAAAAAGGTCCTCCTAAACTTGAACTTAAACCCCTCCCCTCTCATTTAAAGTATGCTTTTCTTGGTGAAAATTCTACTTATCCGGTGATTGTGAATGCATCTTTGAATGATGATGAGCTTGATAGATTGTTGCATGAGTTGAGATTGCATAGGAGAGCTATTGGCTACACTATTGATGATTTAGTTGGCATCAAACCTTCCTTGTGCATGCATAAAATTTTGATGGAAGATAATCATAAACCTTCAATTAAACCTCAAAGAAGATTGAATCCCATAATGAAGGAGGTAGTAAAGAAAGAGATCCTTAAATTGCTAGATGCAGGAATCATTTTCCCAATTTCGGATAGTAAGTGGGTTAGTCCCATACATGTTGTTCCTAAGAAGGGTGGTATGACCGTAGTAACTAATGAGAACAATGAACTAATCCCAACTAGGACGGTTACGGGGTGGAGAATGTGTATTGACTATAGGAAGCTTAATGTTGCCTCTAGGAAAGATTACTTCCCTCTCCCCTTTATTGACCAAATGCTAGAGAGATTAGCTCAGCATTCACACTTTTCTTACTTAGATGGCTATAGTGGATTTTTCCAAATCCCTATTCACCCCGATGACCAAGAGAAAACGACATTTACATGTCCTTGGGGAACATTTGCATAAAGGAGAATGCCATTTGGGTTGTGTAATGCACCCGCCACCTTTCAAAGGTGTATGATGACTATCTTTACTGAATATATTAAAACCATTATGAAAGTGTTTATGGATGATTTCTCGGTTTATGGATCTTCATTTGATGATTGCTTAGCTAACTTTTCTTTTGTGTTAAAGAGATGTGAGGAAACTAAACTTGTTTTGAATTGGGAGGATTTCCATTTCATGGTTAGTGAGGGTATTGTGTTGGGACATTTGGTTTTCCAACGAGGCATTGAGGTTTATAGGGCAAAGATAGAAACAATAGAGAAGTTTCCACCACCTACCTCGGTGAAGGGGGTAAGGAGTTTCTTAGGACATGCCGGTTTTTACCGGAGATTTATAAAAGATTTCTCTAAAATTTCTAAGCCTCTCACTAACCTACTAATGAAAGATGTTGAGTTTGTTTTCTCCAAGGATTGCCTTGAAGCATTTTATAGGTTGAAGAATGCCTTGATCTCCGCCCCTATCATGCAACCTCCGGATTGGAGCCTTCCGTTTGAGATAATGTGTGATGCAAGTGATGTTGCCGTTGGGGCTGTTTTGGGACAAAGGAAAGATGGGCTCACACATGCCATCTATTATGCTAGCAAGAAGCTAGATGATGCCCAACTCAACTATGCCACAACCGAGAAGGAGTTGCTAGCGGTTGTGTATGCCTTTGAGAAGTTCTGGTCGTATCTTGTGGGAGCCAAGGTCATTGTGTACACGGATCATGCTGCGATCCGTTATCTCCTCACAAAGAAGGATGCCAAGCCTCGCTTGATTCGGTGGATCCTTCTCCTCCAAGAGTTTGACTTGGAAATTCGGGACAAGAAGGGTTCCCAAATTCAGTGGCAGACCATCTTAGTAGGCTTCCACCATTGGAGATTGAGAGAGATGACATCCCGATTGATGACTCATTCCGGGATGAGCAATTACAAATGATATAGGAGTTCTTGCTTCAAGTTCAAGAGGGAATGAGCCATGGTATGCGGACATAGTGAACTACCTTGTGTGTGAAGAGGTGCCACCCGGTCTATCATATGCCCAAAAGAAAAAGTTCTTCAAGGATGTGAGGCATTACTATTGGATCGAGCCTCTCTTGTTCAAGAGAGGGCCGGATGGAGTATTTAGGAGGTGCATCCCGGAGGATGAGGTGGAGAGTGTGATCCGCCATTGTCACACCTTGCCATGTGGAGGCCATGCTAGCTCACACAAGACGTGTGCAAAGGTATTGCAATCCGGTTTTTTTGGCTTCACTTGCCAAAGGACGGGAAACATTTCAAGGAGGAATGAGATGCCCTTGAACAACATACAAGAGGTTGAAGTGTTTGATGTGTGGGGTGTGGACTTCATGGGGCCATTCCCCTCTTTACGTGGCAACCTCTACATTCTCTTGGCGGTGGACTATGTGTCAAGATGGATGGAGGCAATCGCGTCTCCCACAAATGATGCCAAAGTTGTGGTGCGGTTCTTCAACCGAGTCATCTTCCCTAGGTTTGGAACACCAAGAGTGATCATAAGTGATGGAGGGAAGCATTTCACCAATAGGAACTTTGGGACACTTTTGGCTAAGTATGGGGTGACTCATAAGGTGGCAACACCTTACCATCCCCAAACTAGTGGTCAAGTGGAGATCTCCAACCGGGAGATAAAGGGGATACTTGAGAAGACGGTTTTTAGGACAAGAAAGGATTGGGCTATGAAGCTTGATGATGCTTTGTGGGCTTATAAAACCGCCTTCAAGACACCAATTGGTAGCAGTCCCTACAAGCTAGTTTATGGCAAGTCTTGCCACCTTCCGGTGGAGATGGAGCATAGGGCGTATTGGGCTATAAGGTGGCTGAATTTTGACCTCAAGGAAGCCGGTGAGAAGAGATTGCTAGACATCAATGCTCTTGAGAAGATCCGGTTGGATGCCTACGAAAACACCCGGATTTACAAGGAAAGGACCAAGCGTTGCCATGACAAACGTCTCATCCCAAAGGAGTTGAGTGAAGGTGACCAAGTCCTTCTCTTCAACTCAAGGTTGCGGCTCTTCCCCAGAAAGCTAAAGTCAAGATGGACGGGTCCTTATGTGGTGAAGAAGGTCTTTCCCCATGGAGCGGTTGAGATAGGTGGGAAGCATTGTGGAGATTTTAAGGTGAATGGGCACCGTTTGAAGAAGTATATCTCGGGAGCTCCGGTGGATATGATTGCCCCACTTCATCTTGAGTGAGACGCCCCCAAATTTGGTCATGCTAATGACCTTAAATAAGCGCTTAATGGGAGGCAACCCATTGGTAGACATCTTTCCCTTTTTGGTTTTTGGTTTTTGTTTTTGTTTTTGCTTTTATCTTTGTTTTGGTGTGTTTGTGTGTGTTTGGTGTTTGTGTGCTAGAGTCTAAGTAGCATGGAAGTCTTGCATGGCATGAGAATGATGATGGTGATCCCGCATCAAATATGGGTGGAGCGGAAGTGGGACTTGGACTGCTAGCGGTGCTTAGCACGGGTCCCGACGCCATAATGAACATCAAGAGCTCTCCACCACCTTTGATTGATCATCTACCATCACTCCACATGAGTGAACCAAAATACCAAAGCAACACCATTTTTACATTGTGAGGACTCTCTTCACTCTTCTTACTTGATTTGCACATTGGGGACAATGTGTTTCTAAGTATGGGGTGGGGTTTTCATGATCATTTGCATAATTAGCATCTAGGATAGTTTCTTTTTGTCACATGTTTCTTTATGTTTTGCATTGTACATAGATATTTCGAAAAAATCCAAAAAAATCAGAAAATTTAAAATTTTTTAGTGCTTCTAAGCTTGGGTATGACCCTTATGATGAGATTGTGTTGTGAATTGGCTATGGATGGCTTTATGTGTTGAATGGATGTATGCATATGTGGACTTTAATTACTTATCTTGAATCCTATGTATGGATTGTGATCATGATGTTTGCCTTGATTGGATTGAGGATTGATAGTCGAAATTACATGCTAGTTCTTGCACACCATTTAGGAGTGATTAAGGCAATTCATCTTTCTCTACTTCTCATCTTGATCATGTTGTTTGAGCACCTTAATTGATATAAAATTTGACCTCTTTTGACCCATCCGGGAATAGGAGCATGCTAGTGTGTTGAGTGTGTGAAAAGCAAGTGTGGGGTGAAGTTGTTGATGAAAGAATGTTGTGAATGAAGTGTTGAATTTGTTGTGAAAAGTGTAGAAAAAAATATAGGTTTGGGGACTTTGGTTTTGATGACGAGTAACTCGACACCATTCACATATTCGGGTGTTTGTGCCTTGCCAAAGTCGGATAAACCGAATGTCCTAACGAGCCTTGGTATGTGTGCCCGGTGTGAGGCACCTCGGAAAAATCCCGAGGTCCGCTAATCACCAAGGTTTCGGCTTTTGTACACCAATGCCATTGTCTCAAAAATAAGTGAAAGAAAAAGAAAGTGAAAAAGAAAAGAAACGAAAGAAAAGATGGAGAAAAATATACACTTGTTGGGAAGTTGATCAAAATGAAATTGTGGAGTTAGTTCCTTTCCCGGATTAGCATCACATGACCTAAAAATTCCAACCTATTCACAACGTTTCTTCGCCTCTTCTTTCCTAAGTCCTTGTGACCTATTTTCATGTGTGTAAGACTTAGTGATCAAGATTGGATATACTCATGATCATCTTGACTTCTTCATTTTCATCTTTCATGCATGGTTTCTAGTTAAGTATAATTGTCTTTCCATGCCTTCGTTCATTTGATGCATGATTGCTTGTCCATTGCCATGAAACATGACTATGAAGGTGATCCAATGTTAGAAGCACAATTCCAAAAAGATTTTATTGTTTTTCTGCATGCATAAATCATGTCATCTCTTAGTCTATAGTTGGGTCTTGCTCGGGGACGAGCAAACCTTAAGTATGGGGTATTTTGATAACACGATTTATGACGTTAGTTTAGGCATCCATTTAGATAGTTTTTCCCGCTATTCATGCATAGTTTGGCATTAGTTCATGACGTTTACGTTTGACTCATGCATATTGTCGAGATAGATGTCTACACGAACTATTGTCGGTTTTGTAGGTATTTTGGGGAGCTTTTGGAGCTTAATCGATACATTCGAGGATCATTCCTCGTGATGACACACTTCCGGACTCACTAAGAGGCAAGCTAGAAGCTAAGGAGAACACATAGGACCACGTTGGTGCATGCCTTGCACCAACTCATGGTTTGATGATCAAAAGGAAGCTGAACAGAGGAAACCACGGGCAGGAGGCCGTGGTTTTGGCCGTAATTTTGGCCGTGATTCTCTCTGGTCAACTGTGACAGCTGTCCCACGATTTCCATAACCGATTCTTGCTCTTGGTGGAGGCTATAAGTGGTCCTGCAGGCAGATTCTCACAGATCCTCTCCCAGACTCTCTCATTGAAGAACAATCCATTGGAGGCTACTCTTGGAGGGGAGAAAAAACACTCTTATTTGGAGAAGAAGAAGAAGAACATTAGTTTTAGAGTTTTTAGAGTTTTTGAGAGATTTTTGAGTGAACTTATTGAAGACATTTGCAAGGCTTTGTAAGGAATGATTTGTACCTTCTTTGGAAGGGTTGTAAGTCTTTCTTAACATTCATTCAACTTGATTTTCTTGTTTTACTTGTTTCATTTCCCTTTCATTTCATTTTCTTGCTATGGAAGCCATGAATGTATGCTTGTTGAATTTGATTATTAAGATGCTTGTTGAATTTCATTTTCTAGGGTAAGGGAATGATGGTTATGGCTTGGACTATGATAGAATAGACTTAAATGTATCTTTGGATGATTTGCTTGCTCGTACTTAACTGTTGTTTCAAATCACGGTCTGTTCTTATACAACCACGGTTGTGGTTCTTATGATCTGCCCGTGGTTTGATTCTGTTGTGCTTGTATTGATAAATCTGAATATTAGGATGTTAGATTGTTGAAATCCTAGTGTTTGTTAAGCTTAATCTAGCCTAGCGTGACCTAATGCTAGCAAACTAAGAGAGGGAAGAGACCTACCCGGTGATTTCCGACCTTAAGTATCAACGATGATGAACTCTAGCTATTAGTGAGCCTCACAATCCGCTATTGGACTGAATGTGCTAGGATTGATGTTTAGGACTTGCCTTCCCGAGACTTACCCGGTAAGGAGAGGTTAGGCCCCTAGATAGCAATTTGGTTTGTGTAGATTTCCCAACCATAGGCTCCTAGAGACTTACCCGGTGATAGGACCTTAGTTGCGGGATTAGTGGATCATGAGACCTACCCGGTGAGTGATCCCATTTGAGAAACATTCCTTCCCAACATACCATAGCTAGTCCAAGATTTATTAGAAGCTTGAGTCCAATGCCATAACCGGAATTCCGAACCCCTAGAATCCGCTTTTCTCTCTTTGATCACATATCTCGTGTTTGTGTTGTTTATTTGCGTTGCTAGCTCAGTTGTTCGTTTGATTTGTTAATCTTGCATGATTTGTGATCCTTTCTTGATCACCATAAAACCAATCCAAAAACATTGTGATTTTCTTTTCTTTATTCCTTTCTCGTTTCATAGACTAGATTTACACTATCCTTAGTCATTATTTAATTCGATTTCACCTTAGTCTTTGTGTTCGACCTCGGAATACTATCCTTACTACAAAACGATCCATACATTGTGGGTTCACTAGGAGTTAGGAAAAATATATCGAGTTATAAATTTAAGACTTTTGTGTGCTACAATTCTATCGTAACATGTTTTTGGCGTCGTTGTCGGGGTCTAGGTCTAGAATGAATCATTTTGTGTGATTGTTTATAGTGTAGGTCTTTCTTGTTTCTTTTGATCTTGTTTGGTTTGTGTCTTTGAATTTTTAGGACATCTCTCATTCTTTAGGTGCATGCGAAGATCTCGTGGCAAGGATTTAGCTCCATTCGATCCCGAACCGGAGAAAACCTTTAAAGCTAGATCTAAAAGCATTAAGAAGAAGAAGGAGATGGCAGCAAGAGATCTTCAAGCTGAGTTAGATGAAGCCTTAGAGGAAATTAGACTAAGAGATGAACTCTTGGAGAATGAGAGTAGATTTGCCAATGAGAGGCAAGAAGCAACTAGGAGGGAAATTGAAGAGATTAGGCAAGCTCTTGTACAAAGAGAGCTTAATCGTCAACAACCTCCATCACCACCACCACCGCATCCGGCGGTTAATGTTCGGTTTGAGCCGATCATGATTGAGGAGCCACAAACGTTAGGGCAACGTATGGATCCAGCCCAAAGAGTGCACCGTCCGGGTGTGAACTTAGGAGATCCCGCAACCCATGATTATGAGCTCCGCCCTCAAGTGCTACAAATGATCCGGCACAATCAATTTGAAGGGATGGAAGGAGAGTCTCCTCTTCAACACTTGATGAATTATGAAATCTTGATGGAGACTCTATAGCCGCCTAGATTGGTGAACAACAACCATAAGCTTAGGGCTTTTTCCATCTCACTTAAGGATAAAGCCTTGGCTTGATATCAATCCATTCCACTAGGACGTGTGAGTACTTGGGAAGAGATGACAACCGAGTTCTTGACTAAGTTCTTCCCACCTTCCAAGACAACCGAGCTAAGAGAGAAGATCAATGTCTTCGTGATGAAGGATAGAGAGACCCTATTCAAATCTTGGGAGAGGTTCAAGGACCTCCTCCTAGATTGTCCACACCATGGTATACCGAAGATAGAGCTATTGGAGATCTATTTCATGGGGCTTGATGAGGATAGCCAATTCAAGCTTCAATTTCTTTCCGTGTTATTATTTTTGGAAGAAGTCGGGAAAGTTTTCCGGTTCGGAAATCCCATTCTGAACGCTTTTGGATCGGATTCATTCTTACTCTCTTTTCTTTATTTTATTTTCCTTTTTGTTTTTGTTTTGGTTTTTGTCCTTTCCCGCTTCTGTTCCCAATGAAGTGACCCGACCCCTGACATTCCCTGCACTTCTGACTCCTCGCTCCCCCGACTTGCAGTTTCTAGCCGACCCTTCGGTCCTCACTTGATCAACCCCATCTCACCCTTCTATCTCCACCTTCCCTCTCTTATGCTCGGCAGCTTCTCAACCCTTCACTCAGCCTCACCTCAATATCGAATTCCTAGCCTCTACAACTGCCTTTGACCAGCTAGAAACACCGCGAGGTGGACTGGACCACCACTGCAGCCATCCCTTTCATCTCCTTTCTCAAACTCTCTGTCGATCGAAGTCTCTACCGTTGCCATCGAACTCCGACGGAGATTCAGTCCCCCTGTTGTGCATCTCCCCTTCGATCTCTCCGTTGATGCACCACCACCTCTCCTTCCTGTGCACCTCTTTTGAACAGTTTCCCCTTCCGCCAGACTGAAGCCCATGCCGGAGGAGTGCCACCTGCCCTTGCTTCGCCCTAGTAGCAGCCCATCGTGGACCGCTACCCCTATCTTCTTCTTCAAATGGTTAAAAGAAGGGTCTTCATATTTCCACCACAATATTTCGCCCAAATCAAGTCAAACCATCAAATAAACTCTTTAATTATTTGATTTAGACTCATTTGGTTGATATATATTATTGTTATTGGTATTACTTGTTGTTATTATTTCAACAAATTTTGTATTGCTAAATTTTCGTTTTGTTAATTTTTTGTTTTTGTTATTTTTATATTGATGTTTTATTTTTATTTAAAAATTACTATTTTGATATTTTATTGTTAAATTTTCGGATGAATAATATAACTTGCAAATAAAGAAAATAACGAGATTAAAGTAACCCAACTCATTTGAAAAAGATATTATAATTCGGAAATAAGAAAAATCGCATAAATTGCGCTAATAACGAAAGTCCGTTGAACCCCTTTGTCGTTCTCAGGTTATTCTTCATGATGGGGTCAAAATTTCCGTGGACACCTAAGACAAGAACATGTTGTGGTGTGTTGTTTGCGACGATCTTTCAATACACACTTATGGTTTAGATTGTGAGGCGGAAAATACAAGCCTCCCGCTCGTTCAACAAGCTCGAACTCGCCGAGCCTACACTCACCCATTGAGCCTAATTGCAGGTTAAGGATGTTGTCGAGTGATCCGGAGGAGTGGGCAGTCGGGGTTCCCGTACATCATAGGACAAGTTGGGGTTTGAGTCCTTGTGTTGTTGTTATATTTGTATATTGTCAATGTTGTTGTAAAGAGGGAAGGAGTCTTTATTTCTTTAAGTTTTCGGGTATCATAACCTTGCATGAAATGTATTTCCGTTTTGGCCTTCATTTGTGCCTCGTTGCAAGATCCGGTGAAATTGTTGTCAAGCTAAGGGTCGGGACCCATTGAGAGGTCTCCGCCCGTAGCATCCCGAGTCCCGCGGATTTGGGGTGTTATAATTGTTACATCTAGGAGTTGTACGCACAACGTCACCTGATAGATTATCTTGAACATCACATTTTTATGAATCAATGATCACTTTGTTACCTTTGTCACATATTTAAGAGATGCTAATCAAATTATATTTAAGCCGTCAACAAGATAAACATCATCAATAAAGTTAGATGAATTATAACCAATTTTACCAATGCCAATGATGTTACACTTCCCTTTATCACCAAGAGTAATGGTTCTAGATGATTGCTTCTTTAAATCTGAAAACAGTGAGCTTTTTCCACGCATATGTCTTGAGCAACCACTATCTAATGTCCATTTATGCAATTTAACCTTGGTGATATCTTGCAAAAAAGTAAACTTCAACCTTTATGGGTAGACCAAATGACATATTTTGGTTCATACTCAAGTTCAATCATGTTTGGTGGTCTAGTACCTTTAGGAACCCAGATTTGCTTAACTTGTTTCCTTAGACATAGAGGATAGGTGTTTATAATGATGTAAGGATCATTTCTTCTAAATGGGCAAGTTGATTTTACATGTCCCTTTTTAAAACAATAGAAACATGTTGGCATATGTGTACTTCCTTTAGCTTTAACAAAAGTAGTAGTCGTTTTTCTTGGAAAATTCATATAATAACCACTACCACTTTTGTTAAGTGAGGATTGTTGTTCACCCATCATCCTTTCGAGATTAGCTTTCGAACGAGTGAATTGAATAAGTGCAGTCTTCTGGTCTCTACACGTCACAACTAGATCAACCTTCTCTTTCTCTATATTAATATAATCTTGATGTAGAGAAGAGAGATTGTTCTTGAGAATCGCATTTTCCGATTCCAAGGCCTTGAACTTGTCATCAAGGTCTAAGTTTTCAGTGTTGAGATTTTACAACCTCCAAAGACAATTCACTTACTCGTTTCTCTTATTTGAGAAGCTTTTCTCTTAAGGCACTTATCCTAATCCTATGTTCTTTATCACATATGATAATATTTTTAAGGAATTGTGTAAGTTTTAGGTTAGACTGAGACATAATGGTACTTACTACTCCATCAACATAGAGGTTTGAATCCTATTCTTGATCGTCCATTAAGCATAAGTTTGCTTGATCATTTTCGTCTTCTAACTTATTTGTTGATTCTGTGTCCCTCCATGATGTTACCATAACCTTCTTCTTTCGATCAGTCTTCCTAAAGTTGTTCCTCTTCTTTTGTGGACAATCCTTTACAAGATGATCTGCTTCACCACATTCAAAACAAGTCAATACTTTAGTTTCTTATTAGGGTTAGAAAACTTACCTTTGAGTCTTGATGATTGTGGATATTTTTTGTTTGCTAATTACTTCTTCATTTGAAGAATTCTTGCAAGACCTCTTGAAATCAAGGCAAATGGGTCTTCCTCCTCATCATCACTCTCTTAGACATCCAATGAAATATTATCCTTCTTGGATTTTAAAGCAAGGTTCTTTGCGTTTGACGATGGCTCTCCATCTTTTTCACCAAGAACCATTTCATGGGCGATTAGCTTTCCAAGTAGGTCGTCGAGAGACAATGTTTTGAGATTCTGAGCTTCTTCAACAACAGTCACTTTTGGTCCCCATTTAGCTTTAGACAAGCTTCTTAGTACTTTCCGTACTTTTTCTTCATTTGTGAAGACCTTTCCAAGTGAATTGAGATTGTTCACAATCTCAGTGAAACGTGTGAACATCTTTTTGGCAGTCTCGTTTGAAGTCATCTTGAATAACTCATATTGCCTGAGGAAGATGCTTCTCTTTGTATTCTTGACTTGACTTGTTCCTTCATACGTAACTATTAACTTGTCCCATATTTCCTTTGCACTCTTGCACGATGAGACACGATTGAATTCATTTGCATCCATTCCACAATAGAGAAAATTAATGGCCTTGTAGTTCTTTGACACACTATCCAAGTCATTTTGAGTGAAGTCTGCTTCCTTCTTCTCAACTTGGACTCCTTCAACCGTGGTGGTTGGGATTTTTGGACCAGTTTGAATGATGCTCTATAGTTCCATGTCCTGATCAATAATATACATTTGCATTAGTGCTCTCCAATAGGAAAAGTTGTTACCGCAGAAGAGGGGTGGTCGAGATATGGATCTTCCTTGAGAGAATCCTCCATCACCTACAGAGTTCATGATCAGTCTCACTGATGGTTAAATCAATATACATGAGTCTAGCTCTAATACTAATTGAAGAACCGAATAGGTGATTAATAAGGATATAATACTCTAGAAGGGGGATTGAATAGAGTATGGGAACTTTTCGTAATATCGTGTATCAAGGCTTTGAAACTGATCTCAAGGCCTTGAATTCGATCTCTACGCTTAGTGACAAAACTGCTTCTCAAGGCTTTGAAGTGGATCTCAAGGCCTTGATTTCAAATCCTGTAGAAAGTTGTTAGTCACAATAAACCGCGATAATAAGTGCGGAATGTAAAAGATCGACACGACGATATGTTCACGAAGTTCAGATCTAACAACCTACGTCTCAGTCTTAGGGTTTCTTGACCCTACGATCTAATTATCTATATTCTGCTCAAAGAGTCCTAGATACAACCTAGAAGAAGTCCCCTTCTTCTCTCAATGTAGCCTCAAGCTTACGATCTAGTCAACTCTATTCTAGCAATAATAACCTAGTTACTTCGTAGAGTAACGTCCCTTGAGTATAACACTATAATGATATGTCAATGGAGCTCTTGTGTTTATCTCACTCTGTCTAATCAAATAATGTAAGCTCAAGAGGAAGATAAACTTTTGATCAATGAAGATTTTCTTGTATGATCGCTTGAAGACTTGGTTTCTTTCACGTGTAAGTTCTTATTTTTCATCTTCAATCGGTATCTTCATTTATAGTCTTCTATGGACATCTTGTTTTAGCCGTTTGTCCCATAGCCGTTGTAATGTCTCTATTTCTCCATAAAATACATTGCTTGGTTGAGCGAGATCTTCTCACTTTGTTTGAAAAGTAGCCGTTACAAGATCTTCATCTTCAAAGTGGTTGTAAGTTTGTTGGAGATCTTCAAGCCCTAGAACTTCTCTTCTTCACTTTGAAGTCCGTTGGAGATCTTCATCGTAATCTTCTTTCAACCGAGATCCTTGTTTCTCACTTTGAAAAATTGTTGTAATCTTCTTAACCGTGATCTTCTTTCTAGCCGTTAGAGATCTTCTAAGGATCTTATCTTCAAACTCCTTCAACCAATATCTTCTCCTAGATTTTTTGCGTCGGTTAGATCGTATCCTCGAATGTTCTCAGCTGAGATCTTCAACGATCTTCTTGTTTAGTTAGTTGGCCTTTGAAGATCTTCTCCTAGATCTTCTTTCTTGGTCATTGTATATGTTTGTGTGTTGTAACAATTCCTTTAGCCGAGTTGTCCCTTGTAATGCTATCCAAGACGTACACACTTTAACAAACAAACAAAGACATGCAATGTAGAAATATAATCGATATTTGTTAGTTTATAAAACTGCATTTACATGTTAAGTCTTCCATCATTTAAAGAAAAACAATTCATAACCAAGGTGGAGTTATCAACTATGAACATAGATTTAAGGCATCGCTGATAGATCAAAATCAACAAGAAAAACAACTTGAAGTCATCCAAACGGAGATTACGGAAAATTAGAACTTAGAATAGATAAACCTTTCACTACAAGTGAAATTAAAATGGCATAACTTGACATTGGCAGGGATAAATCACCCGGTCTGGATAGCATGCCAACTGGTTCTATAAAAATAAATATTGGCATATCATTGTACTTGTAGTTATAAGAGTAGTCAAAAGTTTTTACAAAAGAGGAAAATTCCTAAAACGTATCGACCATAATTTTATCACCCTCGTTCTAAAAGTAGGCAATCCATCAACAACTACCCGATATAGACCCATAAGTCTATGTTCAACCATTTACAAAATCATTGCAAAAATCTAAGCTAAAAGGCTCAACGAAGTTCTCCCAAAATTGATTCACCCTTTACAAGGTGCTTTCACCCAAAATAGATCAGTTCATAACAATGTACTCATTGCGCACAAAATCTTCCATGTATTTAGATCAAAAAAAGGCAAAGAAGGATTCATGGCAATCAAACCTGAAATGAAAAAGGCCTATGATAAAGTGGAACGGTTGGAAGCGGAACTAGATCTCACCTTTTGCATTTGTTTGCGCGTAAGCCGGCCCGAATATGAATGACCTGCCAGTGATGGTAGAATACCGTGGTTGTGACTACCATAAACCACGGTAATCTTCCACTTAGTCGGCACAACTCCATTGTTTTGTTGTACTTCACCCCTACTATATTAAATTTACAATCCCTTTTATTTGACTTCAATCTACGCCTTTTCGAAGGATCAACGTCATCCTTCTTTACATACTTCCTCCTTCCAAATTTCTCACGCATCAATACAAACTTCCCATATTAATGATCACTCGGCTTGTATGATTTTAATATGATCATCACCATATGATGTTTTCTACCTTCCTCACGAACCCAATTAACTAGAGAATCTTTATTCGAAAAATATTGTATAGCTCCAAACACATCCAAATAATCTAGTTCCTCTATTTCGGGTTGATTTTCCGTTGCATTCATAAGCTACAATAATATTAAAAACTTGTATATATATATATATATATATATATATATATATATATAGATATATCGCATTTGAAATTATTAATATAAAAATACAACAAAACACACCTCATTAGGGGGCTGCAATTCATCGTCAGAAGAAATACCGTCGGTATCATTAGATGACATTCATCATCATCATCTTCTTCTTCTTCTTCTTCTTCTTCTTCTTCTTCTTCTTCTTCTTCTTCTTCTTCTTCTTCTTCTTCTTCTTCGTTATTGTATAATTTGAGAGTATTATTAAGATAAAAAAATAATAACAATTTTATAGATAGGGAAAAAAAAGTATTATAGTTACAAATATGACCGTTTTTTAACGGTTATACTATTAACTATGTAACACCCCAAAATTTTTTGAACTCGGGGAGCTACTAGTTAGGACCTCACAATGTGTTCCGGCGTTGGTTTAACAACAATTTTACTAGGATCTTACAACAAGGCACAAATGTAAAAAAATATTTTAAAAATCATTAAATTATATTTGTATGATTGTATTACATATGACAGCCTTACAAAATGAAATCATATAAACGACGTGCGTGCAAAAGGAAGGTTCCCCGTCCCCATCTAATGAGTACGTGGACCCGGCTGACCATCCCCTCCGGATCTCTCTACAACTGTCAATACCTACAAATAATCTAACAACACGGATAAACCGTTAGCTAACTATCCAAATGTAATAACCGAAAATTTTAAGTTTCCGGTAAAGTGAAATTAAACAAGTCCGATGAGACCATCGTAAATAAATAAATAAGTAAAATAAAACGAGTTTAGTTCTATCATTTTATGTGACTTAGATTCACATAAAATGATAAATTAAATGACCGAAAATAATTTTTCGTTGTTAAAATAAAAATAATTATAATTTATAAATACGGAATTTAGTTCCGTATTATATAAATTTCCGCACAAATTAACGGGTTACGAGTTCCGCAAATTGTTTTAGGAGTTAACTGCTCAATTATTCCATTTGGGCCCAAGCAGCCAGCCCATTATACTCAGCCCAAAAAAAATTTAACCTAATCTAATTACCCTAATAATCTAATCCTACGCTAATGACTGCCGCTTATCTCTCTCTCGCAAAATCGTTGCTGACTCCCTCTCTCGCAAACCACCGTATCTCACAAAGCTGCGCTACCGCCGGATACACTGCTCCGCCTTCCACGCCGCCGACGCTGCCATCTACCTCCAGTCGGGCCGCCAGCCTTCGCCGCCGGAACGCAGCCTTCGCCGCTCCTGCGCAGCCAGCCTTCGCCGCCGGAACGCAGCCTTCGCCGCTCCTGCGCAGCCAGCCTTCGCCGCCGGAACGCAGCCTTCGCCGCTGCTGCCAGCCACCGTCCACGCCGCCGAGCCTCCTGCCGTCCGCCTCAGACCGGTAAGTGTGCTGGCCTTCTTTCCGCCTTCCTTCTGTCGCTTGTGAATATCCGCCTCACTGCAGCCCTACGATTTACAGCAGTGCTACGAACCAGCCGGACCCTTCCGCCAGTGAAACGCCGCACCTCGCTGCACCGGGACCAGAGTAGCATTCCTCTGGTGTTTAGGTTAGTCCGAATTAGTACACTGCTGAGCATATAGATCTAAAGAGAAGAATAAAGGAGTGCTGTATATTTTTATGAACAATGGAAAAGATTGGCTGCTGTAAATTTAATTTAATTTCTTCAGCTTTTAGGTTACGAACAGTCCATCTTGTCGATCAATTATAAAACGTTTGGATAAAGATCCACCATTGAATTTTGGATATGTTGTAGATGGATATATGTAGTTTATCATATTAAAATTTGGGGAGGAATGAACGGTCGGATTGAAAGTTATGAGCTCCCGAAGTTAGGTAGTTGAGCAGTTTTGGTAAACTTAAAAATTGGCTAAGTATAGGAAAGTAGAATGAAGAACCGACTTTGGGAATTATTAAAAAAATATCGGCTGAACAGTTTGGAGTTTTTCTTTCTTCTAAGGTTAGATAGAACCTCATAGATGATCTAGAGATTTAATTCGGAAAATTTATAAGCTGTTAAGAATTTTATATTTAGAGCCGAAGTTAAACCTTTTTCGATTCTTCCGGAAAATAGAAACATAGGAAAAATGTCAGTTTCGAACCAAATAAAATTCTAAGAGTTAGGATATAATTTTAGAACTTCAAATAGGAGTTGGACATGAGTTTTAGGGTTTTCGAGAAAATCGGAACCAAGGGTAAAATGGTCATTTTACCCTAAAACTAATACTGTAACTAGTACGTCTTAATACTTATTTGATCTTAGAAGTTTTAGACTTCTATCTACGTGAAAGTGTGCTAATACACTTATCGCCTTTGACAGGCAACTGAGTGGGTACAGTTTACAGAGCGAGTGGTTATTAAAGAGTCGAGCGTTATAATAGGTAAGTCCTTTGGGCTTACTTAGCTGACTGCTAAATATGAGTATAAATGATGATGGTGGTGTGTGATTGACATGTTAGAGAGATAGGTTGTGATATATAAATACCGACCTGTATTTTTGGCCTAAGAGTAACGGGCGGTGGCATTCCGCTCAGTAGCTCGCGGGGCGCTGGGGGTTTCTTTCGGGACTAGTCCACACATGGTTTGTAGTGATGCTACCAAAGGAAGTCAGCTAGACCTACACCAGTTGGATAAGGAACGGAGGCGAGAACTAATAATAGTTCTCGTGCCACAACTTAAATTGAATAATGTGAATCACTTAAATAATAGATAATAATTGGTTGAGTGCCAGCATGATGTTTGTTTATTTTTGGTTTCTGCTTGTGCTTGTGCTGTTATCATTTTTGCTTATATTTGGATAGTTAGCTAACTGTTGATATGTTGTTTAGACTTGACACAGGTTAGAGCAGATGCCGAGTGATCCAGATGGTAGTGGTCAGCCGGGGTGTCGTACTTTAGGACGTTTTGCAGTTTTTACCTTTGTGGGTTTTACAGTTGAACATTGTTTCCTTTCGCACTCTGTTATATTCCGTTTTCCGGCTGTAGTCGATCTGGTCACATTCATGCATTATTAAGAACTATTTTTATGATTTCTGATTTTCCTTATCCGTGCCTTGTTGTAAGATCATGTTAAGTTGTTGTCAAACTAAGGTCGGGACCCACTGTGCGGTCCTAACCAGTAACTCCCTAAGTTGTAAAATTTGGGGTGTTACAACATGGTATCAGAGCTCTAGGTTGGCAACAATGGCACTTGAATCTTCTAAAAAGGTCGTATAAGTAAATAAACAGAACCCGAAAAGGGTATGAGTTTTCCAACGAAAATTTTTGGTTTTAAAATGCATACAGAGTCGGGATGGGATAGAAAGTACGGACGACCACCACTACCTCTGCGGACCTCGGTAATCTTAGAATAATTATGGACTTGTACTGTTATGATAGATTAGCTAGTTTATAACTGTAGTTATTACTATTCGTGCAGATGGCACGTACTAGGGCTGCACAAGTGACTGGCCGAGGTAGGGGTCATCCCCCCCTTCCCCCAGTCAGACAGGATCGAGCTGATAGCACCCCTACTGTTAGAGGGCGTGGTCGTGTGGGTAGACCTCCACTAGGGAGAGGTCGAGGACGAGTTCCTCGAGATGACCCACCTGCAGCAAGCGTACCAGAGGTCGCTGTAGAGGAAGTAGATGAGAGTGTAGGCCCCGAGGTCAGGCCTGTGACCGCCGCTAGGTCTGGAGCGCAAGGAGCTCGTTCTACTGAGTCGGGACGTGTCTCTATTGGAGCATCGGAGTATAGGGAGTTCAGAGCCTATGTTGAGCGCAGGGAGGAAGCTGCCAGAGTGGAGAGGCTTACTCAGGTACCACCAGTGGCGCCGGCTAGGTCAGCTCAGGTGACACAGGGAGTGTCTCAGGTGCCGGTTGTATCTGAGAGGAGGGCTGATGTTGATAGAGCACCTACTGGGGTCAGAGCACCGAGACCGGATGAGTGGTTGAAGGCTTTCAACTCTCAGAAGGTCCCCTCATTCAGCGGAGAGATAGGGCTAGAGGTGGAGCACTGGATAGGGAAGATTGAGACTGCTTTGGAGGCAATACGTTGCCCCGTGGACCGACAGGTGGATTTGATACAGACCTGCTTCACAGATGATGCTCATTCATGGTGGCGTACCATTCGTGGCCGAGTCACCAGTTGGGAGCAGATGAAGAACATTATTAGAGACAGGTACTGCCCAGTTTCGCTGAGGAGGGAGAGATTCCAGGATTTCATTGAGGCAGGATTCGAGGATATCCCGATTGCTGCAGCCATAAAGAAGTTTCAGAAAGAGTTGACTTTGCTTGGACCGTCTGCACCTCCAGAAGAGCAGCATGTTTACCTTTTCTCCAGGAGGTTGAGAGAGAGTACCCGATCATACCTGGCTGGATTCCGCTGTGAGACCTTGTCTGATTATCAGGATAGGGCCTCTGCTTATGAGAGAGATAGGCCAGCTTCTAGGAAAGCAGCACAGTCTAGTGGGCCGGATAAGCGGCAGAGGACAGGACATGTTGGTAGCAGTGGAGCAGTAGCAGGCTATAGTAGAGGACAGACTCAGGGGAGGTCCAGCTACCACTCTACAGTTCGGACTCCCAGTGGAGATCGACAGTGCTTTAACTGTGGTGGCCGTGATCACATTAAGCCGGACTGCCCGAAACCACCGGTCACTTGCTTCACTTGTGTGAAGCCGGGACACAGGGCTACTTTCTGCCGTCAGGGCAAGGCTTCTTCTCAGCAGGGATCTTCTCCTGCAGGTGCTGAGAAGAGTGTACAGAGACCCCCTCAGTACCGAGCTCCGAGTCAGCAGCAGCAGTACCGGGCTCCAGGACATCCTGCTTCATACAGTGCTGCACAGGAATCAGGTCGTGGCAGAGGACGTGGTAGTACCACTGACACTAGAGGAGGACCATCGAGAGTGTTTGAGCTGAGGAACACTGAGCAGCCTGCAGCACCTGCGACCACAGGTACTATTTGGATCCATGACTTACTTGTGCGCGTTTTATTTGATACGGGTGCCACGCACTCCTTTATATCAGATGCATGTGTAGATAGGTTGTCCTTAGCTACAGTAGAGGGTGTACCTTTTGTGGTTGGGTTACCAGATGGGGGTAAGGTTAGAGGATCTCGAGAGATTTATGACTGCCCTATTCACCTGGGAGGCCGGATTTGGTTAGTAAATTTTCTAGTCATGTCCCTAGCACATGAGGACGTGATATTAGGGATAGATTGGATGACTAGACATGGAGCCGTCTTGGATATTGGTAGGAGGACTGTGACTGTTGCCACGGAGAAGGGCCACAGAGTTATATTCCGAGGTTGGGACCTCGGAAAGTCCGGCTCAGTCATCAGTGCAATGAGGGCAGCCAGATTGATAGCACAGGGTTGTGAGGCCTTCTGGTGTTATGCCATGAAGGAGCGCAAGAGCCTGACAGTAGAGGAGATACCAGTCGCATGCGAGTTTGCAGAGGTCTTCAGGGACGACTTACCAGGGCTACCTCCACAGAGGAGTGTGGACTTTAGCATCGAGTTAGAGCCGGGCACGAGACCGATCTCGAAGGCCCCGTACCGCATGGCCCCGATAGAGCTGCTTGAGCTGAAGAAGCAGTTAGAGGAGTTAGCAGAGAAGGGCTTCATACGCCCTAGTGTTTCTCCCTGGGGCGCACCAGTGTTGTTTGTGAGGAAGAAGGATGGATCGATGAGACTGTGTATCGACTACAGGGAGTTGAACAAGGTCACCATCAAGAATAAGTATCCATTACCTCGCATAGATGATCTGCTGGACCAGCTGCATGGAGCGTCAGTGTTCTCGAGGATAGATTTGAGATCGGGTTATCACCAGCTGAGGGTGAGAGATCAGGACATACCTAAGACGGCATTCCGGACTAGGTATGGTCATTATGAGTTTGTAGTGATGCCATTCGGGCTCACTAATGCGCCAGCAGTATTTATGGAGTTGATGAATGGGATTTTCATCGACTTCTTAGACCAGTTTGTAGTGGTCTTCATCGACGACATTCTAGTTTACTCTAGAAGTCGAGAGGAGCATGCCGGGCACTTGAGGACAGTACTGCAGATTCTACAGGATAGTCAGCTATATGCTAAACTATCCAAGTGTGAGTTCTGGATGTCAGAGGTGGCGTTCCTTGGCCATGTAGTGACCGCTGAGGGGATTAAGGTCGACCCGGCGAAGATTGAGTCAGTGTCTTCTTGGCAACCTCCGAAGAATGTGAAGGAGGTTCGCAGTTTCCTTGGATTGGCAGGGTATTACCGTCGGTTTGTGGAAGGGTTTTCCCTGATCGCCCGACCACTTACTTCCCTCCTAAGGAAGACTACTCGGTTCGTCTGGTCTGAGCCGTGTCAGCAGAGTTTTGATGAGCTGAAGAGGAGATTGACGTCTGCTCCGATCTTAGCACAGCCTGAGGGTACAGAGGACTTCGTAGTGTACAGTGATGCATCCAAGCTGGGCTTGGGGTGTGTCTTGATGCAGAGGGGTAAGGTTATAGCATATGCGTCTCGACAGCTGAAGACGTATGAAGAGAACTACCCCACTCATGACCTGGAGTTAGCAGCAGTAGTGCACGCTCTTAAGATCTGGCGTCATTATCTCTATGGAGCGACCTGTCAGATCTTCACAGACCATAAGAGTCTGAAGTACATATTCACTCAGCGGGAGTTGAATAACCGCCAGAGGCGGTGGCTAGAGTTGATCAAGGATTTTGACCTTGAGATTCTTTACCACCCCGGAAAGGCGAATGTAGTTGCCGACGCTTTGAGTCGGAAGACGCCTCAGGAGAAGGCGATAGCTCGGTTGACAGTACAGCCACAGTTACAGAGAGACTTAGCTTGGTTGGAGATAGAGATCCAGTTCCCCGACACAGCTCATCAGTTAGCCACCATAGAGTTACTCCCTGACCTGTTGGGTGAGATCCGACAGAAGCAGGAGACCTGTCCGATGTTGACCCGGATCCGAGACCGGATGTCACGAGATGAGGCACCTCAGTTCACTATTGGTGCCGATGGAGTGATGAGACGACAGGACCGTGTCTGTGTGCCATCAGACCGTGAGCTGAGGCAGAGGATACTAGGTGAGGCTCATACTACCCCTTACTCCGTACATCCAGGAGCGAGTAAGATGTATAGGGACGTGAGACGTTCCTTCTGGTGGGGTGGTTTGAAGCCTGATGTGGCCCGATATGTAGCCCAGTGTGCGACCTGTCAGCAGGTCAAGATTGAGCATCGTAGATCCGGAGGAGAGCTACACCCACTTCCAGTACCCCATTGGAAGTGGGAAGACATTTCTATGGATTTCGTCACTGGATTGAGGCTCAGCAGAGGTTTTGATGCCATTTGGGTAGTAGTAGACCGTCTGACGAAGACCGCACGTTTCATTCCGATTAAGGAAACGTGGCCGGTAAGTCGTCTAGCAGAGGAGTTCACCAGGCATATTGTGAGACTCCATGGAGTACCGAGGACTATCGTCTCCGACAGGGATGGACGTTTTACCTCGAGGTTCTGGCAGCAGGTACATACTGCTCTGGGTACGAGTCTTCACTTTACCACTGCCTACCACCCACAGACAGACGGTCAGTCAGAGAGGACCATCCAGACCCTAGAGGACATGTTGCGGGCATGTGTGCTAGATTGGGGACAGGTATGGCCAGATCACCTCCCACTAGTAGAGTTTTCATATAATAACAGCTGGCATGCGTCTATTGGGATGGCACCTTATGAGGCTTTGTACGGCCGGAGATGTCGTACACCGCTATGTTGGGATGAGCCTAGCAAAGCTGATGGAGTAGTACCAGATCAGATACAGGACGACATCGCCCGGATTGCCTTAGTCCGGGAGAGGATGTTAGCAGCTCAGAGTCGTCAGAAGTCCTACGCCGACAAGAGGCGTCGACCTTTGGAGTTTAGAGTAGGTGCACAGGTGTGGTTGAGAGTGTCACCTACGAGGGGAGTTAGACGTTTCGGCATTAAGGGGAAGCTGAGTCCCCGGTATGTCGGACCATTTGAGATCGTAGAGAGAGTCGGAGAGGTTGCCTACCGACTAGCACTGCCACCGAGATTAGAGGGAGTACACCCAGTTTTTCATGTATCTCAGCTGCGAGAGTACATTCCGGATCCGAGACACGTCATTAGCCATGAGGATCTGACAGTTGAGCCTGACCATACATTTGTAGAGTACCCAGTAGCTGTCTTGGAGCGCAGTGCCAGACGTCTGCGATCCAAGGAGATACCTATGCTGAGGATCCAGTGGTCTAGGAGAGGAGCTGATGAGGCCACTTGGGAGACTGAAGAGAGTATTAGACGTAACTATCCCGAGTTCTTCGCGGGGTTAGAGGTTATTTCTGGTTGACGAGTTAGTACTCGGATGTTGTGTTGTTTGACCTTCCAGGTTTCCATATTGTTTTGAGCGACTCTGCTTTTATTTTGTGATACTTGTTTGTTGATGCCTGAGTAGCTGCATGGTAGAAAACGGAATGTCGAGAAAACTAAAATATACCAGAAGAAATGTGCGAGTAAGGGTAAATAATTTAAGTTTCGGGACGAAACTTCTTTTAAGGGGGCATTGATGTAATAACCAAAAATTTTAAGTTTCCGGTAAAGTGAAATTAAACAAAGTCCGATGAGACCATCGTCAATAAATAAATAAGTAAATAAAACGAGTTTAATTCTATCATTTTATGTGACCCAGATTCACATAAAATGATAAATTAAATGACCAAAAATAATTTTACGTTGGTAAAATAAAAATAATTATAATTTATAAATACGGAATTTAATTCCGTATTATATAAATTTTCCGCACAACAATTAACGGGTTATGAGTTCCGTTTAATACATGGGCCAACCATCAGCCCACTTTCCTAAGCCCATTTTTAAAACTTAATTAAAAATATTAAATTAATTCTAACCCTAATCCCTCTTAATCTAATCCGCTAATTACCTCCCTCTAAATCTACCCTAATTGCCGCTTACGCTGTATACCCTCGCCAACTGCACATCGCTTCTTCGCATCCCGTTTCTCTCTGCTTGGACGGACGAAAGGACGACCGCCGCCTTCGACCGTCGTCGCCACCGCGAGCCTGCGCCGCCCAGTCGAGTCCGGTAAGATCCGACCTCTCCTTCCCTCCGTCCTCCTTCTCCCGTTCCTTCCTGTTTCGAACCAAACCATGGCTTAACCGTGACGTTGTGCAGCCGCTGCGAGACGCCGCCGTCCTCCTTCGGAACCCTCCGCCTGCCACTGGAGCGCAGCAGCCCTCGCCTCCAGTAGCGCAGCAGCCCTCGCCTCCAGTAGCGCAGCAGCCGTCGCCTCCTTGCGCAGCAGCCATCCCGCCAGAACGCAGCCCATCGCCGCTGCTGCCAGCCACCGTCCACGCCGCCGAGCCTCCTGCCGTCCGCCTCAGACCGGTAAGTGTGCTGGCCTTCTTTCCGCCTTCCTTCTATCGCTTGTGAATGACCACCTCACTGCAGCCCTACGACTTAATCTGCAGTGCTACGAACCAGCCGACGCCGCACCTCGCTGCACCGGGACCAGAGTAGCATTCCTCCGGTGTTTAGGTTAGTCCGAATTAGTACACTGCTGAGCATATAGATCTAAAGAGAAGAATAAAGGACTGCTGTATATTTTTATGAACAATGGAAAATATTGGCTGCTGTAAATTTAATTTAATTTCTTCAGCTTTTAGGTTACGAACAGTCCATCTTGTCGATCAATTATAAAACGTTTGGATAAAGATCCACCGTTGAATTTTGGATATGTTGTAGACGGATATATGTAGTTTATCATATTAAAATTTGGGGAGGAATGAACGGTCGGATTGAAAGTTATGAGCTCCCGAAGTTAGGTAGTTGAGCAGTTTTGGTAAACTTAAAAATTGGCTAAGTATAGGAAAGTAGAATGAAGAACCGACTTTGGGAATTATTAAAAAAATATCGGCTGAACAGTTTGGAGTTTTTCTTTCTTCTAAGGTTAGATAGAACCTCATAGATGATCTAGAGATTTAATTCGGAAAATTTATAAGCTGTTAAGAATTTTATATTTAGAGCCGAAGTTAAACCTTTTTCGATTCTTCCGGAAAATAGAAACATAGGAAAATGTCAGTTTCGAACCAAATAAAATTCTAAGAGTTAGGATATAATTTTAGAACTTCAAATAGGAGTTGGGACATGAATTTTAGGGTTTTCGAGAAAATCGGAACCAAGGGTAAAATGGTCATTTTACCCTAAAACTAATACTGTAACTAGTACGTCTTAATACTTATTTGATCTTAGAAGTTTTAGACTTCTATCTACGTGAAAGTGTGCTAATACACTTATCGCCTTTGACAGGCAACTGAGTGGGTACAGTTTACAGAGCGAGTGGTTATTAAAGAGTCGAGCGTTATAATAGGTAAGTCCTTTGGGCTTACTTAGCTGACTGCTAAATATGAGTATAAATGATGATGGTGGTGTGTGATTGACATGTTAGAGAGATAGGTTGTGATATATAAATACCGACCTGTATTTTTGGCCTAAGAGTAACGGGCGGTGGCATTCCGCTCAGTAGCTCGCAGGGCGCTGGGGGTTTCTTTCGGGACTAGTCCACACATGGTTTGTAGTGATGCTACCAAAGGAAGTCAGCTATACCTACACCAGTTGGATAAGGAACGGAGGCGAGAACTAATAATAGTTCTCGTGCCACAACTTAAATTGAATAATGTGAATCACTTAAATAATAGATAATAATTGGTTGAGTGCCAGCATGATGTTTGTTTATTTTTGGTTTCTGCTTGTGCTTGTGCTGTTATCATTTTTGCTTATATTTGGATAGTTAGCTAACTGTTGATATGTTGTTTAGACTTGACACAGGTTAGAGCAGATGCCGAGTGATCCAGATGGTAGTGGTCAGCCGGGGTGTCGTACTTTAGGACGTTTTGCAGTTTTTGCTTTTGTGGGTTTTACAGTTGAACATTGTTTCCTTTCGTACTCTGTTATATTCCGTTTTCCGGCTGTAGTCGATCTGGTCACATTCATGCATTATTAAGAACTATTTTATGATTTCTGATTTTCCTTATCCGTGCCTTGTTGTAAGATCATGTTAAGTTGTTGTCAAACTAAGGTCGGGACCCACTGTGCGGTCCTAACCAGTAACTCCCTAAGTTGTAAAATTTGGGGTGTTACAACATGGTATCAGAGCTCTAGGTTGGCAACAATGGCACTTGAATCTTCTAAAAAGGTCGTATAAGTAAATAAACAGAACCCGAAAAGGGTATGAGTTTTCCAACGAAAATTTTTGGTTTTAAAATGCATACAGAGTCGGGATGGGATAGAAAGTACGGACGACCACCACTACCTCTGCGGACCTCGGCAGCTTAGTACATTTAGAAATGTTATATTGATGTAGTAGCTGCTTATAAAGATATGTACAATAGATAACTTATGTCGAAGGTTAGTAGCATAATAATATATTATGTCCTTAATAGAGATTAATGAGTTTCTCACTCCGTTGGCACATCTAAGTAGATTTTGAAGGGTGTCAACGTGAGGATTAGTATGCACATCTTATGTGCATTAGGGTAGACGAATGGCAGACAACTCCTCCGATTGGTTGAGGAACGTCGAGATGGAAAAGTGAAGGCTGAAGGACAACACCAACGACCATGGCATGAAGGGGATCCCGAGTTAACTTAATAGGATCAAATGAAGATTATACATGAGAGTAGTTCCGGGAAAGCATTGGATGAGCGACAATTATGCAAGTGAGGAGCAACATCACATAGATTCTTTCAAGTGTGGTGACGATATGAACAACGTGGATCCCGTCAGAAACAGTCATAGTAATGAAAGTCAAAGTAAGATATGGAACCAATCCAGACAAAAGACATTAAATTTACGCTTACCGACGGACCAAAATATGAAGGTTGTTGTTAGAAGCAGGGCGGAATATGACCACTACTGGCAAGGTAAGTCGGCATCCTAATCAAGAGGGTCCCACCTAGACACTGATAACCTAAGAGTTAAGAAGAGAGATGTCGTCAAACCAACTATGAGGACTTAAAGAGCCGCCCAACAGAAGCTATGGAATTGCCAGAAAGTGGAGGGTAGAATTCATAAGCATGGAGGCAGAGTGACTTTCTATATGACAAGTGAGTTACAAGAAAGATGGTGTTACCAATATCCAAATGATAGAATCTTGAAAGCGGGGTCAAAGGATCACTATAAAGGCAACATTATAATCTAACACCAACTCAGGGACAAGAGTGTGTGAAAATGATCGTGGCATACCCAAGGGCCGCAATAACTTTCCTCTCACAACGGGACTTAAGTTACCAACACCAACGATTCACACAGGAGCACCGCAAGCAGTTGATGACTGAGGTAAAAGAAGTCATGAAGATGTATTTACGAGCTATCGTGGGAAATCTGATGAGTCCATTAACGGCAGATGAATGATGCAGCTAAAATAGGAAAGAGTATCGTGGGCTTATAGTGAGGAAGAGAAGTGTGAATTATAGAAGAAGCGAAAGGAGTATAAACAGAGAAGCTGGAGTAGATAGATTTCCACCAAGTAAATCAAACTTCTAAGAGATAGAAGAAAGGTTAGTCTATGATCTTGTAGAAGGTCAACAATAGACTAAATGGTAACCATCGGAGCCTTTACATGTGAGGGTTAACTAGTAGTGACTGGTTGACATATAAGAAGAATAAACACACGGTTACGAGGGGATTCTATCGACATGTGGAGAAGTCCTTAAAGCGATCAAATACGACAATTGTAAAGTCGAATTGATACGAGTGCAAGTAACACCGAATAAGTCAAGTCCGTAAATTAAAATTTTAAAGGAAGAGTTGACGATCAGAAAGGATCATTTATAATATTAATGATATAAAGAGAATGGTTGTGAGCAGTTGGTTACTATGGGCTAAGAAAAGGGTACAAATCATAGTTAGTACAGATGAAGTCGTATTAGAAGAACTAGAGGAGTAATAAGAAGAAGATGATTTTGATCAGATCCTACGCTAGTCCAGATAGAGGTTACTTAGCATTTCACACAAATGAGATTGATGGTTCCCTCCCGGGCAAAAGTTGGGGTCAACTTCTAGATTGACATAAGAGTGTTGACTTTAGCATTGAGTCAAAGCAGGGCACGAGACCGATCTCGAAGGCCCCGTACCGCATGGCCCCGATAGAGCTGCTTGAGCTGAAGAAGCAGTTAGAGGAGTTAGCAGAGAAGGGTTTCATACGCCCTAGTGTTTCTCCCTGGGGCGCACCAGTGTTGTTTGTGAGGAAGAAGGATGGATCGATGAGACTGTGTATCGACTACAGGGAGTTGAACAAGGTCACCATCAAGAATAAGTATCCATTACCTCGCATAGATGATCTGCTGGACCAGCTGCATGGAGCGTCAGTGTTCTCGAGGATAGATTTGAGATCGGGTTATCACCAGCTGAGGGTGAGAGATCAGGACATACCTAAGACGGCATTCCGGACTAGGTATGGTCATTATGAGTTTGTAGTGATGCCATTCGGGCTCACTAATGCGCCAGCAGTATTTATGGAGTTGATGAATGGGATTTTCATCGACTTCTTAGACCAGTTTGTAGTGGTCTTCATCGACGACATTCTAGTTTACTCTAGAAGTCGAGAGGAGCATGCCGGGCACTTGAGGACAGTACTGCAGATTCTACAGGATAGTCAGCTATATGCTAAACTATCCAAGTGTGAGTTCTGGATGTCAGAGGTGGCGTTCCTTGGCCATGTAGTGACCGCTGAGGGGATTAAGGTCGACCCGGCGAAGATTGAGTCAGTGTCTTCTTGGCAGCCTCCGAAGAGTGTGAAGGAGGTTCGCAGCTTCCTAGGATTGGCAGGTTATTACCGTCGGTTTGTGGAAGGGTTTTCTCTGATCGCCCGACCACTTACTTCCCTTCTACGGAAGACTACTCGGTTAGTATGGTCTGAGCCATGTCAGCAGAGTTTTGATGAGCTGAAGAGGAGATTGACGTCTGCTCCGATCTTAGCACAACCCAAGGGTACAGAGGACTTCGTAGTGTACAGTGACGCATCTAAGTTGGGCTTGGGGTGTGTCTTGATGCAGAGGGGTAAGGTTATAGCATATGCGTCTCGACAGCTGAAGACATATGAAGAGAACTACCCCACTCATGACCTGGAGTTAGCAGCAGTAGTGCACGCTCTTAAGATCTGGCGGCATTATCTCTATGGAGCGACCTGTCAGATCTTCACAGACCATAAGAGTCTGAAGTACATATTCACTCAGCGGGAGTTGAATAACAACCAGAGGCGGTGGCTAGAGTTGATCAAGGATTTTGACCTTGAGATTCTTTACCACCCCGGAAAGGCGAATGTAGTTGCCGACGCTTTGAGTCGGAAGACGCCTCAAGAGAAGGCGATAGCTCGGTTGACAGTACAACCACAGTTACAGAGAGACTTAGCTTGGTTGGAGATAGAGATCCAGTTCCCCGACACAGCTCATCAGTTAGCCACCATAGAGTTACTCCCTGACCTGTTGGGTGAGATCCGACAGAAGCAGGAGACCTGTCCGATGTTGACCCGGATCCGAGACCGGATGTCACGAGATGAGGCACCTCAGTTCACTATTGGTGCCGATGGAGTGATGAGACGACAGGACCGTGTCTGTGTGCCATCAGACCGTGAGCTGAGGCAGAGGATACTAGGTGAGGCTCATACTACCCCTTACTCCGTACATCCAGGAGCGAGTAAGATGTATAGGGACGTGAGACGTTCCTTCTGGTGGGGTGGTTTGAAGCCTGATGTGGCCCGATATGTAGCCCAGTGTGCGACCTGTCAGCAGGTCAAGATTGAGCATCGTAGATCCGGAGGAGAGCTACACCCACTTCCAGTACCCCATTGGAAGTGGGAAGACATTTCTATGGATTTCGTCACTGGATTGAGGCTCAGCAGAGGTTTTGATGCCATTTGGGTAGTAGTAGACCGTCTGACGAAGACCGCACGTTTCATTCCGATTAAGGAAACGTGGCCGGTAAGTCGTCTAGCAGAGGAGTTCACCAGGCATATTGTGAGACTCCATGGAGTACCGAGGACTATCGTCTCCGACAGGGATGGACGTTTTACCTCGAGGTTCTGGCAGCAGGTACATACTGCTCTGGGTACGAGTCTTCACTTTACCACTGCCTACCACCCACAGACAGACGGTCAGTCAGAGAGGACCATCCAGACCCTAGAGGACATGTTGCGGGCATGTGTGCTAGATTGGGGACAGGTATGGCCAGATCACCTCCCACTAGTAGAGTTTTCATATAATAACAGCTGGCATGCGTCTATTGGGATGGCACCTTATGAGGCTTTGTACGGCCGGAGATGTCGTACACCGCTATGTTGGGATGAGCCTAGCAAAGCTGATGGAGTAGTACCAGATCAGATACAGGACGACATCGCCCGGATTGCCTTAGTCCGGGAGAGGATGTTAGCAGCTCAGAGTCGTCAGAAGTCCTACGCCGACAAGAGGCGTCGACCTTTGGAGTTTAGAGTAGGTGCACAGGTGTGGTTGAGAGTGTCACCTACGAGGGGAGTTAGACGTTTCGGCATTAAGGGGAAGCTGAGTCCCCGGTATGTCGGACCATTTGAGATCGTAGAGAGAGTCGGAGAGGTTGCCTACCGACTAGCACTGCCACCGAGATTAGAGGGAGTACACCCAGTTTTTCATGTATCTCAGCTGCGAGAGTACATTCCGGATCCGAGACACGTCATTAGCTATGAGGATCTGACAGTTGAGCCTGACCATACATTTGTAGAGTACCCAATAGCTGTCTTGGAGCGCAGTGCCAGACGTCTGCGATCCAAGGAGATACCTATGCTGAGGATCCAGTGGTCTAGGAGAGGAGCTGATGAGGCCACTTGGGAGACTGAAGAGAGTATTAGACGTAACTATCCCGAGTTCTTCGCGGGGCTAGAGGTTATTTCTGGTTGACAAGTTAGTACTCGGATGTTGTGTTGTTTGACCTTCCAGGTTTCCATATTGTTTTGAGCGACTCTGTTTTTATTTTGTGATACTTGTTTGTTGATGCCTGAGTAGCTGCATGGTAGAAAACGGAATGTCGAGAAAACTAAAATGTACCGAAAGAAATGTGCGAGTAAGGGTAAATAATTTAAGTTTCGGGACGAAACTTCTTTTAAGGGGGCACTGATGTAATAACCGAAAATTTTAAGTTTCCGGTAAAGTGAAATTAAACAAGTCCGATGAGACCATCGTAAATAAATAAATAAGTAAAATAAAACGAGTTTAGTTCTATCATTTTATGTGACTTAGATTCACATAAAATGATAAATTAAATGACCGAAAATAATTTTTCGTTGTTAAAATAAAAATAATTATAATTTATAAATACGGAATTTAGTTCCGTATTATATAAATTTCCGCACAAATTAACGGGTTACGAGTTCCGCAAATTGTTTTAGGAGTTAACTGCTCAATTATTCCATTTGGGCCCAAGCAGCCAGCCCATTATACTCAGCCCAAAAAAAATTTAACCTAATCTAATTACCCTAATAATCTAATCCTACGCTAATGACTGCCGCTTATCTCTCTCTCGCAAAATCGTTGCTGACTCCCTCTCTCGCAAACCACCGTATCTCACAAAGCTGCGCTACCGCCGGATACACTGCTCCGCCTTCCACGCCGCCGACGCTGCCATCTACCTCCAGTCGGGCCGCCAGCCTTCGCCGCCGGAACGCAGCCTTCGCCGCTCCTGCGCAGCCAGCCTTCGCCGCCGGAACGCAGCCTTCGCCGCTCCTGCGCAGCCAGCCTTCGCCGCCGGAACGCAGCCTTCGCCGCTGCTGCCAGCCACCGTCCACGCCGCCGAGCCTCCTGCCGTCCGCCTCAGACCGGTAAGTGTGCTGGCCTTCTTTCCGCCTTCCTTCTATCGCTTGTGAATATCCGCCTCACTGCAGCCCTACGATTTACAGCAGTGCTACGAACCAGCCGGACCCTTCCGCCAGTGAAACGCCGCACCTCGCTGCACCGGGACCAGAGTAGCATTCCTCCGGTGTTTAGGTTAGTCCGAATTAGTACACTGCTGAGCATATAGATCTAAAGAGAAGAATAAAGGAGTGCTGTATATTTTTATGAACAATGGAAAAGATTGGCTGCTGTAAATTTAATTTAATTTCTTCAGCTTTTAGGTTACGAACAGTCCATCTTGTCGATCAATTATAAAACGTTTGGATAAAGATCCACCATTGAATTTTGGATATGTTGTAGATGGATATATGTAGTTTATCATATTAAAATTTGGGGAGGAATGAACGGTCGGATTGAAAGTTATGAGCTCCCGAAGTTAGGTAGTTGAGCAGTTTTGGTAAACTTAAAAATTGGCTAAGTATAGGAAAGTAGAATGAAGAACCGACTTTGGGAATTATTAAAAAAATATCGGCTGAACAGTTTGGAGTTTTTCTTTCTTCTAAGGTTAGATAGAACCTCATAGATGATCTAGAGATTTAATTCGGAAAATTTATAAGCTGTTAAGAATTTTATATTTAGAGCCGAAGTTAAACCTTTTTCGATTCTTCCGGAAAATAGAAACATAGGAAAAATGTCAGTTTCGAACCAAATAAAATTCTAAGAGTTAGGATATAATTTTAGAACTTCAAATAGGAGTTGGACATGAGTTTTAGGGTTTTCGAGAAAATCGGAACCAAGGGTAAAATGGTCATTTTACCCTAAAACTAATACTGTAACTAGTACGTCTTAATACTTATTTGATCTTAGAAGTTTTAGACTTCTATCTACGTGAAAGTGTGCTAATACACTTATCGCCTTTGACAGGCAACTGAGTGGGTACAGTTTACAGAGCGAGTGGTTATTAAAGAGTCGAGCGTTATAATAGGTAAGTCCTTTGGGCTTACTTAGCTGACTGCTAAATATGAGTATAAATGATGATGGTGGTGTGTGATTGACATGTTAGAGAGATAGGTTGTGATATATAAATACCGACCTGTATTTTTGGCCTAAGAGTAACGGGCGGTGGCATTCCGCTCAGTAGCTCGCGGGGCGCTGGGGGTTTCTTTCGGGACTAGTCCACACATGGTTTGTAGTGATGCTACCAAAGGAAGTCAGCTAGACCTACACCAGTTGGATAAGGAACGGAGGCGAGAACTAATAATAGTTCTCGTGCCACAACTTAAATTGAATAATGTGAATCACTTAAATAATAGATAATAATTGGTTGAGTGCCAGCATGATGTTTGTTTATTTTTGGTTTCTGCTTGTGCTTGTGTTGTTATCATTTTTGCTTATATTTGGATAGTTAGCTAACTGTTGATATGTTGTTTAGACTTGACACAGGTTAGAGCAGATGCCGAGTGATCCAGATGGTAGTGGTCAGCCGGGGTGTCGTACTTTAGGACGTTTTGCAGTTTTTAGCTTTGTGGGTTTTACAGTTGAACATTGTTTCCTTTCGCACTCTGTTATATTCCGTTTTCCGGCTGTAGTCGATCTGGTCACATTCATGCATTATTAAGAACTATTTTTATGATTTCTGATTTTCCTTATCCGTGCCTTGTTGTAAGATCATGTTAAGTTGTTGTCAAACTAAGGTCGGGACCCACTGTGCGGTCCTAACCAGTAACTCCCTAAGTTGTAAAATTTGGGGTGTTACACCAAATATTAATAGATAAAATAATACAATCACACAGATAATAATAACTTAACACTCAACATGTTGGCACACAAGACCGGTTATTATCTTGTAATTTAGGTGATTCACTTCCATACGTTTTAAGGTTGTGGCACGAGAATTCTAAGATTCTCGCCTTCGTTTCTTATCCAGCTGGAGAGGTTCGACATACCTACCCATATATCATATGGAGTGGTTCGATATTCTCCCCGCAAACCATGTCTGACCTAGTTCCAAAGATCCTTCTAGTTATTGGGCAAAATGCCACCGCCCGTTACTCATGGGTCAATTAAGGGTCAGCTATACTTAAGGTAATAAAGTACTAATAAATATATAATCAATCACTACTATCATCACTCACACCAGCATTCTAGAAGTAAGCTAAGTAAGCCCAAATGACTTACTTGTATCAAGATAAGTCAAGCTATACAACCGCTCTCGATCCCGCAGGAATAACTCCACCGCCTGATAACAAGGACACGTGGATCAATAGACTATCCATCATCCAAAAGTTTCCAACCACTAGGTTAGCAACGACTATCTGAGAATATGTATAAAACTGACCGGTTCTATAAAAAGATGATTTTACCCCCGGGAAACCGGAAAACCGTAATGGATCTAGGAAGGTTCAAAAACCTATCACATTGATTGGAGAATAAAATTTCATCGAACCAACACAACCTAACTAGCCTCAAACTATACACCCAATTACGCACAACTATATAAACCAAATTTGAGATCCTTACTAGTGGTCTAAAATATATATATTTATATATATATATATATATATATATATATATATATATATATATATATATATATATATATATATATATATATATATATAAAAGCAATTGTTCACGTAAGGCTCTTAATTTCCGGTAAGGCTGTGCGGCTAACACGTGTCCCAAAAGAAAAAAAAATTCGAAACGAATGAAAATGATGGTGCAAAACTTATAGAGAGATAGTGCATAACTTATAAAAGTTTATGAATTATAATAGACTAATTCATAATGCAAAGTTTAGTTCATGAATTATAATAGACTAATTCATAATGCAAAACTTATAGAGAGATAGTGCATAACTTATAAAAGGATAGTTCATGAATTATAATAGAATAGTTCATAACATATAAACGATTAATTTATAAATAATTTGATGTAATATATTAAAAATTAATAGTTCATGAATTATAATAGAATAATAAATAACATATAAATGATTAATTTATAAATAATTTAATATCATATATTAAAAAGTAATAGTTCATGAATTATAATAGAATAGTTTATAACATATAAACGATTAATTTATAAATAATTTGATATAATATATTAAAAAGTAATAGTTCATGAATTATGTGAGAATAGTTCAAATTTATAAGAAAATAGTGCAAAACTTATAAAATGGTAGTTCATTATAATTAAAAGTATTCAGAATATATTTTCTTAAAAAAAAAAGTTTGTTGGACACGTATCAAGCGCACAACCAGTTGTACAGCCTTACCACACTAATGGGTCTTACCTGACCAGCCTCCACATATATATATATATATATATTCAATTAGCTTATACTTATACTTACCAACACTATATATCTTCAATTCATCCGTTAAATATCAGTATGTCACTAATAATATCAATATGTCACTAGTCGCATAAGTCATCCGTCCTTGCACTTCAAACCAAGTTAATCTATAACCATGATCTCTTATAAATTTATAATACTAACCCACAACCTTAAGTAATTACACCCTTACTTAACCAAGCCATACCTACTGCATAAACCCAGTTATTGTAGAATAAACAAAAACATGCTATCTTTATTTAATCTAGCATACTACTGTAAACATACAACACCTTACTTAAGTGATATATTGGCTAATCTTAACCATCTAACTCCAAGGAACGTCTATAAACTCTATAAACATACAAAACCTTAACAAACAACCTTTAGTCCTTGACAACTTGAAAGTGGATTTGTTCCTCTTAATATACAAATCAAAGCTATGCTTCAACGTCTCTAGTCCCATGGTTTTACTCTCAAACTTTCATTTCAACTTAAGGCTAGACAAGGAGATGAGTATTGGAGCTTACCCGGAATACTTGCAAGTCGCTCGAGATTCGCTAGTATCACGCACGATCCGCAAATAAGCGGTGAACATGTCTGGTGCTTACCAAGGATGGAGACGCGATCCTCTTCAAGGCCTTACTTTCACCATGAAAGAAGGATGACGATTTAACCATCGAGTAGGCCCGTCCAACAAGGGGGTCATTCGGCCCGACAGCACAGGCCCCAGTTTTTTTCAGGCCCGATAATGTTTACTTTTAGTTAGTGTAAGATAGAAAAGTGTGCTTGCCATAATGGTAAGAGCACAATATTTGGTGTAATTGGTCAAGAGATCAAATCCTATTTTCTACATTTTTTCCATACATGTTTTGTAATATTTTTTTCCCTTGTTTAATTTTATTCGTTTATAACGGTCTTATTTATTTGTTTATCGTCATTCTTTCATATATTTTTTGTAAAAAAAATTAACATTGAAAATCCCCTTTCTATTGTGTTCTTTTTTTCCATACATGTTTTCTGATTGTTTTTTCTTTGAAAAACTATTTAAAGTTAAAAATACGTCTTATTTTGTTTTTTATTGTCATTCTTTCATGTATTTTTTTATTAAAAAAGTAATAGTCTCTTTTTTTGTTTTTTTGTAATAAAACATAAGTTTTAAATTTGATAAAAAAAAATAAAAAATTGTTGACACAGGGCCTCCGAGATTCATTGGACGGCCCCGCCATCGAGTATAGTTGCAGAAGGTAGGCTTGAGTGGAAAGAACCAAGGCGTACGTACCTGCCACCGGTAGGGAAGGAGGGTAACCCCTGTGCACTCGCCATCTACTACTATTGTCCTTGGAAGCTCGGACTCGCCCAAGGTGCAAGAGAAGCAATGGAGCCTACTGTTGGACGTAAACAAAAGAAAGGTTGGGGAGGGAAGGATGGAAGAAGTTGTGTATACAAGGCAAGGCTATCCGGGTGCAAGGCAAGATTCCTGTAATGCCCCAATTTTGGCATTCACCGCTCCCGGGGTAGAGGGCCGCCCCTGCGACAACTCTGTTACGCTCAGGATGTGATACGCAATGGGTTTTAAATTTATATTCTCGTTATATTTATCTTAACTCCTAGCGAACCTGCAGTGTACGGGACGTTTGTAGTAGGGATAGTATTCCGAGGTCGAACACAAAGACTAAGGTGAGATTGATTCGATTTATGATTAAGTTTAGTGAAGATCTAGGTTAAGAAAAGAGAGGGAAATAAAGAAATGAAAATCTCAATGTTTTTGGTGGGTTTTTAAGTGATCAATCAAGGATCACTAAGCATGCAAAACAAACAAATCAACTATACTAACAATCAACACAAACAATCAAGCTAAAACAAGATATAGATCAAAGATAGAAAAGCGGATTCTATGGGTTGGAAATTCCGGTTATGGCATAGAACTCAAGTTATCTAATCATTCCTTGGATTTACTATGACATGTTGAGAGTAAGTGTTTCTAGATTGGGATCAATCACCGGGTAGGTCTCATGTCCACTAGTCCATTCCTAAGGTCTCATCACCGGGTAAGTCTCTAAGAACCTAAGGATAGGAATTCTACACAAACCGGATTGTTACCTAGAGATCTAACCTATCCTCACCGGGTAAGTCTCGGAAAGGAAAGTTCTAAGCAACTATCCTAGCACACTTAGTCCAATGGCGGCTTATGAGGCTCACCACTACCTAAGGTATGTCATCTTTGGAATCTAAGAGTAGAATCACCGGGTAAGTCTCTTCTAACACTTAGTTGCTAACACTAGGTCACCCTAGGGTAGATTTGACTCAACAAACACTTAGGATTTCAACATTCTAACAATCTAAAGCTAGATCTAGGAGCTAAAACAAGAGAAGTAAACAAAACCAAGCTGAAAAATAGAATTAGAATGACTCACAACCCTTCTTAAAGAAGGTTCAAATGGTTCATACAACTCTAGAAATCGATTCCGAAATTCTTCTCTACAAAGCTATCAAAGTCTATCAATGGTGTGTTCTTCTTCTTCTCCCACCAAGCTCTTCTCCAATGGTAGCTTCCTTCTACCTCCTTCCTCTAAGAATCTTCTTGTTGAGAGAATATTTTGATTGGATGATAGTGGATGATGGAGAGCTGCTCCAAGATGATTCTCTCAGCCAATGCAGGACCACTTTTATAATACAACTTTGCAAGAGCTGGCCAAGAGATCGTGGCACAGCTGTCACGAAAACCTGGCAAAAACCACGGGTAGAATCACGGCCGTGGATTGCCAGTGAACCGTGATTTTGTGCTTCAGCTTTGCCTTTGATCATTAAGCTTCGATTTGGTACATGGCTTGTGTTGGCAAGGTTCCATGAGTCCTCCCTAGCCTTTAGCTTGCATCCTAATGAGTCCGAGGGTGTGTCATCTTGATGAACGATCCTTAAACGTATCGTTTTAGCTCCTAAATCTCCCAAAATACCTACAAAGCAATGCACAAGTCCGTGTAGACGTCTATCTCGACAAAATACGTGAATTGAGTGCAAACGCCGTGAACTAGTGCTAAACTATGCATGAATGAGCGAGAAATCTATCTAAATGATTACCTAAACCTAAGTCATAAATCGTGTTATCAAACTCCATATCGCGCCCGATATGTTTTTATTCCATTTTATTTCTTTCCTTAGATATAAGATCCGATCTTCTATCTTATGGGCCGGCTTTCCTTTGATCTCTAGACCTTATAAAAGATGAGAATTATCCATACATACTTGAATAAAACTCGACGGATTTATATTGAATCGAAAAAAAAACAATCAATTGGATAAAGGGTGGTCAATGTGTGTACAAACCTTTGCGGAAGAAGTTAGAATTAAGTAGAAGAAACATATTAAAACCTAGGGGAAAAAACCTTTTTTATAGGGTCGAAATTAACGGCTCTCCCACAAGATCTATATTCTAATAAGATAAGATAAACTAAACAACCAAATCTATTTTAGATAAAGATAGATTTCTCCCTAATGGATAACTAAAAAAATAAAAACGTCCAAATGGAAGGGATGAAATTTACAAAAACAAAAGGGAATAAAGGAGAAAGATAACTGTCAAAACGAGCTTGTCACTAAGGACATGCCGATTGGTCTCTATAGGCCTGACCGATCGGTCTTTATGGGCATGACCGATCGGCCCAATCCAAATCTTTGGTGTTGATGCTTTCTCATCGACTAAAGGTCACGTGTGAGTCACATGTAGATAGAACGTCAGGTGCCCGTTCGGCCTCTCTAATACCTGGAAATTTCTCTTCGATTCCTTGTCATTTTATCTGATTAAAGCACCTACCATTTTTGTGCAAACATAATACAAAAAAAGAGGGAGGCGTATCAACCCTTTGTACAAACATAGTACCAAAGTAGACCCAACCCAGTTTTAGACCTATGATATGTAACACCCCAAGTTCTCGGGACTCGGGGAGCTACTGGTTAGGACCTCACAATGGGTCCCGACCTTGGTTTAACAACAACTTTACTAAGATCTTACAACAAGGCACAAATGTATTTACAACAATTTCAAAACATAAAATTTTATTGTATGAATGTACATATGTGACAGCCTTACAAAACATCTATATATATATATCAACAAGCCGAAAGGAAGACTCCCCCATCCCCATCTAATGAGTACGTGGACCCGGCTGACCATCAGTCCCGGATCTCTCTGCAATTGTCTATCGCTACAAATCTACAACACGGATAAACCGTTAGCTAACTATCCAAATATAAGCATAAATTATAGTAGCACAAACACACTCAAGATAATATAGACAAACATCATGCTGGCACACAACCGGTTATTATGTGTCACTTAAATAATTCACCTTATTCCATTTTACAGTTGTGGCACGAGAACTCTTAACAGTTATCGCCTCCGTTCCTTATCCAACTGGGTGTAGGTCTAGCTCACCTCCGCCGATAGCATCACTACAAACCAAGTGTGGACTAGTCCCTAAAGAAACCCCCAGCGCCCTCAGGCTAACTGAGCAGAATGCCACCGCCCGTTACTCTTAGGCCAAGCATAGGTCGGTAGGTAATTACTACTAAAATATAACTATAAACATCTCATTCACACACCACTAATATTATCCACACTCATATATAGAAGTCAGCTAAGTAAGCCCAAAGGACTTACCTGAATTCAAACATAATCCCGTTATCTCGACTCGATCTGTAACCGCAGGAACTCAACCGCCTGTTATAAAAGGCAAGTGGATCAATAATGTATCCCACTTACTTAGAAGTCTCTGAATTCTAAGATATTTAACTCTATCATCAGATAAATTACCAAAATACCCTTATACGGATAAATGACTATTTTACCCTTGGTCCCGAAACGTTATAAAATTTCATAACAAAGTTTCAAACTATTCTTTGGAACTCAAAACCACACTAAAAATCTCAAAGGAAAGTTTGTTAAAGATTTAGAAGAGTTAACTACATTCTTGACTTTCATAAAAAGTCGCTAAGGTTCGACTTTGGCTTAAGATATGAGAACCGAATAAAAATATAAAAAATCTAACAAAAACCTCTAAGTCTTTTATGTTATGCACTCTATCCATAGTAGCCAGAATTTCCCAAAAATACATAATAATCACTTCTACACAAATTCTCGAAGTCGGTTCCAAAACCAGAAATTCAGACATAGCCAAAAAGTGAGTATTTCTTAACTGCTCAGCCAGTCCACTTTGGACCTTCATAGCTCTAAATCCAACCGTTGGATCAACCCCAACTTTTGATACACCACATTATGCATGACACTCTATAACATACTAAAAACTGAACGGTGAATTATGTTTCTAAGGTATCCAAACTTAAGCTCAAACATGATTGCACAACACCAAATAACTCCAGCACTCAGCAATTTCAGCAACATCCAAAAAACTGTTTAAGGTCCCAACTTCGAAAAATCATAACTCCTAAACCACTTGCTGGATTCATCCCAAATTTTAATATGTTCTACCACGATATGCCAACTATATCATATCCAAAATTCAAGTCCAACAGAGATCAAAAACCTAATCAAAACTATCTCACAAAACAGCATCCCATGTTGTTTTTCTCAACATTCAGCACTTTCATAAAAACTGTATGAGGAGTCAACTTTGAAACACCATAACTCTCAAACTATAACATGGATTTCTCTAAAATTTTAGTAAGATGTATTATGCAATACCGACTATGACATATCCGAAAATAAGCCGAAAAGAAGAAATATAACTTACCCAAATCTGGACCCGAAGTTGACTGTTTGTCACTTCCGAAAAATTCAGAAAACGCCTCAGCTCTTCAAGCTATCTTCCGAGGCTGTTAGGGAAGGTATAAAGACCCCTATGGACACTCATCAGCACATACACAAGGAGGTTTGGGTCTCCAGTCTCACTAGCCGCTCGTTTGCTTTTTGGCTCCACTCACACGTTTTGAGTTCGGTCTCCCTAACCTTCCTTCGAGCTGCTCCCATTCTGACCCAAACACTGGACCCCCTTCCTGCAGCACGGACGAGACTTGATTCGCTGATGGTCAGAGTGGAAGGGAGACCTGGTATGTGTTCCGGACTGCAAGAAAAACTCTTCCCGGACTCATGTAATCGAGGAGAGGAAGAGAGATAGATTAAGCGGTGATTTGGTTGATCTAAACAAGATGAGTAGAAGAGGGTCTGAAAATATACTCACTGCAGAATGGAAGGGATGGAGGGGACGTTTGCTGAAGGGTGGTGTAACCGTCGAAGCAGGAAGCAAAGATGCACTCACTGTGCGGTTGTCCTAGGCGTGGTTGAACCTCTCATGTGCAGCGGAAGATCCTAGGGCAAGGTGTCGGTTGCTCGAGGAGGGTCTGCACTGAAGGCTGTGTAACCGTCGCTGCAGGTAGAAGGGCGTGAAGCGGCTTGGATCCAGAGGCAAGCGGCTTCGCATGGAGTCCGTCTGAAGATAGAAGAGAAGAGAGGGGCGATGTTGTCCGGTCGCAGCCGACTGCGGGTCGCCGGTGTGGAGGCGCAGACAAACGGACCCTATTGTTGCGAGGCGTTGGTTGTCGTGTGATGGGGAGAGACGTGTAGAGAGATGCGCGGCTGGGGCAAAGTGATGCAGGAAGAGGAGATGGGAGATAGGAGGCTCAACGGGCCAACTGGCTTACTCGAAACGGGCCCGGATGGTAAGGTTCATGGCTGAAAATGGGCTTGTCAAACTCATGTCCTGACTTTGTCAAAAGTTGCCATGACTTCGTCTGGTTCTCGTCATGACCTCGTCAAAACTCACGAAAAGACCTAGATATATATATAACTAGGGTTTGGTGTATTTTTCATTATTTTATGTGGTTATAAAACTTACATAAAACGATAAAATTAAAGCTAGTCATAAAGTTAGGTATCTTAAAGAGGTCAACGGTCCATAAATCTCGGTTTGACTCGGAATTAATCGGAAATAAATTTTCCGGTTATTATATCAGTACCCCCTAAAAATAAGTTTCGTCCCGAAACTTAGGGTTAGATAATCATGATTGGCCTTTAAGACACCAGTCGGGTGTATCAAATCACTACGCAAAAGCCTCGTCGTTCCCACATCTAAGTACTCACACACCAAAGGTCATCAATATAACACACATGACTAAGCACTCAAGCATGAAATAATCAAGTAGTCCAACAATAGCACACACATGCAGGATCAAGCCTTAACTAGTTGTTCTCAAGGTTACCACTATCTTTGTATAGATCTCTGAAGGTTACGACGTTTCATACTATCCACAATATCTCAAGTAGCCTTGTCGGGTTTTCATAAAACCCCTTTATCCGAAAATCTTTTCATGTACATCCATCATAAGCGCTTGCTACCACGTTTTAGAGTGGTTATCGGATATCTCACCGGTATCATTCGGCCCAACTGTCCGATCCTCTATTCTAAGGAACTAACTCGTGTCTAGTAGGTATTCCTTCTAACCAAATCCGTGGATCAATGGGGTTGTTCTCCTCAATAGGGTGAGGAATAATAATCCGTCAATCGCTTAGAATTCTTCTTGCAAGGTCTCACAAAGTTGCCTTACTAACTCACCTCTAGATCTTTTGATGACCTTCCTGAGATAATTTATTCCAATTTCTTTCCTTCTGGTCTTCTAAAAAAAAGGTTCCGAGTATCCGATCTAGGATATTCCCTTATATATCTTCCGGCACTTCACTAAGTGTTTAAGGCTAGTTGTATCACAACTCACTTGTTCTTGTCTCCTAATATGACTCAGTCATATGGTTCCTCCATTAAAGAATCATCATCTGCTCATTTTTGGTCTAAACATTGATATAACTTAACACTCAAAATCCGGTGATCAATCTTTGTGTTCTATCAACATCATCATAATATTTTATAGATCTCTAGCTCAACTCAAACTTCTTACGCAGTATCTAAGATCTTAGGTGATATAGAATGTGTCCACAATGACAACACTAGGCACAAGGTGATCTCACATCACCATCGTTTAATCACAACTACTCGATACTTTCTAACACCCCATCAGCATTGTACTCGTATATCCCCACGTTTACTGGACCGAAAATATTCCTTTAGTTCCAAACGCCACTCGGTTCCATTCCGATACAAATTCCACGTACTCCACTCCGAGGTTATGCTTTCTTTAAGTATGGTTATTGGTTGCAACTGTACTCTTGTCGCTTCTCTCTCTTATGTATCTTTCGACTCCGCATGGTGGTTACGTACTTTGAGCTTTCTAGTGCACACTACGCACAATACCTTAATAATATCATTAATTATTTTCTCCCTCCAATGGAAATACACTCTCGAATATCCATTTAGGTATTAATTCCCCAAAACCGCTTATCTGTTGACATGTGACGAAGTTGTCATGTTTCATGGGGATCCATTGATAGCATGAATTATAGTCTATATTTTGGGGTTTGTTTGGACGTTTTATCTTTCATAATCTGCATGTTTGTATGTACATTATGTGATTTTACTACCATTTCATCTACCTTTGCGAGAATCGAGGTCTACACCTAGTTTCGTTGTAATTGCAGGTAATATAGTACGTTTTGCATCAAAAACGAGCAAAAGGAGTCATGAGTCATTTGGAGCTACATTGAGGAGCAAAAAGGAAACATCCAGGAAGCATAGCCATGGATTAAAGATTTACTTTGGACCAGTTTTGAGAGATTTCACATTCAGTTATGACTCACCTCGGTTGATCAGAGATTCATCTCGACCGAGGTGATCCAGAGAGGCCGACTCGACCGAGGCGAATACCTAGGACGCGGCGAGAATATTTTATTCTTGGCTGAGATCTTTTAAAATTGGAAAGTGATCTTATATTTTTGGGCTGAGCTTCTAGAAGGAAGGAGATATGCAGAATCATATATTTTACCTATATTTATGGGATAATATCTTCTTAAGATTTATTATCTTTGGAGGTTTATTTTTCCTATAAAAAGGGTTGGATTTTCCACAAATCCGACATCCGCTTACGGAGGCTGCATACATCGATTGAATTTCGCATACGACGCAGGAAGCAGCTACTCCAATTTGGGAGAGATTTGAAGAACCTTTTTGAAGGTTGAAGGAAGATTGAAGACTATAGCTTTATAGCTTTTTGAAGGGTTTTGTAAGATTGTCTTCAATTCCTTCATTGATTGTCTTGTCTTGTTGGATTGCTATCCAAGGAACGATTTTGTGTGATATTTGATTCAGTTATTGAAGTGTTTTCATTAAATTCTTCTTTGTTCAAATATTCACCTTCTTCCCATATATTTAGTACTTTCATTATGATGATGAGTGGCTAATTTCCTTGTGTGATTCTAGGGTGATTGGCTGAAGGTTGTGGGAAAAACAATGATAGAATAATCTTAGATTCCAGTAGGATCCTGAAAGTTCGAGTCTTTAACCTTAACCCTAAGCATCTCGTTCGGTTGATGAACATCTCGGCCGGGGTGGAATTCTTCTGACCGAGGTGACTTATCCTTTCCTAAACTGAGAGTTAAGTGTTAGAGTTTGCCAAATCCTATTCTTATTACACCTTTCTGGTTCAAAGCAAGCTTAGGATGAGACTTACCCGGTAATTCCTTAGTTTGTGTATCGACGATCATAAGTGTAGGTAATAAAGGTTTATCCTTTATTGGGGTTTGAGTGTGCTTCCATCCCATCTTTGTGAGTTAGCCTGAGACTTACCCGGTAAAGGTTGATTCTATTCCCTTAGATGGTGTGTTAGTTTGAGGTTATAGTTCTTTATCTTAATTCCTTGAGACTTACCCGGTAATAGGAGTTACGGTTTAGGATTAGTGTGTAGTGAGACTTACCCGGTGATCTACTCCACTTTAGAAACACCTTCCCCACGCAAAAATCTCAGCTTTGTCCGCTTATCTATAGATCATGAGTTAGAACCACAACTAGATGCTTTAATCCCTAGAATTGCATGTTTGCTTTATTTGACATCTTATTCATCTTTGATTGTGTTAAATTGCTCTTGTGGTTAGCATTGACATTAGCACACCGTATTGGACTTTGTTTCACCAAGTCCCTGTGATCGACCCCTAGAATTTTCTTGCTTTTACTACGATTGACCCGTACACTGCGGGTTCGCATCCTTGTTTTAAGCTTAAGTCTAGGGTTATAAATTTAAAGCTTGCACACACCGTTTGGAGTGAACAAGTTTTTGGCGCCGTTGCCGGGGACTTGGTCTAGACCGAGCCGGTACGGTTTGCTCTTGGGGCATTTGCCCCCTTTTTGTCTAACCACTCTACTTGAGTGACTTTCGCAGGTTCTTTCTTAGGTATATGCGAAGAACCCGCACTGGAAAGGAAATCGTTCCTTACGATCCCGAACCAGAAAAGACATACAAGAGACGCTTAAGAGAAGCGAAGATGGCCCAACAAGACGATCACGATCTTGCGGCCCAGTTGAGAGAGACGCAGGAGCTGCTACGTCTCAGTAAAGAAGAGCTAAGGCAAGAGAAAGAAGAGAATCAGGCCAGGACTGCAGCAATCGAAGCTGAGATTGCAGCAATTCGGAACCAGATTCTACCTCGACCGATGCAGGATCCAGTAGTTGATCCTCGACCGAGGCAGATTCCAGTACCTGACGCCCCGGCCGATGTACATCCACTTCGGATGCCAGTCCGAGATGTTCTTCTTGCAGGAATTCCACAAACTCTAGGTCAAAGGATGGACCCTAATCAACAGCTGAGGCGTCCAGGAGTGAACCTAGGAGATCCAGCGGATCATGACTACGAACTTTGACCGCAAGTTCTAGCCATGATTCGCCAATGTCAATTCAGAGGGCTAGAGAAGGAGTCGCCGCATCAACATCTTCAAAACTACGAGATCTTGATGGAGACCTTGCGACCTCCCAGAATTGAAAATAATAACTACAAGCTAAGACCTTTCTACTTTTCTCTTAAAGATAGAGCTCTTACTTGGTATCAATCTCTCCCAGCAGGAAAGATCAGCACATAGGAAGAGATGACTACGGAATTCTTGACCAAATTCTTTCCCCCCTCAAAGACTGCTGAAATGAGAGGGAAGATCAATGCTTTCATCATGAAGGACAAGGAGAGCTTGTCCAAGTCTTGGGAGCGGTTCAAGGATATCCTTTTGGATTGCCCATATCATGGGATTCCAAAGATCGAGTTGTTGGAGATCTACTTCAAAGGGCTGGACGGGAACACCCAGTTCAATCTCCAACTACTCTCCGCCGGTACATTCATGGACATGGCGGTTGATGAGGCTTGGGACTTCATTGAGAAGCAAGCCTTACATATGGAGAAGTATACCCACCAAGGAGCTGAAGGTGGAGTTAAAAGAGTCAACTTTCAAGAGACTCAACCCAACAACAACCAACTCACGTCCTTGAAGAACGACGTGAAGCAATTGAAGGAGCTATTGATGGCTCAAACTAAAAAGGAAGAGCAAGGGCAAAGGAACAACAACAATAACGGGTACCGTAACAACAACAACGGACCCCGAAACAACAACTACAACAACAATAGAGGATCCAATAGCAACAATTGGAGGGCGAATAACCAAAACAACGGTAACAATCATTCAAACTCCAACTCTAATGATTCCTCTAACCCTTTCCTCTCTTCTCCTTCTTCTTCTTCTACTCCATTGAAGAGCCAAGGGCAAGGATCAAGTTCGTCTCAGCCGGAAAAGAAGGACGCAGTCCTGGAGGCAATCTTGATCAAGCTTAATGCTATGGAGAATTCTATGACTTCATTTTCGAGGGCCCAAAAGTCCTTCGAACAACAACTTGCTAATAGGGCGAATGAAGCGCCAAGAGATCCAGGGAAGCTTCCAGCAAAGACGGAAACTAACCCTAAGGGCCAGTGCATGGCCATCACGACGAGGAGTGGACTCAAAACTGCAGATCCAGTACCTCGCTCGACGCAGACCACCTCGGTCCAGATCCAGTCGAAGAACACCTCGACCGAGATGCCAACCGAGGCGGCGCAACAGAAAGTAGGAGGAACGACAAAAGTTTATGTTCCACCTCCTACATATAAACCACCACTTCCATTCCCCCAGTCCAGAGCCAGAGCACATCTTGACAAGCACTTTGGTAAGTTCCTTGACTTGATGAATAAGCTCCATATTAATATTCCTTTCCTTGATGCTATTCTAGGTATGCCCGCCTATGGGAAGTTCTTAAAGGAGATCCTATCAAGGAAGAGGAAACTGGAGGATGTTGGTGAAGTTAGGATGACATCTAAGTCTTCGGAACTCATAAAGATCATGAAGGAGAAGATGCCACCTAAATTAAGAGATCCCGGCTCATTTTGCATTCCCATTCAAGTTGGGGATGTCACTTGTGAAGCCCTTTGCGATCTAGGAGCCAGCGTGAGCATCATCCCGCTGGAGCTATGCACTAAGATCGGCCTTGGAGAGCCCAAGCCGGTCAAGATTCGACTTTACATGGCGGATCGCTCCATCACCCATCCCGTGGGCATTTTGGAGGATGTTCCGGTCAAGTTAGGTAACTTCTATCTTCCTATAGATTTTGTCGTACTTGACATTCCCGCAGATTATCCTGTTCCTATCATTCTCGGGAGGCCATTTCTAGCAACTTCGGGTTGCAATGTGGATTGCAAGAACGCCAAGTTGAAGTTCAACGTTGGCGGCGATGAGGTGGAGTTCGCGCTACTTGCAGCCATGAAAGGGGAGCAACTAACTGATGATATCTTCAACATCTACGATGAAGAAGAATCAAGAGAATTGGTGAGCTCTATCCTTATTAATGATCCACTCGAAAGAGTTATAAGCTTCAGTTTAACGGAGGAAGGTATAGATGCTTCTTGTGATGCAGATATACGGAGCTTGAAGGCGCTGGAAGAGGATCCAGGAGCTAAAACTGAGAAGCTAATCCAGGAAACGAAGATTTCCAGCCTCGGATCCAGTAGCAGTACCTCGACCGAGGCACCTTCTGGACAGAGCGAGGCGTCTGAAGAACACCTCGGTCAACGCCTTTGTGCCTCGACCGAGGTCGACAGCGAGACAATGTCAACTGAGATTGTAGAGAATAAAAATTTTTCTTCTCCCTTCTCTGACATTCACCCACAGTTGGCGGACCATTCCCTCCACCAACTTTCTGATGATAAAGGTCCTTGGTATGCTGATATTGTGAATTATCTTGTTTGCCAGGAAATACCACCCGGATTGACGTACTCTCAAAAGAAGAGATTCTTCAAGGAAGTACGACATTACTACTGGGATGAACCGCTGCTATTCAAGCGCGGACCGGATGGGATGCTTCGAAGGTGCATTCCGGAAGATGAAGTAAATAGCGTCATAAGGCATTGCCATTCACTTCCTTGCGGAGGGCATGCTAGCACCGATAAAACATGCGCTAAGGTATTGCGTTCCGGTTTCTTTTGGCCTACATTATTTAAGGATGTGCAATCTTTTGTCGTTTCTTGTGATGCATGCCAAAGAACAGGGAACTTGTCAAGGAGGAACGAAATGCCACTTAACAACATCCAAGAAGTGGAAATCTTTGATGTATGGGGGATTGACTTCATGGGACCTTTCCCATCCTCCGGAGGAAACCTCTACATTCTCCTTGCAGTTGATTACGTCTCTAGATGGGTTGAAGCCATCGCTTCTCCCACTAACGACGCCAAGGTGGTTGTGAAGTTCTTGAATAGAACTATCTTTCCACGATTCGGAACTCCACGCATCATCATCAGCGATGGAGAAACCCACAAGGTATCAACCGCTTATCACCCTCAAACTAGTGGACAGGTCGAGATCTCGAATAGAGAAATCAAGGCGATTTTGGAAAAGACCGTCTCTAGAACGAGGAAGGATTGGTCCATGAAATTAGACGATGCTCTTTGGGCGTACAGGACCGCATTCAAGACTCCCATAGGCACCACCCCTTATAATTTGGTGTATGGGAAATCTTGCCACTTGCCCGTTGAGTTGGAGCACAAGGCGTATTGGGCTATCAAATGGTTGAACTTTGACATTAAAGATGTTGGCGAGAAGCGACTATTGGAACTTAACGAGCTGGAGGAGCTGCGTTTGAACGCCTATGAGAATGCCAAAATCTACAAGGAAAGGACGAAGAGATGGCATGACAAGCGTATCGTTCCAAAGGAGCTTAACGAAGGAGATTTAGTTCTACTCTTCAACTCCCGCCTCCGTCTTTTTCCAGGTAAGTTGAAATCTAGATGGACCGGACCTTACGTTGTGAAACATGTTTTCCCTCATGGTGCAGTTGAGATATGGGGCGAAACTAGCGGAAGCTTCAAGGTCAACGGTCATAGACTTAAGAAGTACCACCCGGAAACGCCGGTTGAGGAGGTCGCGCCGATCTACCTCCTTTGAGACGCATCATGGTCCAGCTAGCGACCTTAAATCAAGCGCTTCTTGGGAGGCAACCCAAGGTATTGCTTTCTTTCCCGTTTTCTAGTCTAGCTTAGATAGTTTTTGCTTTTGCTTTGCTTTGCTTTGTTTTTGGCGTTCTGGACAGACAACAGGAAGGAACACATCTGGAAAGAGAGAAGTTCGAGATTCTGAGAAGAAAGAGGCACCTCGGGGACTGTCAGAACACCTCGACCGAGTTGATTCTTGAAGCAACCGAGGCGACTAGGGTTTCTGCAGAACCGCCTCGGTCCGTACCACCTCGGTCCAGTCGAGACCATCTCGACCGAGGTGACAGCAGGCCTCGTGACAGTATAAAAAGGAAAAAATTTTACAGTTTTCACTTTTACCCTATTTCGACCGCGGCGACAGCATACCTCGTTCTCCTCCATTTCTCGCTCGTTTTCGACGATTTCTCCTTCCAAATTGCAATTAAAGGGAAGAGGAATCGATTGCAACTACAGATCTGCAAGAAGATTGAGTGTTTTCGACCGAAACGAGGTGCGAAAGGTTCGAAAATCCTAACTCCTCGTTTACTGCTTATTGGGCTTTGGTTGCCCTTGATTTTACTGAGGAAATCCATAAGTACCCCTTAGGAAGCAATTGTAGTGATTTTAGGGGGAAAAGAACTGAAAATCAGAGAATAGAAATCGACACTGCTACGCCTCGGTCCGGTCGAACTGCATCTCGACCGAGGTGATTTCTGAGGGTTGTCAGTCAACCGAGGTGATCTGACAGAGTGTTAGTGACAATGAGTTCAGATCGCCGTTTAGCCCTGAGAGACAGATCTTCACCCTCCCCTTCCCCTTCTTCTTCCCGTCCCTACCGCCCGGTTATCCACGAGAGATGCCGGGTAGATTATGAGAGGATAGCCGGACGTCCAGTCATCGCACCGCGGTTTCTGGATGTGTCCGCTTTTCGACTGCCTAGGGTTAGATGCTGACCTTAGGAGGATGATTGCCACAGTTGGGCTAGACCAGTTTACTGAGGTCCGAGCCCCAGCCTACATAGAGCCGACACTCGAGTTTGTCAGCTCTTTCTCCTACCTTCCCACAGAGGGATCTGTGAAGTACCGGCTGATGGGCCGGAACTTCTTAGTTCCATTAGAGATTTGGAGAGAGATCTTTGGCTTTCCTGCCCCTACCGCTGTAGACTTCCCCTCCCGATCAGTAGCTAGGGAGTTCTGGGGATAGATAGCCCACATCACTACACATGCAGACAGATGGCGCCCTGGTGATTCCAGGGAGAAAGTCATCTTTCACCCAGCCTTCAGACTCGCCCACCGGATATTCAGTGAGATGCTTCTGGCGCGTACTGAGACGCCCCAAAAGATCAGACAGGGGGAGCTCTTCTCTTTATACTGCATGGTCACAGGCGGCTTCCCGGACTTTGGCTTGCTCCTGGCAGAGGATCTGCACAGGATCAACGCCAAGACGAAGGGAGATATCTGCTGTGGAGGTCTAGTCACCCACATCGCCACATACCACGGGATGGACCTCAGTGTTTGCACGTTAGCGGCGGCTGCGAAGCCGCTGGGTCTGCAGGAGATGATTACGCGGCGGATTCTTGTTCCCCGTGGACTGACTACACCTTACGTTGCCATGCCATGGGAGCGGACAGCGCCTCAGGGCATCAGATGGTCTGCACAGTTTTCGGTCTTCGACCCGCATTTCTGGCAGACAGCATGGGCCCCGCTGATGGAGGACTATAGAGAGGGAGCAGTTGCCGCTGCTGCAGCTGCAGAGGAGGCTGAGGAGGCTGATGAGGATGACGACGACGAGACTGTCGACGAGAGAGGAGGCGGCGTCCCGATGGACACAGGGACAGATACTGCTGGGACGAGCGCGCCTCCCATTATTGATCTTGATGAGGATGAGGAGGATACTGAGCCGGCGCCAGCTGAGACTTCTCCAGTTAGGCCCGCTAGGCGTAGGAGGCAGAGAGTTAGGGACAGAGCAGCACACCGACGGATTGATGACCTGACGGATCAGGTTATTGACACTTATGCTGCACTTTCATTGGATATCCGGGAGATGCAGGAGCGGCAGCATCATCAGCACATGATGGCTCAGCTACAGTTCCAGCATGTCATGGGCTATCCCTATGACCCTACTCAGTTCCCCTACATTCCACCACCACCACCGGATCAGGACTTCTGAGGAGCTGCAGGCTTTATTTATTTATTTTTATGCAGTTCGGCTCTTTATCCGGTGAGTCCTCTTTTATTCAGACTTTTATTATACCCACTGGGACAGTGTGTCTCAAGTATGGGGTATTTGATGTACTATTTGACTTATTTGACTTCGTGATGACTATTCGATGTATTATTTGACTTTTGATGTATTATATCGGATATTTTCATATTTGTGCTTCATCTGCATTTATATGTTTATCTGAGATTGCATGCATACTTACAGGTTATTTGATTGAGAAAAACGTCGAAACCGAAAAATATATGGTTTTAAAAAATCTTTTCGACCTCGACCGGGACAGTTCTGGCAAAATGAGGTGTTTCACCTCGGTTGAACCAAGAACATCTCGACCGAGGTGGGTTAACTGAGAGTTTTCGAAAACGATTTTTGTGTTACTTATCTGGATATGATCTCAGTGAAGATCTTGTTTACTGACTGGTTTTAAATTCTTTATGTGTTTGAAAGGTTTTATGATATGTTTAAGTTGTTAAATGCTTTGTTTAAAGTTATTAGCATGTTTAATACTTCGTTTTTATCCAAATTATGTTGAATTTGAAGGTTGACACCGCAGGTTAAGTTCTCTCACGTTCTTCTTGGAAAGACCAAGGCAATTCATTCTCTTCTTCTTCTTCTTCTTGATCATGCTTAGCCCCTCATATACATTTTGCCTCCCTTTACCTATCCGGGAATTTGGAAGCAAGCAAAGTGGTGAAAGCAAGTTAAAGTTGAAGGTGGCTGGAAGTGAAAGTGTTAGAAAGCAATAATAGGTTTGGGGAAGTCAATCATGAAGATGAGTAACTCGGCACCATTCACATAGCCGGGTGTTTGTGTCTTGTCAAAGTCGGATTGAGCGATATTCCTAACGGGTCATGGTATGTGCATCAAGGGTTTGATGCATCTCAAGAAATTGATGATTGCAGATTTCCTAGGCTTCGGTTATTGTGCACCTCTGTCCATGCATCCCAAAAAGTAAAGTAAAAGGAAAAAGTGTGAAATAAGCAAAGCTTATTGGTGGAAGATGTTGCAAGTCAAAGTGAAAGTGAAGTTCATCCTTTTCCCGGATTCTAGCACCACATTACCTTACATACATCCCTACCCTACACGTTTCTTGACCTTTTCTTTTGGGAAGCCCTTGAGACCTTGAGCTTGTTGATTGACTTAGTGGTTTAAATCGGATTATACATGATTAATTTTGATAATTATGACTTATTATGCATTCTATGATTTTATGCAAAGATGAACAACTTTCCTATATTTATAAAATGTTTTGAGCATATTGAGTTTTAAATTCCATGAAGTATTCTCTTAGAGTGATCTATGGTAGTTGCACACCATAAAATATTTTTGAAAAACTTTTTCATTGATTTTCTTGACTTATAATCCATTCTATCTTATTTTCTATATGAGGAACTTGCTTGGGGACAAGCAAGGGCTAAGTATGGGGTATTTTGATAGCATGAATTATAGTCTATATTTTGGGGTTTGTTTGGACGTTTTATCTTTCATAATCTGCATGTTTGTATGTACATTATGTGATTTTACTACCATTTCATCTACCTTTGCGAGAATCGAGGTCTACACCTAGTTTCGTTGTAATTGCAGGTAATATAGTACGTTTTGCATCAAAAAGGAGCAAAAGGAGTCATGAGTCATTTGGAGCTACATTGAGGAGCAAAAAGGAAACATCCAGGAAGCATAGCCATGGATTAAAGATTTACTTTGGACCAGTTTTGAGAGATTTCACATTCAGTTATGACTCACCTCGGTTGATCAGAGATTCATCTCGACCGAGGTGATCCAGAGAGGCCGACTCGACCGAGGCGAATACCTAGGACGCGGCGAGAATATTTTATTCTTGGCTGAGATCTTTTAAAATTGGAAAGTGATCTTATATTTTTGGGCTGAGCTTCTAGAAGGAAGGAGATATGCAGAATCATATATTTTACCTATATTTATGGGATAATATCTTCTTAAGATTTATTATCTTTGGAGGTTTATTTTTCCTATAAAAAGGGTTGGATTTTCCACAAATCCGACATCCGCTTACGGAGGCTGCATACATCGATTGAATTTCGCATACGACGCAGGAAGCAGCTACTCCAATTTGGGAGAGATTTGAAGAACCTTTTTGAAGGTTGAAGGAAGATTGAAGACTATAGCTTTATAGCTTTTTGAAGGGTTTTGTAAGATTGTCTTCAATTCCTTCATTGATTGTCTTGTCTTGTTGGATTGCTATCCAAGGAACGATTTTGTGTGATATTTGATTCAGTTATTGAAGTGTTTTCATTAAATTCTTCTTTGTTCAAATATTCACCTTCTTCCCATATATTTAGTACTTTCATTATGATGATGAGTGGCTAATTTCCTTGTGTGATTCTAGGGTGATTGGCTGAAGGTTGTGGGAAAAACAATGATAGAATAATCTTAGATTCCAGTAGGATCCTGAAAGTTCGAGTCTTTAACCTTAACCCTAAGCATCTCGTTCGGTTGATGAACATCTCGGCCGGGGTGGAATTCTTCTGACCGAGGTGACTTATCCTTTCCTAAACTGAGAGTTAAGTGTTAGAGTTTGCCAAATCCTATTCTTATTACACCTTTCTGGTTCAAAGCAAGCTTAGGATGAGACTTACCCGGTAATTCCTTAGTTTGTGTATCGACGATCATAAGTGTAGGTAATAAAGGTTTATCCTTTATTGGGGTTTGAGTGTGCTTCCATCCCATCTTTGTGAGTTAGCCTGAGACTTACCCGGTAAAGGTTGATTCTATTCCCTTAGATGGTGTGTTAGTTTGAGGTTATAGTTCTTTATCTTAATTCCTTGAGACTTACCCGGTAATAGGAGTTACGGTTTAGGATTAGTGTGTAGTGAGACTTACCTGGTGATCTACTCCACTTTAGAAACACCTTTCCCACGCAAAAATCTCAGCTTTGTCCGCTTATCTATAGATCTTGAGTTAGAACCACAACTAGATGCTTTAATCCCTAGAATTGCATGTTTGCTTTATTTGACATCTTATTCATCTTTGATTGTGTTAAATTGCTCTTGTGGTTAGCATTGACATTAGCACACCGTATTGGACTTTGTTTCACCAAGTCCCTGTGATCGACCCCTGGAATTTTCTTGCTTTTACTACGATTGACCCGTACACTGCGGGTTCGCATCCTTGTTTTAAGCTTAAGTCTAGGGTTATAAATTTAAAGCTTGCACACACCGTTTGGAGCGAACATCCATAATAGGGTATCAATCTGTTTCCATAACCTTTACATGCAAGTACCTTCCCGTCTACCTTGATGGTGGTACAATTCTTCCATAAAACTTATTGTCACTCCGCATAGCCCATCTCATGTTTGTTCTCATCAAAACGTATTTCACCAACTACCATCATCTTAAACTCGACACGTCGTTGTACCATTGAGCTTCCTGCTCTATGGATTAGGACCCACCACGCTTCCGCTGCGCTACTTTGCTAATTTTGTTGTCACCCATTAATCATAAGGATTGTGCATCCAACGTGATTGGGCCCAAACTCTTTCTTCTAATTACCACCTCTTTCGTTTACTTTCTTAATTCTTGTAAGACGGACCCGAACTTCGTGACTCGACCAGAGTTTGATCTTAGCCAGCCAATACGATTTTCTTTATACTTTTAGTTCATCCAAGAGGGTTGTCGTTGCTTCCTTGAGGAAATCCACCAAGGCATCGGTAAAGCTACATCGTAAATCCGCATTCACCCACATCTCTTTTAACAACACATAGCTCGTCAATACAAGACAACACCTGCACATCCTCGGTTGACGTCTGTCAGGTTGACTTATCTCAATTTCCGGAACTTACTTTTCTCATACCTCTTTTTCCGTTGAATTTCCTGGTGAGCATCGGCTACTCGGTTAATCCCTTTCCCCTTTGTTGGTTCGTGTTTTCCTCCCCACTTCCGTTTCCTTAGGCCAACTCTCTTTCTCGAGTCTCCTAGGTCATTCTCACATGTTCCTTCATTAGCGTTGTTTATAATATTGCTCTATGGCATCGTGATTCCTCACCACTTCTTATCTCTTTGACGAGGTCAAAACTTCTCTACACTTGTGGGTTCTATCTTCGCTCTTACTCTCAATTGTAGGTCTTCATTCCGTTCATCTCTTAGTCACAATGGTCTCTTCCGCCAATATCGTAGGAGAATCATCATTTTCCCATGTATGAAATGCTACGCACACTCTATCTTGACTGAAATAGAACCTTATCATAAGTGTATACTTCTTACCCCTCTAGTTCTCCTTTTATAATCCATTTGTACTAGTTGTGATATGTACCCTTTTCCCTAGCCAGTAGGTAGTAAATCACTTACACAATTCTCTTGGTCTCAAATAACATAAGGGGGTCATTCCTGTCCGTCTAGTCTGCCTTTTTAAGTTCTTAATTAGAGTTACTGACTCTACTCATTCCATGTTATTATTAAGGTTACTAGCACGTGTACCGATTAACTTCACATTTGTCGCCGTTGATCTCTTGAAGGGTCCTCCAAATGTCCATAAAATTCTTTCATAAGTATATGGTTATCCCTTTTATCTACCAACCACTTACTACTAGTTGACCCGCACGTGTTATGTCTCAGTTATTACCAACTAGTTTGTAGTTGACCTTCTATAATATCACGGACTTATTGTTCTTCTATCTCTTTGGAGGTTTGATACACTTGGTAAAATCTATCTCCTCCAATTTCTTGGTTAATACTCCTTCAAATCCTTCCAAGTATGCACTTCTCTTGTTCTCTTATGGGATCACTATACTCTTCTGAGTCTAGTCCTAACATTCATATGTCATCAATGAGTTTATTAAGTCTTCCACGATAACTTATAAGCGTGTCTTCACAATTCTTCTTACTTTGTTCATCGTCTGTTTGTGGTTCTCTAATATGACCGTTAATGTTGGTGACTTAGATCTTTATGGAAATTAGAAGTTATTGTGGACTCTCTAGTACACCAAAATCACTTTCCCACATTCTTCCTTTTGTCTGGTGTTGTGTTGTAGTGCCACCTTTATAAAATTCCGTTGTCTTAATTTCAGACTTTTGTTGTATGTGATACTTACGTCATGATTTCTTGCAAAGTCAAACTGTCCCTATGATGATGAAATTCATTTCACATCTTTAAACTCATTTGTCAACGTTTGTCTTTGTACTCCTTTAATTCTTCACATCGGGGTCAACATCATATCTTCTTTGTACTCTCAGGCCCATATTTGCCTATGACGTCGTCCGCCTTGGTTGCACTGTCATTTTACCCGCCGAGTATAGTTGTACTCTACCCCGCTTGATTTGTATTCCGATATTGTCCTTTTCAATCCGTGCTTCTTGACAGTCCTTAAATGCATCTTGGAGTTTCATCTCTCGTCTTCAGTCCATTAAGTCCCTTGAGTGGCTTCATATTATTTCTTTTTGAGTTGATATGATATTCTTCCTCATCTAATTGTTATTGTGGTTAAGAATTGTCTCGTAATCTTCATCTTCTTGTCCACCCTTCCTTCGGATGACTGGTAAGAGTCACCAAAGTGTCTGCTAGATCTAGTACTCTGTTCCGAGGTCTGATTCCACTACCTTGTATTGATATTCCTAAAACCTACTAACATTTTACCACGAGGCAATGTCCACATCGTGATATCTCAACTAAAGGATAATCGGCATTATCCTTTAGGGTGCTAACATGCTACATTTATGTGTATACGTATCCAAATAACATGCATAAGAGTACAATTTCATAAGTCCATAAGCTATTTTACTAATCTTATTAAGTTGCAGAGATCCATGAAGGGTGATGGTGGTCCGACGTACTACTATCCCAGCAACCCGACTATGCACATGATTTTGAAATAGAAATTCATTTTGAAATTTCAGACCCCTTTCGGGTTCTAGTTATTTTCTATATTCGGTCTTTCAGAAGATTCCAAGTGCCATTGTTAACAACCCAGAGCTCTGATACCATGTTCTAACACCCCAAGTTCTCGGAACTCGGGGAGCTACTGGTTAGGACCTCACAATGGGTCCCGACCTTGGTTTAACAACAACTTTACTAAGATCTTACAACAAGGCACAAATGTATTTACAGCAATTTCAAAACATAAAATTTTATTGTATGAATGTACATATGTGACAGCCTTACAAAACATCTATATATATATATATATATATATATATCAACAAGCCGAAAGGAAGACTCCCCCGTCCCCATCTAATGAGTACGTGGACCCGGCTGACCATCCATCCCGGATCTCTCTGCAACTGCCTATCGCTACAAATCTACAACACGGATAAACCGTTAGCTAACTATCCAAATATAAGCATAAATAATAGTAGCACAAACACACTCAAGATAATATAGACAAACATCATGCTAGCACATAACCGGTTAATATGTGTCACTTAAATAATTCACCTTATTCCATTTTACAGTTGTGGCACGAGAACTCTAACAGTTATCGCCTCCGTTCCTTATCCAACTGGGTGTAGGTCTAGCTCACCTCCGCCGGTAGCATCACTACAAACCAAGTGTGGACTAGTCCCTAAAGAGACCCCCAGCGCCCTCAGGCTAACTGAGCAGAATGCCACCGCCCGTTACTCTTAGGTCAAGTATAGGTCGGTAGGTAATTACTACTAAAATATAACTATAAACATCTCATTCACACACCACTAATATTATCCACACTCATATATAGAGGTCGGCTAAGTAAGCCCAAAGGACTTACCTGAATTCAAACATAATCCCGTTATCTCGACTCGATCTGTAACCGCAGGAATTCAACCGCCTGTTATAAAAGGCAAGTGGATCAATAATGTATCCCACTTACTTAGAAGTCTCTGAATTCTAAGATATTTAACTCTATCATCAGATGAATTACCAAAATACCCTTATACGGATAAATGAATATTTTACCCCTGGTCCCGAAACGTTATAAAATTTCATAACAAAGTTTCAAACTATTCTTTGGAACTCAAAACCACACTAAAAATCTCAAAGGAAAGTTTGTTAAAGATTTAGAAGAGTTAACTATATTCTTGACTTTCATAAAAAGTCGCTAAGGTTCGACTTTGGCTTAAGATATGAGAACCGAATAAAAATATAATAAATCTAACAAAAACCTCTAAGTCTTTTATGTTATGCACTCTATCCATAGTAGCCAGAATTTCCAAAAAATACATAATAATCACTTCTACACAAATTCTCGAAGTCGGTTTCAAAACCAGAAATTCAGACTTAGCCAAAAACTGAGTATTTCTTAACTGCTCAGCCAGTCCACTTTGGACCTTCATAGCTCTAAATCCAACCGTTGGATCAACCCCAACTTTTGATACACCACATTATGCATGACACTCTATAACATACTAAAAACTAAACGGTGAATTATGTTTCTAAGGTATCCAAATTTAAGCTCAAATATGACTGCACAACACCAAATAATTCCAGCACTCGGCAATTTCAGCAACATCCAGAAAATTGTTTAAGGTCCCAACTTCGAAAAATCATAACTCCTAAACCACTTGCTGGATGCATCCTAAATTTTAATATGTTCTACCACAATATGCCAACTATATCATATCCAAAATTCAAGTCCAACAGAGATCAAAAACCTAATCAAAACTGTCTCACAAAACAGCATCCCATGCTGTTTTTCTCAACACTCTGCACTTTCATAAAAACTGTATGAGGAGTCAACTTTGAAACACCATAACTCTCAAACTATAACATGGATTTCTCTAAAATTTTAGTATGATGTACTATGCAATACCGACTATGATATATCCGAAAATCAGCCAAAAAGAAGAAATCTAACTTACCCAAATCTGGACCCGAAGTTGACTGTTTGTCACTTCCGAAAAATTCAGAAAATGCCTCAGCTCTTCAAGCTATCTTCCGAGGCTGTTAGGGAAGGTATAAAGACCCCTATGGACACTCATCAGCACATACACAAGGAGGTTTGGGTCTACAGTCTTACTAGCCGCTCGTTTGCTTTTTGGCTCCATTCACACGTCTTGAGTTCGGTCTCCCTAACCTTCCTTCGAGCTGCTCCCATTCTGACCCAAACACTCGACCCCCTTCCTGCAGCACGGACGAGACTTGATTCGCTGATGGTCAGAGTGGAAGGGAGACCTGGTATGTGTGCCGGACTGCAAGAAAAACCCTTCCTGGACTCATGTAATCGAGGAGAGGAAGAGAGATAGATTAAGCGGTGATTTGGTTGATCTAAACAAGATGAGTAGAAGAGGGTCTGAAAATATACTCACTGCAGAATGGAAGGGATGGAGGGGACGTTTGCTGAAGGGTGGTGTAACCGTCAAAGCAGAAAGCAAAGATGCACTCACTATGCGGTTGTCCTAGGCGTGGTTGAACCTCTCATGTGCAGCGGAAGATCCTAGGGCAAGGTGTCGGCTGCTCGAGGAGGGTCTGCACTGAAGGCTGTGTAACCGTCAGTGCAGGTAGAAGGGCGTGAAGCGGCTTGGATCCATAGGCAAGCGGCTTGGCATGGAGTCCGTCTGAAGATAGAAGAGAAGAGAGGGGCGCTGCTGTCCGGTCGCAGCCGACTGCGGGTCGCCGGTTTGGAGGCGCAGACGAATGGACCCTATTGCTGCGAGGCGTTGGTTGTCGTGTGATGGGGAGAGACGTGCAGAGAGAGGCGCGGCTGGGGCAAAGTGATGCAGGAAGAGGAGATGGGAGATAGGAGGTTTAACGGGCCAACTGGCTTACTCGAAACGGGCCCGGATGGTAAGGTTCATGGCTGAAAATGGGCTTGCCAAACTCATGTCCTGACTTTGTCAAAAGTTGTCATGACTTCGTCTGGGTCTCGTCATGACCTCGTCAAAACTCGCCAAAAGACCTAGATATATATATAACTAGGGTTTGGTGTATTTTTCATTATTTTATGTGGTTATAAAACTTACATAAAACGATAAAATTAAAGCTAGTCATAAAGTTAGGTATCTTAAAGAGGTCAATGGTCCATAAATCTCGGTTTGACTCGGAATTAATCGGAAATAAATTTTCCGGTTATTATATGATAGTTACCCCTCTCCTCACCATTTGAGGACCACATCTTCCCTTTCCTCCCTCGTCACAAAAACATACCCTACCTCTGTTGGCAGCCTTCCCTCTCCTTGGTTGAAGCCGCAACAGCGAAAGAGGTCATCTCCCCTTCGAGTTGAGCAGCCACAAGCTTCCTCCTTCTTCCTAGTGAGCATGAGCAACGAACTTTCCTTCCACAACAGCAACACGAGACAAAAAAAACACCGGAACAAATCGAGCTCCCTCCTCTCTGGCCTTTTTCCTAGCGGTTCTAGGCAACAATGAACCTCAACTTACTATCAAAGAGCAGCAATAACAACAACTTCCTTTCTCTTCTTCCTTCGAGCTCCTCCTCTCCTCTTTCAAGAACATCCATAGTTGTTCTCCTTCTCTCTTTCCATAACAACAATAGCTGAGCCTCCTCATGCGTCGAATCTCGGCAACAAACAGCACATCAGAATCACATAACAATATTTTACACTTCGTTTAGGTGTGAATTTCTCACCCGATCACGATAAAATTTTGATATGTTGTTCCTGGACATGTATAGACCATTATGTATCAATTTCACATCAATCCAACGACTAGATCATTATATATGAATCTTACAAAGTTGTCTCATAAATTTGTTTTTGTTGTCAACTTGTGGAATGTAGGATGTGAGTTCATTTTTGTTAAGTTACACCGATATTTCACAGTTCAAATTTGGATATGTTTTAAGAGGTATATTATAGTTTATTTTGGAGAAATAATCAAATAGATCCAACGATCGGATTCAAAGTTATAGGCTTGTGAAGTTGTTGTGTGAAATCGTGAAGTTTGAGAGAATGTTGGCCAATGGAGTTAGGTTCCATTTTGGTTAATTAAACTTATCCTTTACAGTTGATTTTCATATATGTTGTAGTTATTATATCCAGGTTGAATATATATCAAATTTGGGATTAGATCTAACGGTTAGATTACAAGCTATGAATCAAGCAAGTTGGGTTCACACTTGGCTCAATACGAGTTTCAATTTTGTAATTTGTAAAGCTTGATCCCTCTTTTTCTCATCTTTTTCAACTAGGTCTAAATGGTACATAAATGTATCCTTTGATATAACTTTTCTTTTCTTCACTTTATATGCAACACCACAACGAACTTTTATACTTTAATTCTCTTCACTACACACAACTCCATACTTGTTTCTTGATTTCTTCCTCCAATGCATGGTGTTACCTTCTTAGTCCCGAATGGGTGAAATGAGGCTATTCATAGCTAGGAACAATTTTTTGGAGCTACAACAAAACGTCAATACATGCCAAAAAGAGCTAACAAGATGGAAATCATGCTCAGAGTACTAAGCTTAACAAAGACATGTTTCAATCATTTTTATAAGTGTAAAAACGAGAGCATGTCGTCTCAAAAGAGAGTCATTCCTATGTTCTTGATTATCAAAGCATATAGGAGTATACTCATGAAAAAAAAACAATATACAAAAACAATACATGCATAAGGCTCAAAGAAACCTCACAAGGCAATGCCATGAAACAAATTTGCTTATCATTATACCCAATACTTTATGGGATAAACAAGTTTGAAGAGCGAGATCTCGAACATCATCAATTGATATAGAGTCAAATATAGAAAATAGATAGCACAAAACAAAAAATGCATGTTGATAAAATAAAAGGAGGTCAATCAACCAAATGAACCTCAGTCGACCGGTCACTCCTTTTACAAACAGAAGAGAGTGCAGAAAAAAAAATAAGTGTGTAATGTGGATGAAGTGTTGTGCCTTGTTGATCGGCAAAAAGAACATGGCCGATCGGCCAATAAAAAGAGAGGATAATTTTCAAAAAAGACGAGATATTTTGGAAAAGGAGGGAGAAAATTTTAATAACATTTGAAAATAATTTTTTATGCATACCCCATATTTTATTCTTGCATTGTCCTAAATATAAAAATAAAAAGAACAAAAAGAAGGGAAAAACTCACAAAATGGTGAGGGTTGTCTCTCTGTCAATGCTTTTATAGGTCTTTTCAGTGGACTTCGTTTATTTAGTTTTATGGGAATATGCTCCAAATTATCTTCCACTTGAACACGCAATATCAATCATACAACTAAATGAAAAGTCATTCATTTAAATTAGACATGGGTCGCAAACCTAAACCTACGGTTTAGGTTTGTGAAACAGCAGTTTAGGTTAAACCTAAACCGCCGGTTTGGTCGGCAATTTAGCCGGTTTATTAAAAAAATAAATTGAAAAACTGAACCAAACCGGCGGTTAACCGCCGATTTGGGCCGGTTCACAAACCGTCGGTTTGGCGGTTTGGTTCAAACCGGATCCATGTCTAATTTAAATAACAAAACATTAATAAAAGATCTATACACCAAGAACTATAAATTAATTGAAGTATATAATTGCTTTCTATTTTTGTTATGTTTACCCGAATTAAACCAATAGTCGTGAATAGCATCATATGACTAGGTTGAGAATATTGATTGTGACCTCTCTCTAAAGGAGTGAAAATGTATTCGATGAGCAAAAACCTCCTAAAGTTGACACCCTTGTAGTAAACAACATAAGAACGGAAAAGTATATTTATAATGTAACAATACATAAAATATTATGACTTATATGCTCAATAACTATGTTATGATTAGGTTTTTCTACTTTTTCTTGTTGTACATCAGTTTCATCCGAGTGAATAGTTTGACACCCGTGTAGTAAACAACATAAGAACGGAAAACTATGTTTATAATGTAACAATACATAAAATATTATAACTTATATGCTCAATAACTATGGGGTTTTTCTACTTTTCTTTGTTGTTGTTTAAAGAGCACTTATGCGCCTTTTACTTGACCCACTAACATGATTCGGCTTTGACTTCATTCATTTTATTGTCGTTGTCACACAATTGAGATTCATAGGTATATGTTGATTGAGATCATCTATTTCCATCTGATAATTTTTCAATGATTCTCCAAGTCTTTTCATGGAACTTGAATCAATTTCTTTGATCGATTTGACGAGACCCTCTTTCACAATGTTTGTACTCATCTTCAAGTTATGTATCTCTTGTAACCAAACGAGTAGATAGACGACACAAGTCTCTATAATGCCACCCCTTTGCTGACTTAGGATCCGGATCAAAAGTGCTACAATCACCAATAGCTTAAATTTCGATCGTTGAGTAACCGCTGAAAATGCTAAAAAGTTCTCTGATTTTATGCTTATGAGATGCATAATGTTTAAGCATTTTATTCATACTTTCACTTCGTTGTGTACTTGTCATGTTTGCACAGAATGTATCTCAAATATAAACCAGTGCCCACTCTTCCTTGATATTAAACATTCTTTGTATTTATTCATTGCTTTCAAGGTCATACTTATTAAGCATTTTTCTCCAAGCATCTAGAAATTCCGCCATATGTTTATAGTCATAAATACAATTACTAAAATCTATTAATAAATCCTTATGCCTTGAATGTAATATCCGAAAAATATTTTATCGATTATTTTCGAGTAGAACCGGATTTCGAACAACTTAATCTTTTTACACGTTAATTAGTATGATTATGTAACCAAAATTTTATCAGTGAGATATAAAATATACATACCAATCTACATCCTGATAAGCTGCCGGGCCCATTAATACACTGACGAGCCCATCAGCTGTTCCCTCTCCTTCCTGGGCCATTAAGAAACTTTGATGCTGACGGGCCCATTAAGAAACAATGGCTTCTCTCCTCGGCTGCAGCATGCTTGACCCAACCGAGATTCACGCCTCCTTCCTAATCAGATGCACGACCGATTCGCCTCCCTTCTTTACGTAAATTCCTCACCTGTTGCTACCCTTTACACGGCCTGCGTGTGAACCCTAGCCGAACACGTTCGAAAGCGTGATCTCCCTTCCCCTTGAAACCGACAACCTAGAGTGGCCTTCACCGTCAACAGGCGACTGTATCACCATCTTCGACGAGGTGAATTTCCTGCTGATCGAACGGAGACCACGACGTGCATCCAACAGGGACCCCTAGACTTCTCTGGAACGCATACTTGATTCACAGAAGAGGCTTCCTTCTCTCCCTTCCTTCTCTTGCTTCCTCTCTCGTACCCGGCACCTGTGAGTAGTGACATCCTTGTGTTCTAGCGGTGCAGCAAAACCAGACGTATATCTCAGTACGAGGACAGTTTTCTGCTTGCTTTTCCAGGATATCAATGAAGATCATAGAAAGACACAGTAGCCAGTGATGGATCCACAAGTGAAAGTACATGACCCCAGTCTGCATCACTATATGCAATAAGGGTGAGAGTAGAAGTAGCTGGATAGGATCAAACATGATTGATTGTATGCTTTAGGTATCTGCTGGCTCAATTGTGTAGGTAATGTCTGGACGAGTAAGTGTAAGATAGAGTAATCGACCAACCAGCCTTCTGTAGGATTCTGAATTTTGAATGACTTCTCCACAATCTAAGGTAAGTTTGAGATTCTTATGCATAGGAAATAATGCAGGTTTACAATCCTCCATGCTAGAATCTTGAAGTATATCCAAGATATATTTTCTCTGGTTTACAAGCAGGCATGAATTATCTCTTAAAATCGCCATGCCAAGAAAGAATTTGGCTAAGACAAGATCCTTAATAGTGAATGCCTTGTCCAAAGCAGCTTTGACTGAATTAATTTCTTGGACTATCACTAGTTAAAAGCATATCATCAACATATACTAAGGCAACCACAATGCTTAACAAAGAGAGAATAATCATGTCGAGATTGAACAAAACCAAGACTAATTAAACACTTGTAAGTTGAACATTCCACTGTCGAGCTTTCTTCAATCCATATAAAGACCTCTTTAGATGACAAACTTGACCAGGGAGAGCTTTGTCATGACCAAGAGGTGGAGTCATATAAACTTCTTCATCTAAAAAAACATGCAAGAAAGCATTATTGATATCCAATTGATGAAGGGGCCAAGATTGAATAGAGGCAAGAGCTAGAAGCATTCCGACAGTGGTAAATTTGGCATCTAGAGAGAAGGTGTGCTTAGAATCCTTGTCTTTAACTTGATTGTAACCCTTGACAACAAGTCGAGATTTGCATCTTTCAACTGATCCATCTGGATTATACTTCACTTTATAAACCCATTTAGAGCCAACGGCCTTATGGCTAGAAGGTAAATCTGTCAAGGACCATGTGTGATTCAGTTCCAAAGCATCAAGCTCTTTCTGCATAGCTGCTATCCAGATGGGACCATTTTTAGCTTGGTTGTAATGGGATGGTTCAAAAGTGGACAACGGGCAAGGCCTCATTGAAGATTGCCTATAAGGAACCTGTCACTTCTTTCTTTCTTGTAATCTTTTCTGCTTCCATCAGCTTGCCTAAAAGGAACATGTTGATTGACAGCCAAGGCCTCAGTGAAGATTGCTGCCTGTGATGAGGTAATCGAAGTAATTTCCCTCTGCTTCTCTACTTGAAGAACCATGTGAAAGGCTTTATTGACAGTAGGCAATCGATCCATAGATAGAATGTTGAATCTAATGTGATCAAATTGATCACTTAATCCGATCAAGAATTGCATCATCTTCCCTTTAGCATCGCTTTTTGAGAGTTTCTTGAGAATTTCACAAGTACATTGTGAGATTTTATTGCATTGACAAACAGGCAATCCATCAATAGACTGCAACTCATCCCATAACTTCTTCAATTTTGAGTAATAGACTGCAACACTTTGATTTTCTTGCTTGATATTGGACAAATTCTTGTGAATCTGATATACAAGTGGTGCATTGGATGCTTCAAATCTTTCAACTATCTCTTCCCACAACTGCTTTGCAGATTCCACATAGGTGAAATCCTCTATTATATCATGTTTCATTGAATGTATGATCCAACATCGGATCATATAATCTACATGAATCCATCGAGCAATTTTCTCTTCATCTCCAACAGGTTTTAGGCAAGATCCATCGACAAATCCAAGCTTCAATTTAGCCCCCAAAGCCATTCTGATGCTTCTTTTCCGAGAGGAGAAATTAAGACCATCGAACAATATTGATACTAGTTGCATGCCTGGATTATCAAATGTAGATAGGTACAAAGGGTCATTGGTGTTGCCTCCACCATTGATCGTAGTTTTTTCTGTCGCCATTGCTTCTTATCAAACACAAGGATAGAAACCCTAAAACACGCAAAATAATAAGGCGATAAATGAACCTTCATTACGAAAGCGAGAGACCTTGCTTTGATACCATTTTAAGAGAGAATTAAGAACAAGATTCAATGAAGTAGTAAACTGAATCTCTTGATTATCACACTATTACATTGATCCCTTTATACACGAAGAAGGAACTAAGCTCAATTGTAACAAAATTCTCATATTTAGTTTTATTTACAAAGCTAACCCTAATATCACTATATTAATAATATATATATATATATATATATATATATATATATATATATATATATATATATATATATATATATATATATATATATATATATATATATATGTCTAGTTGGAGATCCTTTAAATGCCTTTTAAGAGTTACGAACTTGAGTCTTTATATGAAGTATTATTGTAGGAAACTGTAGCCAGTGTGTATCGAACTAGGACCTCCTACTTTCCCTCCTTTTTCCAGATTTTTATGATTGGAACTGATAATTTTGAGGATAAACTTCAATGCTTTAGAATGATCTTCCACCGTTGAACTTTTGATATGTTGTAGGTGGATATAGGTGGTTTGACGTATTAAAATTTGAGAACGGTCCAATGGTCATATTTGGATTTTTGATGTTCCAAAGTGGAGTGGCTATGTAGTTTTGTAAGAAGGGTGTGATTTTGACCAATTATGGAAAACTCTATACCTTAGAGTCAACTTTAGATTTTTATGTAGATTTTAGGTTTTAAGTCTTTTGGAGTATTATAATCCTAGTTTAGAGTTGGCATATCATAGTATGCGTAGATATTTTTCGGGATTTTTAGGGCTTTATAAGAGCGTTTTAGTTTAAACCAAAGTATGACCCTAGTTAGCTTTGGTTTCAAGTTTGAAAGTTGGTAATCTGTCAAACTCGATAGATTTTGCTTATTAGAGTGAGTCTTTATGTCCTTGAGATTTTAGTAGAAGTTTTTTAGTCTTTTTAGACTTTTTAGGGTTTTCCGGACCCAGGAGTAAAATGGTCATTCTACATATATAAAGCTCGTTTGGTTCCTTCTCTTAGATGATCCTTGTTAACTTAGATGTTGGAGACTTCTAAGGTTGTTGGATGTGTTTTGACCGAGTAAATTCTTTTATAACCATGCATTTGAGAGATGACTCTTGCGGAATCGAGTAATAGCGTTAACGAGATTTGTGACTCGATTCAGGTAAGTTCTTTGGGTTTACTTAGCTAGCTTCTAAATGTTGGTGTGAATTATGATAGTGGTGTATCTTCTGTGTCGAATAACTATACCTTGAATAAGATGACGTTATTTATGAAATTTTTGGCACAAGTGTCTGTATAGCGGGAAGCAGCATCATTGCCTAGCTCTACCACGAGACTGGAAGGTTCGCTGCGAACAGACAATACCGATACACGGTCAGGTGCATCGGATCCATTCCGTATGGTATACGGGGATAATGGCGGGAGTCGGGAGACTCTCGTGCTACACCATAAGTTAAATTAGAAGTGAATCACATATATAATATAAGATAATAACTGGACTTCTGTGCAAGCATGTTGAATGTTTAAATTCAGTTCATGTGTGTGTTTGTGCTATTATAATTCTTCTAATATTTGGATAGTTAGCTAACGGTTGTATTGTATGTTGTTTAGATTTGCTACAAGATAGAGAAGTTGCTCAGTGATCCGGAAGGTAGTGGTTAGTTGGGTTTTTGTACTCCGTAGGATGGGGTTTGGGTCTTTGTTATTTAAGTCCTTCCTTTTGCATGTTGTACTTAGAGTTTATGACTCCTATATATATTTTGGCTGACAGTTTTTTGTTGTGTTCACGACAATACTTTTATGATATTTGGTTTTCCTTTATTTGTGTCTTGTTGTAAGATCTAGTGAAATCGTTGTCGAACTAGGGTTGAGACCCACTGTGAGGTCCGAACCTGTAATTTCCCGAGTTTTGGAATTTGGAGTGTTACATTGAAAACATGCTACTCAAATAAATCGATGCATTTTGAAAGATATGTCAAATACAAAGTTTATGATAAGTCTTGGGCCACTGAAAAACAAATGTTTTGCCAATGTAACATCTTGATTTGTCAACATAGCTTTTGGTAGTTTTCCGCCCACAACCCTAAAAAATGTGTCAAAAAACAATAAAAATGAATATGTTTATCATACAATAATGTTGCACCAAAGATAGTTTCGATTATAATGATTCACTACAACAAATAAGACAATCAACCTACATCATTAGTTTTTAATATGTAGTATCAAAGCAACCAACGTCACCAAAACTATCATAATCAACCATCATTATTACATTAGCCTAAAAGATATTAGCCATCAAATCATATTAATTTACTTGAATAGCATAGAATAAAATAGGATCTTCAAGTTTCATACCTTGTAAGTACTCTAAAACGCCACTGGTATCACCTTTCTTTATTTGTAAATTACGCTTAGTGCACAAATAATTTTTTAAATTCATATGAGAAAAAACCAACTTTTTTACGACCTCTTGTGATGTGGGACCATCTCCAACAATACATTAAGGACCAGTTACTAGATCAAGGGTTAAAGCATTGAAGGACAAGTCATCTACACCTTCTTTGGATTCTATCACGGAAGGATCAATCACAAGGTCAAGAGCAAAGGCTATTCAAGATGAGGTTACGAGCATACTCACAACATGTACACACAAGGAGACCTTACTCACTCTTAGGAAACCTTTGGTGACATGACTAACTGTTATGTAAGAGTCAAGCCATGACCAAGAAGAGTCATCAAGCATATAAGGTGGCTAAGACAAAGAAAGAGTCTCAAAGAAGAAATTTTGGTCCACTTACAGGAATCTCGGCCAAGATTTCCACTTGAGATTTGTCCTCTAACACGCGCTTGAAGATTCGGCCAAAGATATTTATTTTTGCAACTATGTTTATCTTTTATTACCTTAAATCTCTCAAACATTCTTAAGGTAATTGCTAATTGTTAATTTTATCTTTATGATTATTTCTTTTTCCTAGAATTTCTCTTACAGATATCTTTTAGAAGATATCTTTTTTCGAGTTTACATAGAAGATCTCCCTTATAAATAGCCTTAGTGGGGGAGACTGCTAGATAGAGCTGATTTGATATTATTCCACATATTGTGTGAACTTATAGCTTCTTCTATGAAGTTTATATTTTATTCATTCTTATACAATCAAAGAGATAGACCTTGATTGAATCGTTGTGAAGTCTTTGCTAGATTGTGTTTGTGTGTGTTAATATTTTGAAGGTTGGTGCTCCTGGTCAATATTAGTCTCTCATTGTGCTTGTCTTACTTAGAAGACTAGTGTAAGGTTAAATAAGTGAGGTTAAGTTAAGCCCTTCGTTAAGGGGTTTTGTCACATCATTGGTCAAGGTTCTTTGAAAGAATATCTTGGTTCATATCTTCCTATATTATCATTTATCATTTTATATTCATCTTCTTATCTTTCCATATCATCCACTAATCCGTTTTTCGAGTTTCTGAAAATCTCCGTTTGTTCTTCACGAAATCTCGTCCGAGATTTCTATTATCCACTCGAGATCTTGCTTCTGTCGTGGACTTTCAATCTAGATCGAAAAATGCTGCTTAACCTCGCATCATCTTGACTCCGTAGCCATGAACTCATAGGTACTTCTTAGAGCAATACCTAACATGTTAGACAGACATGTCAACTTGTGATGTTTGAGAGATTGACACCTTTCGATGTAATCTAAATAGACAAGCCTTACTTAGACTAGCCAAATTATAGCCATGCTAAACAATAGAGTTAACAACACAATATCTTCCAGCTTAACTACAATTAATCATTAACATGGCTAAGTATTCAAACCTTGTCTTTGGCCGATGATATTATTTTTCTATAAGTATTTCGTTTGTCAAGTCCCCATTTACCTTCACACGAGCACATAAACTTTCTGGCGAACACTATCTTTGTCCGCTTGTCCATATGAAGCGGACCTCTTCGAATTGAGAAGCCAATAACTGAAGCATAGTTATTGTATAACTCATAAGCTATATCCTCGGTTTCAAACTCCATACCATTTTTTGAAATAATATTATCTGGTATCTTATAATGTAATGTTTCCATCTGTTTAAGCTAGGTTTTTATAAGTCTAGATGTTGCTAAAATGCTAAACGACGATAGGGTTACGTTCCTTGTAAACTTACAATCTTCTAAATATAATGAAAACGCAATGAAAAGTTAAATACCTCGTAAAGAAATTCAAACAACCAATATAAATGGGTATTAACCGCAATCACTATCCGAACTGATGATAAGGTCCATATATACCATAGTTTCTAGTGCTTTCCAATGATATAAAATTGCAAACCCAACTAAATACCTTTTAAACTTATACATTCTTTTGATACTAATGACATTTAGACTCTTATAAGAATAAGTGAACATTCAAACTTAGTAAATTGTTGAAACTGTTATCAATTTACACTGGAACAAGTGAAAATTAAAGCTTATCATGAATTTAAAATCGAATAACCACCAAAATTTGTAATGCTTTTAAAAATTCCTACTTTTGTTATCGAAGCTTTTTGGTGGGGCGCAACGCAATTAAAGAGAAGAATAAGACGTTATGTATATCATCATACAAACCCACTTACTTAATGGAAACAAAAGTGTCAAATAAAGAGGACTAATTCTCCAAAAGATACTTAGTCAATAATTCTGTTTAATACTCATTCATGAATTACAAGTCTAATAAGTATTCAACGTTTCCGACAACCATTTCATCATTAACGCATATGTCAAACATGGTCGATGGATTGCTCTCATATCCCAAATAAGACAATCTCTAGTAAGGATGTGATCAAGTATTTATATACACCATACTATGTCAATGACCTCTGTTTGGTTATAAAATGGAGAATAGAATGAGTGTCCGTTTGGTTGGAACGATAGAATGAAAACGAAATGAAAACGGATAAGGATATGAAAAGGAAATGAAAAAGATGGGATTACTTTGATGTATGAAAAGACCTCTAACCAAACATAATTTTTGATTAATTTGGAATCATTTCGTTATCGAGAATAATTTCTTGGGGTTCCAAACAACCCTACTAGAGAATGTAAGAAACAATGTAACATATTGTGCTATAGGTAATCCCTGTTGTTCATTAGCAATTCTACCTATTTTACTTTGGTTATTTTTATACTCAATTTTTACTTGCAATATGACCATCATGACTATTACATTAATTATATTTTTAAATTTTGGCAATCAGAAACAATGACAAACAAAGTCAAGTATAGATAATAAATGTAACTTTTAGTTAGTTTTTTTATTAGTTTACATTAATTGTATATTTTAAACCAATTTATTATTATTTATCAAAAATTTAATAGGGTCTAACTTTATAAACATACAAGATCACGCAAAATCATTGAACAACCTTAGTTATAGGTTGTCCTGTTTCCTGCGAAAACACTAGTTCAAAACGGGTTTGGGAGCAGGACGGCTTTCAGACAAGTTTAAATCGGTCTGACACAAGCGCGAGCAAGACTAGGGTTGTGCAAGTTTGACCTAGACCGAAAGAATCCAGCCCGGTCTACAGTCCAAGTTTTTTGGAATTCCGGGTTTTGGTCCAGAACTGAAAAAAAAAAACGGACCGGACTAGAGATTATATTATTTTTTTTTACATATTTAACTTTTATTTTTTTTAAATATATATATTTTTTAATTTTTTTAGTTTTCACAAATTTATATTTATTTTTTTATATATTTTTTATTTCAATCCAGACCGGTCCACAACTCAAGATTTTAAAATTTTTTTGTCCACCGGTCCGGATCAGATGCATAGCCTTAGGCGAGACTCTCTAGGACGGACGGGTTTAGGTCTGGACGGACTAGGACACCCAAATTTATTTTTTTAGTATTTGGTAGACCACTCTCTCGTCTTTATCAGAAATAATGTGCCAGAATGTGTGTCTCTTCCGGCAATTTCCCAATCCCTCCGGTTACCCTCTTCCAATCCTCGTCTAGCGACTCAATCAACGTCAACCTCGTATAACCATCTCCCCAATCTCTCTCACTTCGTCTCCATTTCTCTCCTTTTTCCCAGATTTCTTTCCCCTGGAATATTGATATCTTGATTTTAGGATTATCTATTCCAATTACCTATTACCCCGATTTCACCACTGATATCACAATTCTCTAATTCTCTCTCCCTCTCGATTATTTATGCACGAACTCGATTTTTTACGGCTTTTTTTTAACTTTTGTTGATTAAATGAATGTGTTTACTTGAATGCCGGTTTTGCAGACCCATTTACGCGCTTAGTTTCTATGATTTTTGTGCTCATTTTTATGTGTCGTTGAAATTTGCTTCTGCGGTTTTTGGAGCACTGATAACTACGTATAAAATGGTTGTAAGCTTGCACTATTAGGCACCAAAATGTATTCACAAATGGGTTTGATAATTAAGGGTTAGTGTTCATTTTCGTGTACCAAATGCTTGTGTATCTTGATGAACGAATCGGACCTTATGAGTTGTTGAATGAATGATGAAGTAACTAACATGGACGATTGTGTTTTATATTCACTACTTTTGATATGCTTTACATTCACTACTTTAATACACTAATAATTGACCACTTTATGCAATTCGTTGAACAATATGACCCATCCATTTACTCTAAGAATCTAATAAAGTTAACATTGACATAAAGATTCAAATAATTTGTTGCAGCTCAATAATTTTAGTCTTACACTACAAATAAGTTTGTTAATTTATCTTTATATTTAACGGATTTTCAATCTTTCAGGTCCCATCCCAAGGGAAGTGCTCAAGTAAGGCCCATTATTCCGGTAAGGCCGTGCGTCCGTCTGTACGGCCAACATGTGTCCCGGAAAAAAAAAAAAAATTTTTTTTTTTTTTTTTTTTAAACGAGTAAAATTAATAGTTCAAAACTTATTATGGAATAGTTCATAACTTATAAAAAGATAGTTCATGAATTATAATAAAATAGTTCATAGTGTAAAATTTATAAAGGATTGAAAGTAATAGTTCAAAACTTATTAAGTAATAGTTCATAACTTCTAAAAGGATAGTTCATGAATTATAATAGAATAGTTCATAGTGCAAAATTTATAAAGGAGTGAAAGTAATAGTTCAAAACTTATTATGGGATAGTTCATGAATTATAATAGAATAGTTCATGAATTATAATAGAATAGTTTAAAGTGCAAAAATTTATAAAGGAGTGAAAGTAATAGTTCAAAACTTATTATGAGATAGTTCATGAATTATAATAGAATAGTTCATGGATTATATTAAAAAGTAATAGTTCATGGATTATATGAGAATAGTTCAAAGGTTATAGGATAATAGTGCATAAATTATAACATGGTAGTTCAAATAAATTTTTATTAGTTTCCGGGAAAAAAAATCGTTTCAGAAAAGAGAGAAAAAAAAAAAAAAATTTTCGGGACACGTGTCGCCCTGTCGTACGGCCGTACGGCCGTACCGCAATAAAAGGGCCGTACCTGAACATTTACCCCCATCCCAAAATCAATTGACAATATAAGTAACAATTTTAGGACCTCTACATTGGTTCACATAATATGCATTGTCGATATGTGACATTGAACACATGTAAACAAAGCCTTACCAAAAGAAAAAGGACAAAATATTGCCATTTTTTTTTATAAAGAATTTGGCTAAATAGACTTTATTCTATATCAATTAGGTTTGTGAACCCCATTATTTTTTACCACTTTCATTTAATAGTAGGTAAAAGTAATTAACCCCTCTATTTAAAAAAAATAAGAAACTACATGAATTTCTTATGTAAAATTAATTAATGAATATGTTTTTTATTTTCTTTTGTTTTTTGTCCTTTTTTTTCTAGTATGAATTTCTGGTATGAAATTCATACCGGAAGTTTTTATAGCACAAAATTTTCATACCAGAAATTTTCAACTAAAATATTCATGCCAGAAATTCATACCAAAAAATTTTATACCGGAAAATTCATACTACCACGGTTAAGAACTATCGGGCTAGATAAGAACATACTTGCCCAAAACAGGCTCAACAACTGGGGAAATTCATATTTCTATTATTAGATTTGTCCAAGCAACTGCAAGTAATTATTCAAACATTTTCCAGTCCAAAAACCTTTCTTCAAAATACATTCAGAAAGAAAGGTTTCCTAGATCGACACAACAAAAACTCTAACAAAAGCCAATATAAAACAAGGCTTGCCGAATCTAGATAAACTAAACATAATCTAGTTCAGAAAGCATAAATGTAACACCCCAAGCTCTGGGAACTCGAAGCGTTACGGGTTAGGACCTCACAATGGGTCCGACCCTCAGAGTAGCAATGATACAACGGATCTTACAACAAGGCACAAACAAATGAAAACCAAAACTCAATATAAAACCAAAGGTTTAAACAAAAGGAAACGTAAAAGACTCGCAACCGAGTTCAAAACAAAAGGGAAACAACAACAGAAACATAATCCCGATCCCATTCTATAATGTACGGGAACCCCGGCTGTCCACACCATCCCGATCACTTACCAGCACCTATATCCTGCACGACATCTACAACATCGGTATAAACCGTTAGCTAACATTCTAGATATCAGATTGACAGTAAAAACACAAACACAGATAAGGTAAAGTAAACACATAGCATGCTCACACTCAACCGGTTATTATCTTTCATTACGTTATCCAATTACTAATTCAACTTATAGTTGTTACACGAGAGTCGCTACGATCTCGCCTCCGTCCCCTTTCACCAACAAGAATAAAACATATGCATTCTTCTGTCACCTGCTAGACTGGTCGCGAGAGCACCTCCTAATTTCCCCATTCTGAATTGGACAAAGCGGTAAACGCCCGGTATTAATACACTTGGGCCAATTACGGTTATAAAGGTCAATCCTATTTCCGGTTGTCAGTTATAATGATAAACAACAACACACCAAGCCAAAACAGTCAAACTATTATACGGAATGAAGCTAAGTATGCAAAAAAACGTATGCAAGATAGAAGATCAGATCTTCTATCTACGGAAGGAAGACAAAACGAACAACAACAGATCGGGCGCGATTTGTGGCAAATCCGTATGGGCAGATTGCCCTGCCGTAGATGCGGCTCACTGTCACCGCGGGGTGTTGGAGTTTCGGTGTCCGGTTTTAGACCAAAGGGCTGTAGTCTCACTTATGTGAGTAGACGGTTCTCCCAATTGCCAAACAAATTAATATAATTATCTTGAACTAAAACTAGTTATTAACCAAGGGTTTGTAATCTCCACAAAGGAGTAGACAAAACCCAACCAAGAGTTTGTAATCTCCGCAAAGGAGTAGACAAAACCCAATCAAGAATTTGTAGTCTCCAAAGGAGTAGACAAAACTCAACCAAGAGTTTGTAATCTCCACAAAAGAGTAGACAAAACTCAATCAAGAGTTTGTAGTCTCCAAAGGAGTAGACAAAACTCAAGCAAGAGTTTGTAATCTCCAAAAAGGAGTAGACAAAACTCTAATAGAAGTTAAGTTCAATTACACGTCTTATAAACCGATTGTTATATGTTAAAACCATTGATTTGGATAATGTAATGAGTCATTCATAAATGAATTTTCCTTCTAAGTGTATTCTCCCCTACACCGGGAATATCCAAATACCTTAATGGGATAAAACGTTACACGTTACAAAGACTAAGTAAGAGACTTACTTGTCCTACTTTGTAGAAAGGGTATTCCTAGATTTTGTCAATACAAAACCAAACTAAGATGGATGCCTATCCTTTGTCAATACAAAGGAACTATATTGGTCTTTCGAGTTTTGCAAACAAGTTTATAAGAAGGCCTATCCAATGTCAATACAATGGAACTAGAAGCTTTATTGTTGCAAAAACGAATGTCAAATCAAGTGCAAATGGCTCTCCCTTTTATAGGCATAGGGGGCCACGGTTTTGGGGAGTTAAAAGCGGTTAAAAGCGGTTAAAAATGGTTATGGAAGTTACTTGGAAGTTACTTGGAAGTTACTTGGAAGATGGGCCTTGAAGCCCTAGAAAGCCCGAGGCCCACATAGGGAGCCCAAAACCGCTCCCCGGAGCTAGCTTAGAGCTAGCTTATTTTTCTTGGTCCAAACACTTCCAATGAGCTTCATTCACTTTAATATAGCTAGGGTAAGCTCCAAGATCCTCAAATACTCAATATCTTAGCTCAAGCTAGTGTAGCTCCTTAAGAAGCTCACTAGCTGCTTCATTGACATTCACTAAGCATTTGAGCTTGGATTGCTCCCAGTTTTTAACCACATATTCTTTAGCCAATATAAGGCCTAAGAACCAAAGGTGTGCCGATAAAATGTGGCTAAAAGCCCCAAACGTCGGCCTTCTAAAAGCTAGCACAAGTTGACCTTGTCGTGAATCACCTTGCTTTGATTCGACTCCCCTTATAATACTAGTTGTTCTTAGTGCCGGTCACTTGGCTTGCCTCCCGCAACCTGGACCATGGTGACACACATGTGAACAACTCATTGCACCTTGTCTCAAGACAAGCTCAACGGTTACAATGAAGACTTAGCCCAAATCTCCAGCATTCCTCCCCCATTTGAGCAAAGTCAAGAAACTTTTAATAGACATACATCCAAACAAAATATTCGCATAATCATAAATATCTTTCGATTGAATTTATTGAATTAGTATAATTACGTATTCTGCACTAAAGAATTGTGGTGTCCTAATGGATTGAACCACTTAACTTGTTTAAGTACATGAAGGCAACATACACGAAATTTACATTTCCTTTACAAATAAATGACACATTTAAAGGCTATTGTGTCATAATCCTTTAATGAACATATAGGCGAGTCGACCATCTACTCCCTTGAAGAAGCCTTGACACTTCACGTTCACGTAGCCAACTCTCTTTTGATCTTGCACCTATAATTGCAATTTTTCAAAAGAGTTGTTAAGAAATCACATATTTCAAACTATACATATTATATAGGCATAGAGCATTACCTTGGATGGACATATTATGCTCACAACTTCTTGGAATGGGCTTTCCTCATTGAATTCGGCTAAGGCATCAAGCCATAGGCGAATTGGGTGTCCCACGACAAGTCGTTATCAATTTAGGTCGTTAACCCCATCCCCTTGGCTGACTTTTGAACTAAGTCCCTAGCCAAGCTCTTGGTTAAGTGATCGGCTAGATTATTGTGTGTTCTCACAAAATCGACCGATATTATACCATGAGTTATGAGCTCTCTAACCGAGCTATGTATCACACCAAGATGTCTTGATTTCCCATTGTACGTTTGACTATAAGCTTTAGCCAACGTAGCTGCACTACCACAATGAATCGAGATAGGAGAAACCGGTTTTGGCCATAGAGGAATTTCTAGAACCAAATTTCTTACCATTCAACTTCCTTGCCGGCAGCGGCAAGTGCCACAAACTCGGACTCCATGGTTGAGGTTGTAATGCACGTTTGCTTCTTTGAAGCCCATGAAATGGCACCACCACCTAACAAGAAAACCCATCCTGTGGTGGATGAGTGATCATCTAGATTAGTGATCCATGACGCATCCGAGTAGCCTTCTATCAGTGAAGGATACTTACTGTACAAGATGCCAAAACCCATGGTCCCCTTGAGGTACCTAAGCACACACCTTATTGCCTTCCAATGTTGTGAGCTAGGACAACTTGTGTATCTACTCAATTTACCAATAGCAAAAGCAATATCTGGCCTAGTGCTAGTCATTGCATACATGCAACATCCTATTACTTGTGCATACTCAAGTTGAGAGACAACTGATCCTTGTTTGGGCATCAACTTCTCACTTGAGTTCATAGGAGTACTAACAATTGTACTTTTATCACATTGAAAGCGTTTGACAATCTTCTCAATGTAGTGTGATTGAGTGAGGCTTAAGCCTTTGGAATCACGTTTGATTCTTATGCCCAGAATCACATCCGCCTCACCTAAGTCTTTCATAGAAAACTTAGTGGACAAGAAATCCTTAGTGAGATCTACTTGTCTTTGGTTTGTTCCAAAGATCAGCATGTCATCAACATATAAGCATATGATCACACCTTGACCGGTATGATCAAACTTACTATAAACACACTTGTCATCTTGATTTATCTTAAATCCATTTGACAATACGACATCATCAAACTTTTGATGCCATTGCTTTGGAGCTTGCTTTAGTCCATACAAGGATTTGACCAAGCGACATACTTTGTGCTCTTGTCCTTTTAAAACAAACCCTTCAGGTTGTCTCATATACACTTCCTCATCTAGATCACGATTAAGGAATGCTGTCTTGACATCCATTTGATGAATCACTAGATTATGTATAGCCGCCATAGCTATTAATAACCTAATGGTTGTAATCCTAGCCACCGGAGCATATGTGTCAAAGTAATCGACACCTTCCCTTTGTCTAAAGCCTTGGATGACCAAGCGTGCTTTAAACTTGTCAATGGAACCGTCAACTTTCATCTTCCTCTTGAAGATCCATTTGCATCCCAAAGGTTTGCAACCGGAAGGAAGGTTGGCTAACTCCCATGTATGATTGCCCATAATGGAGTCCATCTCCTATTGGATTGCTTCCTTCCAAAAGGCAACATCTTGAGACGTCATGGCCTCATCAAATGTCTTTGGATCCTCATCCATATGAAAGTAAGAGTGACGATCCATTTCATTATTCCTTGACCCTTCAACCAAGAATACTTGGAAAATTGATTTTTGGGACAAATTATTGCTCATAGGAGCAATCTCTGGCAAGTCAAACCCGTGGGACGCTTCCCAGGATTCATCTTGAATCCTACGATGCTTGTTTGGGTGTTCCTCATCTAAAGTCATGTTGATCACTTCCCTAGGCCTAGGAGCCGAGGTGAAGCGATCTTCATCAAAGATGGCATCCCTAGACTCTATTACGGTATTAACCGAGATGAAGTCATTTGGTTCTATCACATAGAACCTATAAGCTTTGGAGTGTTCTGCATAGCCAATGAACGCACACTCAACACCTTTTTCACCTAAAGTTTTACGTTTGTTGTCATTGAGCCTTACTATGGCTCGACATCCCCAAACTCGTAAGTAATGTAGGTTTGGCTTCCTTTTGGACCATAGTTCATAAGGAGTCTTCTTGCTTCTTTTGTTTGCAACACGATTAAGCAAGTAGTTTGCCGTGAGCATAGCTTCACCCCAAAACGAATGCTTAAGACCCGAGTAAGATAACATGGCATTGACCATCTCTTTAAGCACTCAGTTCTTTCGTTCGGCCACACCATTTGATTGTGGTGTGTAAGGTGCCGTGGTCTCATGTATGATCCCGACACTCTCGAAATATTCCTTATCCATAAATTCACCACCACGATCCGTGCGTAGTCTTTTTATTAAGGTATCTTGTTGTAACTCAGATTCATTCTTGAATACATAGAATTTGTCTAAGGCATCACTCTTTGCAAAGAGTAGATATACGTAACAAAACCTAGAGTAATCATCTATGAATGTTACGTAATACTTCTTCTTTCCTAATGAAGGAGTCGAGTGCAAGTCGCCTAGATCCGAGTGGACTAAGCCGAGCATTGATTGTTCTCTTTCAACTCTAGGAAATGGAAGTCTTGTTATCTTGGTCAACATGCACGTTTTACACTTGTCTTTTGGCAAGTCAAGTTTAGGTAAAATACCATCCTTAGTCATGTCATTCATGTGCTTAAAATGAACGTGTCCAAGTCGTGCATGCCATTTAACAAAATCACAATTGGAAGAAGAAGAAGAAGACAATGTAAACAAACTGTTCTTGTTTATATTACTATTAGAAAGTTTATTACATAAAGAGAGAAGAAACATATTATTGTTCCAATGGCCAAAGCCTACAAATGTTCCTCTCCTAGATAATACATAGCGGTCGGCTTCTATGACTTGTTTGAAGCCAGGCCTATTGAGTACACCACCAGAAACCACATTCTTTCTAATGGCCGGTGCATGTAGTACATTTGATAAGACTAGAGTCTTGCCACTTGTGAAGTACAGATCAACCCGTCCTCTTCCTAGAACGGGGGTGGTAGACTCGTTTCCCATATGTATGAGTGCTCCATCGTTTGCACTAGCATATGTCTTGAACCAACACTGATCTTTGCAAACATGAGTTGTTGCACCCGAGTCCACCCACCATCCAAGGTCATCATCCTGCATGGACAAACATTCAAAAGTCAATGATACATAATTCAAATCAAAATTTATATCAAAGTTAGAATAAAGACTCATAAGTGAGTCACCTTGGTTTAATGGGTTTTGTCCACTTTGGCCTCCACCCTTGGATCCATCGTCCTTAACCTTGCAATCCCGCTTGAAGTGGCCAGTCTTGCCACACTTCCAACAAGAACCTTTTGGTTTCTTGTCAACATTATCCTTTTTGGACTTCTTGGACTTATTTCCCTTGTCCTTGCCTTTGCCCTTTCCATCCATCATGTTGGCCTCGTGGGAAGTAGAAGTTTTATCTTCCTTCTTGAGTCCCCCTTCTTGTGCCCTAAGGCCTTGTTGAATTTGAAGGTGAGAGCCAAGTTCCACCAACGTGAGTTTTCCTTCTTGTGCTTTAGCATATGGCGGAAGTCCTTCCACGAAGGGGGGAGCTTATCCATTATAGACGAAACCGCAATGGCTCATCCATATGCATGGCATGCTGAGTGAACCTCCCAAGAATCCGGAGCAATTTATTGTATTGTTCCATTACCGGCCTTTAGTCCACCATTTTATATGAGTTAAAATCCAAGACTAAGAATTTGCAAGATGAAGCATCCTCCGCCATGTACTTAGACTCCAGTTGATCCCACATTGATGTTGATGACTCTACACTTTGGTAGACATCAAACAATGCATCACTCATGCCATTGAGAATATGACCATGACATATGTAGTCATCATTATCCCATTTGCTCCTTCGTCGGACAACCTCTATCTCCTCCACCATATCATGAACCGGCTCGGCCGGTCTAGGTGTAGTGAGTACATAAGCGACTTTTAGTGTAGTCAAGAGGAAGTGCATTTTCTTTTGCCACCTCCTAAAGTCTACACCCTCAAACTTATCCAACTTCCCAAAACGAGAAGTCATTTATGTCATTAACGTCTTACTCATTATTGATCAATCCAATCCTACAAAACAATTAACAATAAATACACTTAGAAGATTGTTGGAGTTTCGGTGTCCGGTTTTAGACCAAATGGCCGCAGTCTCACTTATGTGAGTAGACGGTTCTCCCAATTGCCAAACAAATTAATATAATTATCTTGAACTAAAACTAGTTATTAACCAAGGGTTTGTAATCTCCACAAAGGAGTAGACAAAACCCAACCAAGAGTTTGTAATCTCCGCAAAGGAGTAGACAAAACCCAATCAAGAGTTTGTAGTCTCCAAAGGAGTAGACAAAACTCAACCAAGAGTTTGTAATCTCCACAAAAGAGTAGACAAAACTCAATCAAGAGTTTGTAGTCTCCAAAGGAGTAGACAAAACTCAAGCAAGAGTTTGTAATCTCCAAAAAGGAGTAGACAAAACTCTAATAGAAGTTAAGTTCAATTACACGTCTTATAAACCGATTGTTATATGTTAAAACCATTGACTTGGATAATGTAATGGATCATTCATAAATGAATTTTCCTTCTAAGTGTATTCTCCCCTACATCGGGAATATCCAAATACCTTAGTGGGATAAAACGTTACACGTTACAAAGACTAAGTAAGAGACTTACTTGTCTTACTTTGTAGAAAGGGTATTCCTAGGTTTTGTCAATACAAAACCAAACTAAGATGGATGCCTATCCTTTGTCAATACAAAGGAACTATATTGGTCTTTCGAGTTTTGCAAACAAGCTTATAAGAAGGCCTATCCAATGTCAATACAATGGAACTAGAAGCTTTATTGTTGCAAAAACGAATGTCAAATCAAGTGCAAATGGCTCTCCCTTTTATAGGCATAGGGGGCCACGGTTTGGGGGAGTTAAAAGCGGTTAAAAACGGTTATGGAAGTTACTTGGAAGTTACTTGGAAGATGGGCCTTGAAGCCCTAGAAAGCCCGAGGCCCGAGGCCCACATAGGTAGCCCAAAACCGCTCCCCGGAGCTAGCTTAGAGCTAGCTTATTTTTCTTGGTCCAAACACTTCCAATGAGCTTCATTCACTTTAATATAGCTAGGGTAAGCTCCAAGATCCTCAAATACTCAATATCTTAGCTCAAGCTAGTGTAGCTCCTTAAGAAGCTCACTAGTTGCTTCATTGACATTCACTAAGCATTTGAGCTTGGATTGCTCCCAATTTTTAACCACATATTCTTTAGCCAATATAAGTCCTAAGAACCAAAGGTGTGCCGATAAAATGTGGCTAAAAGCCCCAAACGTCGGCCTTCTAAAAGCTAGCACAAGTTGACCTTGTCGTGAATCACCTTGCTTTGATTCGACTCCCCTTATAATACTAGTTGTTCTTAGTGCCGGTCACTTGGCTTGCCTCCCGCAACCCGGACCATAGTGATACACATGTGAACAACTCATTTCACCTTTTCTCAAGACAAGCTCAACGGTTACAATGAAGACTTAGCCCAAATCTCCAACACGGGAGCGGTGACAACCAAAGCTTTCCGCTGGGGCGGCCTTCTTCACCGCGGGGCGGTGAAGGCAGAAATTGGGGTCTTACATCTGATCCCCCTAAAAAGAAGTTTCGTCCCAAAACTTGCAACAACCCGAAAGATCAAACAACAAAGACGTAGAAATACACAACTCAACTCATATATTCCCACCCGGGAAACAAAACTCAAAACATCACAAAGCGTGCACCACACAACAACGAAAACTAAAACACAATAGCTACGCTAAAAAGGTGCATCAAGCTCAGCGTAAAACTCCGGATAGTTCCTCTGGATAATATACTCTAGTCTCCCAAGTCGCCTCATTAGCTCCTTGCATCGACCATTGGATCTTCATCCTCGGTATGTCCTTCGAATGCAAGCGCCTCGTATTACGCTCTAAGACAGCTACCAGATGCTCCACAAATGTATGGTCTGACTCGACCACTAGATCCTCATGACTAACGATGTGTCTCGGATATGGTACGTTTTCCTGTAGCTGAGACACATGGAAGGCTAGTTTGACACCCTTAAGCCTCGGTGGCAAAGCAAGTCTATTTGTCGCCTCTCCAACTCGCTCTAGAATCTCAAAAGGTCCGACATATCTAGGACTCAGCTTCCCCTTGACGTTGAAACATCTAACACCTCGTGTCGGGGATACTCTCAACCAAACCTGAGCTCCAACTCTGAACTCTAGAGGTCTGCGCCTCTTATTTGCATAAGAATTTTGTCGACTCTGTGTTGCTAGCATCCTCTCTCGATCACTGCCACTCTAGCCATATCATCCTATATTTGCTCAAGTGCTAATCTGTTAGCAATGCTTGGCTTTTCCCAACACAATGGGGTACAACATCTTTATCCGTATAAAGCCTCATAAGGAGTCATCCTGATCAAAGCGTGCCAACTATTGTTATATGAAAACTCCACTAAGGGAAGGTGATCTGGCCACAACTGTCCCCAGTCTAACACACAGGCTCGTAACATGTCCTCCAAAGTCTGGATGGTCCGCTCTGACTGACCATCGGTTTGAGGATGATAAATTGTCGTGAATTGTAGACTCGTACCTAGGGCGGCATGCACCTGCTACCAGAACCTCGAAGTGAACCGTCCATCTTTATTAGAGACTATATATAGTCATAGGTACTCCAAAAAGTCTCACTATCTGTTTGGTGAACTCCTCTGCTAGTCGACTTACCGGCCATGTTTCCTTGATCGGGATGAAACGTGCGGTCTTCGTCATTCGATCCACTATAACCCAGATAGCATCAAAACCTCGACTCGGTCTCAAACCGGTAACAAAATCTATAGAGATGTCATCCCACTTCACTGAGGGACGGGAAGTGGGTGTAGCTCACCTCCTGGTCGGTGAAGCTCGATCTTGACCTGTTGATAGGTTGCATACTGAGCTACATATTTCCTAACATTTGGCTTCAGATCTCCCCACTAGAAAGAGCGTTTGATATCCTGATACATCTTACTCGCACCGGGGTGCATTGAGTAAGGTGAAGAGAGAGCCTCCTGTAGGATCCGCTGTTTCAACTCTCGATCTGAGGGCACACATACATGCTCTTGGCATCTCAAGATCCCATCGGCATCGACTGCAAACTGTGCCTCCTCGAGACATCTGGTCTCGGATCTGAGTCATAGCTGGACAACTCTCCTGCTTTTGTCGGATCTCTAACAACAGATCAGGTAATATCTCCAGGTAGATATGTGGTTGTCGGAATCCAGAAAGTGGATATCCATCTTTATCCATGCAAGATATAGTTGTAATTGTGGCTGAGTTGTCAGCTTAGCGATCATCATCTCCCGGGGAGTCTTCCTACTAAGGGCATCAGCTACCAAATCCGCCTTCCCTAGGTGGTATAAGATGTCAAGATCAAAGTCCTTGATCAACTCCAACCATCTCCTCTGGTGGTTATTCAACTCCCGCTAAGTGAATATGTACTTCAGACTCTTATGATCCGTGAATATGTGACACATAGCTCCGTACAAATAATGCCACTAGATCTTCTAAGCGTGAACAATAGAAGCCAACTCAAGATCATGAGTAGGGAAATTTTCCTCATACGTCTTCAGTTATCTCGACGCGTAAGCAATAACCTTACTCCTCTGCATCAAAACACATCCCAAGCCTAGCTTTGATGCATCACTGTAAACCACAAAGTCCTCAATGTCCTCTGGCTGAGCTAAGATAGGAGCAGAGGTCAACGTCTCCTTTACCTCCTCAAAGCTCTGCAGGCACGGCTCAGACCATACAAATCTCGTAGACTTCCTCAGCAAGGAAGTGAGAGGTCGGGCAATAACGGAAAAGCCCTCCACAAAATGCCGGTAGTAGCCCACCAATCCTAAGAAGCTGCGTACCTCCTTGACATTCTTAGGAGGCGGCCATGATGCTACTGACGCAATCTTTTCCGGATCTACATTGATCCTTTTAGCTGAAACGATATGACCAAGGAATGCTACCTCGGACATCAAAAATTCACACTTAGAGAGTTTGTCCTAAAGCTCTCTATCCTGCAGGACTTGGAGTACAATCCTCAAGTGTCCTGTATGCTCCTCTCTATTGCGAGAGTATACCAGAATGTCATCAATGAAGACAACTACAAACTGGTCTAGAAAGTCGATGAAGATGTTGTTCATCAACTCCATGAAAACTGTGGGCGCATTCGTGGGCCCGAATGGCATCACTACAAACTCGTAGTGGCCATACTTGGTCAAAATTATTGTCTTGGCTATGTCCTGCTCACTCACCCTCAACTGGTGCTATCCGGATCTCAGATCGATCCGCGAAAACACTGAAGATCCATGCAACTGATCCAAAAGATCGTCGATAAGGGGCTATGGGTAGTTATTCTTGATCGTCACCTTGTTAAGCTCTCGGTAATCGATACATAACCTCATTGACCCGTCTTTATTTCTGACAAAAAGTACTAGTGCGTCCCAAGGAGAAACACTAGGGCGGATGAGGCCCTTCTCTACTAACTTCTCGAGTTGCTTCTTAAGCTCAAGCATCTTGATAGGTGTCATATGGTAGGGATACTTTGAGATCGGTCTCGTCCCGGGCTCCATATCAATGCCAGTCTACACACCAGTGTGGAGGTAAACCTGATGGCTCTCCAAAGACGTCGGTAAACTCGCATGGTACCGGAATCTCCTCCAAAGCTGGACTCGTGCTATCCTTCATGGCGTAACACCAAAAAGCGTCGCAACCCTGACCAACAAGTCTCGAAGCACGGACTGCACTGATGACCGTACCGGTCTTCCCGAGATCCCATCGTCAGAAAATCTCTACATGGCCTGCAACTATAGTTACCGTCACTGTCCTCTTGCCGTTGTCCAGAATTGCTCGATGTCGATCCATCCAATCCATGCCCAAAATAACTTCTTCATGTACTAAGTATATGACAAAGAAGTCAGCTGGCCAATCACGACGTCCCAATCTAATAGGGCAATCACGAACCTCTCGTGTACCTCTAATCTTACCCCCATCGGGTAATCCTATAAAGAAGGGTCTCCCCTATACGGTAACTAAGGGTAATCTATCTACACATGAATCATATATAAATGAAAGCGTAGCACCGGTATCGAAAAGAACTTTGATAGAAAATCTCTACACGGTCGTTGGCGATGTTTGCTCTACAACACTTCTCACGACCTCAGCTCATAAACTCTAGTTGATGTATCTTTGGTGTCCGCAAAGCTACCAACTCGTCCTCTACCTCTCCCATGTCCCGGAGCAGAACCCTGAGGAGCGGTAGAACCAAGAACTCTCTACTATTACTGCTGATACTGAGGTCTCTGCCCTCCTTCTACAACACTAACAAGTGAAGAACCCTGTTGCGATAGCGCCTTACCCTGACGGCACAACGCAACTCTATGTCCGGGCTTGCCACATGAATAGCAAGTCACAACAACCTTCTTACAATCAGCCCTCATGTGTCCGACACCTTCGCAGTTAAAGCACTTTCGTCCTTTGTCGGTACGCTGTATAGACTATTGGAATCCAAAACATCCCGGCATCTAACTATGCACAAATCCCGATGCTCCAGCACTGGCTGGTCTAGTCCTTTGCCTCTTCTCAGGGCCTCTTGTTTGAGAAGCTCTCCTCTGGCCTGGTCGGTCTCGCTTATAAGCAGATGCTCTATCGTGATAGTCTTTCAAGGAATCACAATGAAAACTAGCAAGATAAGAGCGTGTAGACTCTCTCAATCTCCGTAAGAAAAGGTAAACATGTTGATCCTCAGGTGGTGCAGAAAGACCTAGCAACGACAAATCATACTGAAACTTGTTGACGATCTCAGCAATAGGAAAATCCTCGAATCCAACCTCGAGGAAATCGTGAAGACAACCTCTCCTCATCGCTGCAGAGCAATAGTGATCCTTGATCACCGTCTTCATCTGCTCATAATTGTTGACCTTACTGCGAGCGGTCCTCCACCAAGAATGAGCTTGATCCTTCAGTAGCGTTTGTGCTATGTCAACGCGACGTCCCTTTGGGCAACCGATCGCCTCCATAAAAGAATCTAACTGTCATAACCACAACTCCACCTCTAATCCAGTCTTCTCCATGAAAGAAGGAACCTTCAGCTAGTTGAAATCCTTCAACCAACTATCGGGCCTCGGCTCTCTCGCCTCAGCTGGCGCTCTAACAACCTCAACAACTCTAGCGGGCGGGACAACGACCGGTGTCATTCTCTATGAAACCTCATCTGATCTCGCTAAAACTATCGGTACTGGTGCTGGTCCTCCATAGCCTCCTCAACTCTCTGCACATAGTCGGGATATGCAAAAACTCCTATGTACACTCGACCGGTCTCCGTCGATGGCGCTCTCTGTGCTCCGGACACTCTCAGCAACTTCCTCGACAAACGCCTCAGCGATAGGCGGATCAGCAACTAAGGCTTGGCCCCGACCTCTAGCTAGTGGAGGTCTTCCTGCACGTCCTCGTCCATGGACGACAGCTGGAAGAGGTTGTTGTTCGCCCCTAAACGTGCGTGCAAATAAGCTTTAATTATAAAACTAGAATCAAGAAAGCGAACCCGCAGTGTACGGATCGATATAGTTAAGCAAGAATTCCAGAGTATCGAACACAGGGATTTGGGTGGGAACAAATTCAATTGCAGATTATCAAGCGAGTAAATATGAGAGGTTTTGCAAATATTGGGAAAACAACAATCCTAAAGATCCAAGTATCCAGCTGTGGCAATCGATTCAAGATATACTAATGATATAAAGACAGAGTTAAGATATGCAAAGGTATGCTAATGTAAGGTAATCGTACGGTGAAGTTCCAAAAACCTTATATGACTCACCTACAAGACACTCTCTATACAGGTTGTTGAGGCTTCAATATAGAAAGGTTCTAAAGGTAAGAATTAACGTCAAATACCCAAACTTACAATCCAAGGATCTTGAGGAAAAGGAAGTCACGGAGACTTGAGGAAGTCAAGAGATAAGGGCAAACGTCTTGTTTGACGGCTAATTGGTTTTCAAACCTGACTAACAATAAAAAAAAAGAATTTAGGGTACATTTGCTTAATAGATTTATGTTAGGGGTCTTTTTTTTTTGTGTGAAGGAGAGGTAGTGGTCTCCGGCGCATCTAGACATGCTTTTATTAAAAGAAAGAGGGCTAAGTAGTCATCAAGCGGGGGATAGCCCGACCCTTTACATCATCAAGTAAAAGATCAACTACACCCTCCGGCGGGTCAAACAATTCATTCAATCTAATAGAAAGGTTCAAAGCAAAATTAGCTAAAAAAATCCACTACTCTATTCGCCTCGCGGAAGGCATGGCGAAACTGGATATCCCAGTCTCTTTTCAAAAAGCCATGGAACATACGTACTAGACTAGCGAGAGGATGGTGAGGTGCAATGGTATTCTTGAGCAATTTGACAACCAATTGGGAATCGGTTTCAATGATAATTGAGAGAAAACCTAACTCCCAAGCGACCTTAAGACCATGAAACACTCCCATAACTTAGCCGTGGGGATGGAACATAGTCCAAGGTTAACACCAAAGCCACTAACCCAAGTGTTCGCCACTTAGCGTGCGTGCAAATAAGCTTTAATTATAAAACTAGAATCAAGCAAGCGAACCCGCAGTGTACGGATCGATATAGTTAAGCAAGAATTCTAGAGTATCGAACACAGGGATTTGGGGGGAACATATTCAATTATAGATTATCAAGCAAGTAAATGTATGAAGCTTTTCGAATTATTGGGAAAACAACAATCCTAAAGATCCAAGAATCCAGTTGTGGCAATCGATTCAAGATATACTAAAGATATAAGGACAGAGTTGAGGTATGCAAAGGTATACGAATGTAAGGTAATCGTACGGTGAAGTTCCAAAAACCTTATATGACCCACCTAAAAGACACTCTCTATAAAGGTTGTTGAGGCTTCAATATAGAAAAGATCTAAAGGTAAGAATTTAATGTCAAATACCCAAACTTGTAATCCAAGGATCAAGACTAACTTAACCGATTAAGGTTGTGACACTCGAAATCGAGGTAGAGGTTGTTGAGGCTTCACTACCACCTAGAAAAGGCAAGCCAAGACTAAGTTAAAGCAAATCTTTAACTTTGGATTAAAGTAAAAGCGATGTTCGTAAACTGACACAAAATTACGGGTGGATCTTGAGTTCCACGGCCGTGGAAGCTCAAGAACAGACCGTGGATTTGGTTCGTCGACGATTCTCTCTAACTCTCAGGGTCCAATCTGTTTACGATCGATCTATTATCATCTAAGCCACAACTATCAACCCTTCACCTTAGAATTGCTAAAGGGTTATAGCCAACAACAATCATATTGATATCAAATTCAAGGTTTAAAAGAATGAAAGATGAAAACTTCCGAAAACCTTTAATAACTTTCAAGCCAATCTCAAATCCACAAATCAAGAACAATAATGTCAATAGATTCGGAATAACACAAACAATCACAAGTCTTAGATAAGAACGAAGAACGGGATGTCAATCCGTCTTCTAATCAAACCTAAAGATGAAGCGTAATCTCCTTACGAACAAGTCTTTCAAATCTTCACTCCTTCCGTCAATCCGGAAATCTCAATAGCAAAGCACAAATCTCTCAACGACGATCTCCGCAAAAGCGTAAAACTAGGGTACGCCAAAGTGTAAGCGAAGGTGACGGAATCTCTCTTCTTCCGTCCTTTTATAGGGTAAGATAAAATATTGGCCCGGCCCATTGCGTAAAAGATCATGGCTTCAAAGTGTGCGTTAAAAGATTGCCAAGATCACGGTCGTGGAAGGGTTCCACGCCCGTAATTAGAGCGTGGAATTGGGTCACGGTTTGTCACAACCCTCCACGTCCGTGTAAGTTGCTGGAATGCACCACGCCTCTCTTGCCAAGGTTCCACGGCCATGGACTTGAACGTGGAATCTAGTACGGCCGTATTTTAGAGCGTGGTTTAGAGGTAGATCGTAATTTTCCTTAGTCTCGTGCTATTCTTCAAGTTAGCAACATCCTTAGCTCCTAGAGATGTCCTCAATCCTTGGACAAGCTCAATCAAACTCCATTCTCTCTCAATCCGTTCGGAATTAGCTCTTAATCGCCTACAATCAACACAAAGCTTATGTAGACCTCTATATCGACAAAATAGATAAACTAACTCACGAATACTTCAATGGTTTATCAATAACTACCTATATGGATGAAATACACTTAGAAAACGTGCCTAAAATATCACAATATTTCATGCTAACAAATAACCCCATACTTGCCACTTGCTTGTCCCTAAGCAAGGTCTTTCAAAGCATTAAAACTCAAGTTAGGATGAAATATGTGTACCTTCTCAAAGCAAAACTTCTTTTGGATGAATGTGTCTTCTAATCAATAGATCATTCTCAAATCTTGCTTCATTCGTTTATAAGACTTTCATATACATAATCAAAGAGTAAAGAGTAAAGAAAGCTCATGAATCAATCAAACTTCCATGTAAACATCATAACCTTCAAACATTATCAAAATCAATCATAAGAAACCTCAATTTAGATCACCAAGCCATATAACATTCTTTTGATCTTAAGGACTTTCAAACAAGGTCAAGAATGCGGGAAGGAGGGAGACTTATAAAGGATGTGGTGCATGAATCCGGGAAAAGGAATAACCCAACTCTTTTACTTTTTCTTTTGATTTTGCAACAACATCAACTTAGAGCTTTGCTCTTTCTTTTTCACATTATTTTTTTCGACTTTACTTTTGGAAATATGGACAGTGGTGCACAAAAACCAAAGCCTAAGAGATTGGCGTTTCTCAATTTTGCGAGATGCCTCAAACCCTTGATGCACATACCATAACCGTTAGGAACGCTCAATCCGACTTTGGCAAGACACCAACACCCGGCTATGTGAATGGTGCCGAGTTACTCATCGTCATGATTGACTTCCCCAAACCTACAACTTTTTTCTATTCTTTGAATGCAAAATTTTGCTTTCATGGCCCTCCCACATCAAACATGCCAAATATTAACTCCTCCAAATTCCCGGATAGGTAAGGGAGGCTATTATTTTATTGAGGGGCTAAATGATCAAAGAAAGAAGCAAGAAAATCGAAGTGCCTTAATCATTTCAATAAGAAGTGTAAGAACTTATATGCGGTTTCAACCTTCAATACTCAACATGATTTAGAATGAAAGCGAATTATCAAACATGCATGAAGTTCTATCAAAGTATTCAAATCCCACATATGTCATAAATCAATTCAAGCATATCAAGATCATCATAGCTATCTCACAAAACAATGTTCATCATAGAGATCATATCCATTCTAGAAGCACACAAATTTTAAAAATTTTCAAAATCATATGATGCAAGACATAAAACATGCAAATGGTATTGCAAATACCTCCACCCCATACTTAAAACTCACATTGTCCCCAATGTGAAGAAAAGAAAAGGAGGAAAAAGATACTCACAATGTAAAATGGCGAATCAGGCAAGGCGAATCATTAATCGGGCGGTGGTGGTGAACATCCTTAGAAGCTGAATAGGGAACTCCGAGTACCCTAATCGACGTCAAAGAATGAAGAAGGGGAACGTCTTTCCGCCGAAAATTTTTCCGATATTTTTTTTTTTTCGGGTTGGGAATTTCCACGACCGTGGTTTTGGCCATGGAACTTTCTGTTGCTCTCAACAAAGCATTCCACGGTCTAATTTAGCAAACCACGGCCTTGGTTTTGCCTCTTTGGCCGTGGAATCCTCTAATGCTCGCCAAAAGTCCAAGTTTCGTCAATCTTTCGGCTTTTCCTCCCTAATATGCTCATTCCTTATTCCTGGCATACAAAGACACAAATATAACGGAAGGTATCGAAGAAAAACAAACAAAAACATCTACTCTAATCTAAGAAAAAGAAAAACAAAAAGCAAGAATGCATTACCTTGGGTTGCCTCTCAAGAAGCGTTTGGTTTAACGTCGCTAGCTGGACCTATGTCCATAGATGACTCAATGCACCTTGAACATCTTGGATTGCTCTTCAAATCCACCATAGAGCTCTTCCAAGAAATCTCCGGTTCCTAATTTCACCGGCAAGTGGTAAGATCTCCCACGTACAAGCTTGTACGGTTTGATTCTCACCGGAATCCTCCTAGCTTTCTTATGCTTTAATGGGACATAATTCAACCTTGCGTCCCATCCTTTCCTAGATCGAGAAATCATTTTCTCGAGAATCCTCCTAGCTCCCCCATCTCCAGCTCGGGGATGATGTATGGTCTTCGTCATGTGAATGACCCCATACTTGAACAAAAAACACTTATTGACATTGGCGTTGAAGCTCTTGCCAAATTTACTCCTTGTAGTCCAAGGAGCATCTTCTTCCAGCAATTTCAATGGAGGCTTCATCTTCACCTTAGGAGGTTCTTTTGGAAGAGACCTCCAACTCTCCGGTGCATTCCTGAAGAAATCAGAAATTTTAATAGGAATTTCAAATGAAGTAAGAGAATGTACCTTGTTAAGTTCTTCAAGGCTTGGGACAAGTTTCGTGTTGGGATGATGATCCACACATGAAATATCTCCCAACTCAGCTGGATCTTCTTCGACCTTGGCCACAGTTTCGGTAATTTGGACAAGGTTCTCCACTTCTTCCTCTTTATCCAGCACAACCGACTCTTCTTCAATCTCGACCACGACATTAGCAATTGGGTCTAGGTGTTCCACTTCTTCCTCCAGTCGAGCAATTTCAACAAGGATCAATTTTCTTTCAAGGTCTTTGTTACGCTAAGAACGTGTGCACCCAATAAGCTTTAAATTTATACTCGTTATATTTCTCCTAAGTCCTAGCGAACCCGCAGTGTACGGGACGTTTGTAGTAGGGATGGTATTCCGAGGTCGAACACAAAGACTGAGGTGAGATTGAATCGATTAATGATTAAGTCTAGTGAAGATCTAGGTTAAGGAAAGAGGAAGAAATAAAGAAATGAAAATCTCTAAGTTTTTGGATTGGTTTTAAGATGATCAATCGAAGATCACAATTCATGCCAAATAAGCAAATCAACTAAGCTAACAAATCAACACAAACAACAAGCCAAGCACGAGATGTAAGATCAAAGAGAGAAAATCGGATTCTAGGGGTTGGAAATTCCGGTTATGGCATAGGACTCAAGCTATCTAATCATTCCTTGGATTAATTATGGGATACTGGGAGTAAGTGTTTCTAGATTGGGATTAATCACCGGGTATGTCTCATGGTCCACTAGTCCGTTCCTAAGGTCTCATCACCGGGTAAGTCTCAAAAAGCCTAAGGAATGGAATTCTACACAAACCGGATTGTCATCTAGAGATCTAACCTATCCTTACCGGGTAAGTCTCGAAAAAGTAAGTCCTAAACAACTATCCTATCACACTTAGTCCAATGGCGGCTTATGAGGCTCACCACTACCTAGAGTTTATCATCTTCGGAATCTAAGAGGAAGAATCACCGGGTAGGTCTCTTCTAACACTTAGTTGCTAACACTAGGTCACCCTAGGATAGATTTAACTCAACAAACACTAGGATTTCAATATTCTAACATTCTAGAACTTATACTCGTCTAATCAAACGAATCAAGCAAACCACGGGCTGTTCTACCATTTCCACGGCCGTGGACTGGCAAGAACAAGCCGTGGACTCCAACAGTGGCTCAGTTCAAGTAGGCGAATCAGCCAAGGGCAAATCTAAGTCCATCCTATCATAGTCCTAGCCATAACCTTCTTTTCCTTACCCTATAATCACATCTATCTAGCCAACAACATACATCATCTCAATCGAAATCATCAAGCATAAAATCATAGCATCCATTTGCAAGATAATGAAGAGAAAGAGATGAATAAGTGAAACAAGTAGAACAAAGCTGAAAATGAGATTAGAAAGACTCACAACCCTTCAAAGAAGGTTTAATCGATTCTTACAACCCTAGAAAATCGATTCCGAAAATCTTCACTACAAAACTTATCAAAGACTAGCTATGGTGTGTTCTTCTCTTCTTCTCCAATGGAGCTTTCCTCCTCCTCCAATGGTAGCCTCCCTCTAGAGAATCTTCTTCTTGATAGTATAAGAGAGAATGTGGATTTGAAAGATGATGAAAGATGCCTTCTCTCAGCCTTGCAGGACCACTTTTATACTACAACCTTGCTAGAGTGAGCCATGAGATCGTGGCACAGCTGTCACAACCGTCTGGCAAAAAGCACAATTGGTTTCCACGGCCGTGGAAGTGCGAGCAACCGTGGTTTGGTGCTTCAGCTTTGCCTTGGATCATTAAGCTACGATTTGGTGTATGGCTTGTGTTGACAAGGTTCCATGAGTCCTCCTTAGCCTCTAGCTTGCATCCTAATGAGTCCGAGGGTGTGCCATCTTGATGAACGATCCTCAAACGTATCGATTAAGCTCCTAAATCTCAAAAATACCTACAAAGCAATGCAAAAGTCCGTGTAGACGTCTATCTCGACAAAATACGTGAATTGAGTGCAAACGTCGTGAACTAGTGCTAAACCATGCATGAATGAGTGAGGAATCTATCTAAATAAGTGTCTAATCCTAAGTCATAAATCGTGTTATCAAAAATACCCCATACTTAAGGTTTGCTCGTCCCCGAGCAAATTCCCAACTATAGAATAAGAGATGATATGATTTATGCATGCAGAAAAATGGACAAAATCTTTTTGGAGTTGTGCTTCTAATATTGGATCACCTTCATAGTCATGTTTCATGGCAATGGACAAGCAACCGTGCATTAAACAAGTGAAGGCATGGCAAGACAATTGTACTTAACTCGAAAAGCATGCATGGTATGTAAAAAAAATGAAGAAGTCAAGATGATCAAGAGCATATCCAATCTAGATTACTAAGTCTTACAAACATGCAAATAGGTCATAAGGTCTTGTGAAATAAAAGGCCAAGAAACGTTGTGATTAGGTGGGGATTTTTCTGGGCTAAGTGATGCTAATCCGGGAATGGAACTAACTCCACAATTTTGTCCTCGATCAACTTCCCTCAAGTGTATATTTTCTCCATCTTTTCTATCGTTTCTTTTTCTTTCACTTATTTTTGAGACAATGGCATTGGTGTACAAAAGCCGAAACCTTGGTGGTTAGCCGTCCTCGGGTTTTTTCTATTTTTCGAGGTGCATCCACACCGGGCACATATACCAAAGCTCGTTAGGACTATTGGTTTATTTGACTTTGGCAAGGCACAAACACCCAATTATGTGAATGGTGCCGAGTTACTCTTTATTTAAACCAACGTCCCCAAATCTATATTTTTGTCTACACTTTCACAACAAATTTAGCATTTTATTCATGACATTCTTTCATCAACAACTTCACCCCACACTTGCTTTTTCACATACATCAACACACTAACATGCTCCTATTCCCGGATGGGTCAAAAGAGGTCAAATTTATATCAATTGAGGTGCTCAAACATCATGATCAAGATGAGAAGTAGAGAAAGATGAATTGCTTCATTCATTCCTAAATGATGTGCAAGAACTAGCATGTAATTTCGACCTTCCATACTCAACCCAATCAAGACAAACATCATGATCACAATCCATTCATGGGATTCAATATAAGTACTTCAAGTCCACATATGCATTCATCAATTTAACACATAAGGCCATCCATAGCCAATCCACATGACAAGATTCATCATTAGGGTCATATCCAAGCCTAGAAAGCACAAAAAAATTTTATTTTCTGATTTTTTTGGATTTTTTCGAAATGAGTATATACAATGCAAGACATGTGATAATATTAAACTATCCTAGATGCTAATCATGCAAAGGATCATGCAAACCCCACCCCATACTTAGAAACACATTGTCCACAATGTGGCATTCAAGTAAAGAAGAGTGAAAGAGGGTTCTCACAATGTAAAAATGGTTTGCTTCGGTATTTGGAATTACTCAAGTGGATTGAAGGTGGATGATCCTATCAACAATGGTAGAGAGCTCTAAATGTCCATCAAGGCGTCGGGACCCGCGCTAGGCACCGCTAGCCGTCCAAGTTCCGCGTCCGCTCCACCCATAATTGATGAGGGGTTCATCACCATCATTCACATGCCATGTAAGGCTTCCATGCTACCAAGACTCTAGCACACAACAAAGCACACCAAACACACAAAAACACAAAAATCAAAACAAAAATAAAAACGAAAAGGGAAAGATGTTACCAATGGGTTGCCTCCCGTCAAGCGCTTCTTTAAGGTCATTAGCTTGACCAAACTCGGGGGCGTCTACTCAAGGTGAAGTGGGGCAATCATGTCCACCGGAGATCCCGGGATATACATCTTCAACCGGTGACCATTCACCTTGAAATCTCCACAATGCTCCCCTCCTATCTCGATTGCTCCATAGGGAAAGATCTTCTTCACCACATAAGGACCGGTCCACCTTGACTTTAGCTTTCCGGGGAAGAGCCGCAGCCTTGAGTTGAAGAGAAGGACAAGGTCGCCTTCACTCAACTCCTTCGGGATGAGGCGCTTGTCATGCCACCGTTTGGTCCTCTCCTTGTAGATCCGGGCATTTTCATAAGCATCCAACCGGATCTCCTCAAGAGCGTTCATATCAAGCAACCTCTTCTCTCCGGCCTCCTTGAGGTCAAAATTTAGCCACTTAATGGCCCAATAAGCTCTATGCTCCATCTCTACCGGAAGGTGGAAGGACTTGCCATAGACTAACTTGTAAGGAGTGGTGCCAATTGGTGTCTTGAAAGCAGTTCTATATGCCCACAAAGCATCATCGAGCTTCATAGCCCAATCCTTTCTTGTCCTAGAAACCGTCTTCTCAAGAATTCCCTTGATCTCCCGGTTGGAGATCTCCACTTGGCCATTAGTTTGGGGATGGTAAGGTGTTGCCACCTTGTGAGTCACCCCATACTTAGCCAAAAGTGCTCCAAAGTTCCTATTAGTGAAGTGCTTCCCTCCATCACTTATGATCACCCTTGGTATTCCAAACATAGGAAAGATCACTCGGTTGAAGAACCGCACCACCACTTTGGCATCATTTGTGGGAGAGGCGATTGCCTCAACCCATCTCGAAACATAGTCAACCGCCAATAGGATGTAGAGGTTGCCACATGAAGAAGGGAATGGCCCCATGAGGTCCACACCTCACACATCAAATATCCCTACCTCTTGTATGTTGTTCAAGGGCATCTCATTCCTCCTTGAGATATTGTCCGTCCTTTGGCAAGCATCACAAGCTACCACAAAGCTTTGCACATCCTTGAACAAACTTGGCCAAAAGAAACCCGATTGCAACACTTTCGCACATGTCTTGTGGGAGCTAGCATGCCCTCCACATGACAAGGAATGACAATGGCGGATCACACTCTCCACCTCATCCTCCGGTATGCACCTTCTAAACATTCCATCCGGCCCTCTCTTGAACAAAAGTGGTTCACTCCAATAGTAGTGCCTCACATCTTTGAAGAACTTCTTCCTTTGGGCATATGACAAACCGGGAGGCACTTCCTCACACACAAGATAGTTCACAATGTCGGCATACCATGGCTCACTTCCTCTAGACACTTAGAACAAGCACTCCTCCACCATTTGCAATTGCTCATCCCGGAATGAGTCATCAATTGGGATGTCATCTCTTTCAAGCTTTAACGGTAGGAGTCTACTAAGGTGATCCGCCACAGAATTCTCGGACCCCTTCTTGTCCCGGATTTCTAAATCAAATTCTTGAAGAAGAAGGATCCACCGAATCAACCTAGGTTTGGCATCCTTCTTGGTAAGTAGATAACGGATTGCAGCATGATCCGTATACACTATAACCTTTGCTCCAACAAGATATGAGCGGAACTTCTCAAATGCATACACAACCGCTAGCAACTCTTTCTCGGTGGTAGCATAATTGAGTTGGGCATCATCTAGCGTCTTGCTAGCATAATAAATGGCATGTGTGTGCCCATCTTTCCTTTGCCCCAAAACAGCCCCAACGGCTACATCACTTGCATCACACATGATCTCAAACGGTAAACTCCAATCCGGAGGTTGCATGATAGGTGCAGAGATCAAAGCGTTCTTCAACCTACAAAAAGCCTCAAGGCAATCCTTGGAGAAAACAAACTCAACATCTTTCATTAGTAGGTTAGTAAGAGGCTTAGAAATTTTTGAGAAATCCTTAATAAACCTCCGGTAAAAACCGGCAAGCCCTAAGAAACTCCTTACCCCCTTCACCGAGGTAGGTGGTGGCAACTTCTCTATCGTTTCAATCTTGGCCCTATCAACCTCAATGCCACGGTTGGACACCAAGTGTCCCAACACAGTACCTTCACTTACCATGAAGTGACATTTTTCTCAATTCAAGACAAGATTTGTCTCCTCACATCTCTTAAGCACTAGAGACAAGTTAGCTAAGCAATTATCAAAGGAAGATCCATAAACAGAAAAGTCATCCATAAACACTTTCATGATATTCTCAATGTACTCAGAAAATATAGCCATCATACATCTTTGAAAAGTGATGGGTGCATTACACAACCCAAATGGCATTCTCCTATATGCAAAAGTTCCCTATGGACATGTAAATGTGGTTTTCTCTTGGTCATCGGGGTGGATAGGGATTTGGAAGAATCCACTATAGCCATCTAAATAGCAAAAGTGAGAATGTTGAGCTAACCTTTCTAGCATTTGGTCAATGAAAGGGAGGGGGAAGTGATCTTTCCTAGAGGCCATGTTCAATTTCCTATAGTCAATACACATTCTCCATCCCGTAACCGTTCTAGTTGGGATTAGTTCATTGTTCTCATTAGTCAATACGGTCATCCCACCCTTCTTAGGAACTACATGAACGGGACTAACCCACTTACTATCCGAAATAAGGTAGATGATTCCCGCATCTAGCAACTTAATGATCTCTTTCTTGACTACCTCTTTCATTATAGGATTCAATCTTCTTTGATGTTCAATAGAGGGATTATGGTTATCTTCCATCAATATCTTATGCATGCACAAAGAGGGCTTAATGCCAACTAAATCATCAATAGTATAGCCAATGGCTTTCCTATGCAATCTTAGCTCATGCAACAACTTAGCAAGTTCATCATCATTCAAGCATGCATTCACAATCACCGGATATGTAGAGTTATCACCAAGAAAAGCATACTTCAAATGAGAGGGGAGGGGTTTAAGTTCAAGTTTAGGAGGACCTTTATCGAGCGGAGACGATCCAAATAACGTTGGTTGAGATGAATCCAAAGCAAATGAAGGCTCTCCAAGGCTCCTTGAAGCTTGCTCAACAATAAGGGCTGCTTCTGGGGAAACCACGGCCAACTCCATGGATCTTGGCACATCCACGGCCATGGAAGTTGCCAAGCTTGCTCTTCGGAGCTTTCCAGAGAGTTCTACGGCCGTGGAACACCTTCCACGACCGTGGTTCCTACAGGTACTTAGCATACTCTCGTGGTCTTCAAATTCAGCTCTTGTCTCCTTCTCTAATGCTTCTAAGGCCTTGATTTCTTCATTGCAAGCCTCCTCAACACCTTCCTCCATCAAGCTTAAACTAAGAACCTTCTCCAAGGGGTCCTTGATCAAGATCGAGCTCACAACTTCTCTAGACTCCTCTTGCTCGACTATGTTGAATACATCTTCATCAAGGGTTGGCCCTTTCATCATTGTGGACAGCTTGAACTTGATGTTCTCTTCTCCAATGTTGAAGGAGAGAATTCCATTCTTACAATCCACCAAGCATCCGGAAGTGGCTAGGAAAGGTCTCCCTAAGATGATGGGAACCGGATAGTCCGCCGAAATGTCCAAGACAACAAAATCAATTGGCACATAGAACTTTCCTAGTTGCACCGGAATGTCCTCCAAGATCCCTACCGGGTGAGTAATAGAGCGGTCCGCTATGTAAAGGGTCATCTTGACCGATTTAGGCTCTCCTAGCCCAACCTTGCTGCAAAGTGCAAGTGGTATGATGCTCACACTTGCCCCAAGATCACAAAGGGCTTCATACTTCACTTCTCCCACTCCGATTGGCACACAAAAAGATCCCGGATCTCTTAGCTTAGGAGGCATTTCCTCCTTCATGGTTTGGATCAATTCCGAGGACCTCTTAGTCATCCTTACTTCCCCATACTCCTCCAACTTCCTTTTGTTGGAGAGTATTTCCTTCAAGAACTTGCCATATGCCGGCATACCTAAGATAGCATCCATGAACGGAATGTTAATATGCAATTTGGACATAAGTTCAAGGAATTTACCAAAGTGTTTGTCCAAACGAGCTCTTGCTCGTGATTGAGGGAATGGTAGCGGTGGTTTGTATGGAGGCGGTGCCACATAAGTTGGCTCATCATCCTTGTTCTTGCCTCCATCTTCTTGCAATGTCCCTTCCTCTACCACTACTTGCTTTCCCTTAGCATTCTCCTTGGGTAAAGGATCCTTCATACTCAACCCACTCCTCGTTGTAATGGCCAACACTTGGCCTCTTGGGTTGTCTTCGGTTCTTCCGGGAAGCTTTCCCGGATCTCTATGAGCTTCACCCGCCTTTTGGAATACTTGTTCTTCCAACACCCTTTGAGCTTTAGAAATGGAAGTCACCGTGCTCTCAAGACCACTCAACCTTCCAAGCAATTGCTCAAACATCATCTTGGTTCTATCCTTTGGAGGTTGAGTAAATCCGGGTGGAGGTTCTTGTGAAGCTTTTGGCGGTGGAGCTGCGCTTGTGGAAGCGGGAGGGTTCAAGGCTCCATCCGGGTTAGAATAGGAAAACCCGGGGTGGTTATGGTTGGGCCGGTAATTGTTGAATTGCCGGTTGTTGTTGAAGTTCCTTGGGCCTTGATAGTTGTTGTAGTTGCCCCTTCCCATGTATTTCACATCTTCCTCTTTGGAAGACAAATTCGCTTGCACTTGCACTTGAGGTGTTGCTTGGTTCTTCAAAGTTGTAGCACACAACTCCCTCAAGGACTTTAGCTCGTTGTTGATGGCGTCAAGCTTGAAATTGCTCATGGTGACTTCACTCACCTCATATGCTCCCGCCTTTCTCCCTTCACTCTTCCTATGGGAGTACTTCTCAATTACTAAAGCTTGTTTCTCTACAAACTCCCAAGCTTCATCCACATGCTTTTCCATGAAAGTCCCACCGGAAAGAGATTGAAGCTTGAATTGGCTATCTTCATCAAGTCCTTTGAAGTAGATCTCTAATAGCTCAATTTTTGGTATACCATGGTGTGGACAATCTAGGAGAAGGTCTTTGAACCTCTCCCAAGACTTGAACAAGCTCTCTCTATCCTTCATCACGAAGGCATTGATCTTCCCTCTTAACTCGGTAGTCTTGGAAGGTGGGAAGAATTTAGTCAAAAACTCGGTTGTCATCTCCTCCTAAGTACTCACTCGCCCTTGTAGAATAGATTGATACCAAGCTAAGGCCTTGTCCTTAAGAGAGAAGGAGAAAGACCTAAGCTTATGGTTGTTGTTCTCCAATCTAGGCGGTCTAAGAGTCTCCATCAAGATCTCATAGTTCATCAAGTGTTGATGAGGAGACTCTCCTTCCATCCCTCCAAATTGATTATGCCGGATCATTTGTAGAACTTGAGGGCGGAGTTCATAATCATGGGTTGCGGGATCTCCTAAGTTCACACCCGGACGGTGTGCTCTTTGTGCCGGATCCATACGTTGCCCTAACGTTTGTGGCTCTTCAATAGCAATGGGCACAACCCGAATATTAACCGCCTCCGGCTGCGGTTGTGGTGGAGGTGGAGGAGGTTGTTGACGGTTAAGCTCTCTTTGCACAAGAGCTTGCCTAATCTCCTCAATCTCCCTCCTAGTTGCCTCTTGTCTCTCATTGGCAAGTCTCCTTTCATTCTCCAAAGCTTCATCCCTTATCCTAATTTGCTCTAAAGCCTCATCCAACTCAGCTTGGAGATATCTTCCGGCCATCTCTTTTCCCTTTTTAATGCTCTTGGATCTAGATCTAAGGGTTTTCTCTGGTTCGGGATCGAATGGAGCTAAATCCTTGCCACGAGATCTTCGCATGCACCTAAAGAGTAAGAGATGTCCTGAAAAGCAAAGACACAAAACAAAAAGAGATCAAAAGCAACAAGAAAGACCTACACTATAAACAATCACAAAATGACTCAATCTTAACCTAGTCCCCGGCAACGGCGCCAAAAACTTGTTACGCTAAGAACGTGTGCACGCAATAAGCTTTAAATTTATACTCGTTATATTTATCCTAACTCCTAGAGAACCCGCAGTGTAAGGGACGTTTGTAGTAGGGATGGTATTCCGAGGTCGAACACAAAGACTGAGGTGAGATTGAATCGATTAATGATTAAGTCTAGTGAAGATCTAGCTTAAGGAAAGAGGAAGAAATATAGAAATGAAAATCTCTAAGTTTTTGGATTGGTTTTAAGATGATCAATCAAAGATCACAATTCATGCCAAATAAGCAAATCAACTAAGCTAACAAATCAACACAAACAACAAGCCAAGCACGAGATGTAAGATCAAAGAGAGAAAAGTGGATTCTAGGGGTTGGAAATTCCGGTTATGGCATAGGACTCAAGCTAACTAATCATTCCTTGGATTAATTATGGGATACTGGGAGTAAGTGTTTCTAGATTGGGATTAATCACCGGGTATGTCTCATGGTCCACTAGTCCGTTCCTAAGGTCTCATCACCGGGTAAGTCTCAAAAAGCCTAAGGAATGGAATTCTACACAAACCGGATTGTCATCTAGAGATCTAACCTATCCTTACCGGGTAAGTCTCGAAAAAGTAAGTCCTAAACAACTATCCTATCACACTTAGTCCAATGGCGGCTTATGAGGCTCACCACTACCTAGAGTTTATCATCTTCGGAATCTAAGAGGAAGAATCACCGGGTAGGTCTCTTCTAACACTTAGTTGCTAACACTAGGTCACCCTAGGATAGATTTAACTCAACAAACACTAGGATTTCAATATTCTAACATTCTAGAACTTATACTCGTCTAATCAAACGAATCAAGCAAACCACGGGCTGTTCTACCATTTCCACGGCCGTGGACTGGCAAGAACAAGCCCTGGACTCCAACAGTGGCTTAGTTCAAGTAGGCGAATCATCCAAGGGCAAATCTAAGTCCATCCTATCATAGTCCTAGCCATAACCTTCTTTTCCTTACCCTAGAATCACATCTATCTAGCCAACAACATACATCATCTCAATCGAAATCATCAAGCATAAAATCATAGCATCCATTTGCAAGATAATGAAGAGAAAGAGATGAATAAGTGAAACAAGTAGAACAAAGCTGAAAATGAGATTAGAAAGACTCACAACCCTTCAAAGAAGGTTTAATCGATTCTTACAACCCTAGAAAATCGATTCCGAAAATCTTCACTAAAAAACTTATCAAAGACTAGCTATGGTGTGTTCTTCTCTTCTTCTCCAATGGAGCTTTCCTCCTCCTCCAATGGTAGCCTCCCTCTAGAGAATCTTCTTCTTGAGAGTATAAGAGAGAATGTGGATTTGAAAGATGATGAAAGATGCCTTCTCTCAGCCTTGCAGGACCACTTTTATACTACAACCTTGCTAGAGTAAGCCATGAGATCGTGGCACAGCTGTCACAACCGTCTGGAAAAAACCACGGTTGGTTTCCACGGCCGTGGAAGTGCCAGAAACCGTGGTTTGGTGCTTCAGCTTTGCCTTGGATCATTAAGCTACGATTTGGTGCATTGCTTGTGTTGACAAGGTTCCATGAGTCCTCCTTAGCCTCTAGCTTGCATCCTAATGAGTCCGAGGGTGTGTCATCTTGATGAACGATCCTCAAACGTATCGATTAAGCTCCTAACTCTCCAAAATACCTACAAATCAATGCAAAAGTCCGTGTAGACGTCTATCTCGACAAAATACGTGAGTTGAGTGCAAACGTCGTGAACTAGTGCTAAACTATGCATGAATGAGTGAGGAATCTATCTAAATAAGTGTCTAATCCTAAGTCATAAATCGTGTTATCAGTCTTCGAGATCCTTCATTGATTGCTTGATCTTTGATTCAAGTTGATCTTCAAGAGGTTGTTCATATACCTCGCGAGCGGTGTAGAGCTCCTCCCAGATTACAAGCTCCTTCTTAATAGCTTCCTCTCTTTCATTTTGTTCACTGAAAAAAAATGAAAAATAATCCAACAAATGTCTATACTCCTTCCATTTAGCTACCTCTTTCTTTCTCCATCTCTCTCTTTCCAAGGATTTGTTCCTAAGTCTATGTTGCTCCAAAGATTCGTTAAGTTCAACTCTGAGGCTCCATATTTCATTCCTCGCCGTTACAAAGCTCCTTCCATCCATTGGAAAATCTGAAAACTCAAAAACTCATACCAAAATATTAAAAGAAAAAGCAAAAGCTCTCAAGCCCGACAACCGAAAACCGAATTCGGCCTAAACCAAATCCCCGGCAACGGCGCCAAAAACTTGTTCTTTGGCAAAACTCTCTTCCGTTGCCGGAACGAGAACTTCGTATGTACCTAAGAACACAAACCTGCAAGTACACTCAAGCAGAAAATTTAATAGAAAAAGCAAGAACAATCCCCGGCAACGGCGCCAAAAACTTGTTCGCCACTTAGCGTGCGTGCAATCAAGCTTTAAATTTATAAAACTAGAATAAAAGCAAGCAAACCCGCAGTGTACGGATCGGCGTAGATTAGCAAGTATTCCAGAGTATCGAACACAGGGATTTGGGGGGAACAAATTCAGTTGTAGAGTTGTCAAGGAAGTAAAAGGGTAAAGCTTTGCAAATATATTGGGAAAACAGCAACCCTAAAGATCCAGGTATCTAATTGTGGCAATCGATTCAAGATATACTAAAGAACTAAAGACAGAGTTAAGAGTTGCAAAGGTATGCTAAGGTAAAGCAATGTATGGTGAAGTTCCACGGCTTTATATGACTTATCTAGAAATACTCTCTATAAAGGTTGTTGAGGCTTCAGTATAAAAAGGATCTAAAGACAAGAATTAATCTCAAATACCCAAACTTGTAACCCAAAGATCAAGACTAACTAAACCGATTAAGGTTGTGACACTTGAAATCGAAGTAGAGGTTGTTGAGGCTTCACTACTACCTAGAAAAGGCAAGCCAAGACTAAGTTAAAGCAAATCTTTAACTTTGGATTAAAGTAAAAGCAAGGTTCGTAAACTGAAGTAAATCACGGGTAGTTCTTGAGAATCACGGCCGTGGAAACCTAAGAACAGGCCGTGATTTAGGGTGTCGACGATATTTTTCTAACTCTCAGGGTCCAATCAAATTACGATCGATCTATCATTATCGAAGCCAGAACTATCAACCCTTCACCTTAGAATTGCTAAAGGGTTTTAGCCAATAATCATCATTATGATATCAATAATCAAATATGAAAGGGAGAAAAGGTAAAACCTTGAAATCTCAATAATAAACTCAAAACAAATGTCAATCAAACACAATAATCGCAAACCGCGTTCAATGGATGTAGAATCAAAGGAACAGAAAAACCTTACAAAATTTCTAGGGACAATGAAGAACGGGATGTCAATCCGCCTTCAAATGTAAACCCTAAGATCTTCCAACTCCAAAAATAGGAAAGTGCGTCCTTCCCCAAATCTTCCTTGTACGCAATAAAAACTTCAAGCGTCCCTCTCTTTGGGGATCCAAATCCTGGGGTTGTCACCGTCCGTTGGAGAATTTGACTCTCCCTAAGTCTCCCTTTTGGAGATTTTGCCTCCTTATACTCTCCCTTTGGAGAAATTGATTCTCCCTAAGTCTCCCTTTTGGAGATTTTGGCTCCCCTTCAATGTTGAAGGCTCTCGAATATTTGTAGGGATAAAACTAGGGTTTAACGATGAAACCCTAAATATTTGGGCTGAAAAGAAGTCGAGCCGCTGGTATCAGAAAATACTCTGGGCCGCGTCAACAGGTATCAAAGAATACTTTGGCGCGTCAGGCGGTATCAGAGAATACTTTGGCGCGTCAGGCGGTATCAGAAGATATTTTGGGCCGCGTCAACATGTATCAGAAGATACTTTGGGCCGTGTCAGAAGGTATCAGAAAATACTTTGTCGCGTCCTATATTCCTTTTATGCTCCTTTTTGTCCCACTTCAAGGCTTAATCCTTAAATGTGCCATTTTTGCTCCATAATTCGCAAAATTACCTACAAATGCAATAAAACTCTGTGTAGACCTCTATTCTTGCAAAGTAGGTAAATATAACCATAAATGCCATGAATGTATATCTATGCATGCAAAATTAAGGGAAAATCTATATAAATGCATGCCTAAAAATAGATCATAATTCATGTCATCACCAAGCTCCCGCTTTATATCTCTTACCACACCCGCTGCGCTAGAAAAGCCTTCTTTCTTCTTCGCCCCATCCATGATCACTTTGACGATGCCATCCGGTGGAGGTAATCACACAACGTTGATCGAGCTCAGATTGCGGTCTTTGTGTCCATTTATTCTGTTCCAAACTTGGATATACTTCTTTGTCTTGTCTTGAATAACTCTACTTCTATTGCCTTTAAAGATGACCTTATTGTAAACTACCTCATTACGTGTTCGCTCCAAAAGGTGTGTGCAAGCTTTAAATTTATAACCCAAGAAGTATGCTTAAAACAAGGATGCGAACCCGTAGGTTGTACGGGTCAATTGTAATAAAAAGCAAGAATTTCAGGGGTCGATCACAGGGACTTAGGTGAAACCTAAGAAAGTACAGGTAGTCAATGTAATTACCAACCACAAAAGCGATTAAAGCAATCAAAGATGATAATAAAGTCAATTAAGGAAAATATGCAATTCTAGGGATTAAAGCATCTAGTTGTGGTTCCAACTCAAGATCTAAAGACAAAGCGGACAAAGCTGAGATTTTTGCAAAGAGAAGGTGTTTCTAAAGTGGGAATAGATTACCGGGTAAGTCTCACTACTCACTAATCCCAAACCGAAGAACCTATTACCGGGTAAGTCTCAAGGTACTAAGGAAAGGAACTATAATCTCAAACCAACACACCAGCTAAGGGAATAGAATCAACCTTTACCGGGTAAGTCTCAGGTTTACTCACAAAGATTGGATGAAGGCACACTCAAACCCCAATAAAGGACAAACCTCTATTACCTACACTTATGATCTTGGGTAAACAAACTAAGCAATCACCGGGTAAGTCTCATCCTAGGCTTGCGTTGAACCAGGAAAGGTGTAATAAGATTCAAACCTAGAATACTTGGCCCTTGCTTGTCCCCAAGCAAGATTCAAACCTAGAATACAAGATGCCATGGATTATATATATGAAAAACTCAAAAACCTTTTGTTTTGGAAGTGCTTCTTCTTATTGGATCACCCTCAAAGTGATGTTTCAAGACATAGGAAGACAAAACATGTATCAATAATAATCACAATAAGAACTAGCTATCTTTTCCTTCTCAAAGAGACAAATAAAGGACATGATAAAGATGTAAAGACAATCAAAGTCAAACAAATCTAAGTCATGAAGTCTTAAACACGTGCATAAAAGTCTCAAGGTCTTCTAATCAAAGAAGAAGGTCTAAGAAACGTGTCAAGGGTGGGAAATCTTTGAAGGAAATATGATGCTAATCTGGGAAAGAGGAACAACACAATACTTTCAAGAACCAAACTTCAACACACATGCTTTGCATGTAAAATTTTTTCTTTCTTTGTACTTTACTTTTTGAGAGTATGGACAGCGGTGCACAATAATCGAAGCCTAGGAGATCAGCGATTCTCAATTTTCGAGATGCCTTAAACCCTTGATGCACATACCATATCCCGTTAGAACTTGTCGTTCAATCGGATGTTGGCAAGACACAAACACCCGGCTATGTGAATGGTGCCGAGTTACTCATCCTCATGTTCAACGTCCCCAAACCTATAAATTGTTAAACTTTCACTTAACACTTTCATATTGGCCCTCCCACATCAAACATGCCTTTTACAATTACTTATCCTAATTCTCGGATGGTAAATAGGAGGTCAAATATTTCATTGAGGAGCTAGCATGAACAAGATATGAACAAGAAAAGAAGTTAATTGCCTTGGTCATTCCTATATGATGCAAAAGAACTTATAATATAGCTTCGATCATCATCGCATTCTCTTATCAAGACATCAAGATCATATGAACTATTCATGCATTCAAGTAAGAAAAACAAGCTCATTCATGCTATAATTAATATCTCAACATAACTAAGTCATCTTTTTGCCTTTTCCACATCACAATTCTCATCATAGAGGTCATTTCCATCATAAGAAGCACAAAAGTTTTTTAAATAACTCATAAGTTTCAAATGAAGGCATGAAAATGCGAATGTCATAGTGGAAAGCAAGTAGTGCAAGAGTTATTACAAACCAACTCGTCTAGTGCGACACAAAGTACATAAAGTGCAAAAGAGGCAAAAGAGATTGTAAGTACCCCCACCCCATACTTAACCTTCACATTGTCCCCAATGTGAAAAATCAAGCATAAGATGGAGAAAAATACATACAATGTAAAATAGAGTGGAAACTCAATCCTTTGTCGGTGGCGGTGGTGGTGACGGATATGGATATCTTGGTGCACTGGGATCATAGAAGTGGTCAAACTGATGATAGTACATGCCCCTCATCTGGCCAACGTAGGAGGAGTGTCTAACATCCGTCTCTTGGCGGTGTGCCGTTAACTGAGTGTTCAGGGCGGCGTAGTGGGTGTGGAGGGCCTGATAATCTGTGCGAAGACCCTGGTAGTCGGTACGTAGGCCCTGGAAGCTAGAAACCAATGCTCCAATATGTCGGGGAAGCCTACTCCCACGTCCTCTACCGTGGCTAGGAGCATGTGCAAAAGAATGACGGGGTGGCAGCATCTCATCCTCCGTCTCCTCAATACCTCGACTAGTCCGGCTAGGTCCAGCACCATGAGTATCGGTATCCATGGCATCCGTAGCGTGTCCACTGTAGGTATCACTCTCAAACTCTAGCATGGTCCCTTGGTACGCTCCATCCTCATGGTCCTCCTCGTCCTCTGTGTCACCTACATCATCATAATAACCAGAAGGAGGGGCTACCTCCTCAAGCATAAGTACAAATGTCTCCTTCCAGTTCCTCTTATTCCGAATAGTCTATTCGGACTTCCATACTATCTCAGACGGCTTCTTGGATTGATCCTTTGCCCACGGCATGGGCACATGCAAGGTTCCTCTACCTCAAGGAATCAAAACCTGTCTCGCTACCAATCTTTGTGAACCTAGAGGCTGGGCACTCTCAGCTAAGGTACAACCTGAAAAGTCTAGCTCTAATGCCTTCGCCACGTGAGTGACAAGGCCTCCAACACATAGATCACCCTTCGCCTTGTTGGCTATCTTCCCAAGATAGTCAGCAAGCATGGAGGTGATGTCGGGGATGGTACTACTATTCATGCATATAGTATGAAGAGCTCATCTGCCTTGAGCTTCTACGGGATCTCCGTCCGTGCAAACAAACTCTCACTAAGGATCCTATGAACTACCTTAAAGGAGAGGTTGTACATACTTGTCTCCTTGGAGTTCCCGGGTCTCCACTTATCCCTTCCATATTCTCTAACTGAAATGCTTTCCCCAAAAGCACTAGCACTCACTCCTCTTGCAAATGTGCCTGTAGAAGAATAGGGAAAACCAAACAAATCTCCAAAATCATCAATGGACATAGCATGGTATTGGTTCATGAGATGGAAAGTGACCATCCTCTCTCTAGGATCATGCTCAAATATACTCAATAACTCTAGAATGATCTCGGTATAGGCATCCTCTCTAATCAAAGCAAATTGACTCAGTCCCACTCTATCTAGCATCATGTCCACATCCTCTCGAACAAACAAAGCATCAAACTCATCAAGGAGGGGTAAAGGGACGGTCTAAGAGACGTTTGTATCTCTTTTTATGTTTGGGAAGAGGAGGAGGAAGTTTTGGTTTAGCTTGGGAGGGTGGTGGTGGTGGTGAGGGAGGTGCTTTGGAAGAAGATCCCTTCTTCTTCCCCGCATTCCTAGTGATTCTCTTCAAAGTCTCCATTCTGCAAAAGAAAATCGCCCTGTTCTTCCTAAAAATCGGACGATTTTTCTGGGAGGGTCGATTTTTTTGTTGATTTCAACACAACTCACAATCCTATAAAGCTTTGATCAAACTATCACCTCACACAGTCTCCTAGAGGTAATTCTAAGCAGATCCCTCTATCAATCTCAACAATACAACAACTTCAATGCAAAAATCAAAATCGAGCGAAAAACTTAGGTTTCGAATTTTCTGAATTCCGGACGAGTGAACAGTTTGCCAAGCTTGTTGTTGCTAGATCTTTGTTCCTTGTTGAATGTACTTCAGTTTAGTCTCAAGAATCGTTCAAAATGATTAAGGATTTGGGAGATGGGAGGGTAGGCAATTTTCGGCTCTTTGGAACAAAGGGAAATCGAGAATACTAAAGTGTGGAATAAAGGAATCGAGTGGAGAAGGCTTTATATAGGCCGGAGGTTTTGCAAAGAAAATCAGGCGATTTATTGGGTTTATTTATTTATCGGCCCGATTTGTGTTCACTTTCTCAGCTTAAGAGTAAAAATTGGATGATTTTTTCAAGGGGGTTCGATTTTTGGGACGATTTTTCCCCCTGTTGCCAAAAATCGTTTTGCTCTGTTCCTGAATCGTTCAATTTAAGTCTTTGTAGGTCGATTCTCTTCTTTCATTTCCTTGAAGATTGCAATTGAACCATTTTATGTTCCCTTTCTTCATAGATTCCCAAAAGTTGGACCTATTTCCTGCAATTTTTTGACAAAAACAAACCAAGAGTGCATCGAGAAACAAACAAAAACAAAACTAAAGAAAGCAAACAACTAAATTAGACTATTCTAAGATGAAAAGGAAAGGAAAGAGCTATACTACCATGGGTTGCCTCCCAATAAGCGCTTGATTTACCGTCTTTAGCTGGACGTTGTTTGTTTTGATGTTCAATGGAGGAAGATAGGAGCTATCTCCTCAACCGGAACTTCCAGTATGTACTTCTTCCACCATTGGCCATTGACCTTGAAACTTCCGCTTTGTTCACCCCATACTTCAACTGCACCAGGGGAAAAACACATTTAATTACTTAAGGTCCTATCCAACGGGATTTTAGCTTACTTGGAAAGAGTCGAAGCCTTGAGTTGAATAGAAGAACTTAATCTCCTTCCTTCAAGTCCTTTGGAATGATATGCTTATCATGTCACCGCTTCGTTCTTTCCTTGTAAATCCTTGCGTTCTCGTACGTATTTAGCCGGATCTCTTCAAGCTCATTGATGCCCAATAGCCGTTTCTCTCCGGCGTCTTTCATGATGAAGTTGAGCCACTTGACGGCCCAATATGCTTTATGCTCTAGCTCTACAGGAAGATGACAAGATTTTCCATAAACAAGGTTATATGGAGTTGCACCTATAGGTGTTTTAAAAGCGGTCCTGTACGCCCATAACGCATCATCTAGCTTCATTGACCAATCCTTCCGTAAGTGTTCTGGAGACAGTCTTCTCTAGAATTCTCTTGATCTCTCTATTGGATATCCCGACTTGTCCGCTAGTTTGCGGATGGTATGGCGTGGCTATCTTATGGATTACCCCATACTTAGCCAATAGAGCCTCAAATCGACGGGCTGTGAAGTGCGTTCCTCCATCACTAATGATGGTTCGGGGAGTCCCGAACCTTAGGAAGATCGTTCAATTAAAGAACTTCACCACCACCGTTGCATCATTAGTAGGAGAAGCGATTGATTCTACCCATGTTGAGACATAGTCTACGGCTAGAAGTATGTATTGGTTTCCACAAGAGGATGGGAATGGTCCCATAAAGTCTTCTCCCCATAGATCGAATATCTCTACTTCTTGTATGTTGTTGAGGGGCATCTCATTCCTCCTTGATATATTACATGTCCTTTGACAAGCATCACAAGCAACAACATAGTTCTGCACATCTTTGAATAAGGTAGGCCAAAAGAAACCGGATCGGAGTACCTTAGCACATGTCGTGTGGAAACTAGCATGTCCTCCACAAAGTAAAGAATGGCAATGGTGGATGACGCTTTCCACCTCATCCTCCGGAATACATCTCCTGTAGATGCCATCGAGACCTCTCTTGAAGAGAAGATGTTCGTTCCAATAGAAATGTAGGACGTCCTTAAAGAACTTCTTTCTTTGAGCATACGAAAGTCCGGGGGGGATTTCCTAACAAACAAGGTAATTTACAATATCAACAAACCATGGGTCATGACCTTTCGAGATTTGTTGAAGACATTCTTCAATCTCGTGGAGCTGTTCGTCAGGGAATGAGTCGTCGATAGGGAGCTCATCCGCCTCATTGGTGAGATGTGGAAGACGACTAAGGTGGTAAGCAACTGAATTTTCCGAGCCCTTCTTGTCACGGATCTCTAGATCAAACTCTTGTAAGAGCAAGATCCATCTTAGAAGCATGGGCTTCACATCTTTCTTTGTGAACAAGTAACGGATTGCTGAATGATTTGTGTAGACTATCACTTTCGCACCTACAAGATAGGAACGAAATTTCTCAAAAGCATAAACTACAGCTAAAAGCTCTTTCTCTGTGGTAGCGTAATTCAATTGAGCTTCGTCTAACGTCTTGATAGCATAGTAGATGGCGTGTGTACGACCATCTTTCTTCTGTCCAAGTACAGCTCCTACAGCGACGTCACTTGCGTAGCACATGATCTCAAAAGGAAGAGTCCAATCGGGTGGTTGGATGATAGGTGCTGAAATCAAAGCTTCTTTGATCCTGCAAAAGGCATCTAAACATTCTTTTGAAAACTCGAAAGTTATGTCCTTCACCAAAAGATTAGTTAAGGGTTTTGAAATCTTAGAAAAATCCTTTATGAATCTCCTATAGAAACCTGCATGTCTAAAAAAGCTTCTAACTCCTTTCACCGATGATGGAGGAGGTAGCTTCTCTATGGTTTCAATCTTGACTCTATCAACCTCTATTCCTCTATTCAAAATCAAGTGACCTAACACAATTCCTTCGGTGACCATAAAATGGCACTTCTCCCAGTTTAAGACTAGGTTAGTGTCTTCACATCTCTTAAGGACTAGGGAAAGGTTAGTGAGACAGTTATCAAAGGAAGAACCATATACCGAAAATTCGTCCATGAATACTTCCATGATGTTCTCTACATACTCCGAAAAGATTTCCATCATACACCTTTGAAAGGTGGTTGGAGCGTTGCATAAGCCGAATGGCATCCTTCTATAAGCGAACGTTCCCCAAGGACACGTGAAAGTCGTCTTCTCTTGATCATCCGGGTGAATGAGAATCTGAAAGAAACCGCTATATACATCTAGATAACAAAAGTAAGAGTGTTGGGCTAACCTTTACAACATTTGATCGATAAAGGGAAGGGGAAAATGGTCCTTCCTGGTGGCAACATTCAGTTTACGGTAGTCGATGAACATTATTCTTGTTTACAACAACGGTGATGCCTCCTTTCTTTGGTACTACCTGCACGGGACTCACCCACTTGCTATTGGAGATAGGGAAGATGATACATGCGTCAAGTAGCTTAAGGATTTCTTTCTTCACGACCTCTTTCATGATCGGATTTAACCATCTTTGAGGTTGACGTGAAGGTTTGTAATCCTCTTCCATCAAGATTTTATGCATACATAGAGAAGGTTTAATGCCTATCAAGTCATCAATAGTATAGCCTAATGCTTTCCTATGTTGTCTTAGAACATTCATAAGCTTCTCAAGTTCATCATCATTCAGATTTGCACTAACTATAACAAGATATGTAGAGTTAGGCCCAAGGAATGCATACCTTAAGTGTGTAGGGAGTGGTTTCAATTCCAATGAAGGAGGGGCCTTGATTGATGCTTCATGATCATCTAGTGTCATGGGAGAAGTCTCTGAAGGTGGAGGAAGTGTGCTATTACAGTTACGAACAACTGCAGTCGAGTTTGTAGAAGCCGGAGATTTCACCGAAAAATTGAACCCCTCTGTAGCAAATCGTCCGATTTTTGGGACGATTTTTCTCCCTGTTGTCAAAAATCGACTTGCCTCTTCAGAAATCGTGTGATTTTCTTTGTGTAGGTTGATTTTTTTCACAGTTTCCGGGGTTCTTTCCAGCTCTTCAAATCTTGCTTCTGGCTCTTCCTCTACATCTTTCAATGCTTTGACTTCATCATCACAATCATGCTCTACTCCTTCCTTCATGATACTCATGCTAAGAACCTTTTGAAGTGGGCCTTTCATCAAGATTGAGCTCACCACTTCTCTAGACTCTTCTTCATCGAAAATGTTAAAAACATCTTCTCTCAAAGTTGGCTCTTTGATTAAGGAGGAGAGTACAAATTCCACTTTCACTTTCCTTATATTGAAGGATAGCTGTCCATTCTTGCAATCAACCATGCATCCGGAGGTTGCAAGGAATGGTCTCCCAAGATTGATGGGAACTAGATAATCTACAGGGATGTCAAGAACGACAAAATCTATAGGGATGTAGAACTTACCGAGTTTCACGGGAATGTCTTTTATGATCCCGACAGGCCTAGTGATGGAACGATCGGCCATGTAAAGTGTCATCTTCACTGGTCTAGGTTCTCCTAGACCAACCGCCTTACACAAAGCAAGTGGTATGATGCTTACGCTTGCTCCAAGGTCGCAAAGTGCATCATAGGTGGCCTCTCCTAGGGTGATGGGTATGCAAAATGATCCTGGATCACGCAGCTTAGGTGACATGTTCTCCGTCATGGTCTTGATGAGTTCAAATGACTCCGTGCTCATCTTGACTTCACCAATATCTTCTAATTTCCTCTTGTTAGAGAGGATCTCCTTTAGGAACTTTTCATAAGCTGGCATACCTAAAATTGCATCCATAAAGGGTATGTTAACATGCATCTTACTCATAATATCAATGAACTTACCGAAGTGTTTATCTAGATGCGCTCTTGCTCTAGATTGGGGAAAAGGCAGAGGTGATTTGTAAGCGGGGGGAGGAACATAGACATCTTCCTTCTCTTTTTCCTTTTCCTTTCCTTTTTCAGCGGAAGTCTCAACTACTTTGGTTGCGGATCGATGGTTGTTACACCACTTCTAGTAGTAATCGCCATCACCCTTCCTTTTGGGTTGTCCTCCGTCTTTCCGGGAAGCTTCCCTTGATCTCTCGGAACTTCTCCGGCTTTGTTGAATACTTGGTTTTCTAAGGCTTTTTGTGCCTTGTCAACCGAAGTTATATAGCTCTCCAAACCTTGTAGCTTTCCCAAGATTGTTTCTAGCATAGGATCGGATTTCTCCTTCTCCGTCTTGTTTGAGCTATTTGATGTTTGCCCCTAGCTTTTCAAAGGGGTAGAAGAAGAGAAATGTGGTGTTAGTGAATTTCCAGAAATTGAATAGGAATTACCGGAATTTTGTTGGTTGGACCGCCAATTGTTGTTGTTATTCCAATTGTTATTCCGGTTATTGTTCCTATTCCCTTGATTGTTGTTGTTTTTTCCCATGTAGCCAACATCTTGCTCCTTTGGCTTTTTAAGGCCAGCTCTAATGATTTCCTTCAACTCCTTGATTTCGGTGTTGAGGGAGAATATTTGAGTTTGTGCAGCTTGAGTTAGCTTAACTCCCGGATCCCCTTGATTCCGGTTATTCGGATCTACCTTCCGGTGGGAATACTTCTCAATCACTTGGGCTTGCTTCTCGATGAAGTCCCAAGCATCATCTTCTCTCATGTCCATAAATGTTCCACAAGAAAGAGATTGGAGATTGAATTGTGTTTCCACATCCAACCCCTTGTAGTAGATCTCCAATAAATCCAGCTTTGAAATGTCATGGTGTGGGCAATCCAATAAGAGATCCTGAAACCTTTCCCAAGATTGAAACAAACTTTCATTAGGTTTCATAGAGAATGCATTAATCTTACCTCCCAACTCCGCCGTTTTGGATGGCGGAAAGAACTTGGTGAGGAACTCCGTAGATAAATCCTCCCAAGTGTTAAGTCTTCTAGCTAGAAGAGCTTGATACCAAGACAAAGCCTTGTCCTTCAAAGAGAAGAAGAACGGTTTGATCTTGTAGTTGTTGTTGATAGCCCTCTTCGGCTTCATTGTCTCCATCATAATCTCGAAATTCTGTAAGTGTTGGTATGGAGATTCAACATTCGTTCCACCAAACTGACTTTGGCGAACCATGGTAATGACGTGCGGGCTAAACCCGAAATCCTGGACGTCTTCAGCTCCGAAATTCACACCTAAACGGCGCGGTTACTGAATTGGATTCATCCTTTGTCCAAGGGTCCGTGGTTCATCCCCTCCATCAACAACTCTCACGTTACTAACGGGAATTCGAGGGTTAACTTGTGGTCTAGGATTATCACGAACTGGACCGACTAGTGGTGTAATATCCTCTAGGTCCGGCATATCATCGTCGTCGGATGATTCGGCTCTAATGAACTTAGGTGGATTGGTTTTCTTCTTCTTCTTGGAGTCATTCATCTCCAACTTCGTATCCAGTATCATAGCCTTGAGCTCATCAATTTGGAAATGATGACACTCCAATTCTTCCATGCGAGCCTTCTCACTCAACTTGAGTTGACCTTGAGCTTCATCCAACTCCGCTTGGATGTTTCTCTCATTATTTTCAGCCATTTTCTTCTATTTTAACTTTTTTGTCAAAGTTTTCTCCAATTCGGGATCAAAAGGAACTAGATCTTTGATAGATCTAGTCTTTCGCATATACCTAAAAAAAAATCTGCAAAAATCACTCAAGTAGACAAATCAAACCACAAGAGCAAAAGCTCCGAAGCCAGACAACCGAAAACCGAATTTGGTCTAGACCTAATCCCCGGCAACGGTGCCAAAAACTTGTTCGCTCGAGAGTGTGTGCGTCAAAATCTTAAATTTATATCTAGAACTTAAAGCAAAGCGAACCCGCAGTGTACGGATTAGCTGTAGTAAGGCAAGAAATTCCATAGTCGAACTCAGAGAATTGGTGAGTATAAAATCAATTTCAAATATCTGACAAAGTGCAAAAGCTTTTGTGATTAATAAAAGAGACAAATGATTCCAAGGATTCAAGTATCCGACTGCGGCTTTCGATTTAAGACACTTCTAAAGATCAAAAGACAGAGTTGATGTTGCCAAGGTTATGTGTTTCAAAGGTAGGTATCGTACGGCAAAATTCCAAAACCTATATGTCTAATCCAAAGGCTCTCTCTATAAGGGTTGTTGAGGTTGCGATATAGAAAGATTTAAGGACAAGAATTACACTCAAACTATCCACTTAAACCCCAGGATATGACTCTCAAAGGCAAAGATGGAAAGCACACTCGAACCTTAATAAAGGATGTTGAGTCTCTCTATTATCCAAATCTTGTAATCTTTAGTTATCAAGTGAAGAATCAATGATGAAGTCTCCTCTAACACTTGAATAAGGGTTAAAAAGGTTAAGCAAGGTTGAGATTTAGGCATGGATTAACCTTGGTTAAAGAATAAATCAATTAAAGATCGTCAGGGAGATAAATCGACATGTTCATAGATAAATCGGACGATTTTCTCAAGAACAGGGTGATTTTCCTTTTGTCGCAAAGTCTAAATCTGAACTCTCAGGGTCCAAATGGTTAAATGAGTTCAGTCTATCATCATCTAAGTCTCAATCATCAACTATTTTCCCCAGAATCAAAAGGTTATTAGCCAACCATTTTCAAAATCAAATCAAAACTAAGATTGAATGAATAAAATCAAATAAACCCGAACTTTGAATAAAAACCTAATAATCTCCAAATCTGTAATCAAATCTCAAATCAATTAAAGTATCGCTCAAAACACTCAGTAATGTGTTCACAAACCACAAGAATTGGAAAGGGAAACAAAAGATCTCACAACAATGGTGTAGATTGACTTATTGACACTTTCCTTCAATCTCCTCTCCAAGAACCTTCAATCTCTCCAAATCGTGTAAATCTTTCCCGCTGCGAACCCCCGAATTTCGTTCATAGGGTTCCAATGTATAGTTCCTTGCTAATGGGCCGCTTGGCAAAACATGTCTCAAGCCCATAAGTGATGGGCTTTGGGTCGTGATATTTCTTTTCCGAAAACTGTAGAAAATCATGCTGCTAAAACAATGAAGAAAATCGTTCGATTTTTAGGGATAAAAATCGTCCGATTTTTATGGTGAATGGCACGATCTTCTTCAACAGAGAATGCTCGTCTCTTGCCTTGTTTCCTTCCTCCCTTTGGTGACTCTTTTATACACCTCCTTTTCTCTTTGTGACTCCTCTAAGACTCCTTAAGCTTCCTTATTAGCCTTAGATGCTCCTTGCTCCACTTTTGCTTCCAATTTCACCGAATTTACCTATAATTCAACCAAAACTCGTGTAGACCTCTATTTCCGAAATATAAATGAAACAAGCCTAAAAGGTACACAAATTCTCTCCAAATGCAAGGTAAATTAAGGTAAACCTCCACAATATGCATGATTATAATGGTATATAGTTCATGTCATCAACACGTATAGTTCCTACTCTCAATCACCAAGTAATTCTTCTTCTCTTTCTCAACCCTCTTCTCATATTGCTTTTGTTTCATCCTTACACTCTTTTGTTGAACCAACCACCTACACCGAAGCAACTAAAGATCCTAATTAGGTTGGGGCTATGGACAAAGTGTATAAAGCTTTACAAAGCAATTACACTTGAGATCTTATACCACTACCTCATGGCAAGAAAGCAATAGGTTGTAAATGGGTCTTCAAGGTTAAGTTAAAGGTTGATGGAATCTCGAACGCTATAAGGCATGTCTTGTTGCTAAGGGTTACAGTCAAAAGGCCGGCATAGACTACCATGAGATGTTTTCTCCTTTGGTCAAGATGACTACAATTCGCACCATACTTTCTATTGCAGCCTCCAAAGGTTGGGTTCTCTATCAAATGGATGTGAACAATGCATTTCTCCATGGTAATTTATATGAAGATGTATACATGAAAATGCCTCGTGGTATAACCAACCCATGCTCCCTAGTTTGCAGATTGAAGAAGTCCCTATATGGTTTAAAGCAAGCTTCACGACAATGGTTCTACCGACTCACCATTGCTCTCAAAGATCAGGGTTTTCGCGAGTCAAAGAATGACTATTCTCTTTTCCTTAAAGGTACTGCTCATGACATCACTATTGTTGTCATCTATGTCGATGACCTCTTGCTCACACGTTCAAATGGAGCCAACATTGCCTCCTCAAGTCTTTTCTTGATCACACTTTCAGTGTCAAAAATCTTGGGGTTCTTCATTTCTTCTTAGGCCTTGAGGTAGCTCACACAGATTTTGGCATAGTCCTTGCTCAGAGAAAGTTCACTTTAGAATTACTTGATGAGGCTGCTCTTCCACCTGGTAAACTTACCTCTACACCACTTCCATTGCATCATAAATTTGTTCCTTAAGATGGTACACTTCTCTCAGACCCTTCTACATATCATTCCCTTGTTGGTAAGCTAAACTTCCTCACCAACATGAGACCAGACATTTTCTACGTTGTCTAGAGTTTAAGTCAGTTCATGCAGGAGTCATACTCTTCTCATATGAATGCCTTACATCATACATTGCGCTATGTACAAGGAATTCCTCAAAAGTTGTGAACATCCTGAACTTCTAGCCTACAACAATTCAGATTGGGCTTCATGCCCTTACACTAGAAAAAGTGTTAGTGGTTATGTTGTGCTACTTGGGACGTATCTTATAAGCTGGAAGTAAAAGAAACAGTCTACTGTATCTCGCAGCTCTACTCAGGCAGAACATCGTGCAATGGCCCAAGCTGCAGCTGAAGTCACGTGGCTAGTATGTCTCCTCCAAAAGCTAGGATTGCAACCACCACAACCTATTCGTCTGCACTCTGATAACAACTCTGCAGTCCAACTTAGTAAAAACCCGGTGTTCCACGAAAGAACAAAACATATCGAGATCGACTGTCAATTCACCAAGGACAAGGTTATGGAGGGTTTATTACAAATACATCATGTTCCTACACACGACCAACTAGCTGATGTCATGACCAAAACCACTCGTTCACCTCAACAGAACTGGTTACTTTTCAAAATATGAATATCTACTCTTCCTAGTTTGAGGGGGTGTTGGGGATAGGAATATAACTGAATTAGTTACACATGTTGTATAAATATATCATTGATACATCACATTATACAAGTGCAACATTATGTTACAATATCTCTTTGTTCTTTGTCGTTTACATCTACAAACATCAACAAAATAAATTGCATCCGAAAAGACACGAGCAACTATATCTCCAATAATGTTTGTGTTCTCAAAAGTAAAGATCAATCATCTTAAAACAAACAATGCTATCATGATGAACTTTGTAGGCTCGATCATGGTGTCATTTATGTTTAATTCGTACGTGCTTGTCATCATCTTCTTCTTGGTGAGTATGTGTGATAGCATGAATTATAGTCTATATTTTGGGGTTTGTTTGGACGTTTTATCTTTCATAATCTGCATGTTTGTATGTACATTATGTGATTTTACTACCATTTCATCTACCTTTGCGAGAATCAAGGTCTACACCTAGTTTCGTTGTAATTGCAGGTAATATGGTACGTATTGCATCAAAAAGGAGCAAAAGGAGTCAAGAGTCATTTGGAGCTACATTCAGGAAGCACAACCATGGATTAAAGATTTACTTTGGACCAGTTTTGAGAGATTCTACACTCAGTTATGATCACCTCGGTTGCCCAGAGATTCATCTCGACCGAGGCGATCCAGAGACACCGACTCGACCGAGGCGAACACCTAGGACGCGGCGAGAATATTTTATTCTTGGCTGAGATCTTTTAAAATTGGAAAGTGATCTTATATTTTTGGGCTGAGCTTCTAGAAGGAAGGAGATATACAGAATCATATATTTTACCTATTTTTATGGGAATATATCTTCTTAAGATTTATTATCTTTGGAGGTTTATTTTTCCTATAAAAAGGATTGGATTTTCCACAAATCCGATCATGCTTAGAGGCTGCATACACCGCATACGATCTCGATTACAGCAAAGAATACGCAGCAGCCGCATCATACTCCAATTTGGGAGAGAGTTGAAGAACCTTTTTGAAGGTTGAAGGAAGATTTGAAGACTATAGCTTTATAGCTTTTTGGAGGGTTTTGTAAGATTGTCTTCAATTCCTTTCCTTGATTGTCTTGTCTTGTTGGATTATTATCCAAGGAACGATTTTTGTGTGATATTTGATTCAGTTATTGAAGTATTTTCATTAAATTCTTCTTTGTTCAAATATTCACCTTCTTCCCATATATTTAATACTTTCATTATGATGATGAGTGGCTAATTTCCTTGTGTGATTCTAGGGTGATTGGCTGAAGGTTGTGGGAAAAACAATGATAGAATGATCTTAATCACAGTAGGATCCTGAAAGTTCGAGTCTTTAACCTTAACCCTAAGCATCTCGTTCAGTCGATGAACATCTCGGCCGGGGTGGAAACTGGCTGACCGAGGTGGCTTATCCGATCCTTAACTGAGAGTTAATGTGTTAGAGTTTGCCAAATCCTATTCTTATTATACCTTTCTGGTTCAAAGCAAGCTTAGGATGAGACTTACCCGGTAATTCCTTAGTTTGTATAC
>BSUD01000002.1:32125573-32147464 GCA_033239045.1 Fagopyrum esculentum | reverse complement strand
CTTAGTTTGTATACCAACGATCATAAGTGTAGGTAATAAAGGCTTGTCCTTTATTGGGGTTTGAGTGTGCTTCCATCCCATCTTTGTGAGTTAGCCTGAGACTTACCCGGTAAAGGTTGATTCTATTCCCTTAGATGGTGTGTTAGTTTGAGGTTATAGTTCTTTATCTTAATTCCTTGAGACTTACCCGGTAATAGGAGTTACGGTTTGGGATTAGTGTGTAGTGAGACTTACCCGGTGATCTACTCCACTTTAGAAACACCTTCCCCATGCAAAAACCTCAGCTTTGTCCGCTTATCTATAGATCTTGAGTTGGAACCACAACTAGATGCTTTAATCCCTAGAATTGCATGTTTGCTTATTTGACATCTTATTCATCTTTGATTGTATACTTGCTCTTGTGGTTAGCATTAACACTAGCATACCGTATTGGACTTTGTTTCACTAAGTCCCTGTGATCGACCCCTGGAATTTTCTTGCTTTTACTACGATTGACCCGTACACTGCGGGTTCGCATCCTTGTTTTAAGCTTAAGTCTAGGGTTATAAATTTAAAGCTTGCACACACCGTTTGGAGCGAACAAGTTTTTGGCGCCGTTGCCGGGGACTTGGTCTAGACCGAGCCGGTACGGTTTGCTCTTGGGGCATTTGCCCCGTGTTGTCTTACCACTCTACTTGAGTGACTTTTGCAGGTTCTTTCTTAGGTATATGCGAAGAACCCGCACTGGAAAGGAAATCGTTCCTTACGATCCCGAACCGGAAAAGACATACAAACGACGCTTAAGAGAAGCGAAGATGGCCCAACAAGACGATCACGATCTTTTGGCCCAATTGAGAGAGACGCAGGAGCAGCTACGTCTCAGTAAAGAAGAACTAAGGCAGGAAAAAGAAGAGAATCAGGCCAGGAATGCAGCAATCGAAGCTGAGATTGCAGCAATTCGGAACCAGATTCAACCTCGACCGATGCAGGATCCAGTAATTGATCCTCGACCGAGGCAAGTCCCAGTTCCTGACGCCCCGGCCGATATGCATCCACTTCGGATGCCAGTCCGAGATGTTCTTCTTGCAGGAATTCCACAAACCCTAGGTCAAAGGATGGACCCTAATCAACAGCTGAGGCGTCCAGGAGTGAACCTAGGAGATCCAGCGGACCATGACTACGAACTTCGACCACAAGTTCTAGCGATGATTCGCCAATGTCAATTCGGAGGGCTAGAGAAGGAGTCGCCGCATCAACATCTTCAAAACTACGAGATCTTGATGGAGACCTTGCGACCTCCCAGAATTGAAAATAACAACTACAAGCTAAGACCTTTCTACTTTTCTCTTAAAGATAGAGCTCTTACTTGGTATCAATCTCTTCCTGCAGGAAAGATCAGCACATGGGAAGAGATGACCACGGAATTCTTGACCAAATTCTTTCCCCCCTCAAAGACTGCTGAAATGAGAGGGAAGATCAATGCTTTCATCATGAAGGACAAGGAGAGTTTGTCCAAATCATGGGAGCGGTTCAAGGATATCCTTTTGGATTGCCCACATCATGGGATTCCAAAGATCGAGTTGTTGGAGATCTACTTCAAAGGGCTGGACGGAAACACCCAGTTTAATCTCCAACTACTCTCCGCCGGCACATTTATGGATATGGCGGTTGACGAGGCTTGGGATTTCATTGAGAAGCAAGCCTTGCACATGGAGAAGTACACCCACCAAGGAGCTGAAGGTGGAGTTAAAAGAGTCAACTTTCAAGAGACTCAAACCAACAACAACCAATTCACGTCCTTGAAGAACGACGTGAAGCAATTGAAGGAGCTATTGATGGCTCAAACTAAGAAGGAAGAGCAAGGGCAAAGGAACAACAGCAACAACAACGGGTACCGTAACAACAACAACGGACCCCGAAACAACAACTACAACAACAATAGAGGATCCAATAGCAACAATTGGAGAGCGAATAATAACCAAAACAACGGTAACAATTATTCAAACCCCAACTCTAATGATTCCTCTAACCCTTTCCTCTCTCCTCCTTCTTCTTCTTCTACTCCATTGAAGAGCCAAGGGCAAGGATCAAGTTCGTCTCAGCCGGAAAAGAAGGACGCAGTCCTGGAGGCAATCTTGATCAAGCTTAGTGCTATGGAGAATTCTATGACTTCATTTTCGAGGGCCCAAAAGTCCTTCGAACAACAACTTGCTAATAGGGCGAATGAAGCGCCAAGAGATCCAGGGAAGCTTCCAGCAAAGACGGAAACTAACCCTAAGGGCCAGTGCATGGCCATCACGACGAGGAGTGGACTCAAAACCACAGATCCAGTACCTCGCTCGACGCAGACCACCTCGGTCCAGATCCAGTCGAAGAACACCTCGACCGAGATGCCAACCGAGGCGGTGCAACAGAAAGCAGGAGGAACAACTGAAGCCTATGTTCCACCTCCTGCATATAAACCACCACTTCCATTTCCCCAGTCCAGAGCCAGAGCACATCTTGACAAGCACTTTGGTAAGTTCCTTGACTTGATGAATAAGCTCCATATTAATATCCCTTTCCTTGATGCTATTTTAGGTATGCCCGCCTACGGGAAGTTCTTAAAAGAGATCCTATCAAGGAAGAGGAAGCTGGAGGATGTTGGTGAAGTTAGGATGACATCTAAGTCTTCGGAGCTTATAAAGATCATGAAGGAGAAGATGCCACCTAAGTTGAGAGATCCCGGCTCATTTTGCATTCCCATTCAAGTTGGGGATGTCACTTGTGAAGCCTTATGTGATCTAGGAGCCAGCGTGAGCATCATTCCGCTGGAGCTATGCATTAAGATCGGTCTTGGAGAGCCCAAGCCGGTCAAGATTCGACTTTACATGGCGGATCGCTCCATCACCCATCCCGTGGGCATTTTGGAAGACGTTCCGGTCAAGTTAGGTAACTTCTATCTACCCATAGATTTTGTCGTACTTGACATTCCCGCAGATTATCCTGTTCCTATCATTCTCGGGAGGCCATTTCTAGCAACTTCGGGTTGCAATGTGGATTGCAAGAACGCCAAGTTGAAATTCAACGTTGGTGGCGATGAGGTGGAGTTCGCACTACTTGCAGCCATGAAGGGGGAGCAACTAACTGATGATATCTTCAACATCTACGATGAAGAAGAATCAAGAGAATTGGTGAGCTCTATCCTTATTAATGATCCACTCGAAAGAGTTATTAGCTTCAGTTTAATGGAGGAAGGTATAGATGCTTCTTGTGATGCAGATATACGGAGCCTGAAGGCACTGGAAGAAGATCCAGGAGCCATGACTGAGAAGCTGATCCAGGAAACGAAGATTTCCAGCCTCGGATCCAGTAGCAGTACCTCGACCGAGGCACTTTCTGGACTGAGCGAGGCGTCTGAAGAACACCTCGGTCAACGCCTTTGCGCCTCGACCGAGGTCGGCAGAGAGACGATTCAAACTGAGACTGCACATAGTCCAGTTTCTGACACCACTCCACTGGAAAGAGGAAGCACAGATCCCTCCCAGAAAGCACCCCCAGTTGTGGAGCTTAAACAACTCCCTAGTCACTTGAGGTATATCTTTCTTGGGCCGGATTCTACTTATCCCGTTATTGCTAGTGCTTCCCTCTCCAATTCTGAATTATCTAAGCTAATGCATGTCCTGAGAAAGCATCGGAAAGCCATAGGCTACACCACGGACGATCTTATTGGCATTAACCCTTCTTTCTGCATGCATAGAATTCTAATGGAAGATAATCATAAGACTTCACGGGAACCTCAAAGACGGTTAAATCCGATCATGAAAGAGGTTGTGAAGAAGGAAGTTCTTAAGTTGTTGGATGCAGGTATTATTTATCCTATCTCGGACAGCAAGTGGGTTAGCCCGGTGCATGTCGTCCCGAAGAAAGGAGGGATGACCGTTGTGACGAATAAGAACAACGAGTTGATCCCAACAAGGACCGTTACGGGCTGGAGAGTTTGCATCGACTATAGGAAGCTGAACACGGCTACTAGGAAAGATCATTTTCCGCTTCCCTTCATTGATCAAATGCTCGAACGGTTGGCCCAGCATTCACACTTTTGCTACTTGGACGGCTATAGTGGATTCTTCCAGATTCCTATCCATCCGGATGATCAGGAGAAGACCACTTTCACATGTCCTTGGGGGACGTTTGCCTATCGGAGGATGCCATTCGGGTTGTGCAATGCACCAGCTACCTTCCAGCGATGCATGATGGCCATCTTCTCCGAGTACATAGAGGAGATCATGGAGGTATTTATGGATGATTTTTCTGTATATGGTTCCTCTTTTGATGATTGCCTATCTAACCTTTCTCTAGTGCTTAAAAGATGTGAAGACACTAACCTTGTTTTGAATTGGGAGAAGTGTCATTTTATGGTTAATGAAGGCATTGTGCTAGGACACCTCGTTTCTAATCGAGGTATTGAGGTCGATCGAGCTAAGATCGAGACTATTGAGAAGCTCCCTCCTCCTTGTTCTGTTAAAGGTGTGAGGAGTTTTCTCGGGCATGCAGGTTTCTACAGGAGATTCATCAAGGACTTCTCCAAGATTTCTAAACCTCTAACTAACCTCTTGAATAAAGATGTTGTTTTTGAGTTTTCGCAGGAGTGTCTTGATGCTTTTTACAGGATTAAGGAAGCGTTGATCTCCGCTCCCATTATCCAACCTCCTGACTGGACCTTGCCCTTTGAGGTCATGTGTGACGCTAGCGATGTAGCCGTAGGAGCGGTGCTTGGGCAAAAGAAGGATGGACGGACCACCGCCATTTACTATGCTAGCAAGACGCTAGATGTAGCACAACGCAACTACGCTACCACTGAGAAGGAGTTATTGGCGGTTGTATATGCTTTCGAGAAGTTTCGTTCCTATCTAGTAGGGGCGAAAGTCATTGTCTACACCGACCACGCAGCCATTCGTTACTTGTTGGCTAAAAAAGATGCAAAGCCGCGCCTTATTCGATGGATTCTCTTGCTCCAGGAGTTTGACCTAGAGATCCGCGATAAGAAGGGATCCGAGAATTCAGTTGCGGACCACCTCAGCCGGCTACCGGAATCCTCCCGCGAGACGGATAGCCCACCCATAGACGATTCATTCCCCGACGAGCACCTGCACGTTCTGGAGCGTTTGATGGACTTACTTACTTCACCCCACGATGGAGGTGAAGTATGGGGTGAGGGAACCTCCTACCTCGTTTGAGACGCATCATGGTCCAGCTAGCGACCTTAAATCAAGCGCTTCTTGGGAGGCAACCCAAGGTATTGCTTTCTTTCCCATTTTCTAGTCTAGTTTAGATAGTTTTTGTTTTTGCTTTGCTTTGCTTCGCTTTGTTTTTGGCGTTCTGGCCAGATAACAGGAAGGAGCACTCCAGGAAAGGGAGAAGTTCGAGATTCTGAGAAGAAAGAGGCACCTCGGTCACTGTCAGAACACCTCGACCGAGTTGATTCTTGAAGCAACCGAGGCGACTAGGGTTTCTGCAGAACCGCCTCGGTCCGTACCACCTCGGTCCAGTCGAGACCATCTCGACCGAGGTGACAGCAGATCCAGTAACAGTATAAAAAGGGGAAAAAATTACTTTTCACTTTTTTTACTTCGTTTCGACCGCGGCGCACAGAATCGCCTCGCTCCCTCATTTCTCGCTCGTTTTCGAAGATTTCCGCTTCCAAACCGAGATTAAAGAGTAGAGGAGTCGATTACTACAACAGATCTGCAAGAAATTTGAGCGATTCGACCAAAACGAGGTAAAAACGTTCGAAAACCTAACTCGTTCGTTTTCTGCTATTTGGGCTTTGGTTGCCCTTGTTTCTGTTGAGAAAAGGCATAAGTACCCCTTAGGAAGCAATTGTAGTGATTTTGGGGGGAAAAGAACTGAAAATCAGAGAATAGAAATCGACACTGCTACGCCTCGGTCCGGTCGAACTGCATCTCGACCGAGGTGATTTCTGAGGGTTGTCAGTCAACCGAGGTGGTCTGACAGAGTGTTAGTGAAAATGAGTTCAGATCGCCGATTAGCTTTGAGAGACAGATCCTCACCTTCCCCTTCTCCTTCTTCTTCCCGTCCCTACCGCCCGGTTATCCACGAGAGATGCCGGGTAGATTACGAGAGGATAGCGGGCCGTCCGGTTATCGCACCGCGATTTCTGGAGGTATCCGCTTTTGACTGCCTAGGGTTAGAGGCTGACCTTAGGAGGATGATAGCTACAGTCGGGCTGGATCAGTTTTCTGAGATCCGAGCCCCAGCCTACATAGAGCCGACACTAGAGTTCGTCAGCTCCTTCTCCTACCTACCCACAGAGGGATCTGTGAAGTACCGGCTGATGAGCCGGAACTTCATAGTTCCATTAGAGATATTCAGAGAGATTTTCAGCTTTCCTACCCCTACAGCTGTAGACTTCCCCTCCCGATCCGTAGCTAGGGAGTTTTGGGGACAGATAGCCCACATCACTACACATGCAGACAGATGGCGCCCTGGTGATTCCAGGGAGAAGGTCATCTTCCACCCAGCTTTCAGACTCGCCCACCGGATATTCAGCGAGATGCTTCTGGCGCGTACTGAGACGCCCCAGAAGATCAGACAGGGGGAGTTATTTTCGCTATACTGCATGGTCACGGGAGGATACCCGGACTTTGGCTTGCTCCTGGCAGAGGATCTGCACAGGATCAAGGCCAAAGGGAAGGGTGATATTTGCTGTGGAGGTCTAGTCACCCACATCGCCTCCTACCACGGGATGGATCTCAGTATCTGCACATTGGCGGCGGCTCCGAAGCCGCTGGGTCTGCAGGAGATGATCACGAGGCGGATTCTTGTTCCTCGTGGGTTGACTACTCCGTATGTTGCCATGCCTTGGGAGCGGACAGCGCCTCAGGGCATCAGATGGTCTGCACAGTTTTCTGTCGCCGACCCGCATTTCTGGCAGGCTGCATGGGTCCCGCTGATGGAGGACTACAGAGAGGGAGCAGCTGCTGCTGCTGCAGCTGCTGAGGAGGCTGAGGAGGCTGAGGAGGAGGACGATGATGACGAGACAGTTGATGAGAGAGGAGGCGGCGTCCCGATGGACACAGGGACAGATACAGCTGGGACGAGCGCGCCTCCCATTATTGATTTGGATGAGGATGAGGAGGATACTGAGCCTGCACCTGCTGAGACTTCTCCAGTCAGGCCCGCTAGGCGCAGGAGGCAGAGGGTTAGAGACAGAGCAGCACACCGACGGATTGATGACCTGACAGATCAGGTTATCGACACTTATGCTGCACTTTCTTTGGATATCCGGGAGATGCAGGAGCGGCAGCATCATCAGCACATGATGGCTCAGCTACAGTTCCAGCATGTCATGGGCTATCCCTATGACCCTACTTTGTACCCTTACATTCCACCACCACCACCGGATCAGGACTACTGAGGAGCTGCAGAGTTTTATTTATTATATTTTTATGCAGTTCGGCTCTTTATCCGGTGAGTCCTCCTTTCTTTCAGACTTTATTTATACCCACTGGGACAGTGTGTCTCAAGTATGGGGTAGTTGATGTATTATCTGACTTATTTGACTTATGATGTACCGGATATTTTCATATTTTGATAGCATGAATTATAGTCTATATTTTGGGGTTTGTTTGGACGTTTTATCTTTCATAATCTGCATGTTTGTATGTACATTATGTGATTTTACTACCATTTCATCTACCTTTGCGAGAATCGAGGTCTACACCTAGTTTCGTTGTAATTGCAGGTAATATGGTACGTTTTGCATCGAAAAGGAGCAAAAGGAGTCAAGAGTCATTTGGAGCTACATTGAGGAGCAAAAAGGAATCCTTCAGGAAGCATAGCCATGGATTAAAGATTTACTTTGGACCAGTTTTGAGAGATTCTACATTCAGTTATGAGTCACCTCGGTTGACCAGAGATTCATCTCGACCGAGGCGATCCAGAGACACCGACTCGACCGAGGCGAACACCTAGGACGCGGCGAGAATATTTTATTCTTGGCTGAGATCTTTTAAAATTGGAAAGTGATCTTATATTTTTGGGCTGAGCTTCTAGAAAGAAGGAGATATGCAGAATCATATATTTTACCTATTTTTATGGGAATATATCTTCTTAAGATTTCTTATCTTTGGAGGGTTATTTTTCCTATAAAAAGGGTTGGATTTTCCACAAATCCGATCATGCTTAGAGGCTGCATACACCACAAACATCCGCTTACAGTTAGAACATCCCGCTATCAGCGCAGCAGCCGCATCCTACTCCAATTTGGGAGATTCGAAGAACCTTTTTGAAGGTTGAAGGAAGATTTGAAGACTATAGCTTTATAGCTTTTTGGAGGGTTTTGTAAGATTGTCTTCAATTCCTTTCCTTGTTGTTTTGTCTTGTTGGATCATTATCCAAGGAACGATTTTTGTGTGATATTTGATTCAGTTATTGAAGTGTTTTCATTAAATTCTTCTTGTTCAAATATTCACCTTCTTCCCATATATTTAATACTTTCATTATGATGATGAGTGGCTAATTTCCTTGTGTGATTCTAGGGTGATTGGCTGAAGGTTGTGGGAAAAACGATGATAGAATGATCTTAATCACAGTAGGATCCTGAAAGTTCGAGTCTTTAACCTTAACCCTAAGCATCTCGTTCAGTCGATGAACATCTCGGCCGGGGTGGAAACTGGCTGACCGAGGTGGCTTATCCGATCCTTAACTGAGAGTTAATGTGTTAGAGTTTGCCAAATCCTATTCTTATTATACCTTTCTGGTTCAAAGCAAGCTTAGGATGAGACTTACCCGGTAATTCCTTAGTTTGTGTACCAACGATCATAAGTGTAGGTAATAAAGGCTTGTCCTTTATTGGGGTTTGAGTGTGCTTCCATCCCATCTTTGTGAGTTAGCCTGAGACTTACCCGGTAAAGGTTGATTCTATTCCCTTAGATGGTGTGTTAGTTTGAGGTTATAGTTCTTTATCTTGATTCCTTGAGACTTACCCGGTAATAGGAGTTACGGTTTAGGATTAGTGTGTAGTGAGACTTACCCGGTGATCTACTCCACTTTAGTAACACCTTCCCCACGCAAAAATCTCAGCTTTGTCCGCTTATCTATAGATCTTGAGTTGGAACCACAACTTGATGCTTTAATCCCTAGAATTGCATGTTTGCTTTATTGACTTCTTATTCATCTTTGATTGTGTTAAATTGCTCTTGTGGTTAGAATTGACATTAGCATACCGTATTGACTCTGTTTCACCGAGTCCCTGTGATCGACCCCTGGAATTTTCTTGCTTTTACTACGATTGACCCGTACACTGCGGGTTCGCATCCTTGTTTTAAGCTTAAGTCTAGGGTTATAAATTTAAAGCTTGCACACACCGTTTGGAGCGAACAAGTTTTTCTGCATGGAGGTATTCATGGATGATTTTTCTGTATATGGTTCCTCTTTTGATGATTGCCTATCTAACCTTTCTCTAGTGCTTAAAAGATGTGAAGACACTAACCTTGTTTTGAATTGGGAGAAGTGTCATTTTATGGTTAATGAAGGCATTGTGCTAGGACACCTCGTTTCTAATCGAGGTATTGAGGTCGATCGAGCTAAGATCGAGACTATTGAGAAACTCCCTCCTCCTTGTTCTGTTAAAGGTGTGAGGAGTTTTCTCGGGCATGCAGGTTTCTACAGGAGATTCATCAAGGACTTCTCCAAGATTTCTAAACCTCTAACTAACCTCTTGAATAAAGATGTTGTTTTTGAGTTTTCGCAGGAATGTCTTGATGCTTTTTACAGGATTAAGGAAGCGTTGGTCTCCGCTCCCATTATCCAACCTCCTGATTGGACCTTGCCCTTTGAGGTCATGTGTGACGCTAGCGATGTAGCCGTAGGAGCGGTGCTTGGGCAAAAGAAGGATGGACGGACCACCGCCATTTACTATGCTAGCAAGACGCTAGATGTAGCACAACGCAACTACGCTACCACTGAGAAGGAGTTATTGGCGGTTGTATATGCTTTCGAGAAGTTTCGTTCCTATCTAGTAGGGGCGAAAGTCATTGTCTACACCGACCACGCAGCCATTCGTTACTTGTTGGCTAAAAAAGATGCAAAGCCGCGCCTTATTCGATGGATTCTCTTGCTCCAGGAGTTTGACCTAGAGATCCGCGATAAGAAGGGATCCGAGAATTCAGTTGCGGACCACCTCAGCCGGCTACCGGAATCCTCCCGCGAGACGGATAGCCCACCCATAGACGATTCATTCCCCGACGAGCACCTGCACGTTCTGGAGCGTTTGATGGACTTACTTACTTCACCCCACGATGGAGGTGAAGTATGGGGTGAGGGAACCTCCTACCTCCTTTGAGACGCACTATGGTCCAGCTAGCGACCTTAAATCAAGCGCTTCTTGGGAGGCAACCCAAGGTATTGCTTTCTTTCCCGTTTTCTAGTCTAGTTTAGATAGTTTTTGTTTTTGCTTTGCTTTGCTTTGCTTTGTTTTTGGCGTTCTGGACAGATAACAGGAAGGAGCACTCCAGGAAAGGAAGAAGTTCGAGATTCTGAGAAGAAAGAGGCACCTCGGTCACTGTCAGAACACCTCGACCGAGTTGATTCTTGAAGCAACCGAGGCGACTAGGGTTTCTGCAGAACCGCCTCGGTCCGTACCACCTCGGTCCAGTCGAGACCATCTCGACCGAGGTGACAGCAGATCTCGCGACGGTATAAAAAGGAAAAATTACTTTTCACTTTTTTTACTTCGTTTCGACCGCGGCGCACAGAATCGCCTCGCTCCCTCATTTCTCGCTCGTTTTCGAAGATTTCCGCTTCCAAACCGAGATTAAAGAGTAGAGGAGTCGATTACTACAACAGATCTGCAAGAAATTTGAGCGATTCGACCAAAACGAGGTAAAAACGTTCGAAAACCTAACTCGTTCGTTTTCTGCTATTTGGGCTTTGGTTGCCCTTGTTTCTGTTGAGAAAAGGCATAAGTACCCCTTAGGAAGCAATTGTAGTGATTTTGGGGGGAAAAGAACTGAAAATCAGAGAATAGAAATCGACACTGCTACGCCTCGGTCCGGTCGAACTGCATCTCGACCGAGGTGATTTCTGAGGGTTGTCAGTCAACCGAGGTGGTCTGACAGAGTGTTAGTGAAAATGAGTTCAGATCGCCGATTAGCTTTGAGAGACAGATCCTCACCTTCCCCTTCTCCTTCTTCTTCCCGTCCCTACCGCCCGGTTATCCACGAGAGATGCCGGGTAGATTATGAGAGGATAGCGGGCCGTCCGGTTATCGCACCGCGATTTCTGGAGATATCCGCTTTTGACTGCCTAGGGTTAGAGGCTGACCTTAGGAGGATGATAGCTACAGTCGGGCTGGATCAGTTTTCTGAGATCCGAGCCCCAGCCTACATAGAGCCGACACTAGAGTTCGTCAGCTCCTTCTCCTACCTACCCACAGAGGGATCTGTGAAGTACCGGCTGATGAGCCGGAACTTCATAGTTCCATTAGAGATATTCAGAGAGATTTTCAGCTTTCCTACCCCTACAGCCGTAGACTTCCCCTCCCGATCCGTAGCTAGGGAGTTTTGGGGTCAGATAGCCCACATCACCACTCATGCAGACAGATGGCGCCCTGGTGATTCCAGGGAGAAGGTCATCTTCCACCCAGCTTTCAGACTCGCCCACCGGATATTCAGCGAGATGCTTCTGGCGCGTACTGAGACGCCCCAGAAGATCAGACAGGGGGAGCTATTTTCGCTGTACTGCATGGTCACGGGAGGATACCCGGACTTTGGCTTGCTCCTGGCAGAGGATCTGCACAGGATCAAGGCCAAAGGGAAGGGTGATATTTGCTGTGGAGGGCTAGTCACCCACATCGCCTCCTACCACGGGATGGATCTCAGTATCTGCACATTGGCGGCGGCTCCGAAGCCGCTGGGTCTGCAGGAGATGATCACGAGGCGGATTCTTGTTCCTCGTGGGTTGACTACTCCGTATGTTGCCATGCCTTGGGAGCGGACAGCGCCTCAGGGCATCAGATGGTCTGCACAGTTTTCGGTCTTCGACCCACATTTTTGGCAGACAGCATGGGTCCCGCTGATGGAGGACTACAGAGAGGGAGCAGCTGCTGCTGCTGCAGCTGCTGAGGAGGCTGAGGAGGCTGAGGAGGAGGACGATGATGACGAGACAGTTGATGAGAGAGGAGGCGGCGTCCCGATGGACACAGGGACAGATACAGCTGGGACGAGCGCGCCTCCCATTATTGATTTGGATGAGGATGAGGAGGATACTGAGCCTGCACCTGCTGCACCTCCCGTTAGATCTACTAGACGTCGGACACGCCGTCACAGAGATGCAGAGGCTCATCGTCGGATCGACGATTTGACAGAGCAGATGATAGACTCATATGCTGCCCTTACAGTAGACATGCATGAGAGGTTTGCCGCCCAGCGCCGACACCTTGACAGCTGGACTCAGCAGATGTTGGAGGGGCAGCACTATCAGCGTAGGATGATGGAGCTACAGTTCCAGCAGACTATGGGCTATCCATTCGATCCGACCCAGTATCCTTATGTACCACCACCACCACCACCGGATCAGGACTACTGAGGAGCTGCAGAGTTTTATTTATTATATTTTTATGCAGTTCGGCTCTTTATCCGGTGAGTCCTCCTTTCTTTCAGACTTTATTTATACCCACTAGGACAGTGTGTCTCAAGTATGGGGTAGTTGATGTATTATCTGACTTATTTGACTTATGATGTATTATTCGACTTATGATGTATCGGATATTTTCATATTTATGCTTCATTCTGCATTTATATGTTTATCTGAGATTGCATGCATACTTACAGGTTATTTGATTGAGAAAAACGTCGAAACCGAAAAAAAATGGTTTTAAAAAAAAAAATTTTTGACCTCGACCGGGACAGTTCTGGCAAAACGAGGTGTTTCACCTCGGTTGAATCAAGAACATCTCGACCGAGGTGGGTTAACTGAGAGTTTTCGAAAACGATTTTTGTGTTACTTATCTGGATATGATCTCAGTGAAGATCTTGTTTACTGACTGGTTTTAAATTCTTTATATGTTTGAAATGTTTTATGATATGTTTAAGTTGCTAAATGCTTTGTTTGAAATTATTGGCATGTTTAATACTTTATTTTTATCCAAATTATGTTGAATTTGAAGGTTGACACCGCAGCATAAGTTCTCTCACGTTCTTCTTGGAAAGACCAAGGCAATTCATTCTTCTTCTTCTTCTTCTTCTTCTTGATCATGCTTAGCCCCTCATATACATATTGCCTCCCTTTACCTATCCGGGAATTTGGAAGCAAGCGAAGTGGTGAAAGCAAGTCAAAAGTTGAGAAGTGGCTGAAAGTGAAAGTGTTAGAAAGCAATAATAGGTTTGGGGAAGTCAATCATGAAGATGAGTAACTCGGCACCATTCACATAGCCGGGTGTTTGTGTCTTGCCAAAGTCGGATTGAGCGATATTCCTAACGGGTCATGGTATGTGCATCAAGGGTTTGACGCATCTCAAGAAATTGATGATTGCAGATTTCCTAGGCTTCGGTTATTGTGCACCTCTGTCCATGCATCCCAAAAAGTAAAGTAAAAAGAAAAAAAGTGTGAAATAAGCAAAGCTTATTGGTGGAAGATGTTGCAAGTCAAAGTGAAAGTGAAGTTCATCCTTTTCCCGGATTCTAGCACCACATTACCTTACATTCATCCCTACCCTACACGTTTCTTGACCTTTTCTTTTGGGAAGCCCTTGAGACCTTGAGCTTGTTGATTGACTTAGCGGTTTAAATCGGATTATACATGATTAATTTTGATAATTATGATTTATTATGCATTCTATGATTTTATGCAAAGATGAACAACTTTCCTATATTTATAAAATGTTTTGATCATATTGAGTTTTTAATTTCCAGGAAGTACTCTCTTAGAGTGATCTATGATAATTGCACACCATAAAAATATTTTTGAAAGACTTTTCATTGATTTTCTTGACTTATAATCCATTCTATCTTGATTTCTATATGAGGAACTTGCTTAGGGACAAGCAAGGGCTAAGTATGGGGTATTTTGATAGCATGAATTATAGTCTATATTTTGGGGTTTGTTTGGACGTTTTATCTTTCATAATCTGCATGTTTGTATGTACATTATGTGATTTTACTACCATTTCATCTACCTTTGCGAGAATCGAGGTCTACACCTAGTTTCGTTGTAATTGCAGGTAATATGGTACGTATTGCATCAAAAAGGAGCAAAAGGAGTCAAGAGTCATTTGGAGCTACATTCAGGAAGCACAACCATGGATTAAAGATTTACTTTGGACCAGTTTTGAGAGATTCTATATTCAGTTATGAGTCACCTCGGTTGACCAGAGATTCATCTCGACCGAGGCGATCCAGAGACGCCGACTCGACCGAGGCGAACACCTAGGACGCGGCGAGAATATTTTATTCTTGGCTGAGATCTTTTAAAATTGGAAAGTGATCTTATATTTTTGGGCTGAGCTTCTGGAAGGAAGGAGATATGCAGAATCATATATTTTACCTATTTTTATGGGAATATATCTTCTTAAGATTTATTATCTTTGGAGGTTTATTTTTCCTATAAAAAGGGTCGGATTTCCCATAATTCCGACATCCGCTTACAGCTGGAAACCTCGCATACAAGCGCAGCAGCCGCATCCTACTCCAAGTTGGGAGTTGTTGAAGAACCTTTTTGAAGGTTGAAGGAAGATTGAAGACTATAGCTTTATAGCTTTTTGGAGGGTTTTGTAAGATTGTCTTCAATTCCTTTCCTTGTTGTCTTGTCTTGTTGGATTATTATCCAAGGAACGATTTTGTGTGATATTTGATTCAGTTATTGAAGTGTTTTCATTAAATTCTTCTTTGTTCAAATATTCACCTTCTTCCCATATATCTTAATACTTTCATTATGATGATGAGTGGCTAATTTCCTTGTGTGATTCTAGGGTGATTGGCTGAAGGTTGTGGGAAAAACAATGATAGAATAATCTTAGATTCCAGTAGGATCCTGAAAGTTCGAGTCTTTAACCTTAACCCTAAGCACCTCGTTCGGTTGATGAACATCTCGGCCGGGGTGGAATTCTTCTGACCGAGGTGACTTACCCGATCCTAAACTGAGAGTTAAGTGTTAGAGTTTGCCAAATCCTATTCTTATTACACCTTTCTGGTTCAAAGCAAGCTTAGGATGAGACTTACCCGGTAATTCCTTAGTTTGTGTACCAACGATCATAAGTGTAGGTAATAAAGGCTTGTCCTTTATTGGAGTTTGAGTGTGCTTCCATCCCATCTTTGTGAGTTAGCCTGAGACTTACCCGGTAAAGGTTGATTCTATTCCCTTAGATGGTGTGTTAGTTTGAGGTTATAGTTCTTTAGCTTAATTCCTTGAGACTTACCCGGTAATAGGAGTTACGGTTTAGGATTAGTGTGTAGTGAGACTTACCCGGTGATCTACTCCACTTTAGCAACACCTTCCCCATGCAAAAATCTCAGCTTTGTCCGCTTATCTATAGATCTTGAGTTGGAACCACAACTAGATGCTTTAATCCCTAGAATTACATGTTTGTTTTATTTGACATCTTATTCATCTTTGATTGTATTACTTGCTCTTGTGGTTAGCATTGACATTAGCAAACTGTACTGGACTTTGTTTCACCAAGTCCCTGTGATCGACCCCTGGAATTTTCTTGCTTTTACTACGATTGACCCGTACACTGCGGGTTCGCATCCTTGTTTTAAGCTTAAGTCTAGGGTTATAAATTTAAAGCTTGCACACACCGTTTGGAGCGAACAAGTTTTTGGCGCCGTTGTCGGGGACTTGGTCTAGACCGAGCCGGTTGCGGTTTGCTTTCGGGGCACTTGCCCCTGTTGCTACTAACTACTCTTTCTATGAGTTTTGTAGTTTTCAGGATTTCCGATGACTACATTTGATCCAGCCTGGATAGCAAGGCAAAGTGCTAGGGCGGACCATTATGAATACTTGGAGGAGAAGTACTCCTTCTATTGGTTCAGCAATGAATGGGAAAGAGAAGAGGTCATTCAGCGTGAACTTGCGATATGGGATGAGAAGAATGTCCCTAAAAACATTTATGAGCAACCTTTTGAAGACTCTCTCGAATCAAGATTGGAGAAGTTGATGAAGAAGGTGGAGGAGCTCAAGGAAAGCACCCTATCCTATGCTAAGCCGAAAGAGGAGCATAAGGAAGTGTTGCACGTTCCAAGCATTCCTCTTGTTGAACCGGAAGTTTCTCCTGAAGCTTTTGTGGAAGCGGAGGATATGGAAGATCTCGATCCAACTGCCGAGACCTCGGCCGAGGTGTCAGAGATCTCGACCGAGATGGAAGAAGAATTTGTAGAACTGCAAGATGCAGCAAACCCTGACCAAATTACTGAGACTGTGGTCAAGGTGGAGGAAAGGAATGCACCGGAAAGTTGGAGGTCTCTTCCGAAAGAACCTCCTAAAATCAAGATGAAGTCTTCCTTGAAATTGTTGGAAGAAGAAGCTCCTTGGATTATAAGGAGTGGAGTTAGCAAGCACTTCACCGTTAAGGCAATGAAGTGTCTTTTGTTCAAGTATGGGGTCCCTCGCATGCTAAGGACCTTGTACCATCCCCAAGCTATAGAAGGGGAAGCTACTAGGATTCTCGAGAAGCTGTTTTCTCGATCAAGGAAAGGATGGGATGAAAGACTGAGTTATGTCCCATGGACAAAGAGGAAGACCGGTAGGATTCCGGTGAGAACCAAATCGTACAAGCTTGTACGTAGGAAATCCTACCATTTGCCGGTGAAATTAGGAACCGGAACCTTTTTGGAAGAATTTTATGATGGATGTGATGAGCACTCCATGGTGTTCAAGGTACATTGAGTAATTCTATGGAGAAGGGTCCAGCTAGCGACCTTAAATCAAGCGCTTCTTGGGAGGCAACCCAAGGTATTGCTTTCTTTCCCATTTTCTAGTCTAGTTTAGATAGTTTTTGTTTTTGCTTTCCTCTAGACAACAACCAGGTATTCCAAAAGGAAGGATCACAATTCAGGAGCTACAGTGGAAGAACAAAATTTCGAGAAGTTGAGGAAACGAGCTTTACTGAGATACATCTCGGGTACTGTCAGAACACCTCGACCGAGATGTACTTCGCCAACCGAGATGGTCTTATCTGGGAGCTGTTTCTTACTTCTTCATGCAGTTTAGCTATGTTCGGTGAGTATCCTGTCCTTAGACTTATTCTGATCCACTAGGACAGTGTGTCTCAAGTATGGGGTAGTTGATGTATTATCTGACTTATTTGACTTATGATGTATTATTCGACTTATGATGTATCGGATATTTTCATATTTATGCTTCATTCTGCATTTATATGTTTATCTGAGATTGCATGCATACTTACAGGTTATTTGATTGAGAAAAACGTCGAAACCGAAAAAAAATGGTTTTAAAAAAAAAAATTTTTGACCTCGACCGGGACAGTTCTGGCAAAACGAGGTGTTTCACCTCGGTTGAATCAAGAACATCTCGACCGAGGTGGGTTAACTGAGAGTTTTCGAAAACGATTTTTGTGTTACTTATCTGGATATGATCTCAGTGAAGATCTTGTTTACTGACTGGTTTTAAATTCTTTATATGTTTGAAATGTTTTATGATATGTTTAAGTTGCTAAATGCTTTGTTTGAAATTATTGGCATGTTTAATACTTTATTTTTATCCAAATTATGTTGAATTTGAAGGTTGACACCGCAGCATAAGTTCTCTCACGTTCTTCTTGGAAAGACCAAGGCAATTCATTCTTCTTCTTCTTCTTCTTCTTCTTGATCATGCTTAGCCCCTCATATACATATTGCCTCCCTTTACCTATCCGGGAATTTGGAAGCAAGCGAAGTGGTGAAAGCAAGTCAAAAGTTGAGAAGTGGCTGAAAGTGAAAGTGTTAGAAAGCAATAATAGGTTTGGGGAAGTCAATCATGAAGATGAGTAACTCGGCACCATTCACATAGCCGGGTGTTTGTGTCTTGCCAAAGTCGGATTGAGCGATATTCCTAACGGGTCATGGTATGTGCATCAAGGGTTTGACGCATCTCGAGAAATTGATGATTGCGGATTTCCTAGGCTTCGGTTATTGTGCACCTCTATCCATGCATCCCAAAAAGTAAAGTAAAAGAGAAAAAAGTGTGAAATAAGCAAAGCTTATTGGTGGAAGATGTTGCAAGTCAAAGTGAAAGTGAAGTTCATCCTTTTCCCGGATTCTAGCACCACATTACCTTACATACATCCCTACCCTACACGTTTCTTGACCTTTTCTTTTGGGAAGCCCTTGAGACCTTGAGCTTGTTGATTGACTTAGCGGTTTAAATCGGATTATACATGATTAATTTTGATAATTATGATTTATTATGCATTCTATGATTTTATGCAAAGATGAACAACTTTCCTATATTTATAAAATGTTTTGATCATATTGAGTTTTTAATTTCCAGGAAGTACTCTCTTAGAGTGATCTATGATAATTCCACACCATAAAAATGTTTTTGAAGGACTTTTCATTGATTTTCTTGACTTATAATCCATTCTATCTTAATTTCTATATGAGGAACTTGCTTAGGGACAAGCAAGGGCTAAGTATGGGGTATTTTGATAGCATGAATTATAGTCTATATTTTGGGGTTTGTTTGGACGTTTTATCTTTCATAATCTGCATGTTTGTATGTACATTATGTGATTTTACTACCATTTCATCTACCTTTGCGAGAATCAAGGTCTACACCTAGTTTCGTTGTAATTGCAGGTAATATGGTACGTATTGCATCAAAAAGGAGCAAAAGGAGTCAAGAGTCATTTGGAGCTACATTCAGGAAGCACAACCATGGATTAAAGATTTACTTTGGACCAGTTTTGAGAGATTCTACACTCAGTTATGATCACCTCGGTTGCCCAGAGATTCATCTCGACCGAGGCGATCCAGAGACACCGACTCGACCGAGGCGAACACCTAGGACGCGGCGAGAATATTTTATTTTTGGCCTGAGCTTCTAGAAGGAAGGAGATATACAGAATCATATATTTTACCTATTTTTATGGGAATATATCTTCTTAAGATTTATTATCTTTGGAGGTTTATTTTTCCTATAAAAAGGATTGGATTTTCCACAAATCCGATCATGCTTAGAGGCTGCATACACCGCATACGATCTCGATTACAGCAAAGAATACGCAGCAGCCGCATCATACTCCAATTTGGGAGAGAGTTGAAGAACCTTTTTGAAGGTTGAAGGAAGATTTGAAGACTATAGCTTTATAGCTTTTTGGAGGGTTTTGTAAGATTGTCTTCAATTCCTTTCCTTGATTGTCTTGTCTTGTTGGATTATTATCCAAGGAACGATTTTTGTGTGATATTTGATTCAGTTATTGAAGTATTTTCATTAAATTCTTCTTTGTTCAAATATTCACCTTCTTCCCATATATTTAATACTTTCATTATGATGATGAGTGGCTAATTTCCTTGTGTGATTCTAGGGTGATTGGCTGAAGGTTGTGGGAAAAACAATGATAGAATGATCTTAATCACAGTAGGATCCTGAAAGTTCGAGTCTTTAACCTTAACCCTAAGCATCTCGTTCAGTCGATGAACATCTCGGCCGGGGTGGAAACTGGCTGACCGAGGTGGCTTATCCGATCCTTAACTGAGAGTTAATGTGTTAGAGTTTGCCAAATCCTATTCTTATTATACCTTTCTGGTTCAAAGCAAGCTTAGGATGAGACTTACCCGGTAATTCCTTAGTTTGTATACCAACGATCATAAGTGTAGGTAATAAAGGCTTGTCCTTTATTGGGGTTTGAGTGTGCTTCCATCCCATCTTTGTGAGTTAGCTTGAGACTTACCCGGTAATAGGAGTTACGGTTTGGGATTAGTGTGTAGTGAGACTTACCCGGTGATCTACTCCACTTTAGAAACACCTTCCCCATGCAAAAACCTCAGCTTTGTCCGCTTATCTATAGATCTTGAGTTGGAACCACAACTAGATGCTTTAATCCCTAGAATTGCATGTTTGCTTATTTGACATCTTATTCATCTTTGATTGTATACTTGCTCTTGTGGTTAGCATTAACACTAGCATACCGTATTGGACTTTGTTTCACTAAGTCCCTGTGATCGACCCCTGGAATTTTCTTGCTTTTACTACGATTGACCCGTACACTGCGGGTTCGCATCCTTGTTTTAAGCTTAAGTCTAGGGTTATAAATATATATATATATATATATATATATATATATATATATATATATATATATATATATATATATATATATATATATATATATATATATATATATATATATATATATATATATATATATATATATATATATATATATATATATATATCCTTCAATTATGAATTGACTTTTCAAGCATAAATAACTAATTTCCTTCAATATTACAAACCTAATTTTCATGACTCTACGGCGCTCCATCAATTTTGTTCCACTTAATCCCTCTTTTATGGCCACATATCGATCCACAAACATGTACTTGTTTTGAGTGTCTAACTAATTAGTATCTTCAATATTTGTTAAATGATTTTATCTTTTTAGTTGAAATTGAATATTATTAATAAAATTTATATTTTATGATTATCCAAGAGGTTGGTCATATATTTATGAAATATAAAATTTGTTGTACAATATTTTAATGCCTAAATATAATAAACATAGTTTATTTTATATTTGTATTGATAAAGAGTCGGAAGAAAAAATATATGTTTGAATTACTATTTAGTTTTCGATAAACTTATACTTCTAAACTAGTTCATATGCCGCACTTTGTGCGGGTATCTTTATATATTTGAACTTTTTTAGAATAAAATGTTGTCATCAATTTTAAAAAACATATTTACTTTTATCAAAAATTGTGTTACAGATTTTTAAAAGATTGCAAAAAAATAATAAAATTACGTTAAAAAATTGCTTAAACAATAACTAAATTGCATTAAAAATTGCGTAAAAAATAGATTTTACTAATTTACCGATATTAAAATCTGATTTCAAAAACCGATTTTTTAAAATATTGCGTGACAGATTTTAAAAGATTGCATAAAAATTAATAAAAGGTTCACAAATCTTATTAAAATTAATTAAAAAAGATTTAATATTTAGTGACAGAAACACTTTTTTAAAAACGTTTTTTTGTCACGATTTGGATTTTTTTAAAAACATTTTTAGGAACAATAAGCAAAATATCCAAAAAAATTTTTGATTTTTTTTACAAAATTTAAAAAGATTTTTTAAAGCTAACTAATTACATATTGTTTAGATAATTCGAAATTTTTCTCGACTAACTAATTAAGTATTATTTTAAACTAACTAATTAGATATTATTATATTAGATCTAGTTACAAAAAATATTTTTTTTTAGATATTGAGATAGTAAAAAAAGATTTATTGGGTTAATCCGTGATTTAGTAAGATGTTTAATCCGATAAAAACCGTGGGGCGCCATGTCAACATTAGTGTAGTGTACTTCAGCAAAGTATTTAATTTTTGTACCTTCGAATATGAATAAAAAAGCAAATAAAAATAACTATTCCGAATATTTAAAAAATTTTCAAAATCATATTTAAATTAAAAAATGTAATAATAAAACAACGAATTTTGATAAAAAAAGTGTAGCGTCAAATCTGAATAAAAAAGCAAAAAAAATAAAATCAGATTATGATCAAAGTGATATAAATACGTAATATAAAAAAATAAAATTATTTCTAAGATTTATTTTACTTTTTATTAATATCGGATGAAATTTTAATGAATTTGTTTTTTTTTACACAAAAGATAAAAATAAATTTAAAAATTATTTTTTAAGATTTATATTACATTTTTTATTAAAATCATAGATTTTTAAACGT
>BSUD01000002.1:31875654-32125563 GCA_033239045.1 Fagopyrum esculentum | reverse complement strand
TCTTAAAATAAAATTAAAAAAATCGAATTTGAATTGAAAAACCGTAATATTAATACAACGAATTTTAATAAAAAAAAAAAGTGTAACGTCTTATCTGAATAAAAAGGAAAAAAAATTATCTTGGAATCTGAATAAAAAAACAAAATCAATCTAACAAATCTGAATGAGAAAGCAAAGTAATATTGTAAAAAATCAAAAAATTTTGTCTTTACAGTAGACATAACTAAAGATCATAAGAGATAATTCTTAACCAAAAACCTCACAAGTTTGTTAAAATAAAACCTAAAAACGTATCTTTGCAATTGAAGTAAGTTGTTTTGTTATAATATATTTATACCTTGAAATATGAATGAAAAAGAAAATAAAATTAACTATTCTGAATATCTTAAAAAATTATAAAAATCGAATTTGAATTAAAAAAGCAAAATATTAAAACCAACAAATTTTAATAAAAAAAATGTAACAAAAGATCAAAAAGCTTATGCAAACCATAACTTTTTCCCTTGGAGTATGAGTAAAAAAAACAAAATCAATCTAGCAAATCTGAATTAGAATAAAAAAAATTTTAAAAAAAATTCAAGGTTTACAGTAGACATGAGAGGTGCAAGGAGAAATTAATACAATTCTAACGCATCTTAATTTTTCATAACTAATGATCATAATAGGAAAACTAAATAGAGAGCAAGTTGTTGAAACAATAGTTCTTGAAAACAAATCACGGAATGAATAAACGATAGCAAACCGAATGTCATGATTGATAATTCGTATAAAAAAAAGAAATGATTGTAAGGGTAACAACGTAGGTAATAACCTGAAAATTCAGACAAAGCAACTTTGAAATATCTGATCTTCAAATTATCACAACCTTAAAAAATGATCAATATTAGAAAACAAAGCTGAATGGAACATGATGGGATATTATTTACAGATATAGCGTGAGACATAAAACGCGGAGAAGAAGTAAAACATACATGAGAAGTTTAGGTTTTATGACCAGCCATGGTGCAATCAGTAGATATTATTAGATTTATTAGATTTTGATATTTATTAGTTGATAAAACGTACCGGAGAAGTCTAAAACGTGATATACTTAACTTATTTCGGATTAATTTTTGTAAAGATTAGTTAAAAAAGATTTTTTTTAAAGATTTTGTTTTAGTAAAAAAAAGATTTATTGACTTAATTCATGATTTAGTAAAAGGTTTAATTCGAAAAAAGTTATGGGACGCCACATCAACATTAGTGTACTTTAGTAGAGTATATAAATATCAAATATCTTATCATAAATATTTTTGTATACTTAACATATTATACATTTATCTACATATGAAAAACATACTACGGGTGCGTTCGACAACATTTTTTTTACGGAATTATTAGAAGTTTATTGTACTCAAATTATTTTGGTATTATTTTGAAACAAAAAAAATCAGCAAGTAGATTATGATGAGAGATTATTGAAAATTTTCACCCCTCAAAATAATCGGTGGTTGCTGCCGAACGGACCCTACACGTTGTCGTGTACGGCAGTGTACGGTGAAAGTCTCTTTGTTATTTAAAGTTTATATTTTAAATATAAATAATAAGATATGAGTTTAATATCACATAATCATAACAAGAAAAAAAATAGATTTTTATATTTTCATTATTTTAAAAAGTAATTTTAAAATAAAATTATCCATATCCACCAAATAAATTTGGAATGCATTAATATAAAATTTGATTGAATCCGGTCTATCTTAGATGAATTTTAAAAACATTATATCTATGTAACGAAAATTCAGACATGTATGAACAACATATGTAGTTACCCAAATATGCACGATCCACATGAGATCTGCGTAAACCCAAACAAATTAAATCCAAAAGCTGAATGAACCCGTAAGGAATTGATTGGTGTGCCCGTTTTAACCCGTAACCCGTAATAAACATTAACCTGATTTGACCCGACCAAACACTCATGACAAACGTGTTGTACTGAAAAATGATCCAACCTGAATATCTCGAATCCGAGATGATCCGACCGACGTCTATCAAAATGACCCGGTTAACACCTCTAACCTAATGTCTAGTAGGATTGTGGATTAATCGAAGTTGAAGGTTTGTTGTCCAAAGATGAATGAGCGATATGTTAGCCGTAACGTAAGGAACAATTATCTAGTTTAAGATTATGCAATATAAAAGAGCATATGCATGATCGAGAAAGAAAAATAAAAAGGAAAAGACACGTGTCATTTCCACGGCATCCAGACTACATGCACACTAGATACAAAAATCTTAATCCTCATAATTTGGGGATCGGAATAACAGATAAAAAGCTGAAACTCCCATTGAGAAGTGTGCCATTGAAATCTTGACATTAATCCTAACTACCTTCTCCTCACCTTCTTCTTCTTCTTCTTCATCACTTGTATTGGAAACATACCAAGTCTTTTTGATTGGATTGTTGGAATCAACCAAATAAATATCGATACCCTGTATTTTTAAACTCTGACATCTAATAACCCCAACCCAATTAGGTCTTAAATGCTGTAAGAATCTTTCCTTTTTTTAGTGGGAAACATTGATACGAGATATATGCTTTTAAGTAGGGTATTTAAGAGGAAGAGCTGGCGATTCCAAGTAAATCAGTGGAGCCTGATGATGAGATAACCACACTTCTTCTTGCCGCACAACACAGACAACAAACAACAGGAAACCTCACAATGGAGGGTTTACCCACTGAATCGCAAACCTCTAAGGTCTCCACCAATGGCGCTTCTAATGATGTTCAAGTCCCTGATACTGCCCATCAGATTAGTAGTGGTCTGTCTTCTTCTCTTCTCCAATTCCAATTTTTAGGGATTCATCCGTGAAATAGTAGAGATTTCAATATTGGGGGAATTCATCTTGTTGTTTGGTATTTGCAGATTCATGGTTTCAGGTTGGTTTTGTTCTGACAACTGGGGTTAACAGTGCCTATGTATTGGGATACTCTGGGACAATCATGGTTCCTCTCGGATGGTTCGGCGGAGTTATCGGATTATTAGCTGCAACCGCAATCTCTCTTTACGCCAACTGCCTTGTCGCCAAGCTCCATGAGTATGGCGGCAGGAGGCACATCAGATACCGAGACCTTGCTGGATTCATATATGGTAAATCAATTCGGTCACAACAAAAGTAAGCATTTCTTGTTAGTTTGCTGAATTTCTGGATTTTTTGTCTGTCAGGTAAGAAAGCTTATTCTTTAACCTGGGCACTGCAATACATAAATCTATTCATGATCAACACCGGCTTCATTATTCTGGCTGGTTCAGCTCTCAAGGTAAATAGATATGGTGATGCTACTGATATTGAGGATTTTGATGTTCTTTAAAATTGGGACTGTTATTTGTATACAGGCGACTTATGTCTTGTTCAGGGATGATGGCGCCTTGAAGCTTCCCTACTGCATAGCCATCGCTGGATTTGTTTGCTTCTTATTTGCTCTTGGAACACCCCATTTGTCTGCCTTAGGAATCTGGCTTGGATTTTCCACGTTCTTCAGCCTCGTGTATATCATCATAGCCTTTGTTCTCTCCCTACATGATGGTATCTTACGAGTTCAGTTTGAGATTGATCCATAACCCACACTCTTTGACTATAATTTATCAGTTAGAATTTCAATTTGATAAAGGTTTATGATGTTTTGTTGTAAACTTATAGGAGTTAAGTCCCCACCGCGAGATTATAGCATTCCCGGAACAAAAATCAGTAGAATCTTTACAACTGTTGGTGCAGCTGCAAATCTGGTGTTTGCATTCAACACAGGAATGCTTCCTGAGATTCAGGTAATGAAGATTGATGGTTTTCAGCTCAAAGTTTGAACCAAACCCTTTGATTGATTTTGTCGAATTGTAAACAGGCAACGGTTAGAAAACCTGTGGTTGGGAACATGCTGAAAGCCCTGACCTTCCAGTTCTCAGCTGGTGTTCTGCCTATGTACGCGGTTACGTTTGTAGGATACTGGGCCTACGGATCAACAACGCCAACGTATCTCCTTAACGGCGTCTCTGGACCCGTTTGGCTGAAAGCATTGGCAAATATAACTGCATTTCTGCAAACAGTGATCGCTTTACATGTCCGTAAACTTAATCCCTGTACTCCTGAATGATGCTGGAGCCGGACCTAACACGCAATCAATCGCTCCTTTTGCAGATATTTGCGAGCCCAATGTACGAGTACATGGACACAAGATTCGGGATCAAGGGGAGCGCATTAGCTCCAAGAAACATGTCGTTCAGGATAATGATGAGAGGCGGATACCTGGCTCTAAACACGTTGGTTTCGGCAATGCTGCCTTTCCTAGGTGACTTCATGAGCTTGACGGGCGCAGTGAGCACATTTCCTCTAACGTTCATCCTGGCGAACCACATGTACTTGGTGGCTAAGCACGACAAGCTGTCGTCGCTGCAGAAAGTGTGGCATTGGATTAACGTATTCTTCTTCGGATTCATGTCGGTCTCCGCAGCCATCTCGGCTCTAAGGCTCATTGGTGTGGACTCCAAAACCTACCATTTATTTGCTGATTTATAGGGAGCAAATGGGAGGGAATAAAGAGTGGCCAGTTTGAAATCCAAATGAGATAATTGTACTCTGTTTCTTCAGCTTGTAACTAACAAATATCCATCAGTTTGGTAAATTGTATTTGCTTCTCAGTCGAGTGTTGAAAATTACGTCTTTTGTTGCTTGCAGGCTGCGACTTGCACTTGTTTATATAATATTGAATGTACTTATTAGTTTGTCTTAATCAAGTCAAAAGTATATAAAACATGATTGGACCAAATAAAGTTTATAAAAGGTGTCCGACAAAAAAATTAAGTTGGTCAGTAGGGATTTGTGATAGTTTATGTAATTATTGTAAATATAAGGTGCCCTTACGTAATTATGTGAACTCCGCTTGTTATTAATATGAGCCGTCTAATGACGGAAACCCTAAGGGGAATTCATTCTATTCTCACACGGTATCAGACTTATCGTTCCTTTAATCTCTTCCGCTCTTCTCTAAACACGTTCTCCTTCAAACACGTTCTTCGATGGCCGCCGAACGGAAACATTCATTCCATTCTGCCCTTGGGATCTCCAACATCAACAACAACATCACCCTTGTCCTTGACCATGACACCCAATATGCGTCTTGGGTTACCTTTTTCGCGTTACTGCAAAAGCGCACAACGTTCTTGATCATATCGATGCGAAGGTTCCCAAACCAACAGATATTGATGATTCATTATGGCTTCAAGTAGACGTTGCGGTTCTCCAATGGATTTACAGTACCGTTTCCCGGGATATTCTATTGCAAATCCTTGATTCTGATGATACTGCACTTCAGGCATGAAATCGAGTACAAGACATTTTTCAAGATAACAAAAACACTCGAGCCGTCTACCTCGAACACGAGTTCTCGAATTGTAAGTTATCTGGTTTTTCATCAATTAAAGCCTATTGTCTTCAACTCAAGTCCTTGGCAGACCAACACAAAGGAGTTGACTCACCGGTTCCTGACACCTGTCTCGTCCTTCAACTGATTTCGGGTTTACCTGCTGAATACAACGCTGCTGCGAGTTTTATTCACCAAACAGATCCTCTTCCGAGTTTCACAAAGGATCGATCTCAATTGTTACTTGAAGAAACTCGAATGTCGTCGCAATCAAAATCCGTGTCTTCTACTGCCCTCACTGCAGCTGGATCAACGAATTCCACTCCGGCCACCGGCTCGCCGTCGCCACTGTCGACCACAACTCCAAAACCGCCGACTGGGTGGCGTGGTCGCAGCCGGAAAAGTCGCAACCGGACCTCCAACAACAGCGGCTCGCAGACCCAACAGCGCTTCGTGTTCAGGAAGCCGTTCGGTTGGATTCCTGTGCAGCCCAACGGAAACCCTAATGGGCCTTCTCCCCCTGCCTGGTATCCGGCCCAGTTCCCTGCACCTCCAGCCCGGCCCCCTTTTCCTTATCCTCAACAAGGCATTCTTGGGCCGGCTCTTCCACAGTCTTCTGCGCATGCCCATATGGCTTTAGACTTCCAGGCCACTACACTAGATCACTCATTTGCTACTATGTCCCTCAATCTGACGGATAATTATTGGTATATGAACCCGGGTGCAACATCCCATATGACGAATAATTCAGGTTCTCTCTCGTCTTTTTCTCATAATGGTTTAAAAAATTCGATAATTGTTGGGAATGGAATGCGTATTTCTTCTATAGGTCTTGGAGAAACCACCCTACAAACCGACAACCACCCCCTCCGATTATCCAATGTCCTCATAGCACCCCAAATTGTCAAAAACTTAGTATTTGTTCGTCGTTTTACCATTGATAACAATGCTTCTGTGGAGTTTGACCCTTTTGGTTTTTCTATGAAGGATTTACAAACGGGGACAACTCGTTTGAGGTGTAATAGTTCCAGGGAACTCTATCCTGTCAGTCGTCCCTCTACCTGCTCCCATCAAGCCCTTTCAGTCGAGTCATCTAGTCTTTGGCATGCACGTCTTGGCCATCCTAGCGCGCCTATTTTGATTTTTCTTAGGAATACTTCTTTTTTAAAGTGTACCAAACAAACCTCGTTTCCTCTTTGTCATGCTTGTCAATTAGGAAAATATCATAGGTTGCCGTTTGAACGCTCACAAACTAGTTCTTTTGCACCTTTTGATATCATTCATAGTGATCTTTGGACCTCTCCTATCCCTAGTAGGGAAGGTTTTAAATATTACTTGCTTTTTCTTGATGATTTCACACATTACTTATGTATTTTTCCGATCAAGTTTAAATCTCAAGTCTTTGATCTCTTCGTGCAATTTCATCAACTAGTCAAAATACAATTTCAATACCATATTAAAAGCTTTCAGTGTGACATGGGCCGTGAATTTAACAACAGTAACTTTCACAAGTTTTTGGTTGATCATGGCATCGTTTTTCGATTTTCATGTCCTCACACCTCCCCTCAAAATGGCAAAGCCGAACGTATCATCCGGACGATCAACAATATGATGCGTCCCTTGTGTTTCATGCCTCTCTTACCGTGTCTTTTTGGCCTCATGCCGTGGAAACTACTTGTTATCTTCTTAACATTCTTCTCTCGGTCTCTATTCAAAATAAATCTCCCACCCAATTGTTGTACCTTACAACACCTTCTCTCAACCATCTCCGAGTCTTTGGTTGCCTTTGCTACCCAAATCAAAGCGCTACTATCTCTCACAAACTTCAACACCGCACAACACCGTGTGTGTTCCTTGGGTACCCAACCCATCATAGGGGTTACAAGTGTCTAGATAGAACCACAAATAAAATCATCATTTCTATTCATGTCACCTTCGACGAGAGCATTTTTCCGTTTGTTACTCCGTCCTGAGTCTCCCCGGAATTGTCGATCCATACAAATGATGATCCATATTCTAAGTATATTTTTGACTTTATTCACACAACTGATACTTCAGCCCAACGGAATAACCGGCCCAGCTCCATTTTCTCATCCCTTGCTGGCCCATTTACGCTCTCCAGCACTGACCCACTGCAGCCTATCCCACCGGCCCAGCGCTCTCCTGCTTCTCCCTCCCACTGCAGTAGTAGTCTTCCCATCGGGCCCAATGCCTCTTCCCCATCCTCCTCTCCGGCCCAACTTCCTACTGAGAACACAATAGCAACCCCATTCTCTTTTTCCCTGTCCCACATCGCCTAGCTACTGTTCCCAGCCCATCCGACCACTCCTTAAATGAGCCAGCTCCACCTCCTCAGCCCACATCACTATCGGACCGGCCTCACACCCCCAGTCAATCCGGTATTGTGAAACCAAAACCGATTTTTGACTTATCTATTTCGACCGCTTCTTTATCCCCTATTCCCAAATCGCACAATATAGCCCTTCAAGACCCGTATTGGACCGCTGCCATGCTTGATGAATATCGAGCCCTTATGCGGAATAAGACTTGAGTCTTGAAACCTCGTCTTACGGATGCTAACATTGTGCGATGCATGTGGATTTTTAAGCATAAGTACAGGTCCGATGGTTCCCTGGAGCGATACAAGGCCCGTTTAGTTGCTAACGGTTGTTCTCAACAGGTTGAAATTGAGTGAGATGAGACTTTCAGTCCTGTGGTTAAGCCAGCAGCCATCCGTATGGTTCTTAGCATTGCAGTATCCCGCTCTTGGTCCATTCATTAGTTGGATGTTCAAAATGCTTTCCTTCACTGGTATCAGAGCCGTAGAGAAACATATAGAATTTGATACAATAGAGTTTTAACAATAGAGTTTTAAAATTTTGGTTCACGTCATTATATGTATAGTTTTCAACCTTTTAAAAACATCTTTTTGTTGGGTTAATTCATAGTTAATTGGGCTACTAAGTATGTGGTAATGACGTTTGGTTACAATTTGATACAAGCTGTAGAGAAACATATAGAATTAGGGTGTTTGAATCATTGTGAAAAGTAAAGAGATTTCTAGATTAGCGAGTGTCACGCTAAGATTGTGTGTTGCACGCAATAAGCTTTAAATTTATACTCGTTATATTTCTCCTAACTCTTAGCGAACCCGTAGTGTACGGGACGTTTGTAGTAGGGATAGTATTCCGAGGTCGAACACAAAGACTAAGGTGAGATTGATTCGATTAGTGATTAAGTTTAGTGAAGATCGAGGTTAAGGAAAAGGGAAAGAAATAAAGAAATGAAAATCTCAATGTTTTTGGTGGGTTTTTCGGTGATCAATCAAGGATCACAAATCATGCGAAATAAGCAATCAACTAAGCTATCAAATCAACACGAACAAACAAGCTAAAACAAGATACGAGATCAAAGAGAGAAAAGCGGATTCTAGGGGTTGGAAATTCCGGTTATGGCATAGGACTCAAGCTTTCTAATCATTCCTTGGATTAACTATGATATGTTGGGAGTGAGTGTTTTTAGATTGGGATCAATCACCGGGTAGGTCTCATGGTCCACTAGTCCGTTCCTAAGGTCTCATCACCGGGTAAGTCTCAAAGAGCCTAAGGGATGGAATTCTACACAAACCGGATTGTCACCTAGGGATCTAACCTATCCTCACCGGGTAAGTCTCGAAAGGGTTAGTCCTAAACAACTATCCTAGCACACTTAGTCCAATGACGGCTTATGAGGCTCACCACTACCTAGAGTTTGTCATCTTTGAAATCTAAGAGTAAGAATCACCGGGTAGGTCTCTTCTAACACTTAGTTGCTGACGCTAGGTCACCCTAGGATAGATTTAACTCAACAAACACTAGGATTTCAACATTCTAACAATCTAGTACTTAGATCCATTGAACTAGGGAAACCACGGGTTGTTCTACCACTTCCACGGCCGTGGAAGGGCAAGAACTAACCTTGAACTCCAACAGAGGCTTCGTTCAAGCAAACAAATCATCCAAGGGCAAATCTAAGTTCATCCTATCATAGTCTTAGCCATAACCATCCTTTCCTTACCCTAGAATCGCATCTATTTAGCCTACAACATGCATCATAACAATCGAAATCATCAAGCATAAAATCATGGCTTCCATTTGCAAGGTAATGAAAAGAAAGAGATGAACAAGTGAAGCAAACAAAACCAAGCTGAAAGTAAGATTAGAAAGACTCACAACCCTTCCAAAAGAAGGTTTAAACGATTCTTACAACTCTAGAAATCGATTCCGAAAATCTTCACTACAAAACTTATCAAAGTCTAGCTATGGTGTGTTCTTCTCCCCTTCTCCAATGAAGCTCTTCTCCTCATATGGTAGCTCTCCTCTTGAGAGAATCTTCTTGTTGAGAGGGTGTATTTTGATTCCCAATTTGATTGGATGATAGGGGATGCCTTCTCTCAGTCTTTCAGGACCACTTTCATACTACAACCTTGCTAGAGAGGGCAAGGCCATCGTGGCACAGCTGTCACAACCGTTTGGCAAAAACCACGGTTGGTTCCACGGCCGTGGAAGTGCCAGCAACCGTGGTTTGGTGCTTCAGCTTCACCTTGGATCATTAAGCTATGATTTGGTGCATGACTTGTGTTGACAAGATTCCATGAGTCCTCCTTAGCCTCTAGCTTGCATCCTAATGAGTCCGAGGGTGTGCCATCTTGATGAATGATCCTCAAACGTATCGATTAAGCTCCTAAATCTCCCAAAATACCTACAAAGCAATGCAAAAGTCCGTGTAGACGTCTATCTCGACAAAATACGTGAATTGAGTGCAAACGTCGTGAACTAGTGCTAAACCATGCATGAATGAGTGAGAAATCTATCTAAATGATTACCTAAACCTAAGTCATAAATCGTGTTATCAAAAATACCCCATACTTAAGGTTTGCTCGTCCCCGGGCAAACTCCCAACTATAGACTAAGAGATGACATGATTTATGTATGCAGAAAAATGGCAAAATCTTTTTGGGTTTGTGCTTCTAATATTGGATCCCCTTCATAGTCATGTTTCATGACAATTGATAAGCAATCATGTATCAAATAAATGAGGGTACGGAAAGACAATTGTACTTAACTCGAAAGCATGCATGAAATGTAAAAATGAAGAAGTCAAGATGATCAAGAGCATATCCAATCTAGATTACTAAGTCTTACAAACATGCAAATAGGTCATAAGGTCTTGTGAAATAAAAGGCCAAGAAACGTTGTGATTAGGTGGGATTTTTCTAGGCTATGTGATGCTAATCCGGGAATGGAACTAACTCCACAATTTTGTCCTCGATCAACTTCCCCCAAGTGTATATTTTCTCCATCTTTTCTTTCTTTTCTTTCACTTATTTTTGAGACAATGACATTGGTGTACAAAAGCTGAAACCTTGGTGATTAGCCGTCCTCGGGTCTTTTCTATTTTTTTCGAGGTGCATCCACACCGGGCACACATACCCAAGCTCGTGGGGACTATTGGTTTATTTGACTTTGGCAAGGCACAAACACCCGATTATGTGAATAATGCCGAGTTACTCGTCATTTAAACCAACGTCCTCAAACCTATATTTTTGTCTACACTTTCGCAACAAATTCAGCATTTTATTCATGGCATTCTTTCATCAACATCTTCACCCCACACTTGCTTTTCACACACATCAACACACTAACATGCTCCTATTCCCGGATGGGTCAAAAGAGGTCAAATTTATATCAATTGAGGTGCTCAAACATTATGATCAAGATGAGAAGTAGAGAAAGATGAATTGCCTCATTCATTCCTAGATGATGTGCAAGAACTAGCATGTAATTTCAACTTTCAATACTCAATCCATTCTAGGCAAACATCATGATCACAATCCATTCATGGGATTCAAGATAAGTACTTCAAGTCCACATATGCATTCATCAATTTAACACATAAGGCGATCCATAGCCAATCCACAAGACAAGATTCATCATTAGGGTCATATCCAAGCCTAGAAAGCACAAAAAATTTTTAAATTTTCTGATTTTTTTTTCTTTTGATTTTTTCAAAATGAGTATATACAATGCAAGATATGTGACAATATTAAACTATCCTAGATGCTAATCATGCAAAAGATCATGCAAACCCCACCCAATACTTAGAAACACATTGTCCCCAATGTGTAAATGAAGTAAAGAAGAGTGAAAGAAGGTTCTCACAATGTAAAAATGGTTTGCTATGGTATTTGGGATTTCTCAAGTGGAATTGATGGTGGATGATCCTATCAACAAAGCGTCGGGACCCGCGCTAGGCGCCGCTAGCCGTCCAAGTTCCGCGTCCGCTCCACCCATAATTGATGAGGGTTTCATCATCATCATTCACACGCCATGCAAGGCTTCCAATGCTACCAAGACTCTAGCACACACACAAAACACACCAAACACACACAAAAACAGAAAAATCAAAAACAAAAACGAAACGAAAAAGGGAAAAAAAACGTTACCAATGGGTTGCCTCCCATCAAGCGCTTCTTTAAGGTCATTAGCTTGACCAAACTCGGGGGCGTCTCATTCTAGGTGAAGTGGGGCAATCATATCCACCGGAGCTCCCGGGATATACTTCTTCAATCGGGGGCGTCCCCTCCTATCTCAATAGCTCCATGGGGAAAGATCTTCTTCACCACATAAGGACCGGTCCATCTTGATTTTAGCTTTCCGTGGAAGAGCCGCAACCTTGAGTTGAAGAGAAGGACAAGGTCGCCTTCACTCAACTCCTTCGGGATGAGGCGCTTGTCATGCCACCGTTTGGTTCTCTCCTTGTAGATCCGGGAATTCTCATAGGCATCCAACCGGATCTCCTCAAGAGCGTTCATGTCTAACAACCTCTTCTCTCCGGCCTCCTTGAGGTCAAAATTTAGCCACTTGATGGCCCAATAAGCTCTATGCTCCATCTCCACCTGAAGGTGGCAAGACTTGCCATAAACTAACTTGTAAGGAGTGGTGCCAATCGGTGTCTTGAAAGCGGTTCTATATGCCCACAAGGCATCATCGAGCTTCATAGCCCAATCCTTTCTCGTCCTAGAGACCGTCTTCTCAAGAATTCCCTTGATCTCCCGGTTGGAGATCTCCACTTGGCCACTAGTTTGGGGATGGTAAGGTGTTGCCACCTTGTGAGTCACCCCATACTTAGCCAAAAGTGCCCCAAAGTTCCTATTAGTGAAGTGCTTCCCTCCATCACTTATGATCACCCTTGGCGTCCCAAACCTAGGGAAGATCACTCGGTTGAAGAACCGCACCACCACCTTGGCATCATTTGTGAGAGAGGCGATTGCCTCCACCCATCTTGAAACATAGTCAACCGCCAATAGGATGTAGAGGTTGCCACATGAAGAGGGGAATGGTCCCACGAAGTCCACACCCCACACATCGAATATCTCCACTTCTTGTATGTTGTTCAAGGGCATCTCATTCCTCCTTGAGATGTTGCCCGTCCTTTGGCAAGCATCACAAGCTACCACAAAGCTTTGCACATCCTTGAACAAACTTGGCCAAAAGAAGCCCGATTGCAACACCTTCGCACATGTCTTGTGGGAGCTAGCATGCCCTCCACATGGCAAGGAATGACAATGGCGGATCACACTCTCCACCTCATCCTCCGGTATGCATCTTCTAAAAACTCCATCCGGCCCTCTCTTGAACAAAAGTGGTTCACTCCAATAGTAGTGCCTCACATCTTTGAAGAACTTCTTCCTTTGGGCATATGACAATCCGGGAGGCACTTCCTCACACACAAGATAGTTCACAATGTCGGCATACCATGGCTCACTTCCTCTAGACACTTGGAACAAGCACTCTTCCACCATTTGCAATTGCTCATCCCGGAATGAGTCATCAATCGGAATGTCATCTCTTTCAAGCTCTATTAGTGGGAGTCTACTAAGGTGATCCGCCACAGAGTTTTCGGACCCCTTCTTGTCCCGGATTTCCAAATCAAACTCTTGGAGAAGGAGGATCCACCGAATCAACCTAGGCTTGGCATCCTTCTTCGTAAGGAGATAACGGATCGCAGCATGATCCGTATACACAATGACCTTCGCTCCAACAAGATATGAGCGGAACTTCTCAAATGCATACACAATAGCTAACAATTCTTTCTCGGTGGTAGCATAATTGAGTTGGGTATCATCTAGCGTCTTGCTAGCATAATAAATGGCATGTGTGCGCCCATCTTTCCTTTGCCCCAAAACAGCCCCAACGGCTACATCACTTGCATCACACATGATCTCAAACGGTAGACTCCAATCCGGAGGTTGCATGATAGGTGCGGAGATCAAGGCGTTCTTCAACCTACAAAAAGCCTCAAGGCAATCCTTGGAGAAAACAATCTCAACATATTTCATTAGTAGGTTAGTAAGAGGCTTAGAAATTTTAGAGAAGTCTTTAATAAACCTCCGGTAAAAACCGGCATGCCCTAAGAAACTCCTTACCCCTTTCACCGAGGTAGGTGGCGACAACTTCTCTATTGTTTCAATCTTGGCCCTATCAACCTCAATGCCACGGTTGGACACCAAGTGTCCCAACACAATACCTTCACTTACCATGAAGTGGCATTTTTCCCAATTTAAGACAAGGTTTGTCTCCTCACATCTTTTCAATACCAAAGACAAATTAGCTAGGCAATTATCAAAGGAAGATCCATAAACAGAATAATCATCCATAAACACTTCCATGATATTCTCAATGTATTCCGAAAAGATAGACATCATACACCTTTGGAAGGTGGCGGGTGCATTACACAACCCAAATGGCATCCTCCTATATGCAAAAGTTCCCCATGGACATGTAAATGTGGTTTTCTCTTGGTCATCGGGGTGGATAGGGATTTGGAAGAATCCACTATAGCCATCTAGGTAGCAAAAGTGAGAATGTTGAGCTAATCTTTCTAGCATTTGGTCAATGAAAGGAAGGGGGAAGTGATCTTTCCTAGAGCCATGTTCAACTTCCTATAGTCAATACACATCCTCCATCCCGTAACCGTCCTAGTTGGGATTAGTTCATTGTTCTCATTAGTCACTACGGTCATCCCACCCTTCTTAGGAACTACATGAACGGGACTAACCCACTTACTATCCGAGATAGGGTAGATGATTCCCGCATCTAGCAACTTAATGATCTCTTTCTTGACTACCTCTTTCATTATAGGATTCAATCTTCTTTGATGTTCAATAGAGGGTTTATGGTTATCTTCCATCAATATCTTATGCATGCACAAAGAGGGCTTAATGCCAACTAAATCATCAATAGTATAGCCAATGGCTTTCCTATGCAATTTTAGCTCATGCAACAACTTAGCAAGTTCATTATCATTCAAGCATGCATTCACAATCACCGGATATGTAGAATTATCACCAAGAAAAGCATACTTCAAATGAGAGGGGAGGGGTTTAAGTTCAAGTTTAGGAGGACCTTTATCGAGTGGAGACGATCCAAATAACGTTGGTTGAGATGAATCCAAAGCAAATGAAGGCTCTCCAAGGCTCCTTGAAGCTTTCTCAACAACAAGGGCTGCTTCCGGGGAAACCACGGGCAAGTCCACGGTTTCAGGCATATCCACGGCCGTGGACCTTGCATGGCTTGCTCTTCGGAGCTCTCTAGAGAGTTCTACGGCCGTGGAACACCTTCCACGACCGTGGTTCCTACAGGAACTCGGCATAACCTTGTGGTCTTCAATTTCAGCTCTTGTCTCCTTTTCTAATGCTTCTAAGGCCTTGATTTCTTCATTACAAGCCTCCTCAACACCTTCCTCCATCAAACTTAAGCTAAGAACCTTCTCCAAGGGGTCGTTGATCAAGATCGAGCTCACAACTTCTCTAGACTCCTCTTGCTCGACAATGTTGAATACATCTTCATCAAGGGTTGTCCCCTTCATCATTGTGGACAGCTTGAATTTGATATTCTCTTCTCCAATGTTGAAGGAGAGAATTCCATTCTTGCAATCCACTAGGCATCCGGAAGTGGCTAGGAAAGGTCTTCCTAAGATGATGGGAACCGGATAATCCGCCGGAATGTCCAAGACAACAAAATCAACCGGCACATAGAACTTCCCTATTTGCACCGGAATGTCCTCTAAGATCCCAACCGGGTGAGTGATAGAACGGTCCGCGATATAGAGGGTCATCTTGACCGGTTTCGGCTCTCCTAGCCCAACCTTGTTGCATAGTGCAAGCGGTATGATGCTTACATTTGCTCCAAGATCACAAAGGGCTTCATACTTCACTTCTCCCACTCCAATTGGGACACAAAAGGAACCCGGATCTCTTAGCTTAGGAGGCATCTCCTCCTTCATCGTTTGAATCAACTCCGATGACCTCTTTGTCATTCTTATTTCCCCATACTCCTCCTACTTCCTTTTGTTGGAGAGTATCTCCTTCAAGAACTTGCCATATGCCGACATACCTAAAATAGCATCCATGAACGGAATGTTAATATGTAATTTAGACATAAGCTCAAGGAATTCACCAAAGTGATTGTCCAAGCGAGCTCTTGCTCGTGATTGAGGGAATGGTAGTGGTGGTATGTATGGAGGCGGTGCCACATATGTTGGCTCAACATCCTTGCTCTTGCCACCATCTTCTTGCAATATCTCTTCTTCTACCACTACTTGCTTTCCCTTAGCATTTTCCTTGGGCAAAGGATCCTTCATACTCAACCCACTCCTCGTTGTAATGGCTAACACTTGGCCTCTTGGGTTGTCTTCGGTTCTTCCGGGAAGCTTTCCCGGATCTCTATGAGCTTCACCCGCCTTTTGGAACACTTGTGCTTCCAACACCTTTTGAGCTTTAGAAATGGAAGTCACCGTGCTCTCAAGACCGCTTAACCTTCCAAGTAATTGCTCAAACATCATCTCGGTTCTATCCTTTGGAGGTTGGGTAAATCCGGGTGGAGGCTCTTGTGAAGCTTTTGGTGGAGCTGCGCTTGTGGAAGCGGGAGGGTTCAAGGCACCATCCGGGTTAGAATAGGAAAACCCGGGATGGTTGTGGTTAGGCCGGTAATTGTTGAATTGCCGGTTGTTGTTGAAGTTCCTTGGGCCTTGATAGTTGTTGTAGTTGCCCCTTCCCATGTAGTTCACATCTTCCTCATTGGAAGATAAGTTTTCTTGCACTTGTACTTGAGAGGTTGCTTGGTTTTTCAAAGTTGTAACTCGTTATATTTCTCCTAACTCCTAGCGAACCCGCAGTGTACGGGACGTTTGTAGTAGGGATAGTATTCCGAGGTCGAACACAAAGACTAAGGTGAGATTGATTCGATTAGTGATTAAGTTTAGTGAAGATCTAGGTTAAGGAAAAGGGAAAGAAATAAAGAAATGAAAATCTCAATGTTTTTGGTGTGTTATTCGGTGATCAATCAAGGATCACAAATCATGCGAAATAAGCAATCAACTAAGCTAACAAATCAACACGAACAAACAAGCTAAAACGAGATACGAGATCAAAGAGAGAAAAGTGGATTCTAGGGGTTGGAAATTCCGGTTATGGCATAGGACTCAAGCTTTCTAATCATTCCTTGGATTAACTATGATATGTTGGGAGTGAGTGTTTCTAGATTGGGATCAATCACCGGGTAGGTCTCATGGTCCACTAGTCCGTTCCTAAGGTCTCATCACCGGGTAAGTCTCAAAGAGCCTAAGGGATGGAATTCTACACAAACCGGATTGTCACCTAGGGATCTAACCTATCCTCACCGGGTAAGTCTCGAAAGGGTTAGTCCTAAACAACTATCCTAGCACACTTAGTCCAATGGCGGCTTATGAGGCTCACCACTACCTAGAGTTTGTCATCTTTGAAATCTAAGAGTAAGAATCACCGGGTAGGTCTCTTCTAACACTTAGTTGCTAACGCTAAGTCACCCTAGGATAGATTTAACTCAACAAACACTAGGATTTCAACATTCTAACAATTTAGTACTTAGATCCATTGAACTAGGGAAACCACGGGTTGTTCTACCACTTCCACGGCCGTGGAAGGGCAAGAACTAACCGTGGACTCCAACAGAGGCTTCGTTCAAGCAAACAAGTCATCCAAGGGCAAATCTAAGTTCATCCTATCATAGTCTTAGCCATAACCATCCTTTCCTTACCTTAGAATCGCATCTATTTAGCCTACAACATGCATCATAACAATCGAAATCATCAAGCATAAAATCATGGCTTCCATTTGCAAGGTAATGAAAAGAAAGAGATGAACAAGTGAAGCAAACAAAACCAAGCTGAAAGTAAGATTAGAAAGATTCACAACCCTTCCAAAAGAAGGTTTAAACGATTCTTACAACTCTAAAAATCGATTCCGAAAATCTTCACTACAAAACTTATCAAAGTCTAGCTATGGTGTGTTCTTCTCCCCTTCTCCAATGGAGCTCTTCTCCTCCAATGGTAGCTCTCCTCTTGAGAGAATCTTCTTGTTGAGAGGGTGTATTTTGATTCCCAATTTGATTGGATGATAGGGGATGCCTTCTCTCAACCTTGCAGGACCACTTTTATACTACAACCTTGCTAGAGAGGGCCATGAGATCGTGGCACAACTGTCACAACCGTTTGGCAAAAACCACGGTTGGTTCCACAGCCGTGGAAGTGCCAGCAACCGTGGTTTGGTGCTTCAGCTTCGCCTTGGATCATTAAGCTATGATTTGGTGCATGGCTTGTGTTGACAAGGTTCCACGAGTCCTCCTTAGCCTCTAGCTTGCATCCTAATGAGTCCGAGGGTGTGTCATCTTGATGAACGATCCTCAAACGTATCGATTAAGCTCCTAAATCTCCCAAAATACCTACAAAGCAATGCAAAAGTCCGTGTAGACGTCTATCTCGACAAAATACGTGAATTGAGTGCAAACGTCGTGAACTAGTGCTAACCATGCATGAATGAGTGAGAAATCTATCTAAATGATTACCTAAACCTAAGTCATAAATCGTGTTATCAGCGAGTGTGTGTGCAACAAATACCCTTTTATATATACTAGTTGAGAGTCAGGAAAGGGTGCGATTTTCCCAATAACTAGTATCAGAGCGAGGTTATGGTGGTGGTTATCGCGTAATCTTTGTTGCTTAGAAAATCTAGTGTTTGACGTGATGACGGCCGAGGCGATGAAGGCGTTTAAGATTCCATTTTTGATGGGAAGATCAACTTCACTTTATGACATAGTATGTAACACCCCAAATCCTGGAGGACTCGGAATGCCACGAGTTGGGACCTTACAATGGGTCCCGGCCCTTAGCCTTGCAACAACTTCATCGGACCTTACAACACGGCACAAATAAAAAGGAAAAACAATATAGTTTTATTCCATGAGCGAAAACGAAAGTACAAAACTCAAAACAATCCAGCCAAGTCTCAAAACCAGAAATACAAACATAAGTCTCAAAGACATGAAATAAGATAAACAATCCCGTCCTATAATACACGAAACCCCGGCTGCCGACTACCGCCGGATCACTCGACCGCCTCTCTAACCTGCAAGGCATCTACAAGGCGGTATAATACCGTTAGCTAACATTCTATGCATAAGTATAAAGGTAAAAGAAAATACACACACAACATACACAACCAACATGGAACACTCAAGTCCGTTTATTATCTTCAGTTAGGTGATATGCCATTACTAATGATACTTAATTTGTGACACGAGGGATTACCAAACCTCGCCCCTGTCCCCGTTTACCAACGAGGAATGGTACTAATGCATCTGACCGTCTACCTGTCTAGGCTGGTCGCAGGCAGTTTCCTAGCTCTCGCAAGAGCTAGGCAGTGATGTCACGACCCGTTATCATACACTTGGGTCAATTACGTAATATAATAAAGTCGGCCTAATCCGGTTTAGTTGTTATCCTAACTAACAAACACCACTCATACACATTACACCCATACAAGAAGCCAACTAAGTAAGTCCGTGGACTTACCAATCTCCAAGCGCAACCGATCACCACACTCTCAAGTTCCCTCGGGAAAACATGCAACGCCTGTTCAAGACAAGGCACACGGATCAAACAAAACTCTAGTCAACTAGAAATCCTTAGACTGCTAGGCTCAACATCCTCACAACAACAACATCACTCTACTCAACTAGAAGTCCTTAGACTTCTAGGCTCATCATTCTCACAAGAATCACAACACAAGATATATCAACCCTTTAGCCAACTAGAAGTCCTTAGACTTCTAGTGCTCACAATCCTCACTACTCATAAACATTCAAGATACATGATACTTCGGTCCATTTCCTTAAAGGCTTCCAACATAACAACTCAATTCCAAACCAATATCCTCACAAATCCTAAGAGTTCATGCCACAATATCACCACCAACATACCCTCAACTCTCACAAGATAACCCTAAGGGTCGAGCCACTACTTGGCATTCCATATCACCTATGTTAAGTCATCCTAACTTGCTACTAAGATTGTTCAAGATCAAGGAAACGGAAAGGAAGAAAGGAACAAGAGATCGGAGGCTTACTGATGCAGAAACCGCCCCTGCGGTGTCAAGATGCCGCCCCTGCGGTGTGCAGGACCCAGAGTCCGCCCCCGCAGCTTGCAGAGGCCGCCCCCGCAGTTTACAATATCCGCCCCCGCGGCTCACAAGATCCGCCCCCGCGGCTGCAGTCCAGAAACGTCGACTCTTCGTTTCTTCGATGTACAACAACCTTCTTATTGCCTCCTTTGATGCTGTGAATGTCTCTTCGCTCCCACCACAAGATCATAGCCTTCCTCCATGGTCTAAGCATGCAAGGACATAAGAAGGAACAAGAGAAGACTCTCTTGAGTGAATCCATGGATCTCACTCTTCAAAGGTGCAAGAAGAAAAAAGGAAGAAGAAGAGAAGAAGGAGAAGGAAAGAACTTACTCTGGATCACGTCTCTACAATCCAACCTTTGTGTGACAGCTTCAAGAGGAGAGAAACACTAAGGTGGAGGATGAAGGTGAAGGAGATGAGGGAGAAGGAACGAGAGTAGAGAAAGTAACGTGAAAAGGAATGAAGGAGGGAGATAAGGCTGTATAAATGGGAGGAGACCAAAGGTCAAGCATCCCAAGAATCACCCCTAGTAATGTGTCGGCATAAAGGAGTTAGGAGATTAAAGGTCGGATGGAAAAGGCACCTAACTCCCGCTCTAACGTGTCACCGCCCCGCGGGACGTCCAAGCCGCGGTCGCGGACGGCCGCGGTCGCGGGCCTTCTAAGCCACAAAGACGGTAGCCCTTACTCAAGACTTCTAACGTCTCTCGTAAACGGAACCAAAATTCCGGACGTTACATCAGATCCCCCTCAAAATAAGATTCGTCCCGAAACTTAAACAAACGCCAATCCTCTCGGTCTCAATAGAGACATGCACTCGGAACATGAAGGTATAAACCTTCTATCTACACACACGATCCACTCAAGCTAACACATAAAGAACATACAGATCAAACACATAATCCCGCACAGGCACAAACTACACATAACATCACACATGCACATAAGTATAACTCATCGATCATATCGATGTTACTAGCTCAGCGTAACTCCACCAAAAAATACTATCCTTGTCTTGCAAATAGCCTCATCGGCTCCTCGTCTATGCCACTAGATTATCAAGACTGACACTGTATTTCAAGTCGTGTCCGTACTCCCTTGGTTGATACACATGAAATACCGATGAACACATTCTACTTCTTGGTGGCAACGCCAACCTGTAACCCACTTTCCAACTCGTGCAAAGATCTAAAAAAGATCCGATGTAACGGAACTCAACTCCCTTTCTAATGCCAAAACGTCCGACGCTTCATTTTGATGAAACTCTCATATATACCAACTCCATATCTGAACTCTCGAAGCATGCGTCTCTTATCTGTACACGCCTTCTAGCCACTCGGCGCGGCTAGCATCCGCTCTAGGATTATCGTTACTCGAGCGATGTCATCACATATCTACTCCAGGTCATCCTACCATTACTACTTGGTAAATCCCTACACAATGGTGTATGAAACATCCACTCATATAATGTCTCAGAAAGCCCATCCCAAACGATGCATGACAACTATAATAATACGAAAACTTAAACAAAGGGAAGTGTTCTGATCACTCTTGTCCCCAATCTGGCACACAGGCTCTCAATCCGAGACGATGGTACTCGGTATCACCACAAGATTTCACTATCAACTAGTGAATTCATCCACTAGCCGACTCATTGACCACGTTTCCCAAATAGTTATAAAATGTACGATCTTGTCAGTTGCTTTACGACAATCCCAACTGCGTCACAACTTTTACTCGGTCTAAAACCGGTAATAACATTTATGGAGATATCCTTCCACTTCCACTGCATATCTGGTAGTTGATGAAAGCCTCACCCCTTCATATATAGTGCTAACACTTGACTTGATGACAAGTCGCACATTGACTTCGTACATAGTCGCGTCGGGCCTAGACCCACATCATCACTACAACATATGATGTCCCGGTTCATCTTACATTCTGTATAACATATAAGGTAGCCTCTCCCAAATCGGACAAGGGTTTGTCCTTATCCGGAAACCGGATATCCATCTCGATCCTTACTAAATCCCTCTGCATTTGAAGTTGGATCGTTAGTCGAGCTATCGCCTCCTCTCGAGGCATCCACATGCTAAGGGTGTCGGTGACCACATTCACCTTTCCCGGATGATACAAAACCATCTGATCAAATTCCTTAATCAACTCTATCCATCACTTCTATCCGATATTCAATTCTTGGTGAGTGAATATATATATCAAACCCTTATCTCCCGTTCAAGACTAACATGTCGCTCCATAAAAATACTGACATCCTCATAAGCACATGTATTAAGCGGCCAGCTCAAGACTCTTCACGGGTCATTCCTCTCATACGCTTAGAGTTGTCCAACACATTCACACGAAACCTCTCTTGTTACTTCATCCGCATCTCAAGCCTCGCTTGGATGCATCCCTATTTGTCGCCAAATCCACAAGAATCTTGTCTGTGCACAAAAATGTAGAGTAGAGACCAATCACCTCTTCAGCTTTTCAAAGCTCCACGGACACGGCTCGGACCTTAAAATTCTAGTATACTTTCTCGGAAAGGGAGGACGTCAAAACCGTTCCGCAACTGGGCAATTATATCCCACCAATCTATAAACTCCCTACCTCCCCAACATTCATTGGAGGTAGCACCAAAAATACCACCTTGGTCTTCGTCGGTTCAACTTGATCTCTCTCGTTGTCACTACATGTCCTAGGAAGTCACTTTAGATGTCCTAATTCCAACTTAGATGACTTGGCTCATAAATCTTATCCCGTATAACTTGTATTACTGTCGTCCCGTGTCAAGCTTGTTCCTCTCAACTTTGAGAGGACAACAAGGCGTCGTCAAAAAGGAGAACATAAGAAGCATTCGTACACCTCCCACATTACTAGTTGTCATTACTAACATTAGGTTACCGTCCATATTGAAACCGTCTGTAAAGCCACAAATTTGTGCGACCCCATTGCAACTCGATTCAGAAACCGATGAATACGTATTTACATAACCTCTCAACTTCTCGTGTGTCGTGCCCAAATGACTTCACTACAACTTGTAGTGACCATACCGGTCCGAAATGTCGTCTTACGTAGGTACTTTCTTTTCTCGTCCTAAACTGGTGACATCCCGACTTCAAGTCGTTACTCTCTTTTCTAAGCTTGCAGCGTTGCCCTAATTCGGGTTCTCCATTACCCGACATAGCCCTCGTGGCTTCTTCGGGTGAGTCTAGAAATTTTGACTCATCTCTTGCTCGCGACAACGTATCATCCATTTCATACCATGCATATTTTATCTATATTTTCATTTGCGTAAAGCAACAATGCAAGCCTTACCTTCCTCTTGATCCTCTAGTTCTTCCAACCCTGATCACACCTTAACGGTTATGATCCGTTTTGTTCGTCCACATGAAAATCCCATTACCTAAGAAGGTCGCATAGGTCGTTACAATCCCTCCCTAAGAGGTCTTTTACTATTACTTGCCTTGAACCCGTTCAATGCTACTTGATTACGTCATTTTCGCTTCCGTTGATATAACCCCTTATTGTTGACATTGAACCACCGGGAATATTCCGAGCTCTTGTTATAGTTCGTTTATGATCCCATAGCATGGGTTACTCTTCCCATTTACACTCATCCATAGACAACCTACACCTGTGAGTTCTCGGTTGTCACTTATTAGCTTAAGGCTGACCTTCTTTGAGGCCAACAACTTACATTTCTTCTATACTCTCCATGTTACCATTCTCATGAAGTCTACTCTCTCGGGGGTACTTTACCATAAACTTTGTTAGCTCATTCTTCATTCCCTCCCTGCTCCCTTTGCTTCTGCAAGATAACTATACCCTTCTTGGCCTTGTTATGTCATGTGACTCACCTTCATAGGCTTAGCCGCATTTCTTGATAATCTTGTAAGTGCGTCTTTTCAAAAATCTCTAACTTTAGTTAGCATCCACTCGTGTTTCTCTTGGTTGATGTCTTACGTCTTTCGATAAAAGCTCCGTGTTGCGTCTCTGGTCTTCTGAAACCATCATCTCTATGCACTTCCTTCTTCTTGATGTTGCTTAGCCCTCTCAACATAACAAAAACGGTTGACCCTCTTAGAGACATTCTACTATGTGAACCTTCACCACATGATTTTTCCTGTAGCCTCATATGTCCGAATAAAGTCATCCACTTGGGATCTCGTAAATTCGGCACTTCACCTTCTAGTCCTTCTGTAAGCTTAACTTTCGTATCTCTTAGATCCTCGAAATTGGTCAATCTGCACCTTTCATCTAGGCTCCCGTGCTTAGGAACGCCTAGGGAGACTTACGCCTTAATTGGAACACCAATCTTATCTTCGAGTGAAGCTGCACTCATCTTCACTCGCTTCGCGTCTTCAATTCATCAACGCGACATTGGGAAGAACCTTAAGTTCGCTATCTCTTGTTGCTTTATTGATGATCCATCCTTGCTTCCTCAGATTCACTCTCTTATCTTCGTGTCGCCTCCTTAATTGTGTATTTTCCCTCTCGGTTTTGCTTAAATTGCCTTGGCTTCCTCTCTATTTGTTTAACCTTCGGTTAAGTAATCTCCAGTCTTCTGGTTCGACGTCCTCATAAAGGGATCCAAGAAATCATCGGGGTGCTCTCTTAAACTTGATGCTCAACTTGATAACTTGAGCATACTCCTCATTGTATGTACACTAGCCTAAGCCATATTGCGTTCATCCGAGGGGCGATGATGGCTTCCTATCATCTACCTACGAGTCTACAACACTAATATGATACTCGTGTACCATACATATAAATATTTATATAAATAACTATATAGAGGCCATGCTACTACTGTCATCATAACAAGTCCAGAAACAACTCACAATCCAACATGCAACTTTAAATCAAATAAACTAGGTTGCCGAAATCTGCGGAGGTAGTGGTGGTCCCGTACATTCTATCCCAAACCGACTATGCTCATGGTTTGAAAACAAAATTTGTTTTGAAAACTCAGAACCCTTGTGGGTTCTGTTTATTTGTCTATTTGACCTTTTAGAAGATTGCGAGTGCCGTTGTTGCCAACCTGGCTCTGATACCATATTGTAACACCCCATATCTTGGAGGACTCGGAATGCCACGAGTTGGGACCTCACAATGGGTTCCGGCCCTTAGCCTGGCAACAACTTCATCGGACCTTTCAACACATCACAAATAAAAAGGCAAAATAGCATAGTTTTATTCCATGAGAAAAAAAGAAAGTTCAAAACTCAAAACAATCCAGCCAAGTCTCAAAACCAAAAGTACAACATAAGTCTCAAAGACATGAAACAAGATAAACAGTCCCGTCCTATAATACACGGAACCCCGGCTGCCTACTACCGCCGGATCACTCGACCGTTGATAACACGATTTATGACTTAGGTTTAGGCACTCATTTAGATAGTTTTTCCGCTCATTCATGCATGGTTTGCACTAGTTCGTGACGATTTGCACTCAATTCATTTATTTTGTCGAGATAGACGTCTACACGGACTTTTGCATGCTTTGTAGGTATTTTGGGAGATTTAGGAGCTTAATCGTTACATTCGAGGATCGTTCCTAGAGATAACACACCTTCGGACTCATTGGGAAGCAAACTAGGAGCTAAGGAGGACACATGGGACCTTATTGGTGCATGCCAAGCACCAAATTGAGGCTTGATGATCCAAAACAAGCCGAGTCACCAAAATCACGGCCACTGGGACTTCCACGGGCGTGGTAATGGGCCGTGGTTTTCCCCAGACAGCTGTGGCTGCTGTCCCACGATCTTCATGACCGACTCTTGCAATTTGTTGAGGATATAAGGTGGTCTTGCAGGCTGTTAGAGGGGGACCCCATCACTCCATTCTCTCCCACACTCTCAACAACACATATTCTCTCATTGGAAGATTGGATTGGAGCTACTCTTGGAGGAGAAGAAAGGATTCCATTGAAGAAGAAGAGAAGAACACACCATTCTTAGTTTTTCATAGTTTTGAGTGAGTTTTGTGAAGACGTTTTGCAAGGTTTTGTAAGAAACGATTGAACCTTCTTTTGAAGGGTTGTAAGTCTTTCTTGAACTCATATTCAGCTTGGATTTCCTGTTCCACTTTCTTCATCTCCCTTTCATTTCATCCTCTTGATATGGATTCCATGATTTTATGCTTGATGACTTTGATTATGATGATGCATGTTGTTGGCTAAATAGATGCGATTCTAGGGTAAGGGAAAGATGGTTATGGCTTGGACTATGATAGAATGGACTTAGATGTACCTTTGGATGAATTGTTTGCTCAAACCTAACCTCTGTTATAAACCACGGCTTGTTCTATACATTCCACGGCCGTGGTTCTTGATGAACTACCCGTGATTTTGACTGACTTGCTTGTTTTGATGAATCTAAGTGCTAGGATGTTAGATTGTTGAAATACTAGTGTTTGTTGAGCTAAACCTATCCTAGGGTGACCTTGTGTTAGCAACTAAGAGTTAGAAGAGACTTACCCGGTGATTCTTGCTCTTAGATACCGAAGATGACGAATTCTAGGTAGTAGTGAACCTCACAAGCCGCTATTGGACTGAATGTGCTAGGATAAGTGTTTAGGACTTGCCTTCCCGAGGCTTACCCGGTAAGGAGAGGTTAGATCCCTAGATTACCATCCGGTTTGTCTAGATATCCCTACCTTAGGCTCCTAGAGACTTACTTGGTGATAGGACCTTAGGTGCGGGATTAGTGGATCATGAGACCTACCCGGTAATTGACCCCACTTGAGAAACATTCCTTCCCAACATACCATAGTTTATCCAAGGATGATTAGAAGCTTGAGTTCAATGCCATAATCGGAATTCCCAACCCCTAGAATCCTCTTTTCTCTCTTGATCACATATTTCGTGTTTGCCTTGTTTACTTGTGTTTTAGCTTGATTTCTTAGTTTGTTTTGCCACCTTATATCATTGTGATCTTTGATTGATCACCACAAAACCAATCCAAAAACATTGAGATTTTCATTTCTTTATTTCTTTCTCTTTTTTTAGCCTAGATCAACACTATCCTTAGTCACTATTTGACTCGATTTCACCTCAGTCTTTGTGTTCGACCTCAGAATACTATCCTTACTACAAAACGTCCCGTACACTGCGGGTTTGCTAGGAGTTAGGAAAAATATATCGAGTATAAATTTAAAGCTTTTGCGTGTCACGTTCTTAGCATAACAAGTTTTTGGCGCCGTTGCCGGGGACTAGGTTAAGATTGAGTCATTGTTTGTGATTGTTTATAGTGTAGGTCTTTCTTGTTGCTTTTGATCTCGTTTGGTTTGTGTCTTTGCTTTTCAGGACATCTCTCACTCTTTAGGTGCATGCAAAGATCTCGTGACAAGAATTTAGCTCCATTCGATCCCGAACCGGAGAAAACCCTTAGATCTAGATCCAAGAGCATTAGAAAAGGAAAAGAGATGGCCGGAAGAGATCTCCAAGCTGAGTTAGATGAGGCTTTAGAGCAAATTAGGCTAAGGGATGAAGCCTTGGAGAATGAAAGGAGACTTGCCAATGAGAGGAAAGAAGCAACTAGGAGGGAGATTGAAGAGATTAGGCAAGCTCTTGTGCAAAGAGAGCTTAATCGTCAATAACCTCCACCTCCACCACAACCGCAGCCGGCGGTTAATATTCGGGTTGTGCCTATTGCTATTGAAGAACCACAAAAAGTTAGGGCAACGTATGGATCCGGCTCAAAGAGTGCACCGTCCGGGTGTCAACTTAGGAGATCCCGTAGCCCATGATTACGAGCTCCGCCCTCAAGTTTTAGAAATGATCCGGCATAATCAATTTGGAGGGATGGAAGGAGAGTCTCCTCATCAACACTTGATGAACTATGAGATCTTGATGGAGACTCTAAGACCGCCTAGATTGGAGAGCAACAACCATAAGCTTAGGGCTTTTTCCTTCTCACTTAAGGATAAAGCCTTGGCTTGATATCAATCTATTCCACAAGGGCGAGTAAGTACTTGGGAGGAGATGACAACCGAGTTTCTGACTAAGTTCTTCCCACCTTCTAAGACTACCAAGTTAAGAGGGAAGATCAATGCCTTCGTGATGAAGGATAGTGTTCGCTCCAAACGGTGTGTGCAAACTTTAAATTTATAACCCTAGACTTAAGCTTAAAACAAGGATGCGAACCCGCAGTGTACGGGTCAATCGTAGTAAAAAGCAAGAAATTCCAGGGGTCGATCACAGGGACTCGGTGAAACAAAGTCAATAACGGTAAGCTTCGTGAATACTAACCACAGAGAGCAATTAACACAATCAAAGATGAATAAGAAGTCAATAAAGCAAACATGCAATTCTAGGGATTAAAGCATCTAGTTGTGGTTCCAACTCAAGATCTAAAGATAAGCGGACAAAGCTGAGATTTTTGCATAGGGAAGGTGTTACTAAAGTGGAATAGATCACCGGGTAAGTCTCACTATTCACTAATCAAAAACCGTAACTCCTATTACCGGGTAAGTCTCAAGGAATTAAGATAAAGAACTATAACCTCAAACTAACACACCATCTAAGGGAATAGAATCAACCTTTACCGGGTAAGTCTCAGGCTAACTCACAAAGATGGGATGGAAGCACACTCAAACCCCAATAAAGGTTAAACCTTTATTACCTACGCTTATGATCGTTGGTACACAAACTAAGGAATTACCGGGTAAGTCTCATCCTAAGCTTGCTTTGAACCAGGAAAGGTGTAATAAGAATAGGATTTGACAAACTCTAACACTTAACTCTCAGTTTAGGATCAGATAAGTCACCTCGGTCAGCCAGTTTCCACCCCGGCCGAGATGTTCATCAACTGAACGAGATGCTTAGGGTTAAGGTTAAAGACTCGAACTTTCAGGGTCCTACTGGAATCTAAGATTATTCTATCATTGTTTTTCCCACAACCTTCAGCCAATCACCCTAGAATCACACAAGGAAATTAGCCACTCATCATCATTATAAAAGTATTAAATATATGGGAAGAAGGTGAATATTTGAACAAGAAGAATTTAATGAAAGACTTCAATAACTGAATCAAATATCACAACAAAGCGTTCCTTGGATAGTAATCCAACAAGACAAGACAACAAGGAAGGGGATTGAAGACAATCTTACAAAACCCTCCAAAAGCTATAAAAGCTACAATCTTCAATCTTCCTTCAACCTTCAAAAAGGTTCTTCAAATCTCCCAACTGGAGTATGGCTGCTGCGTAATGAGTGTTCCGTGTATAACAGGGTGCTGCGAGGTGTATGCAGGATGCCGGATTTGTGGGAAATCCGACCCTTTTTATAGGAAAATAACCCTCCAAAGATAATATATCTTAAAAAGATCCTTTCCCACAAATATAGGTAAAATATAAGATCTTCTTCCTTCCAAGAGCCAAGCCCAAAAATATAAGATCACCTTCCAAAGATAAAAGATCTCAGCTAAGAATAAAATATTCTCGCCGCGTCCTAGGTGTTCGCCTCGGTCGAGTCGGCGTCTCTGGATCACCTCGGTCGAGATGAATCTCTGGTCAACCGAGGTGATTCATAACTGAATGTGAAATCTCTCAAAACTGGCCCTATGTGAATCTTTAACCCATGGCTATGCTTCCTGGATGGTTCCTTTTGCTCCTCAATGTAGCTCCAATGACTCCATAGCTCCTTTTGTTCCTTTTTGGTGCAAAACGTGCCATTTTACCTACAATTACAGCAAAACTAGGTGTAGACCTCGATTCCCGCAAAGGTAGATGAAATGGTAATATAATCACATATTATACATACAATCATGCAGATTATTGAAGATAAAACGTCCAAACAAACCTCAAAATGTAGACTATAATTCATGCTATCAGATAGAGAAAGCCTATTCAAGTCTTGGGAGAGGTTCAAAGACCTTCTCCTAGATTGTCCACACCATGGTATACCGAAAATAGAGCTTTTGGAGATCTACTTCAAGGGACTTGATGAAGATAGCCAATTCAAGCTTCAATCTCTTTCCGGTGGGACTTTCATGGAAAAGAATGTTGATGAAGCTTGGGAGTTTGTAGAGAAACAAGCTTTGGTGATTGAGAAGTACTCCCATAGGAAGAGTGATGGGAGGAAAGCGGGAGCATATGAGGTGAGTGAAGTCACCATGAGTAACTTCAATCTTGATGCAATCAACAATGAGCTGAAATCTTTGAGGGAGTTGTGTGCTATAACTTTGAAGAATCAAGCAACCCCTCAAGTGCAAGTGCAAGCAAACTCGTCTTCCAAGGAGGAAGATGTGAACTACATGGAAAGGGGCAACTACAATAACTATCAAGGCCCAAGGAACTTCAACAACAACCGGCAATTCAACAATTACCGGCCTAACAACAACCATCCCGGGTTTTCCTATTCTAACCCGGATGGAGCCTTGAACCCTCCTGCTTCCACAAGCGCAGCTCCACCACCAAAGGCTTCACAAGAACCTCCACCCGGATTCACTCAACCTCCAAAGGATAGAACCGAGATGATGTTTGAGCAATTGCTTGGAAGGTTGAGTGGTCTTGAGAGTACGGTGACTTCCATTTCTAAAGCTCAAAAGGTGTTGGAAACACAAGTATTCCAAAAGGCGGGTGAAGCTCATAGAGATCCGGGAAAGCTTCCCGGAAGAACCGAAGACAACCCAAGAGGCCAAGTGTTGGCTATTACAACAAGGAGTGGGCTGAGCATGAAGGATCCCTTGCCTAAGGGAAATGATAAAGGGAAACAAGTGGTGATAGAGGAAGAGACATTGCAAGAAGATGGAGGCAAGAGCAAGGATGATGAGCCAACATATGTGGCACCACCTCCATACAAGCCACCACTACCATTCCCACAATCGCGAGCAAGAGCTCGCTTGGACAAACACTTCGGTAAATTCCTTGAACTTATGTCTAAATTGCATATTAACATTCCGTTCATGGATGCTATCCTAGGTATGCCGGCATATGGCAAATTCTTGAAGGAAATACTCTCCAACAAAAGGAAGTTGGAAGAGTATGGAGAAGTAAGAATGACCAAGAGGTCCTCGGAGTTGATTCAAACTATGAAGGAGGATATGCCTCCTAAGCTAAGAGATCCGGGATCCTTTTGTGTGCCAATTGGAGTGGGAGAAGTGAAGTATGAAGCCTTATGTGATCTTGGGGCAAGTGTAAGCATCATACCGCTTGCACTTTGCAACAAGGTTGGGCTAGGAGAGCCAAAGCCGGTCAAGATGACCCTCTACATGGCGGACCGTTCAATCACTCACCCCGTTGGAATTTTGGAGGACATACCGGTGCAACTCGGGAAGTTCTATGTGCCCATAGACTTCGTTGTTTTGGACATCCCGGGGGACTACCCGGTTCCTATCATCTTAGGGAGACCTTTCCTCGCCATATCCGGATGCTTGGTGGATTGTAAAAATGGAATTCTCTCCTTCAACATTGGAGAAGAGAATATCAAGTTCAAACTATCCACAATGATGAAGGGGCCAGCCCTTGGTGAAGATGTGTTCAACATTGTCGAGCAAGAGGAGTCTAGAGAAGTTGTGAGCTCGATCTTGATCAAGGACCCCTTGGAGAAGGTTCTTAGCTTAAGTTTGATGGAGGAAGGAGTTGAGGAGGCCTGCAATGAAGAAATCAAGGCTTTGGAAGCATTGGAAAAGGAGACAAGAGTTGAATTTGAAGCACACGAAGGTGTGCTGAATTCCTGTAGGAACCACGGCCAGGAAGGGGAAACCACGCCCGTGGTTTTACCCGTGGAACTCTCTGGAGTGCTCTGAAATGCTAGCTCTGCAAGTTCCACGGCCGTGGTTGTGCCAGAGCCCGTAATTTTTCCCGTGGTTTCTCTAGAAACTGCATTGGTTATTGATCAAGCTTCAAGGAGGCTTGAGGAGTCTTCCATGGCTTTGGATTCATCTCAACCAACATTATACGGATCGTCTCCACTCGATAAAGGTCCTCCTAAAATTGAACTTAAACCCCTCCCCTCTCATTTGAAGTATGCTTTTCTTGGTGAGAATTCTACATATCCGGTTATTGTGAATGCATGCTTGAATGATGATGAACTTGCTAGGTTGTTGCATGAGCTAAGATAGCATAGGAAAGCTATAGGCTATACCATTGATGATTTAGTTGGCGTTAAACCTTCTTTGTGCATGCATAAGATCTTAATGGAAGATAATTATAAACCTTCAATTGAACCTCAAAGAAGACTAAACCCAATCATGAAAGAAGTAGTAAAGAAGGAGATTCTTAAATTGCTAGATGCGGGAATCATTTTCCCGATTTCGGATAGTAAATGGGTTAATCCCGTCCATGTGGTTCCTAAGAAGGGTGGGATGACCGTAGTAACCAATGAGAATAATGAACTAATCCCAACTAGAACGGTTACGGGATGGAGAATGTGTATAGACTATAGGAAACTAAATGTGGCCTCTAGGAAAGATCACTTCCCTCTTCCCTTTATTGACCAAATGCTAGAGTGATTAGCTCAACATTCCCATTTTTGTTACTTAGATGGCTATAGTGGATTCTTCCAAATACCTATTCACCCCGATGATCAAGAGAAAACCACATTCACATGTCCTTGGGGTACATTTGCATATAGGAGAATGCCATTTGGGTTGTGTAATGCACCCGCCACCTTTCAAAGGTGTATGATGGCTATATTTTCTGAATATATTGAGAACATCATGGAAGTGTTTACGGATGATTTTTCTGTTTATGGATCTTCCTTTGATGATTGTTTAGCTAACTTGTCTCTAGTGCTAAAAAGATGTGAGGAGACTAATCTAGTCTTGAATTGGGAGAAATGCCACTTCATGGTAAGTGAAGGTATTATGTTGGGACACTTGGTGTCCAACCGTGGCATTGAGGTTGATAGGGCTAAGATAGAAACTATAGAGAAGTTGCCACCACCTACCTCGGTGAAGGGAGTAAGGAGTTTCTTAGGGCATGCCGGTTTTTACCGGAGATTCATTAAAGATTTCTCTAAGATTTATAAGCCTCTTACTAACCTACTAATGAAAGATGTTGAGTTTGTTTTCTCCAAGGATTGCCTTGAGGCTTTTTGTAGGTTGAAGAATGCTTTGATCTCCGCACCCATCATGCAACCTCCGGATTGGAGTCTACCGTTTGAGATCATGTGTGACGCAAGTGACGTGGCCGTTGGGGCTGTTTTGGGACAAAGGAAAGATGGGCGTACACATGCCATTTATTATGCTAGCAAGACGCTAGATGATACCCAACTCAATTATGCTACCACCGAGAAGGAGTTGCTAGCGGTTGTGTATGCATTTGAGAAGTTCCGCTCGTATCTTGTTGGAGCGAAGGTCATTGTGTATACGGATCATGCTGCGATCCGTTATCTCCTTACAAAGAAGGATGCCAAGCCTCGGTTGATTCGGTGGATCCTTCTTCTTCAAGAGTTTGACTTGGAAATCCGGGATAAGAAGCGGTCCGAAAATTCTGTGGCGGATCACCTTAGTAGACTCCCACCATTGGAGATTGAGAGAGATGACATCCCGATTGATGACTCATTCCGGGATGAGCAATTGCAAATGGTCGAGGAGTGCTTGTTTCAAGTGTCAAGGGGTAATGAGCCATGGTATGCTGACATTGTGAACTATCTCGTTTGTGAGGAGGTGCCACCCGGTTTATCTTATGCCCAGAGGAAAAAGTTCTTCAAGGATGTGAGGTATTACTATTGGAGTGAGCCGCTTTTGTTCAAAAGAGGGCCGGACGGAGTCTTTAGGAGATGCATACCAGAGAATGAGGTGGAGAGTGTGATCCGCCATTGTCACTCCTTGCCATGTGGAGGTCATGTTAGCTCACACAAGACATGTGCTAAGGTGTTACAATCGGGTTTCTTTTGGCCAAGTTTGTTCAAGGATGTGCAGAATTTTGTGGTAGCTTGTAATGCTTGCCAAAGGACGGGCAACATCTCAAGGAGGAATGAGATGCCCTTGAACAACATACAAGAGGTGGAGATATTTGATGTGTAGGGTGTGGACTTCATGGGACCATCCCCCTCTTCTTGTGGCAACCTCTACATCCTATTGGCAGTGGACTATGTCTCGAGATGGGTAGAGGCAATCGCCTCTCCTACAAATGAAGCCAAAGTTGTGGTACGGTTCTTCAACCGAGTGATCTTCCCTAGGTTTGGAACACCAAGGGTGCTCATAAGTGATGGAGGGAAGCACTTCACTAATAGGAACTTTGGGGCACTTTTGGCTAAGTATGGGGTGACTCATAAGGTGGCAACACCTTACCACCCCCAAACTAGTGGCCAAGTGGAGATCTCCAACCGGGAGATAAAGGGAATTCTTAAGAAGACTGTTTCTAGGACGAGAAAGGATTCGGCTATGAAGCTCGATGATGCTTTGTGGGCTTATAGAACCGCTTTCAAGACACCGATTGACACCACTCCTTACAAGCTAGTCTATGTCAAGTCTTGCCACCTTCTGGTGGAGATGACGCATAGAGTGTATTGGGCTATAAGGTGGCTGAATTTTGACCTCAAGGAGGCCGGAGAGAAGAGGTTGCTTGATATAAACGCTCTTGAGGAGATCCGGTTGGATGTCTATGAAAACGCCCGGATTTACAAAGAAAGGACCAAACGTTGGCATGATAAGCGTCTCATCCCGAAAGAGTTGAGTGAGGGCGACCTTGTCCTTCTCTTCAACTCAAGGCTGTGGCTCTTCCTCGGAAAGCTAAAGTCAAGATGGACGGGTCCCTATGTGGTGAAGAAGATCTTTCCCCATGGAGCAGTTGAGATAGGAGGGGAACATTGTGGAAACTTTAAGGTGAATGGGCACCGTTTGAAGAAGTATATCCCGGGAGCTCCGGTGGATATGATTGCCCCACTTCACCTAGAGTGAGACGCCCCCGAGTTTGGTCAAGCTAATGACCTTAAAGAAGCGCTTGGTGGGAGGCAACCCATTGGTAGACTTCTTTCCTTTTTCGTTCTTGTTTTTGTTTTGATTTTTCTGTTTTTGTGTGTTTGGTGTGATTTGTATGTGTGCTAGAGTCTTGGTAGCATAGAAGCCTTGCATGGCATGTGGATGATGATGATGAGTCCCTCATCAATTGTGGGTGGAGCGGACGTGGGACTTGGACGGCTAGCGGTGCCTAGCGCGGATCCCGACGCCATGATGAACATTTAGAGCTCTCTACCATCGTTGCTAGGATCATCCGTCATCACTCCACTTGAATGATCCCAAATAGCAAAGCAAACCATTTTTACATTGTGAGAACCCTCTTTCACTCTTCTTTACTTCATTTACACATTGGGAACAATGTGTTTCTAAGTATGGGGTGGGGTTTTCATGATCACTTGCATGATTAGCATCTAGGATAGTTTAATATTATCACATGTCTTGCATTGTACATAGATATTTCGAAAAATCTAAAAAAAAAAAAATCAGAAAATTCAAAAAATTTTAGTGCTTCTAAGTTTGGGAATGACCCTTATGATGAAATTGTCTTGTGAATTGGCTATGGATGGCCTTGTGTATTGAATAGATGAATGCATATGAGGACTTGAAGTACTTATCTTGAATTCCATGAATGATTTGTGATTATGATGCTTGCCTTGATTGGATTGAGGATTGAAAGTCGAAATTGCATGCTAGTTCTTGCACATCATTTAGGAATGACTAAGGCAATTCATTTTCCTCTACTTCTCATCTTGATCATGTTGCTTGAGCACCTCAATTGATGAAAAATTTGACCTCTTTTGACCCATCCGGGAATAGGAGCATGTTAGTGTGTTGAGTGTGTGAAAAGCAAGTGTGGGGTGAAGTTGTTGATGGATGAATGTTATGAATGAAGTGCTGAATTTGTTGTGAAAAGTGTAGGAAAAAAAAAGGTTTGGGGACGTTGGTTTAAATGACGAGTAACTCGGCACCATTCACATAATCGGGTGTTTGTGCCTTGCCAAAGTCAAATAAACCAATAGTCCTAACGAGCTTTGGTATGTGTGCCCGGTGTGGATGCACCTCGAAAAATAAAAAAACCCGAGGACGGATAATCACCAAGGTTTCGGCTTTTGTACACCAATGCCATTGTCGCAAAAATAAGTGAAAGAAAAAGAAAAGAAAAGAAAGAAAGGATGGAGAAAATATACACTTGTGGGAAGTTGATAAAAAATGTGAAGTTGTGAAGTTAGTTCCATTCCCGGATTAGCATCACATGACCTAGAAAAATTCCCACCTAATCACAACGTTTCTTAGCCTCTTATTTCCTTAGCCTTGTGACCTATTTGCATGTGTGTAAGACTTAGTGATCTAGATTGGATATGCTCATGATCATCTTGACTTCTTCATTTTTACATTTCATGCATGCCTTCGAGTTAAGTACAATTGTCTTTCCATGCCTTCATTTATTTGATGCATGATTGCTTGTCCATTGCCATGAAACATGACTATGAATGTTATCCAATATTAGAAGCACAACTCCAAAAAGATTTTGTTGTTTTTCTGCATGCATAAATCATGTCATCTTTTAGTCAATAGTTGGGGACTTGCTCGGGGACGAGCAAACCTTAAGTATGGGGTATTTTTGATAACACGATTTATGACTTAGGTTTAGGCACTCATTTAGATAGTTTTTCCGCTCATTCATGCATGGTTTGCACTAGCTCGTGACGATTTGCACTCAATTCATGTATTTTGTCGAGATAGACGTCTACACGGACTTTTGCATAATTTGTAGGTATTTTGGGAGATTTAGGAGCTTAATCGATACATTCGAGGATCGTTCCTCGAGATAACACACCTTCGGACTCATTGGGAAGCAAACTAAGAGCTAAGGAGGACACATGGGACCTTATTGGTGCATGCCATGCACCAAATTGAGGCTTGATGATCCAAAACAAGCTGAGTCACCAAAATCACGGCCATTGGGACTTCCACGGGCATGGTAATGGGCCATGGTTTTCCCGAGACAGCTGTGACAGCTGTCCCACGATCTTCATAGCCGACTCTTGCAATTTGTTGAGGATATAAGGTGGTCCTGCAGGCTGTTAGAGGGGGACCCCATCACTCCATTCTTTCCCACACTCTCAACAACATATTCTCTCATTGGAAGATTGGATTGAAGCTACTCTTGGAGGAGAAGAAAGGATTCCATTGAAGAAGAAGAGAAGAAGACACCATTCTTAGTTTTTCATAGTTTTGAGTGAGTTTTGGGAAGACGTTTTGCAAGGTTTTGTAAGAAACGATTGAACCTTCTTTTGAAGGGTTGTAAGTCTTTCTTGAACTCATATTCAGCTTGGATTTCCTGCTCCACTTGCTTCATCTCCCTTTCATTTCATCCTCTTGATATGGATTCCATGATTTTATGCTTGATGACTTTGATTGTGATGATGCATGTTGTTGGCTAAATAGGTGCGATTCTAGGGTAAGGGAAAGATGGTTATGGATTGGACTATGATAGAATGGACTTAGATGTACCTTTGGATGAATTGTTTGCTCGAACCTAACCTCTGTTATAAACCACGGCTTGTTCTATACATTCCACGGCCGTGGTTCTTGATGAACTACCCGTGATTTTGACTGACTTGCTTGTTTTGATGAATCTAAGTGCTAGGATGTTAGATTGTTGAAATCCTAGTGTTTGTTGAGCTAAACCTATCCTAGGGTGACCTAGTGTTAGCAACTAAGAGTTAGAAGAGACTTACCCGGTGATTGTTGCTCTTAGATACCGAAGATGACGAATTCTAGGTAGTAGTGAGCCTCACAAGCCGTTATTGGACTGAATGTGCTAGGATAAGTATTTAGGACTTGCCTTCCCAAGGCTTACCCGGTAAGGAGAGGTTAGATCCCTAGATTACCATCCGGTTTGTGTAGATATCCCTACCTTAGGCTCCTAGAGACTTACCCAGTGATAGGACCTTTGGTGCGGGATTAGTGGATCATGAGACCTACCCGGTAATTGACCCCACTTGAGAAACATTCCTTCCCAACAACCATAGTTTATCCAAGGATGATTAGAAGCTTGAGTCCAATGCCATAATCGGAATTCCCAACCCCTAGAATCCTCTTTTTTCTCTTGATCACATATTTCGTGTTTGCCTTGTTTACTTGTGTTTTAGCTTGATTTCTTAGTTTGTTTTGCTACCTTATATCATTGTGATCTTTGATTGATCACCACAAAACCAATCCAAAAATATTGAGATTTTCATTTCTTTATTTCTATCTCTTTTCTTAGCCTAGATCAATACTATCCTTAGTCACTCTTTGACTCGATTTCACCTTTGTATTTGTGTTCGACCTCGAAATACTATCCTTACTACAAAACGTCCCGTACACTGCGGGTTCGCTAGGAGTTAAGAAAATATATTCAGTATATATTTAAAGCTTTTGCGTGTCACGTTCTTAGCGTAACAACCGCCTCTCTAACCTGCAAGGCATCTATAAGGCGGTATAATACCGTTAGCTAACATTCTATGCATAAGTATAAAGGTAAAAGCACATACACACACAACATATACAATCAACATGCAACACTCAAGTCCTTCAGTTAGGTGATATGCCATTACTAATGATACTTATTTTGTGACACGAGGGATTCCCAAACCTCGCCCCTGTCCCCGTTTACCAACGAGGAATGATACTAATGCATCTGACCGTCTACCTGCCTAGGCTGGTCATAGGGAGCCTCCTAGCTTTCGCAAGAGCTAGGCAGTGATGTCACGACCCGTTATCATACACTTGGGTCAATTACGTAATATAATAAAGTCGGTCTAATCCGGTTTAGTTGTTATCCTAACCAACAAACACCACTCATACACATTACACTCATACAAAAAAGCCAGCTAAGTAAGTCCGTGGACTTACTAGTCTCCAAGCGCAACTGATCACCACACTATCAAGTTCCCTCGGGAAAACACGCAACGCCTGTTCAAGACAAGACACACAGATCAAACAACACTCTAGTCAACTAGAAATCCTTAGACTCCTAGGCTCAACATCCTCACGAGAACAACATCTCTCTAGTCAACTAGAAGTCCTTAGACTTCTAGGCTCATCATCCTCACAAGAATCACAACTCAAGATAGATCAACCCTCTAGCCAACTAGAAGTCCTTAGACTTCTAGTGCTCACAATCCTCACCACTCATAAACATTCAAGATACATGATACTCTCAGTCCATTGCTTTTAAGGCTTCCAACATAACAACTCAGTCCCAAACCAATATCCTCACAAATCCTAATAGTTCATGCCACAATATCACCACCAACATACCCTCAACTCTCACAAGATAACCCTAAGGGTCAAGCCACTACTTGGCATTCCATATCACCTATGTTAAGCCATCCTAACATGCTACTAAGATGGTTCAAGATCAAGGAAACGGAAAGGGAAGAAAGGAGCAAGAGATCGGAGGCTTACAGATGTAGAAACCGCCCCTGCGGTGTGCAGGACCTAGAGTCCGCCCCCGCGGCTTGCAGAGGCCGCCCCCATGGTTTACAGTATCCGCCCCCGCAGCTCACAAGATCCGCCCCCGCAACTGCAGTCCAGAAACGTCGGCTCTTTGGTTCTTCGATGTACATCAACCTTCATATTGCCTCCTTTGATACTGTGAATGTCTCTTAGCTCCCACCACAAGATCATAGCCTTCCTCCATGGTCTAAGCATGCAAGGACATAAGAAAGAACAAGAGAAGACTCTCTTGAGTGAATCCATGGATCTCACTCTTCAAAGGTGCAAGAAGGAAAAAGGAAGAAGAAGAGAAGAAGGAGAAGGAAAGAACTTACTCTGGATCACGTCTCTATAGTCCAACCTTTGTGTGACAACTTCAAGAGGAGAGAAACACTAAGGTGGAGGATGAAGGTGAAGGAGATGAAGGAGAAGGAACGAGAGTAGAGAAACTAACGTGAAAAGGAATGAAGGAGAGAGATAAGGCTGTATAAATGGGAGGAGACCAAAGGTCAAGCAGCCCAAGAATCACCCCTAGTAATGTGTCGGCATAAAGGACATAGGAGATGAAAGGTGGGATGGAAAAGGCACCTAACTCCCGCTCTAACGTGTCACCGCCCCCGCAGGACGTCCAAGCCGCGGTCATGGACGGCTGCAGTCGCGGGCCTTCTAAGCCGCAAGGGCGGTAGCCCTTGCTCAAGGCTTCTAACGTCTCTCGTAAACGGAACCAAAATTCTAGGCGTTACAGAGTACGATTCAATACTTCTTGGTGCAACACTTTGGAGGAGGAGAAGCCTGAATCGATGAGCGAGGAGAAGTGGAGAACCATCCAGAGGAAGGAGGTAAATACAATTCAGTTGGCTTTGATTCCCGAGTTGATTATAGTGTGTTGAAGGAGATGATAGCATGAATTATAGTCTATATTTTGGGACTTGTTTAGACATTTTTTCTTCAATAATCTGTATGTTTGGATGTATATTATGTGATTATATTGCCATTTCATCTACCTTTGCGGGAATCGAGGTCTACACCAAGTTTCGTTGTAATCGTAGGTAAAATGGCACGATTTGAACCTAAATGGAGATAAAGGAGATAAGGAGTCATCGAAGCTACATTCAGGAGCTTAAGGAAAGGCCAGGAAGCATGGAATTAACAAAGAAGATTCACTTTGGACCAGATTTGAGAAATTTCACCCTCAGTTGAGATTTACCTCGGTCAGCCACTATGTCACCTCAACCGAGGTGATTTCGGATGATCGCCCCGACCGAGGCGGACACCTTGGAAGCGGCGAGATATATTTTATTTGGCTGAGATCTTTTAATTATGGAAAGAAGATCTTATGTTTTTAGGCTGGTTTTCTGGAAGAAAGAGGATATTCAGTAGATATAATTTTACCTATTTTATGGGAAAATATCTTTCTAAGATCTCTTATCTTTGGGAGGTAATTTTCCTATAAAAAGGGTTGGATTTTCTACAAATTCAACATCTGCTACCATCCGAAACGGGCTGAAGAGCGCCTATACACCACAATACGTTGCAGTTGAAGAAGATTTCCCTTCAAGGATTGAAGGAAGAAGGAAGATTCCCTTTTGAGAAGATAGCTTGAAGGAGTTTGTGAGCTTTCCTTAGGCTATTTTTGTGTTGATTGTCTAGTTGGATTTGTTATCCAAGGAACGCTTATTTGTGAGATATTTGATTATGTTATTGAAGTCTTTTTATTAAGTTCTTCTTGTTCAAATATTCACTTTCTTCCCATGTATTTGATTATCGCTTTCATGATGATGAGTGGCTAATTTATTTGTGTGATTCTAGGATGATTGGCTGAAAGTTGTGGGAAAGACGATGATAGAACGATCCTAAACCCAGTAGGACCCTGAAAGCTCGAGCCTTTATCCTTAACCCTAGAACATCTCGCTCAGCCGATGACACCCCGGCCGAGGTGGAATTCGTCTGACCGAGGTGACCTTCTGATCCAAAACTGAGAGTTAAGTGTTAGAGTTTGCCAAATCCTATTCTTATTACACCTTTCCTGGTTCAATGCAAGCCTAGGATGAGACTTACCCGGTGATTCCTTTGTTTGTTTACCAAAGATCATAAGTATAGGTAATAAAGGTTTATCCTTTATTGGGGTTTGAGTGTGCCTTCATCCCATCTTTGTGAGTTAGCCTGAGACTTACCCGGTAAAGGTTGATTCTATTCCCTTAGGTGGTGTGTTGGTTTGAGGTTATAGTTCTTTACCTTGATTCCTTGAGACTTACCCGGTAATAGGAGTTTTGGTTTGGGATTGTGAGTAGTGCGACTTACCCGGTGATCTATTCCACTTTAGAAACACCTTCCCTATGCAAAAATCTCAGCTTTGTCCGCTTATCTTTAGATCTTGAGTTGGAACCACAACTAGATGCTTTAATCCCTAGAATTGCATATTTCCTTTAATTGACTTTTATCGTCTTTGATTGTTTTAATCGCTTTTGTGGTTAGTAATTACATTGACAACTTCTACCTGTTTTGTTTCACCAATTCCTTGTGATCGACCCCTGAAATTTCTTGCTTTTATTACAATTGATCCGTACACTACGGGTTCGCATCCTTGTTTAAAGCATATTTCTTGGGATATAAATTTAAAGCTTGCACACACCGTTTGGAGCAAACAAGAGACCACACCGAATGCGTTGTGGGATAATCTTGAGAGCATCTACGCCTCGAAGTCGTTAACCAACCGTTTGTGCTTGAAGATAGAGCTTTACTCGCTCAAGACGGAAGAAGGAGGTAATCTTCATGACCACATAAGTCATTAATCAACTAGTATGCCAATTATTGAATGCAAATGATAAGATTGGAGAAGAGGAGCAAGCTTTGTTGTTGTTAGGATCATCTCTGAAGTCCTACAAGTCCTTAGTGCAAACATACTTGTAGGAAGGAAGTCTCTCACTCTAGATGAGATGACTGTTGCTTTGCAGGAGAGTTAGAAAATGATGAAGAATGATGCTACCGACAAAGGAGTGGATCACATACTAGTTGTAGGGGAGTGAGAACGAGGAAGGAGTCAATGGAGAAGGCATGAGGACACGAGACAAAGAACAAATTTGCGACGAGATTTGAGTGAGGTCGAGTGCTTCTATTGTGGGGAGAAGGGTCACATGCAAGCCCGGTGTCCTCAAATGAGGGAGGACTTAAAGAACTTGAGAAAGATGTCGCCAGGAAAGAAGAGAGGGGACTCCCACACAAATGTGGTCAGTGAAGTTGTGAAGTTTATTACGGGGATGTTTACTTGGCAATGAGAGAGAAGATTGCCAAGGCAGAGAAAGCGTTGGTGATGGTTAGTGCCACATCGATGCATGTATGTCGAGACCAAGCAACATTTGACACCTTGAAGATTGGTGGAGAGTTTGATCACTTCAACTCAGTGAGTGGTGGGAAGTTTAAGGTCGAAGGTACCGGAAGTGTGAAGATAAGACTTCACAACGGTACAAGCCATATTCTACACAATGTGACGTATGTGCCATCAGCAAACATGAATGTCATCTCATTGGGTATGATGACGATGGAGGGGTGTAGGTTCGTCGGCACGAAGAAATGGTGCAACGTATTCAGGGGGAGACGTTTGGTGACGCGAGGCCGTAAAAATGAGAAGAATGTTTGCTTCTTGGACGGACAAGGGGTGTAGAAAAGATGCGGTGACAGCGATACAAAGAAGCAAACAAAAGTGAGACTTTGAGATTCGGTGGAGATATTTGAAATATAATTTAAGGGAGGAATTGTTAGGTTAATCCATATTTAATTGGGTTACTAAGTATGTGGTAATGACGTTTGGTTCCAATTTTGGTACAAGCTGCAAAGAAACATCTAGAAATCTTGTATTTGAATCATTGTGAAAAGTAAAGAGATTTGTAAATTAGTGGGTCGAAGTAATCATATGAATTATGGTAGATTAGTTTGGATTAGTCTAAATTAGTCTTAACCTAGAATTACCTATTGTAATATCTTCCTTGACAAAGGTGAATGTCGGTGTTTCATGGATGTTAGTTCACCGACATGCCTGTATATAAATAGATTTAACGTACTATTGTAATAAAATGTAAGAGTGAGTTCGAACAAAAATGCTTGTAAAGAAAGTGAGGATAGAGAGCGTGATTGCGCAACAAATACTCATTTATATATACTAGTTGAAAGTCAGGAAAGTGTGCAGTTTCCCCAACACATTTCACCTATTGTTTGTATTTTCAAAACACTATTTTCTCTATTCTCATACTACCGTCCACATTCTACCATTGTTTTTATACAATTTTTTTAAATGTTGTACATCATTAAATATTATACCTTTTACTTTTAGTTTTTAAAATATGTGTGTTTTTCACACAATTATTGAGAACCGGAGGGAGTACTACACTTTCCCATTTTTATTACTAAAAAGAGTAAAGGCAAACATTAAAAAGATGTGTGGGTTAGAAAAGGATTAAACATAAATAAGAAAATAAAGGAGGGGGCTGATGAGCGCCAAATGTAAAAATTTTAGACATTAGATTCATGCATTTTATAATGCTTTTACTCTCTCATAAATTTCTAGTTTTATGACAGACATTCACATTCTGTATTTTGGTATATACCTTGACTTTTATCTCTTTTAGGCATTTATGACATCAATTGTGGAAAATTTGCATCCCCGGAAGTCAGAGATGAAGTGAAGACTCTACATGACTGAGTAAAGGCAACACAAAGTCTTTTGATATGCCTTAAAGTAAAGATCCACGATTTGAAGCTACATATGAGTGAAACGGCCAAGCAAAACGGGCAAGGAAGCCGTAGGGTGGAAGTTTCACATACGTCATCACTACAAAAATTTTGTCAAAGCCCAATTTCAAAGCCCGTCCCGAAGAACTCTCTATGACCTGACAAAACGGTATGCCTACGACTAGCCTATGGCCGTAGGTATGCTGTTTGGAGGCCGTTGGTTGGCCGTTTCGACTGCTGTTAGAAGCCAATCAAATCTTCCGAATGTAACTTTGGAAGGGTTATATTTTGCGTAACATATTCATATGTCAACCGTAGTGTTAGATACGCTGATTCATCCCGAATTAGACTTCACTCATAGTTCCCTTTACCCTAGTTGCCAAGTAGTTGTTATCTTTGCTTTTAAAGGTTCACCCTACTAGAACCAAACAATTGTAAATTTATATATTTCCTGATTTTATATATTGTCTTTGATGTTTATCTGATCATGTGTGGATAAACCTCCTCGAGTTTAAAGATTGGACGCTCTTTATAATGGTTTAATTTATTGTTTACATATATTTTTTAATTGAGATTGTGATATTGCTTCTTTTCAAAGAGTGTTATTCCTACTTTTTATTTACCTTTAAAATATGTGGTGTTTATAATTGATTTAGATAAAACATCTGAAGAGTCACAAGCAAATGCCGTTTTATTTGCTTTATTGAAAAGAACTTGGTTTTGAGAGTATTAGTTCATCAAAGCTTTGAAGATTTCTAACTATCATAGAAAGTTCCGATCTTTGTACTTTTTGCTAACTAAAGAGCCAAAGAGAAGGTTATTCTTGGTCTTTTTCCGAATTTCTAAGTGTTTAATGGGTTTTCCCAAAGAGACTACAAATAGTACCTTGTACCATTACAGGAAACACATTATTTTGTGATTACAAGGACTAATTTGTGATTTTATGGACCACATTATTTTGTGATTACAAGGACTAATTTGTGATTTTATGGGCCACGTTATTTTGTGATTACAATGACTAATTTGTGATTTTATGGACCACATTATTTTGTGATTATAGGGACTAATTTGTGATTGCATGGACCATATTATTTTGTGATTAGAGGGCCTATTTTGTGATTACATGGACCACATTATACTCTTCTTTAATCCCACCAAAAAAAATTATGCTCTTATTATGGGAAAGATTACCACATCACGTGAAAAGACTTTGTTGTAAAAGTAGGTTCTTATTTACAAAATTGAAAGGGTCTACTATTTTTGTTTTGGCTTTTGCTTTGTTGTGTTGTAATATACTCTATTTGGTTAGGCATAAAAAAAGGGGACCAAATTGGAATGGCCTATTTTTATGTTTGGGAATTGTTGGGTTGCCATCACTCAATCACTAATTATATTTTGAATTTGATTAGTTGTAGATTATAACACCTCAAGTTTTGGAACTTGAAGCGTTACGGGCTAGGACCAGACAATGGGTCCCGACCCTCACAGTAGCAGCGACACAACGGATTTTACAACAAGACACAAACGAAATGAAAACCAAAACTAAATATAAAACCAAAGGTTTAAACAAAAGGAAGCGTAAAAGACTCACAGGTGAGTTCAAAACAAAAGAAAAACAACAACATAAACCCGATCCCGTCCTATAATGTACGGGAACCCCGGCTGACCACACCATCCAGATCACTCAGCAGCACCTATATCCTGCAAGGCATCTATTACATAGGTATAAACCGTTAGCTACCATTCTACATATCAAAAAGACAATAAAGGCACAAACAAACGTAAGGTAAAGAAAACACATAGCATGCTCACACAACATCCGGTTATCATCTTTCATTAGGTTATCCAATTACTAATTCAACTTATGGTTGCTACATAAGTATTGCTACGATCTCGCCTCCGTCACCTTTCACCAACAGGAATAGAAAGTATGCATCCTTCTGTCACCTGCTGGACTGGTCGCGAGAGCACCTCCTAGTTTCCCCATTCTAAACTGGAAAAGCGGTAGCCGCCCGGTTATAATACATTTGGGCCAATTAAGGTATAACAAAGATCAATCCTATTCTGGCCATTAGTTATAACATGATAAACAACACAAACAAGCCAATACAATCAAACCAATACGCGGAATGAAGCTAAGTAAGCCCAAGAGACTTACCTCACTCAAAGGTAATCTCAACACTCAGCAAACACTCAGAAAAGCCTCAGGAAAGGGACACAAGGAATCTTGTTCACACAAGCATTACGAATGAAGAACCGAAACGAATGCTACAAGTCTATAACTTCTAGTCTTCATGATCTCTAGGAGATCTACACAAGCTAAGGTCTCAACCTTAGTCTTACAGAACACTCAAGGGTCCAAGGACAACCAAAAGGAATAAGGAAAGGAATGAGGAAAGCAAGTAAGAAATCAACTCACAAGAACGGAAGTCTCTGTAGAGAAACCGCGGGGGCGGCTGGGCAGAGGCGCATGGGCGGCACGTGACAGAGGCGCATGGGCGGCTCTGTGTAGGCGCGGGGGCGGATCTTCGACAGAAGCTACTGTCGGCTTTTTGATGAAAGCAGAACAACGACAAGGCCAAAGCTTGCTATTCATACACTCTCACACGTCACCACTCAACCAAGGGAGTCTGTTAACATCAAAGGATCATTAAAGGAACGCTCCACAAGAATCAAGGATCAAACTTGATTCTTGGAGAAGAAGAAAAGAGGAAACGAAGAGAGAAATGAAGCAGAAGCGAAACAAGGTGCAACAACACATGAACGTGATGAAGAACAAGGGAGAGAAAACTTACACTCAGGAAGCAAGGCTGCAACGCTCTAGGGTTGAAGAAGACATAAGCAAGAAATAGGAAAAAGAAGAGAAGACGAGATTATAAAGGAGAGGAAGAAAAGATAAAATGAAGGACGTCTAGGGTTAGGAAAAAAGGTAAGGAAGTCGGCCCATAGATAGAAGATTGGATATTCTATTTATGAAAGGAAGATAAAACGAACGAAAACAGATCGGCGCGATCTGCAGCAAATCCGCATCAGCGGATTGCCTCAGCCGCAGGGGCGGCCCCTTGTCACCGCGGGGGCGGTGACAACCATCAAGGCCGCTGGGGTGGCCTTCTTCACTGCGGGGCGGTGAAGGTCAAAACTGGGATCTTACATCAAATCCCCCTAAAAAGAAGTTTTGTCCCGAAACTTGTAACAACCGAACGAACACGTAACAATACACATCACTAGAACAAAACTCATATATTCCCACTCGGGGCACATAACTCAAAACATCATAAAAGCGTACGCAACGCAACAAAGGAAAAATTGAAATGACTTTGCTATAGGTGCATCCAACTCTGCGTAAAACTCCGGATAGTTCCTTTGGACACTATCCTCTGTCTCCCAAGTCGCTTCATCAGCTCCTCACATCGACCACTTAATCTTCATCATCGGTATGCCTTTCAAACACAATCGTCTTGTACTACACTCTAGGACAGCCACCGGGTGCTCAACAAACGTGTGGTTTGGCTCGATCACTAGATCCTCATGACTGACGATGTGCCTTGGGTCCGGTATGTACTCCCGTAACTAAGACACATGGAAGACTGGGTGAACACCCTCGAGTCTTGGTGGCAAAACAAGTCTGTATGCTGCCTCCCTAACTCGCTACAAAATCTCGAATGGTTCGACATATCTGGGACTCAGCTTTCCCTTGACACCAAAACGTCTAATGCCTCGTATTGGAGATAATCACAACCAAACTTGAGCTCCAACTCTAAACTCCAGAGGTCTGCGTCTCTTATTTGCATAAGACTTTTGTCGACTTTGTGCTGCTAACATCCGCTCACGGATCACCGCTACTCGAGCCATGTCATCTTGTATCTGCTCAGATGCTACACCGCTAGCACTACTCGGCTCGTCCCAACACAATAGTATACAACATCTCTGTCCGTATAAAGCCTCATAAGGAGCCATCCTGATCGATGCGTGCCAACTATTGTTGTACGAAAACTCCACTAAGGGAAGGTGATTTGGCCACACCTGTCCGTAGTCTAACACGCAGGCTCTCAACATGTCCTCCAAAGTCTAGAGTGTCCGCTCGGACTGACCATTGGTCTGAGGATGATAAGAAGTCGTGAATTATAGACTCGTACCTAGGGCGGCTTGCACTTGCTGCCAGAACCTCAAAGTGAACCGTCCGTCTTTGTAAGATGCTATAGTCCTAGGTACTTCATGAAGTCTCACTATCTTTCTGGTGAACTCCTCTACCAATTGACTTACCGGTCACGTCTCCTTGATCGGAATGAAACATGCCGTCTTCGTCAGTAGATCTACTATCACCTAAATGGCATCAAAACCACGACTTAGTCTCAACCTGGTCATAAAATCCATAGAGATGTCCTCCCACTTCCACTGAGGGAGGGGAAGTGGGTGTAGCTCACCTCCTAGTCGATTATGCTCGATCTTGACCTGCTGACAGGTCGCACAATGAACTACATATGTTGTGACATCTAGCTTCAGACCTCCCAACCAGAAAGAGCGTTTGATATCCTGATACATCTTACTCGCACCAAGGTGCATGAAGTAAGGTGAAGAGTGAGCCTCTTGAAGGATCCTTTGTCTCAACTCTCAAACCGAAGGCACACATACACGCTCCTGGCGTCTCAAGATTCCATCAGCATCTACTACAAACTGTGGTGCCTCTCCTCGAGGCATCTTGTCTCGGATCTGTGACAAAGCTGGGCAACTCTCCTGCTTTTGTCAAATCTCGATCAACAGATCAGGTACTACCTCCAAGGTGGATAACTGGTTGTCGGAATCTGGGAAGTGGATATACATCTCTAGCCACGCAAGGTCTAGCTGTAACTGAGGCTGAGCTGTCAGCCAAGCGATCGCCATCTCCCGGGGAGTCTTCCTACTGAGGACATCTGCTACCACATTCGCCTTCCCCGGGTGGTATAAGATCTCAAGATCAAAGTCTTTGATCAACTCAAGCCATCTCCTCTGACGGTTATTCAACTCCCGCTGAGTGAATATGTACTTCAAACTCTTGTGGTTTGTGAATATTTGACACGTAGCTCCGTATAGATAATGTCGCCAAATCTTCAAAGCATGAACAATGACAACCAACTCAAGATCGTAGGTAGGGTAATTCTCCTCGTACGTCTTCAACTGTCTAGACGCGTAAGTAATCACCTTACCCCTCTACATATGAACACATCCCAAGCCCATTTTGGATGCATCGTTGTAAACCACAAAATCCTCCATGCCTTTTGGCTGAGCTAGGATAGGAGCAGAGGTCAACCTCTTCTTCACCTCCTAAAAGCTCTGCAGGCACGGCTCGGACCATACAAACCTTGTAGACTTCCTTAGCAAGGAAGTGAGCGGTCGGGCGATAACTGAAAAGCCTTCAACAAAACGCCGGTAGTAGCCCGCCAATCCTAAGAAGCTGCGTGCCTCCTTGACGTTCTTAGGAGGCGGCCAAGATGCTACTGAATCGATCTTCGCTTGATCTACCCTGATCCCTTCAGCTGAAACGATGTGACCAAGGAATGCTACCTCGGATATCCGAAACTCGCACTTAGAGAGATTAGCGTACAACTATCTATCTTGTAAGACCTGTAGAATGATCCTCAAGTGTCCTGCATGCTCCTCTCTGTTGCGAGAGTAAACCAGAATGTCATCTATGAAGACAACTACAAACTGATCTAGGAAATCGATAAAGATGTTGTTCATTAACTCCATGAATGTTGCGGGCGCATTCGTAAGCCCGAATGACATCACTACAAACTCTTAGTGTCCATATCTGGTCCGAAATGCCGTCTTGGATATGTCCTGCTCTCTCACCCTCAGCTCGTGATATCCAGATCTCATATCGATCCTTCAAAACACTGAAGCTCCATGCAACCGATCCAAAAGATCGTCGATACGGGGAAATGGGTACTTATTCTTGATTGTCACCTTGTTAAGCTCTCGGTAGTCGATACATAACCTCATTGACCCATCCTTCTTCCTGACTAAGAGTACTGGTGCGTCCTAAGGAGATACACTAGGGAGGATGAAGCCCTTCTCTGCTAACTCCTCCAGCTGTTTCTTCAACTCAAGCATCTCGTTAGGCGCCATACGATAAGGAGCCTTAGAGATCGGTCTCGTACCGGGCTCTAGCTCAAATCCAAGGTCTACACTACTTTGTGGAGGTAAACCCGATGGCTCTCCAAAGACGTTAGCAAACTCGCAAGTTACTGGAATCTCCTCCAAAGTTGGACTCATACTATCCTTTATAGCATAGCACCAAAAATCCTCGCATCTCTGAGTGATAAGTCTCGCGGCTCACACTACTTTGATGATTGTACCAGTCTTTCCGAGATCCCATCCTTTGAAGATCTCAACATGGCCTGCATCTGTAGTTACCGTCACTGTTCTCTTGCCGATGTCCAAAACTGCTCGATGTTGATCCATCTAATCCATGCTCAGAATAACTTATTCATGTACTAAGTACATGACGAAGAAGCCATCTGACCAGTCGCGACCTCCCAATCTAATAGGGCAATCGCGAACCTCTTGTGTACCTTTAATCTTACCTCCATCGGATAATCCTATAAAGAAGGGTCTACCTTCTACGGTAACTATGGCCAATTCATCTACACAAGCATTAGATATAAAAGAATGCGTAGTACCGGTTTAGAAAAGAACTCTGACAGGAAAACCATTAATATGAATGGTACTTGTGGTCACTGGCGCTGTCAGCTCTACAACACTCCTCGGTTTATAAACTCTAGCTGATGCATCTCTCGTGTCTATAGAACCACCAACTCGTCCTCTACCTCTCCCTTGTCCCGGAGTGGAACCCTGAGGAGCAGTAGAACCCGGAAGTATTTATTGCTGCTACTAGTACTGCGACCTCTGTCCTGCCCTTGCAGCACTAGCAGGTGAAGAACCCTGATGCGATGGCGCCTTGCCTTGACAGTAAAACGCAGCTCTGTGTCCTGGCTTGCCATAAGAAAAGCAAGTCACAATATCCTTCTTACAATCATCTCTCACGTGTCCTACATCTCCGCAGTTAAAGCACTACCGTCCTCTGTCGGAACTCTGTACAGACTATTGGAAACAAGAACGTCCCGGTGTCTGATTACGCCCAAAACCTGCTGCTCTAACTCTAGCATTAGCTGGTCTAGTCTTCTGCCTCTTCTCAGGACCTCCTGTCTAAGAAGCTCTCCTATGACCCAATCGGTCTCTCTCATAAGTAGAAGCTCTATCTTGATAGTACGTCAACGAATCACAACGGAAACCAGCAAGATAAGAGCATGTCGACTCTCTCAGCCTCCGAGAGAAAAGGTAAACATGTTGATCCTCCGGTGGTGCAGACACACCCATCAAAGATAGCTCATCCTGAAACTTGCCGATAATCTCAACAATAGGCAAATCCTGAAGACGGTCCCTCCTCATAGTTGTAGGGTAGTAGTGATCCCTGATCACCGTCTTCATCTACTCATAACTATTGTCCTTACTGCGAGCAGTCCTCCACCAAGAATGAGCCTGATCCTTCAGCAACGTCTGTACTATGTTGACTCGACGTCCCTCTAGCCAACCGATAGCCTCCATAGCAGAATCCAGCCGCCCTAGCCACTACTCTACTTCTAAAGCCTTCAACCAACTATCGGGCTTCGGCTCTCTCGTCTCGACCGGTGCTCTAATAACATCAATAACTCTAGCAGATGGAGCAAAGATCTGTGTAACTCTCTACGTAACCTCAACTGATCTTGTAGGAATTGGTGGTGTTAGTGCGGGTCCTCCAGTACTGATAGCCTCCTCAACTCTCTACACATAGTCGCAATTCGCAGAAACTCCGATGGACACTCGTGTGGACTCTATTGATAGCACTCTTTGTGCTCCGGACCTAGAAACGGTCCCGTTCCCAACCTCAGGAACAACACTTTCAGCAACCTCCTCAACTAACACCTCAACGATAGGCGGATCAACAACTGGGGCCTGACCCCGACCTCTAGCCACTGGAGGTCTTCCTACACGTCCTCGTCCACGGACGGTAGGTGGAAGTGGTGGTCAACCCCTTCCATGCCCCATAGCAGATGTAGCTCTAGTATGCGCTATCTGCTATATGGATAGATATGTAAGAAACTATATGGACATAAGGCCATGCTACAGCTAAAGAAAAAATCCAAGAAAAAGCGCATAGAAAGGCCAATATATAAGAAACTACACTGCTGAGATCTGCGGAGGTAGTGGTGGTCGCACGTACATCTATCCCAGACCGAAAAGTTCTAAAAACAAAAACTCCCTTTTGAAAACGTTAGACCCCTTGCAGGCTCTATTTATTTTTCCATCCGACCTTTAGAAGATTTTGAGTGCCATTGTTGCCAATCTAGACCTTTGATACCATATTGTAACACCCCAAGTTCTCGAAATCGAAGTGTTACGGGCTAGGACCACACAATGGGGCCCGACTCTCAGAGTAGCAATGACACAACGAATCTTACAACAAGGCACAAACGAATGAAGACCAAAGCTCAATATAAAACCAAAGGTTTAAATAAAAGGAAGCGTAAAAGGCTCGCAACCGAGTTCAAAACAAAAGAAAAACAACAACAACATAAACCCGATCCCGTCCTATAATGTATGGGAACCCTGACTGACCACACCATCCGGATCACTCAACAGCATTTATATCCCGCAAGGCATCTACAATATCGGTATAAACCGTTAGCTAACATTCTACATATCAAAAAGACAGTAAAGACACGAACACATGTAGGTAAAGAAAATACATAGCATGCTCAGACAACAGCCGATTATTATCTTTCTTTAGGTTATCCAATTACTAATTCAACTTATGGTTGTTACACGAGTATCTCTACGATCTCGCCTACGTCCCCTTTCACCAACAGGAATAAAACGTATGCATCCTTCTGTCACCTGCTGGACTAGTCGCGAGAGCACCTCCCATTTCCCATTTTTAACTGGACAAGTGGTAACCGCCGGTTATAATACACTTGGGCCAATTAAGGTATAACAAAGTTCAATCATATTCTGGTTATTAGTTATAACATGATAAACAACAAAAACAAGCCACTACAATCAAACCAATACGGGAAATGAAGCTAAGTAAGCCCAAGGGACTAACCTCACTCAAAGAAAATCTCAACACTCAGCAAACACTGAGGAAAGCCTGAGGAAAGGGACACAAGGAAGCCTGTTCACACAAGCATCACGAATCAAGAACTGAAATGAATGCTAGAAGTCTATAACTTCTAGTCTCTATGATCTCTAGGAGATCTACACAAGCTAAGGTCTCAACCTTAGTCTTACAGAACACTCAAGGGTCCAGGAACAACTAGAAGGAATAATGAAAGGAACGAGAAAAGCAAGGAAGGAAGCAACTCACAAGAACGAGAGTTACTACAATAGAAACCGCGAGGCGGCTGGGCAGAGGCGCAGGGATGGCACGTGACAGAGGCGCAGGGGCGGCTCTGTGCAGGCGCGGGGGCGGATCTTCGATAGAAGCTACTATCGGCTTCTCGATGATAGCAGAACGATGCGAGGCCAAAGCTTGCTCTTCCAAAACTCTCACACGTCACCACTCAGCAAAGGGAGTCTTTGAACATCAAATGATCATCAAAGGAACGTTCCATAAGAATCAAGGACCGAACTTGATTCTAGGAGAAGAAGAAAAGAGGAAACGAAGAGAGAAACGAAGCAAAAGCGAAACAAGGTACAACAACACATGAATGCGATGAAAAACAAGGGAGAGAGAACTTTCACGTTCAGCAAGATCTCAGGAAGCAAGGTGGTAGCGCTCTAGGGTTGAAGAAGACGTAAGCAAAAACGGGAAAAAGAAGAGAAGACGGGATCATAAAGAAAAGGAAAAAAAGATAAAAGGAAGGACGTCTAGGGTTAGGAAAAAGATAAGGAAGTCGGTCCAGAGATAGAAGATCGGATATTCTATCTATGGAAGGAAGATAAACGAACGAAAACAGATCGGGCGCGATCTACAGCAAATCTGCTGGGTCCGATTGCCTCAGCCGCAGGGGCGGCCCCTTGTCACCGCGGGGCGGTGACAGACATTAAGGCCGTTGGGGCGGCCTTCTTCACCCCGCGGGGCGGTGAAGGTCAAAACTAGGATCTTACATAGACTAGTAGTGCTATGTTTGAATTTGAGTAACTAGTACTCCATAGTCTTACTACTCATTTGTAGTGAACACCTAGTACGTACGTACGCGCGTGTGTGTGTATATATATACATATATATATATATACATATATATATATATATACATATTATATATATACATATATATATATATACATCTATATAAAACATACACGTGCATGTATATACTATGAGTAATAGTTATAGTGAACATACACGTGCATAAGCTTATTTAAGGTGTTCATCTAATTGAGTTGAATTTATATTTATTAAAACATATACAAGTATAACTATTTGACGACTAATAATTTTTTAATTTTCCTGATTCATACGACGGTAACAGAGGTAAGACGATAATTGAACAATCAATACACTATTTCTTAAATTTGATAAACGTATAATTTCCTAACATGAATGAAAACAAACCAATAATATAGATTTATTTTTTAACGTCAACATTTTATAATTTATTTTTAACAGCAACATTTAAAATGAATTTTATAAAGAAAATTCAGCACTTTTAATTTAATTATTTAAAATTAGAAAAAAATATTAATGCAAACCTTTTAATTCAGCCCAAAATCTAATCTAAATCTTCCTCCAACTAAAATATACGTGTCACTAGATTCTTGCTCATTTGATCAATGATAAATTTGTATTCTTTTGTTACCCGGTATGTTGTAATCTTCATTCCTAAAATTACTGAGAATTTTAATTTATTAATAATTGGTTTAAATTTTGTTTTATGTACCACTTCTATAACAAGTTTTATTTTCTCTTCAACAATTCAATTAATAATCAAAAAACAAATATTTAAAATATAAAGTAAATTATTTAAGTTATTTAACCGAATCGAAAACAATAATCTTTCATTCTTTAAATTAGAATCTTTTCAAACAACTTCTTTTAATTCTTATCAATTAGTTTGACAAAGTCTTATTACTTCTCAAACAAGCTTCTTTTACTAATTTTGCTTATACATATACTCTTCTAATTGTATCCTTTAATATATATTTTCGTTATGCAATTCCCCTATCTTTCGTTAATCTGAGTTTTTTTTATTGCAGGAATCAAGATCAAAAGGTACAATCGTCTTCATTCAAGAGAAGAACAAATATATTGCATATCGGTAATTTTACTAAACACACATCAATAAATTCAACCAGTAAACAATTATATGGTTTGTTAGTTCCCCTACCATAGCAAATCAACAACATTACCTTCTTCTTCCACCCTTGCTTCGATCAAACACATCATCGATTGGCATAAGAAGTTGATAGCCTAATGTAGGTAAATTCTCATGCGTCTCCTTGACCATCATCGATTGGCATAAGAAGTTCATTTTGATCGCAAATGAAGAGGGAAAATTTTGTTATTTGTCGGCGCTTCGCGTCCTAAAGACCGAGAAAGTATCATATCGATCCTGATGGAGTAGTGTAGGTAGGTGAGCGACAAGTGCGAGTTCCCTGATTGCAGTGAGCGGTGGTGCACGAAGACGGAGGCCATGTCCTGATCGAGTAGTGCACGTCGGGGAGCGATAAGTATGGGCTCTTTAATTACAGCGAGCGGCGGTGTAGTGCACAAAGACGGAGAAGGTGCCGAAGAATTTGATGGAACAAATTTACTAATAATTATTTTAATTTTATGTTAGCAATTTGTAGATTTAGTTTATATGTATCATGCAAAAAAAAGGGGATATTACTCGCACGACGCAAGACTTTGTATACGCACCATGTAGGCAGGATGCGTGACCGTGACGGTCACGCATCCTGCCTACGTGGATTTTTGATCGTTGAGATTCGAACGTTGTAATCCGAACGTTGTAATTCAAACGTTATAAAAGTGACCGTTGTAATTTAAACGTTATTGATTTCCTTTGGTTATATATAGGTAGTAATAGAAGAGGTGAAAAACGCTCACAACATCTTCGAAAGAACAACACAACATCTTCTGGAGAACAACTGCGAGAATGTCAACACACGAGGATGATGAGGTGATGATTCCGTTCGGCGATATAAAATTTAGTGACCCAGACGAGTTTCTTTGACATTTCGAGGTAAGTACTTGATAAGCGAAAATATAGAAAAACTAGAAAAAATAGAAATGTTGTATATAATGTAAGTTTACATTAGATATAGTTGCAATTTATGTTAGAGACATTTGTTATAATTCGTGTTTTTATTATTTGAAATTATTGTTTTGTAAAATGTTGTATATAATGTATTGTTTTTATTATTTGAAATTATTAAACCGAAAACTAGAAATTTTATATTTTTTTTTTCTATGTGAACTAGGATCTTCCGAATTATTCTCGTGACGAAGGGACTGATTATGCGCGAATGTTTGAAATTCGCGGTTTTTCCCAAGATCGCGAGACGATGGTGGATTGGGCTTGATTCATGGGAGGAACTATGAACATGGTGTTGGTTACTAGTAGGTCGTGGAGAAATTCATGGGGTTCGTTACGTTTTGTTTGACATGCGAATGTTTTGGAGACCCTCGTAAGAAGAAAGACGTTGATCCTGATACCGAGTCATCTTCTAGCCGTGCACAATACTTGAAAAAATACGGATGTTGTTTTGAGCTTGAGGACGTACAAAGCGAGGCTGAAAAGTGGACGTTGCTTGTTATAAACGGAGTGCACAATCATACACTTCCCGAGCAGTTGAAGGGACACACATATGCCGGCAGATTGATGGAGAAATAATTTCGGAGGGTGGGACGTGAGCTTGGGTCGGGTTTCAAGCCGGGAAATATTTTGAAGTCAATACAATTAGATGATCCATACAACGTCAGCATAATCGAACAAATATACAATGCTGGAATGAAGATTAGGAAGCTACAAGCTGAAGGACGAAGTCCTCTCCAACAAGCGCTACATTTGTTAGAGCAACGTCGTTATTACGTGAATGTGAGAAGATGCTCGGAATCGGAAGAAATTTCAGATTTTTTCATCATGCATCCGGATTTAAGACGTCTCCTCAAACTATTTCCTTATGTCATCATAATGGACACGACGTACAACACGAAAGAGTAAGTTTTAATATACATGTTTTTATGATTTTTTTTATTTTTCATGCACTTTTGATTTAATATAAATGTAAATTCTTAATATGTCCTATATAGGTACAAGATGCCGTTATTAGAGATTGTCGGTATCACTAGCATGAGGTTGACATTTGCAATAGCATTTGTTTTCATGGCCAAGGAAAACGCCAATCACTACGAGTGGGCATTACGGAGACTCTGACATGTGTGCGGAAATGTTACACCGGGGGTGATTGTGACGGATAGAGAGCTAGGACTCATAAGTGCACTCCATGTTGTTTTTCTGGATGTGAAGCACATGATTTGCACCTTTCATATAAAGTGCAACATCCAATATAGATCTTGGGCGGTGACACGGTCAAAGGAATTACAAGCTGTTTTTGCATCACACTACTATGCTCTTATTGAATCTAGATCTCCTGAGAGTTACGAGCGTCGTTTGGGTGAAATGAAATTGCATTGGCAAGCTTATCCGAGGTTGATGGAGTATTTTGAAACTACATGGCTAATCCTCTACAAGGAAGCAATTGTTCGATATTGGTGAGACTTGCATCTACACTTTGGCACGAGGACAACAAATGCGTAAGAACTTATTTCTATATTGTTTACACTTGTTTTCTAATAATTGTTGACGATTAATTTATTGAATTGATATTGGTTGTTAGGTGTGAGTCCGCACACTCATTGTTGAAGGGTACATTGTGTTCTACCGTTCAATGATTTCAGTTGGTGATGGAGAACATTGACTTGATGGTAAATGATTAGTTTGATAAGATTCAAGCGTCAATAGAGATGTCACGTGAGAGGATGTTGTTGGTTGTGCATGTGCCTATATTTGATTTGCTCCGAAACAATGTAAGCAACGAGTGCTTCCTGGAGTTGTTGGAGATCTACGAGAAGGCAAAGCAAATTAGGAGCTTGACAACATGTAAGGATTCATATTGGAGGGAAGCTCATGGGTTGCCTTGTGCGCACGAGTTCTATATTGCTATTAGGCATCGGGAGTCAATATGTTTGGATTAGATTCACCCTTATTGGAAGCAAGTACGATGGGAAAAATTGAATCCGACGCATGAAGATGAGGTTGTCCATATTGATCCATACATGGAGTCACTCAATGACTTTAGGGAGCGATCGGACAAGAATTTGCCTCCGAGATATGTGCTTGAGCGGATGGCTTCATCACATGAAGATATTACAAGTCCGGGCAATTAAACGTTGAGAGTACCAGAGCAGAAAGTTAGAACTAAAGGATGACCACCAAAGTACGGCATTCTTTCAACAAGGAGAGAACCAAGTCGGTTTGAACATGGTTCTGGATCGGCACGTCTACGTCCTCAAGGTCGTCCACCAAAAGCAAGACAACCTGTGGAAGTTAAGGTGGAGGAGCCCGAGCCTGAAGTGGCCGAACCAGTAGAGGCCCAACTTGAAGTTAAAGTTGAGGAGGCTGAGCCACGTGGTAAGAAAAGCACCACCAAACGTTCTAAGAACTATCGGTTCAAGGGTGATCAGATGCAGATGTTCATGAAACCCTTCATCCTTTCAGCCTATGATGTTAAAGGAGATGGGTATTGTGGATTTAGATCTCTTGCCGTGGTTTCGGGATACTCGGAAGAAGATTACTTGATTGTTAGAAAGGAATTGGCTACAGAGTTGTTGATGAGAAAGAAATTGTACGCACATGTGAGTATCTCTTTTCTTTGCTTAACTATATTTTGTTGATAAAATGATAAATTTCACTTATAATTGTTTTTTTGTCAACAGTCGGCGGTAAAATGGACGGTTGATGAAGTTATCGAGGCCACTTGGTGGACTGATCCTATACCTTGTGGGCCGGAGAATTGGATGAAGTGTCTACATGTTGCAACGGTAGCAGCAACATATTACCGGTGCGCAGTTGTTATACTTGACTCAAGCCCCGACTGTTATTATTATGTTTAAGGCCCAAGTGTATGTATAACGGGCCGTGACATCACTGCCCAGCTCTGACAGGAGACTGGGAGGTTCTCTATACCCAGACCAGGCAAGTACAAGGTGAGATGCATCGGATCCATTCCTGATGGTTACACGGGGGCGGAGGTGAGGTTTGGGAATCCCTCGTGTCACAAAATAAGTATCATTAGCGTGAATGAGTAACTTAACTTAAGATAATAAATGGACTTGTTTGAAAGCATGATGAGTGTTTATATTATCATGTGTGTGTGTGTGCTACTATTATTCTTCAAATATTTGGATAACTAGCTAACGGTTCCTCTTGTTGTGTTTTTAGCTTTACTGAAAGTTAGACCAGCAGCTGAGTGATCCGGAAGTAGTGGTCAGCCGGGTCTCCGTACTCCTTAGAGTGGGGGTTTGGGTTGTTGCTTTGTTGTTCTTTCCTCTTGTTAAGACAGATAGTCTTGTACGTCGTTTAAGTATTATCGGCTGTTAGACTTTGTTGCATTCATCCTGTTAAAAATACATTTTTATGAATTTCGGTTTTTTCTTATGTGTGTCTTGTTGCAAGATCCTAGTCAAATTGTTGTCAAACCGAGGTCGGGACCCATTGTGAGGTCCTAACCAGTAATGCTCCGAGTTTTGAGAATTCGGGGTGTTACAACATGGTATCAGAGCTCTAGGTTGGCAACAATGACACTTGAAATCTTCTGAAAGACCGAATAAGTATTAAGCAGAACCCGAAAGGGATTTGAGTTTTAAAAAAAGGAACTTTTGGTTTTCAAATACATGCATAGTCTGGTTGGGAATAGAAAAGTACGGCTGACCACCACTACTACCGCGGATCTCAGTATGCTTAGTTTTTAAACTTATAGTACTGTACAATTATGTATGTTATATAAATATCTATATATATGTAGCATGTTGTTACCCTAGAGGATATGGAATATCCTTTAGTTGAGTTATCATGATGCGATCATCGACTCATGATAAAACGTTTGGAGATCTTAAAGGGTATTTGTAAGAAGATAGTGAACTCATATCTCAGATTGGAACATTACATTATGGCGGACGCCCTGGCGGGTTTCACAATTGTCCGAAGAACGAGTGGTTAAGGAGTTGAGGTTTACTAGAGGATGTTAACAACAAGAACAATTGGGCGAGAAAAGAATATCAAGCAATTCAAATAGAAGTAATAGAAAATCGTACAAGGATTTTAGCGGTATGACGACGAGAGGTGAAACTCAAGATGCATGTAAGGACTAGTAAGAGCGCGGATTGAAGAGGACAACATCAAAACACCATTCAAACGAAGTATAGTACAACTATACTTGGCGGGTTAAAGGACACTACAACCAAGGTGGATGCTACCATAGACAAGTATGAGCATGAGAGTACAGAGAAAATAGAGTGTTGACCCAGATGGAAAAGATTAAAGGAGTACCAAGACAGAGATTTACGATCGAGTTTAAAAGGCAAAAAAAAAAATTATAAATTTCGGAACCATGGAGATGGGTTGACTCCTTTAGAGACACGAGAATGTTGAAGGAAAGCACGACACAAGTATCGAAGAAAGTAGAAGTCGGAAATTTAGACAATGGATTTCCATGAAGGTAATGTTACAAAACAACATCCACCGAGGAAGAAGCATGTGCGGGAATGATCATGATTGACGTGAAGGATCATAATAACTACTCAATCACCAAGAGACTTAAGTTAACCATACTAGTAGTTCACTACAAAGAGCTGCAGGTAGACGATAACTTAGGAAAAAGGAACCACGAAGAGGGGTTTGTAGGCTATCACGGAAGGTTTGATAAACCCATAAATGGCAGGTGAATAATGCAACTAGACTCATATAAAGTGATCTTAACGTGTATAAACGGATAACCTATAAGGGATAAGTTTTCACCTTATATATCCGCATCGAAAGAGATAGAAGAAAAGTAAGTCAACGATCTGGTAGAAGACCAACTACAGACTAACTAGTAATAACAGAGAATTCACACGTCTGAGTTGACCAGTGATGACCGGTTGGTAGATAAGAAACATAACATCAGATTTACCAAAGAATGTTACTAACATATGGGGAATCTCTACAAAAGATCAACGACGACAAGGGTAAAGTTAAACCGATACCAGTACCAGTACCTTAATAGTAACATGGAATGAGTTCGAGCCAATATCTGTAATTAAGAATTTAAGGAGAAGATTTTGACAGTCGGGAATGACCCCATAGGTCTTTAAAGAGATTAAGGAAATGGTTGTGTGTAGTTTCTTACCTTCTGCCTAAGAAAAAGGTACAATTCACAGTAGTATTAATGGATTGCATAAGGAGAATTAGAAGATTAAGAAGAGGCAGATGATTTTAGTTGTGTCCAACGTCAATCAAGACAGAAGGTGCTTAACATGCCACACATATGAGACTAATGGTGCTCTCCCGAGGTTTACAGAGGAAGCCTTTTTGACTAAAGATGTCACACAGAATAATTACAGTTATAGAGACGCAGCAACATAGAGATTATGCCCTTAGAGTCTTGGTAATATGTCTCATCGAGTTGTGAGGTGATTGAAGATGGAATCTGCATGTTGGCTAGAATAGACATGAGAAGGAGTAAAGTTAAATGACTAAAGGTTGCTAAATAGATCCGGTATAACCCCGATAAGATGATTACCGTAAGGTGTATACGAGGAAACTAAAAAGGGGTAACTATCCTACTAGGAGGGTAAAGATTTAAAGAAGGTAAAGCGACACAAGCATAAGGACAACATAATAAATGTGAGTCAAGAACTTGATTTTTGAGGAAATCATATACATCTGATGTATCATATACAAATGGTACCATTAGATGTTTAATAAAAATTATGCTATCGGACTGAAGACACTATGTTGGATTAAGTGTAAACCAAACGTATAATGTAACCGGTGAGAAGGAAAGTCATGTATCAAAATGCGGGTCATGCTAAATTTAAATAAAGTCTTGAGATGAGGATGACCTTAGGAAATCTATGCAAGAGTACAACGTAACTGAAGTTCCAACACATCATGAGTAGTAATGATCAATAGACGGTTAGAGACCAATGCAGAGAAGAAGAACGTATAGGATGAGTTACCTAGTAGAAGAATTCACAAGACGAACTTGAGAGACCAAAAGAGATAAAATGTCGACCCGGATATGAGGATCTAAGGTATATGAAATGGATACCTACAAAGGAATGTAGGAGCAAGATGTAGACTATACAAGTGTGAAGGGGTTTTAACCTCCTCAAAGATATAGGGAATTGAAAGAAATCGTAATGCCAGTACCACAGAGTGAAACCTTATAGCGGAAACAACGGAGTTGTATGAAGGCGATATTGCCGGTAACACCAGCGAAGGAATGTATATATGATAACGGCCTTGGGGGACTCGAAAATCCAAGGTAACCCCAATTATGACCTAAGTCATCAACACCGACGGTCCATGCAAGGGGAACTGCAAGATGATGATAATTAAAGTCACCAGAACTACAAAGACACTTACCAGCCATCGTTGAAGACTTGGAATGAATATTTATGTCAGGATGAATGACCAGTTGAGCTTGAGAAGTAGAGTTAGCCTAAGGAAAACAGAGGTGTGGAGGATGAAACGAATTAGCAAAGCATGAAAGGATTAATCGAGCAGATGATGCTCACCAAGAAATTTAACGTCAGTATAGGTATGAGAAGAGTAAGTCCGGGATATGGAGATAAGTCAATTATAGACGGACCGACGTCAACTGAGGACGTGTAAGGGTTGGTTGGTATTGACGAGTAGGTACCGTTAAGAAGAGACATTAGTGACTACGGATTTAAGAGGTAACTTTACCGATGCCTTGGAGGATTCCCCAAGTAGGCAACAACAACCTTCTGGGATGATCTAAGGATATGGAGAGAATCGGGTTAGAGGTTGCTTTCTGGTTGGTTAAGAACAAACTACGGTTGAGTAAGAGAGTAAGGGTCTGTTTGAAGAGGATCTTGCTAGTAGTAGGAGGGAAGTATAGGCGGGAGTTGGATAAATCATGCTGACCCTCAGAAAGACGCCATTGTGACTAATGGGTGTTATATCAGAAGCGTGGTAGGCCCATAACCCACAAATGAAGAAAATCAATGTTAGGTGAACTATGATTTCAAGTTAAGGAAGTAGAGATCTATGTGGAGAGGTCCACTTGGGTGTGTGATTTGTTTTGAGTTATATAAATTTGAAAGCTGGACAAGAAGTAGGTGAAACCCCTTAATTAAGGAACGATCTGATTAGGTCACATAGAGGAAACCGGGCCAAGCGGTATGTATTACAAAGAGCATTAGGCACTCAGTCTAGTGCCGACAGAAGTTTAAGATCATTATTTCAGAATCGATAGTCGGGAACTTTAAAAACAAAAAAAAAAAAAAATGGGCCCAATGGGAAGAAAAGTTTGGTAGAGTCATCAAAAGAGCTGAAAATAAGTTTAGAAAACCAACCCGTTGAGAGAGTAACTACCGAATCCGAGACACGTCATCAGCTATGAAAATAAAAAAAAAAAAAAATATAGCCGGTTCATGGTTTTTGTTGAGTTCCAGTGGTCTAGACGAGATGAGGTTACTTAGGAAACGGAGGAGAGCATTAGAAATGGTTACCTTGATTACCTTGCGGAGTTAGCCGCTACTTCTGTATAGACGAGTTAGTGCTCGGATGCTGTTGTTTGACTTTTCATGTTTTACCTTGATTTGAGTAGTTGTGTTTTATGTGATGTGTGCCTGAGTATGATGATTGAGTAGTTGCATGTTAGAAAACGGTACTTAATGAAACCAAGTTATATAAAGGAAGTTGTTTGAGTAGATACATTATTCTAAGTTTCGGGACGAAACTTATTTTAAGAGGGCACTGATGTAATACCCGGAAAATTTAATTTCCGTTTAATACCCGATCAAACTGGATTTCGACCCGCTAACCTCTCATCTTTCTAGAGAATGTTTTATTTTATAAAACTTTATCAAGATTCTATCATTTTATGTAACTTAAGTCACATAAAATGATAAATACGTAAATTGTATAACAATCCCGTATGTTTTAAAACTCGAAGAGTAGTTCCGTACACGTTAATGATTCACTTATTAAGTCTATCATATGACTAGATGAGCAGACCCAATGGATCCGGCCCAAAAACAATTACAGCCAGCCCAGCCCATCATCTATCCAAACCTTACCCTAATTTTCTCCTAATGATGTTTAACCTAATCTAATTAATTCTAACCTAATGAGCAGCAGTACAACCGGACGCCCCTTCTTCTTCTTCCTCTCTATCGTAACAACTACCTTACGCATTCCCGATATCTTCTTCGTCTGATTTCTGCTAGCCACCACCACCGCCGGGACGGACGCTGCTTGGGACGCCGCTCTCCTTCACCGGTAACCAGGGAGAATCGCACACCGGGCTCTACATCCAACAATCAACCCACGCAAGATGAGTCGCCGAAGTCTCCTGCCTCCGCCTCTGACCTGGGATGAGTTGCAACTGACGGAAGCCCTCGCAGCGACACCAACAGCCACCAGAGCCCTGCGACCTTCCCCGTCGACCACCAGGTGAGCCCAAGGCCGTCCCCTCCTCTGCTCCCTCTTCCCTCCTGTTTTCATGTAGCATTGCACGCTGTTGCAGCCAGAAAATGGTACTAAGCACGTTGTTGTGCTGTTGTCTGGACTGCAACCGTCTGCACCCTCTGCTACGGATCTGGATCGAGGTAAGTCGCCTCCTGGTTCACTCTTCTTCCCTTCATGCGCCTAACCTAACCAACCCACCCTAAACTGTGTTGTCTTCTACGTAGAGTTGCTGGGTTCCGGCTGAGTCGTCTGGAGGGTCACTGCAGGTCGAACTCCGAGTTGTAGGTGAGTTCACCACTCCTTCCTGTTTTGTCCATAAAACTGTATAGAGATGCTGTGATTACGAAAGGAATAGCAGTAGTTAGACGAGAAACAAAGTGGAGTAAAGACAGTAGAAGGGAGAAGGTTTTATATCTTTTAGGTAATAAAATTAGAGACTTTAGGGGATCTGTAGGACTCGAACTTGGGACCTGCAAATCATGGTATTTTAGGAGGGACTGCTGGCGGAAGGGCTCGAACTGAAGACCTTATGCGGCCTAGTTAAATTCCAGAATTTTAGACTGAAACGTCTAACTTTGAACCCGTTTTTGGATACCTTAGAATGAACATCCACCGTTGAAGTTTTTAATATGTTGTAGATTGCAATACGTAGTTTAGTGTGTTAAAATTTGAGAGAAAGTTAACGGTCGGATTGGAATTTACGATGTCCTAAAGTAGGACAGTTGGGCTGTTTTTACAGCATAGGAAAATTGACTAAGTATGAGAAACTTCAGCATTTATCTCAACTTTGAAGATTTATGAGAGAGTTGTGGTTAAGTATTTTTGTGAGATCTTTACCCCTATGTTTAGTATGTATATCATATAGGAGCTAGGATTTTATTTCGGGATTTTATCTCCTTATCCAAGCCGTGTAGATGAACCCAAAATCCAACCGTAACGACTTTTGTGTAAACTAAGAATGTTGGATAACTCTTATAAAACCTTACTAAATCCTTACCAAACTTTTCTTGAGAACTAGATTATGGAAATAGGTTCTAAAAGAAAATATTAGAACTAAATGATAGACTTTGAGAATTTCCGGCACTAAGGGTAAAATGGTCTTTTACCGTAAGAGAGCTTTTTCCGTAATTCCTTTGCATGAGGTTGGACATCTGGATGTGATTTTGATCCACATGTCTTATTTGACAGGCGTTTGAGTTACCACGGGTTCGGACTGAGTTGAGATTTGAGAAAGCGATTTTTGATCAAGGTAAGTCCTTGTGACTTACTTAGCCAATTTCTGGATATTAGTTGAGTGATAGTGGTTGTGTGTGCTATTTGCGTGTTTAATAATAATAACTTGCTAGGACGACTGTTATTATTATGTTTAAGGCCCAAGTGTATGTATAACGGGCCGTGACATCACTGCCCAGCTCTGACAGGAGACTGGGAGGTTCTCTATACCCAGACCAGGCAGGTACAAGGTGAGATGCATCGGATCCATTCCTGATGGTTACACGGGGGCGGAGGCGAGGTTTGGGAATCCCTCGTGTCACAAAATAAGTATCATTAGCGTGAATGAGTAACTTAACTTAAGATAATAAATGGACTTGTTTGAAAGCATGATGAGTGTTTATATTATCATGTGTGTGTGTGCTACTATTATTCTTCAAATATTTGGATAACTAGCTAACGGTTCCTCTTGTTGTGTTTTTAGCTTTACTGCAAGTTAGACCAGCAACTGAGTGATCCGGAAGTAGTGGTCAGCCGGATCTCCGTACTCCTTAGAGTGGGGGTTTGGGTTGTTGCTTTGTTGTTCTTTCCTCTTGTTAAGACAGATAGTCTTGTACGTCGTTTAAGTATTATCGGCTGTTAGACTTTGTTGCATTCATCCTGTTAAAAATACATTTTTATGAAATTCGGTTTTTTCTTATTTGTGTCTTGTTGCAAGATCCTAGTAAAATTGTTGTCAAACCGAGGTCGGGACCCATTGTAAGGTCCTAACTAATAATGCTCCGAGTTCTGAGAATTCGGGGTGTTACAGATCGGCAGGTAGACTTGGTGCAGACCTGCTTCACTGGAGATGCTCATTCCTGGTGGCGGACCATGCGTAGTCGAGTCACCAGTTGGGAGCAGATGAGGAGCATTGTTAGAGACAGATACTGCCCTGTTTCGTTGAGGAGAGAGAGATTCCAGGACTTCATTGAGGCTGGATTTGAGGACATTCCGATCGCTGCTGCCATCAAGAAGTTCCAGAAGGAACTGACACTGCTTGGACCAGCTGCACCTCCTGAGGAGCAGCATGTCTATCTCTTTTCACAGAGATTGAGAGAGAGTACCCGTTCCTATCTGGCAGGATTTCGCTGTGAGACTCTGTCAGACTATCAGGATAGAGCATCTGCTTATGAGAGAGACAGACCAGTGTCGAGGAGAGCTGCTCAGTCAGACAGGCCGGATAAGCGGCAGGGGACAGGTTATGCTGGTGGTAGTTCAGGAGTAGCTGCTTTTGGACGGGGACAAACTCAGGGGCGACAGAGTCATACAGCTACTGGTCAGACTTCAGCTGGTGGCTTGTAGTGCCACAACTGTAATAGCTATGGGCATATCGGATCAAACTACACGAAGCCAGCAGTGACTTGCTTCCAGTGCGGTAAGGTTGGACATAGAGCTGCCTTCTTCCGTCAAGGCAAGGCTCCATCTCAGCAGGGTTCTTCTCCTGTTGGCTTATCAGGGAGTGTACAGAGACCGCCACAGTACCGGACTCCTAGTCAGCAGCAGCAGTACAGAGCTCCTAGTCAGCAGCAGTCTTACCGGGCTCCAAGGCACACACCACCACAGAGTTCTATGCAGGGATCAGGTCGGGGCAGAGGATGTGGCAGTGTGGCTGATACTAGAGGAGCTCAGGCACGAGTGTTTGAGTTGAGGGATGCTGATCAGCCAGATGCACCGACTGCCACAGGTACGATCCAGATTCATGACATACCTGTACGAGTTTTATTTGATACGGGTGATACACACTCCTTCATATCTGAAGCATGCGTAGGTAGGTTGTCCTTAGCTACTGTAGAGGGGATACCTTTTATGATAGGCTTACCTGATGGGAGTAAGGTAAGAGGGACTAGAGAGATCTTTGGATGTCCTGTTCGCATGGGAGGTCGAGACTGGCTAGTCAATTTTCTAGTCATGCCCTTAGCTCATGAGGATGTCATTTTAGGGATAGACTGGATAAGGAATCACGGAGCAGTCTTAGACATTGGTAGGAGGACAGTGATTGTTGCCACGGAGGAGGGCCATAGGGTAATATTCCGAGGTTGGGACCTCGGAAAGTTAGGTACAGTTATCACTGCAGTGAGAGCAGCGAGACTGATAGCCCAGGGTTGCGAAGCCTTCTGGTGTTATGCCTTGAAGGAAAGCAAGAGCCTGACTATAGAGGAGATACCTGTTGCATGCGAGTTTGCAGAGGTATTCAGTGACGACCTGCCAGGCCTACCCCCACAGAGGAGCGTTGATTTTAGCATTGACTTGGAGCCGGGCACGAGACCTATCTCGAAGGCCCCGTACCGTATGGCACCTATAGAGCTGCTTGAGCTGAAGAAGCAGTTAGAGGAGCTAGCAGAGAAGGGTTTTATACGCCCCAGTGTGTCTCCTTGGGGTGCGCCAGTGTTGTTTGTGAAGAAGAAGGACGGATCGATGAGGCTGTGCATAGACTACAAAGAGCTGAACAAAGTAACCATCAAGAACAAGTATCCACTGCCACGCATAGATGATCTGTTGGACTAGTTGCATGGAGCGTCCGTGTTCTCGAGGATAGACTTGAGGTCAGGTTACCACCAGTTGAGGGTGAGAGATTAGGACATACCTAAGACGGCATTCCGGACTAGGTATGGTCATTATGAGTTCGTAGTGATGCCATTCGGGCTCACTAATGCACCAGCGGTGTTCATGGAGTTGATGAATGGGATATTCATTGACTTCTTAGACCAGTTTGTAGTGGTCTTCATTGACGACATCCTAGTCTACTCTAGGAGTCGAGAGGAGCATGCCGGACACTTGAGGACAGTACTACAGATTCTCCAGGATAGCCAGCTGGATGCTAAGTGTTCGCCCCTAGAGGTGTGTGCAAATAAGCTTTAAATTTATAAAACTAGAATCAAGCAAGCGAACCCGCAGTGTACGGATCGATATAGTTAAGCAAGAATTCCAGAGTATCAAACACAGGGATTTGGGTGGAACGAACTCGATTGCAGGTTATCAAACGGTAAATATGGGAGTTTTGCAAATATTGGGAAAACAACAATCCTAAAGATCCAGGTATCCAGCTGTGGCAATCGATTCAAGATATACTAATGATGTAAAGACAGAGTTAAGATGTGCAAAGGTATACTAATGTAAGGTAATCGTACGGTTGAGGTTCCGAAAACCTTATATAACTCACCCAAAAGACTCTTCCTATACAGGTTGATGAGGCTCAATATAGAAAGGTTCTAAGGACAAGGATTAGCATCAAATACCCAAACCTATAATCTAAAGATCAAGACTAACTTATCCGATTGAGGTTGTTGAGACTCACAATCGAGGTAGAGGTTGTTGAGGCTTCACTACCACCTAGAAAAGACAAGTCTACACTAAGCTAAAGCGAATCTTTAACTTTGGATTAAGGTAAAAGCAAGCTCGTAAACTTAGGGAAATTACGGTTGGATCTTGAGATTCCACGGTCGTGGAACTCAAGAACAGCCCGTAATTTAGGGTTGTCGGCGACAATTCTCTAACTCTCAGGGTCTAATCTGTTTGCGATCGATCTATCATCATCTAAGCCACAACTATCAACCCTTCACCTTAGAATTGTTAAGAGTTTTTAGCCAATAACAGTCATATTGATATTAATTCAAGATTTAAAAGGTAAAAGATGGGAACTTTCAAGAACTATCAATAATCTTCAATTGAATCTCAGAATCACAGTCAAGAACAAGTGTTTATCAAGAGATTCAAAACGGAATAAGCAATCACAATCTTAGGAAAGGAAAGAAACGGGATGTCAATCCGATTCTAAACCAAACCTAAGCAAGAAGAGAAATCTTCTTGCAAAATCCTCCAAGAACTTCGATCTTCCACACGAAGATCACAAACGGCAACTCTCCAATACGAACTTTGGAACTTCAATGAGATCTCCAAAATCGCCTCCAAGAATGAGGGTTTGTATGTTGCTAAGCGTGCGTTTTTGCCGCTAAACTAGGGTTCAAAGGTCATAAGCGAGGTGACGGAATCTTGCTTCATCCGTCCTTTTTATAATGCAGGGCAAAATGTCGGCCCGGCCCGATCTTCAAAAGATCATGGCTTCGAAACGTGGCGAAAGAATTCGCCAAGATCACGGTCGTGGAAGATTCCACGACCGTAATTTTGAGGCGTGGAAGCAAACACGGATAGCTTCCACGGTCGTAATATCTCCTGGAATGAACATCGAATTCTGACTCACAATCCACGGCCGTAATTTAGGGTAAAACCGTGATTCTTGCCTTCATTCGTGCATTCCTCAATCTAATACTCCAAATTGCTTCCAAAAGGTGTCGTTGATCTAGAGGTACATCAACTCAACTTTCCTTTGCTCGATTTCGTTCGGAAATAGCTCCAAATCACCTATAATCAACATAGAACTCGTGTAGACATCTATATCGACAATATAGGCAATACTAGCTCATATATGCATAAAGCTCAATCAAAGACTATCAATATGAATCAAATACGATTAGAAAACGTGTCTAAAATATCACAATATTTCATGCTAACATATAACCCCATACTTAGCACTTGCTTGTCCCTAAGCAAGGTCTTTCAAAAAGCTTTAAACAAGAGTTAGGATGAAATATGTGTACCTTCTTTTGGATGAAAGTGACTTCTAAAGAATAGATCATTCTCAAACCTTGCTTCAATCGTTTTCAAACTTTCACACACTTAATTAGAGAGTAAGAGGCAAAGAAAAATCATGAATCAATTTAGCTTCCAAACAAGCATTATAACCTTCAAACATTATCAAAATCAATCATAAGAACTTCAATTTAGATCACCAAGCCATATAACACTCTTTTGATCTTAAGGACTTTCAAAGAAAAGGTCTAGAGTATGGAAGGGAAGGGAAACTTTGAGGGAGAGTGGTGCATAAATCCGGGAAAGTGGACAACTACCTTCTTCTTCTTTTGCGGTTTCCGCAACACTTCACTTAGAGCTTCGCTCTCTCCTTTTCATTTTCCGACTTTACTTTTGGAGTTATGGATAGAGGTGCACAAAAACCGAAGCCTAGGAGATTGGCGTTTCTCATTTTTGCGAGATGCCTCAAACCCTTAGCGCACATACCATAATCCGCTAGGAATATCGCTCAATCCGACTTTGGCAAGACACAAACACCCGGCTATGTGAATGGTGCCGAGTTACTCATCGTCATGATTGACTTCCCCAAACCTATAATTTCTTTCCAATCAATTGATTGCAAATATATGCTCTCATGGCCCTCCCACATCAAACATGCCTTTTTCTCATTCACTTTCCAAGTTCCCGGATGGGTAAGGGAGGCTAATATTTCAATGAGGAGTTAGATGATCAAAGAAAGAAGAAAGAGAGTATCGAATTGCCTTAATCATTTCAACAAGAAGTATATGAACTCATAATGTGATTTCAACTTCAACTTCTTACATGATTTAGGTAACATTTTCACATTATACAACTTGCAAAAGAGGTAAAATTTATTCATTCAATTTCTTTTCGAATTACCATCCTTTCAAGCATGCAATTGTTATCAACTCAATTTGCAAGTAATGATTATCATGGAAATCATATCGATTCGTTAGAAGCATCAAATTTTCAAAATTTTTCAATTTTTATGGGTTTTTAAAGTTCTTTTTCATGCAATGCAAGAATGAAACGTGTAACATACAATGAACATGCAATGATAGTCTCGAAATAGAAGCAACATATAGAGTAGAGTTATTACAAACATTTAGTACATCCCACCCCATACTTAGGACGAACATTGTCCCTAATGTTCACAAGAAAGAACAAAAGAAAGAAAAGAAAAAAGAAAACTCACAAATGGTGGCGGGAATGTCTAAAAACGAGCTGTCCGGTCATCAATCACTGCGGTGCCGGTGGAGGTGGGAATGGAGAGAAACTCGGATCATAGTACCGCCCAAACTGCTGGCGGTAGACGTCCCTCATCATGTGGTCAAGGTCGTCTAAGCGTCTGTCTCTATCATCCGCCCGGATCTCTAATGCTCCGACTCTCTCTGAAAGTCCGGTAGCCCAATCCGGCATCCTATCATACCATCCCGGGGGGTCGGCTGGTGCTGCTGCTGGTGGTGGCGGTGGTGCTGCTGGCTGCGTCGTGGACCAAGGAGGAGGTGTGCTGTACCAAGAGGGAGGTGTAGTCATCCACGTGGGCCTCTCGCTCACACTAGCGCGGCGAGATGACGAGCCTGAGGCTCTAGCCGGGTGTGGAGAGCGCCTAGGTACATCCTGGGCCGCATCCGGCTGATCCGGAAACGTGCCGAACTCCTGCTCTGCTCCTCCACCACTCTCGTACTGCTCTCCCATGTCCTCCTCATCATCAGCCGGTGGTGGGACGTAAGGGGGAGCTACAAGCCTGTTCGCATGCATCGCAGCGAACGTCTCCTTCCAATTGTGGCGTCCCGCCACAATGGAATACTCTGGCAGCCACTCAATACCCCTGCCTGTCCTACTCTCCCAGGGCATGCCCGCATAAGACGGACCTCTATGTGTGGGGAAGATGAGTCCCCTAACCATGAAAGCGTGTAGTCCTAGAGGTACGGCGGGTATGCGGGTGCAGGCTGAAAAGTCAACACCAAACGTCCTAGCAATGTGGGTCACTATCCCACCATATCCAATGTTCCCTCTTGATTTGTTCTTGAGCTTACTCATTGTTGCCGCCAAAAGAGTAGCACAATCTGCGCGGCATCCATGAAGCATAGCGTAGAGAAGGAATAGCTCATCCGTCTTGATCTTTTGGGGCGTCTCCGTCCTAGGAAAGAGACACTCCGAAAGAACACGGTGAGCTATCTTCAAGGCCAAATGGTACATCAATTTGGCCTTGGTATCAGCTGGATGCCAACGGTCCTCGTCGGCATAGATCATAGCCACTTCCTCCCAAAAATCCTTGGCGGAAACGTTCCTAGGGAGTCGACCGTTGTAGGTCTCATGGAACCCAAAAATGGTCCCGAACTCAACAATGCTAAGGTGGTAGTCTCTATTCATGAGACGGAAGGAGACGGTCCTATCAACATGGCTGTGCTCGAAAGACGTCACAACCTCTCGGGTGATCTCCTCATAAGCGTCTTCACGAATGTTCGTGAAGACAAGCAAACCGGCTCTATCCAAGAGCCATGTAAGGTCGTCTACTATGTTGAGAGGATGTAGATCCTCCAACAACAAATATCTAGGACCTATCACTGTCCTCTTCTCTATTTTCTCAAGTGCCGCTATGTAGTTCTCGTGTATGATCGGGATGCTAGGAGGAGGGGGTGAAGATGGAGGTGAAGGTGAGGATGGTGGTGAGGGAGATGAGGGTGGTGGTGCCCTAGATGTGGAAGGGTTGCCCTTTCTCTTCTTATTCTGTTCCCCTCTCTTTTCCTTAATCCTTCCCGAAACTCTCCTCACAAAATCCATTCTGTTGAAAATTACGGGCTGTTCTTCCTAAATCACGGCCGTGGAACCTCTGTAGACCGTAATTCGACACAGATTTTTGTGAATCTCAGCAAATTCACCAAATCTCACCACACAAAGCAGTCCTAATCTAATTCCTTCCAATCTTTATCAGTTCTTCCTAAAAATCTATGGCAAAAACGAACCAAATCCACTAGAATCGAAGAGAAGGAAATAACCTTTTTTTCCGGATTGAAAAATCCAAAATGCGGGTTTGTTGATCGTTTTCCACTCGATTTGTTGCTTGGATCCTGTTCTTGGTTGGATTTGCTTCAGTTTAGGAAGAAGAATCGTTAAAAACGATTAAAGAACGATGATTTGGGAGAAGCTGCGGGTTTTCGGTATTTAGGGCGTGGAAATTGGGGGTTTTGTGGTGTTTTTGTGGTGAAGTGTGGCTTTTATACTCGCAGGCAAAATTTCAAAAATCACGGTCTATCGGGGCATTCCACGGCCGTGGAAATGTACGGACCCGTAATTTTGGTGATTTTTCACAGGCCTTTGAGAATTACGGCCACTGTAGCTATGACGACCGTAATTTAGACCGTGGAACTCTCTGTAAAGCTTCAAAGTCCAAATTTCGTCACTTCTCTTCGACATTATCCCTCCTTTCTCCTTTTCCATCGATCCTACAACCAAAAACACGAACATACCGGGAGAAATCGAGGCAAAAATAAAGCAAAAACTTCTATTCTAGGCTAAACTATGAATCGAAAACGAAAATCGAGAATGCAATACCTTGGGTTGCCTCCCAAGAAGCGCTTTGTTTAAGGTCCGTAGCTAGACCATACTCGCACTTATTCGAGTGCGGTAGGTGCAAACTCCTCAGTTTGGAGTTCCAGTGAGTACTTCTTGAGTCGTTGACCGTTCACCTTAAAACTTCCGCTAGCTTCACCCCATACTTCAACTGCACCATGGGGGAAAATACGCTTAATTAGAAAAGGTCCAGTCCAACGAGATTTTAACTTACCTGGAAAGAGGCGAAGTCTCGAATTGAAGAGGAGAACTTGATCTCCTTCTTGGAAGTCCTTTGGGATGATATGCTTATCATGCCAACGCTTTGCTCTTTCCTTGTAGATCTTAGCGTTTTCATAGGCGTTCAAACGGAGTTCATCCAGCTCGTTGATATCTAGGAGACGCTTCTCTCCCGCTTCCTTCATGCCGAAATTCATCCATTTGATAGCCCAAAACGCTTTGTGCTCTAGCTCTACCGGTAAATGACAAGACTTCCCATACACAAGGTTGTATGGTGTGGTTCCTATGGGAGTCTTGTATGCAGTCCGGTATGCCCATAATGCATCATCTAGTTTCAAGGACCAATCCTTCCTAGTCCTTGAAACCGTCTTCTCTAGAATTCCCTTGATCTCCTTGTTTGAGATCTCAACTTGTCCACTCGTTTGTGGATGGTAAGGGGTAGCGATCTTGTGAGTAACCCCATACTTGGCTAGAAGAGCTTCAAAGCGACGGGCTATGAAGTGAGAGCCTCCATCACTAATGATCGTCCTTGGCGTCCCGAATCGCGGAAAGATGGTCTTGTTGAAGAACTTGACCACCACCATGGCATCATTTGTGGGAGAGGCAATTGCTTCGACTCATCTAGAGACGTAATCTACCGCCAATAGTATGTATTGGTTTCCACAAGAAGAAGGGAATGGTCCCATGAAATCGACTCCCCAAACGTCGAAAATCTCCACCTCTTGGATGTTGTTGAGGGGCATCTCGTTCCTTCTAGAGATATTGCCTGTTCTTTGACAAGCATCGCAACAAGAAACAAAGGATTGCACATCTTTAAATAAAGTAGGCCAATAGAATCCAGATTGCAATACCTTTGCGCTAGTTTTATTCGAACTAGCGTGTCCTCCACAGGGTAGTGAATGACAATGACGGATGACACTTTGCATCTCATCTTCCGGCACACATCGCCGGATGATGCCATCCGGACCTCTCTTAAAGAGGAGAGGCTCGTTCCAATGGTATTCCCGGACGTCCTTGAAGAACTTCTTCCTTTGTGCGTATGATAGTCCGGGTGGTATCTCCTGGCAAACCAAATAGTTAACAAAATCAGCAAACCATGGTTCGTTACCTTTGGAGACTACCTTGATGCACTCCTCTATGATGTGTAGGTGTTCGTCCGGAAAGGAGTCATCAATGGGTAAATGGTCGTCCTCTAGATGTGTTAGACGACTCAAATGATCCGCAACAGAATTTTCCGAGCCTTTCTTGTCGCGGATCTCAAGATCGAATTCTTGTAGGAGAAGAATCCATCTAATCAGCCTTGGCTTCGCATCTTTCTTTGCAAGGAGGTATCGGATCGCAGCATGATCCGTGTAGACAATCACCTTTGCACCTACAAGATAAGAGCGAAACTTGTCAATAGCGTAGACAATGGCTAGAAATTCTTTTTCCGTAGTGGCGTAGTTGAGCTGGGCTTCGTCTAGCGTCTTGCTAGCGTAGTATATGGCGTGGGTTCGTCCTTCCTTTCGTTGCCCAAGAACAGCTCCAATGGCTACGTCACTAGCATTACACATAATCTCGAAAGGGAGAGTCCAATCCGGGGGTTGGATAATGGGTGCTGAAATTAGAGCTTGCCGGATGGTGTTGAACGCATCTAGACATTCCTGTGAAAACTCAAAAACTGCATCCTTCATCAATAGATTAGTGAGAGGTTTTGATATCTTAGAAAAGTCTTGAATGAAACGTCTATAAAATCCAGCATGTCCTAGGAAACTTCTTATTCCCTTCACCGAAATTGGGGGAGGAAGTTTCTCTATGGTCTCTATTTTAGCTTTGTCTACCTCTATCCCTCTACTAGAGACTAAGTGACCTAAAACGATTCCTTCCTTAACCATGAATTGACACTTCTCCCAATTAAGAACTAGGTTAGTGTCTTCACATCTTTGTAAAACAAGCGAAAGGTTAGAAAGACAATCGTTAAAAGAGGAACCGTAAACGGAGAAGTCGTCCATGAAGACTTCCATGATTTCCTCTATATATTCGGAGAAGATGGCCATCATGCACCGTTGGAAGGTGGCTGGGGCGTTGCAAAGCCCGAACGGCATTCTCCTATAAGCGAACGTACCCCAAGGGCACGTGAATGTGGTCTTCTCTTGATCATCCGGATGTATCGGGATCTGAAAGAAACCACTATAACCATCAAGGTAGCAAAAGTATGAATGTTGTGCTAACCTTTCAAGCATTTGATCGATGAATGGCAATGGAAAGTGATCCTTCCGCGTTGCGTTGTTGAGCTTGCGGTAGTCTATGCACATTCGCCATCCAGTTACGGTTCGGGTAGGAATGAGTTCGTTGTTTTTATTGGTGATGACCGTCATTCCTCCCTTCTTTGGAACTACTTGAACTTGGCTCACCCACTTGCTATCGGAGATAGGATAGATGATACCTGCATCAAGAAGTTTAAGGATTTCCTTCTTGACAACCTCCTTCATGGTCGGATTCAACCGCCTTTGAGGTTGTCTTGAAGTTCTAAAGTCCTCCTCCATTAGTATTTTGTGCATGCATAGGGAGGGTTTAATTCCTACTAAGTCCTCAATAGTATAGCCTATGGCCTTTCTATGTTTCCTAAGGACAATCATGAGCTGTTCATGTTCATCTATGCTTAATTCGGAACTAACGATAACCGGGAAGGTGGAATTAGATCCAAGAAAAGCGTACCTTAGATGAGTAGGAAGTGGTTTAAGTTCCATTGCTTTCGGAACTTCTAATGATCCTTGAGGAGCTTCCGATGTTTCCTTAGAAGTTTCTAAGGATGTTGAATGGTTTGGAGAAGAATTAGAAGAAGTTGAAGAAGTGTGCCGATCGCCCTTTTCCACGGTCAAAATCACGGTTTCCTCTGGTTTTCCACGGCCGTAATATCCTCTGGAATGGAGGTTGATTTTGGTCGTGGAATCCACGGTCGTGGAATACAGAGTATGACCGTGGATTCGAGTATTCTCAGCCTCATCGTGGAGTTTCTCAAACTCCACTTCATGCATCTCTTCTTGTGCTTCTAAGGCTTCAATTTCCTCTTTGCACTCTTCTTCTTCTCCTACATCGGTTAGACTCATAGTAATAACCTTCTGCAAAGGATCGTTAAAGAGAATCGCACTTACCTCCTCCCTAGATAAACCTTCTTCGTCTTGGACATTGTAAATATCCTCATCAAAGATTGGCTCCTTCACTAGAGTGGAAAGAACGAACTCTACTTTCTCTTCCCCAATGTCAAAAGCGAGTCTCCCATTCTTGCAATCGACCATGCAGCCGGAAGTTGCAAGAAACGGTCTTCCGAGTATGATCGGGACCGGACTATCTGCAGGAATGTCAAGCACGACAAAATCAATGGGGACAAAGAACTTGCCTAGCTTGACCGGGACGTCTTCTACAATGCCGACGGGACGAGTAATGGATCGATCCGCCATGTATAACGTCATCTTCACTGGTTTAGGGTCGCCTAAACCGATCTTCCTGCACAATGCAAGTGGTATGATGCTCACACTTGCTCCTAAGTCACATAAAGCGTCATATGTGACCTCTCCCACTCCAATGGGAATGCAAAATGACCCCGGATCTTTCAGCTTTGGGGGCATTTTCTCCTTCATAGTCTTGATGAGGTCCGAAGAATCCGAACTCATCTTGACCTCTCCAAAATCTTCTAGCTTCCTCTTGTTAGAGAGGAGCTCCTTCAAGAACTTGCCATAAGCCGGCATACCTACAATGGCATCAATGAAAGGTATATTAATGTGCAGTTTGCTCATGAGTTCTATGAACTTACCGAATTGCTTGTCTAGGCGCGCTCGCGCTCTAGATTGAGGGAACGGTAGGGGAGGTTTGAAAGCTGGAGGGGGAACATAGACGTCCTCCTTCTCCTTCCCCTTTTCTTTGCCTTTCTCTATGGGGACTTCAACAAACGTAGGCTGCGGATCGGTGGTAGTCACTCCGCTCCTAGTTGTAATCGCCATTACCCTTCCCTTAGGGTTGTCCTCCGTCTTTCCTGGAAGTTTCCCTTGATTTCTAGGAACTTCCTCCGCATGGTTGAACATTTGATTTTCCAAAACCTTTTGAGCTTTGTCAACCTTAGAAATTTGATCATCAACCTTGATGATGCGGTTCTCCAACCCTTGAAGCTTTCCCAAGATCGTTTCCAGCATGGGATCCGGCTTCTCCTTTCCCGTATTGTTTCCTCCATTTGATGATTGCCCCTGGCTTTTCAAAGGAGTAGAGGAAGAAGAGGGTGGAGTTAGTGAATTGGAATTGGAAGGATAGGAGTTACCGGAATTTTTTTGATTGGAGCGCCAATTGTTGTTGTTCGAACCCCGATTGTTGTTCCAATTGTTGTTATTCCGGTTGTTGTTGTTTCCATTCCAATTGTTGTTCCGGTTATTGTTCCGGTTATTGTTGTTGCGGTTGGTGTTATCACCGCCGTTGTTGTTGCCCAAATAGCCAACATCCTTCTCTTGTTGCTTTGGGAAGTTGGTCTTGATAGTCTCCTTCAACTCTTTGATCTCATTGTTGAGGGAGAAAATCTGATTTTGAGCTTCATGTGTGAGCTTTGCTCCTTGCTCCACACGATTTCCCTCCACTTTCCGGTGGGAATACTTCTCTATGACTCTTATTTGCTTCTCAATGAAGTCCCAAGCGTCATCTTCTCTCATGTCCATGAACGTTCCGCATGAGAGGGATTGAAGGTTGAATTGCGTTCCCGCATCCAGCCCCTTGTAGTAAATTTCCAGCAAGGCAAGCTTGGATATGCCATGATGAGGGCAATCCAAGAGCAAATCCTGAAACCTTTCCCAAGATTGAAACAAACTTTCGTTAGGTCTCATAGAAAAAGCATTAATCTTACCTCTATGTTCCGCCGTTTTGGATGGCGGAAAGAACTTGGTGAGAAACTCTGCGGAGAGGTCTTCCCACGTCTCTAGTTTCCCACTAGGAAGAGCTTGGTACCAAGATAGCGCTTTCCCTTTCAAAGAGAAAAAGAAAGGTTTGAGCTTATAGCTGTTGGTAGTAGCGCTCTTTGGTCTCATTGTCTCCATCATACACTCAAAGTTTTGCAAGTGTTGGTGTGGAGATTCAGTGCTTGTACCGCCAAACTGGCTTTGGCGAACAAGAGTGATAACTTGAGGGTTGAAGCTAAACCCTTGTACATCTTCAGCATCAAAGTTCACACCTAAACGGCGTGGTTGTTGTGTTGGATCCATTCGTTGGCCAAGAGTTCTCGGCTCATTATCCACACGTTCGACTCTCGCATTCCTAGGTGGAATGCGGCGGTTAGCAGCTCCTTGTTGATTGAAAGGATTTATATTGATCGTGGGATCAATCTCTTCTAGCGGAGGCATGGAGGAATCACTATCATCGGTGGATGAGTAGTTTCTTCTTCTAGACCTTGTTCTCCTTCTCGAGGACTTCTTGCCCACCTTGTCCTCAAGATCGCTCATCTTTATCTTCATTTGGACGATCATGTCTTGTAGACCGTTAACTTGAGTTTGATGACGATCCATCTCATCCTGGAGGAGAGTCTCATTCCATCGGAGTTGAGCTTCTTTCTCCGCCAACTTAGTTTGAAGATTGTGCTCGTTTTCTTCAGCCATCTTCCTTTCCTTGCGCTTTTGCCTCAAGGTTTTCTCTAGCTCTTGATCAAGAGGTAAGAGATCTTCGGTGTTCCTAGACCTGCGCATGCACTCAAAGAAATATCAAATAACGAGAGCAAGCTCCCAAGCTTGACAACCGGCTACCGGATTCGGTCGAAGCCAAATCCCCGGCAACGGCGCCAAAAACTTGTTCGCCCCTAGAGGTGTGTGCAAATAAGCTTTAAATTTATAAAACTAGAATCAAGCAAGCGAACCCGCAGTGTACGGATCGATATAGTTAAGCAAGAATTCCAGAGTATCGAACACAGGGATTTGGGTGGAACGAACTCGATTGCAGGTTATCAAACGGTAAATATGGGAGTTTTGCAAATATTGGGAAAACAACAATCCTAAAGATCCAGGTATCCAGCTATGGCAATCGATTCAAGATATACTAATGATGTAAAGACAGAGTTAAGATGTGCAAAGGTATACTAATGTAAGGTAATCGTACGGTTGAGGTTCCGAAAACCTTATATAACTCACCCAAAAGACTCTTCCTATACAGGTTGATGAGGCTCAATATAGAAAGGTTCTAAGGACAAGGATTAGCATCAAATACCCAAACCTATAATCTAAAGATCAAGACTAACTTATCCGATTGAGGTTGTTGAGACTCACAATCGAGGTAGAGGTTGTTGAGGCTTCACTACCACCTAGAAAAGACAAGTCTAAACTAAGCTAAAGCGAATCTTTAACTTTGGATTAAGGTAAAAGCAAGCTCGTAAACTTAGGGAAATTACGGTTGGATCTTGAGATTCCACGGTCGTGGAACTCAAGAACAACCCGTAATTTAGGGTTGTCGGCGACAATTCTCTAACTCTCAGGGTCTAATCTGTTTGCGATCGATCTATCATCATCTAAGCCACAACTATCAACCCTTCACCTTAGAATTGTTAAGAGCTTTTAGCCAATAACAGTCATATTGATATTAATTCAAGATTTAAAAGGTAAAAGATGGGAACTTTCAAGAACTATCAATAATCTTCAATTGAATCTCAGAATCACAGTCAAGAACAAGTGTTTATCAAGAGATTCAAAACGGAATAAGCAATCACAATTTTAGGAAAGGAAAGAAACGGGATGTCAATCCGATTCTAAACCAAACCTAAGCAAGAAGAGAAATCTTCTTGCAAAATCCTCCAAGAACTTCGATCTTCCACACGAAGATCACAAACGGCAACTCTCCAATACGAACTTTGGAACTTCAATGAGATCTGCAAAATCGCCTCCAAGAATGAGGGTTTGTATGTTGCTAAGCGTGCGTTTTTGCCGCTAAACTAGGGTTCAAAGGTCGTAAGCGAGGTGACGGAATCTTGCTTCATCCGTCCTTTTTATAATGCAGGGCAAAATGTCGGCCCGGCCCGATCTTCAAAAGATCATGGCTTCGAAACGTGGCGAAAGGATTCGCCAAGATCACGGTCGTGGAAGATTCCACGACCGTAATTTTGAGGCGTGGAAGCAAACACGGATAGCTTCCACGGTCGTAATATCTCCTGGAATGAACATCGAATTCTGACTCACAATCCACGGCCGTAATTTAGGGTAAAACCGTGATTCTTGCCTTCATTCGTGCATTCCTCAATCTAATACTCCAAATTGCTTCCAAAAGGTGTCCTTGATTTAGAGGTACATCAACTCAACTTTCCTTTGCTCGATTTCGTTCGGAAATAGCTCCAAATCACCTATAATCAACATAGAACTCGTGTAGACATCTATATCGACAATATAGGCAATACTAGCTCATATATGCATAAAGCTCAATCAAAGACTATCAATATGAATCAAATACGATTAGAAAACGTGTCTAAAATATCACAATATTTCATGCTAACACTAAGCTATCCAAGTGTGAGTTTTGGATGTCAGAGGTGGCTTTCTTAGGTCATGTGGTGACTGCTGAGGGTATTAAGGTCGATCCGGCGAAGATCGAGTCAGTATCTTCTTGGCAACCTCCTAAGAATGTTAAGGAGGTTCGCAGCTTTCTAGATTTAGCAGGTTACTACCGCCGGTTTGTGGAAGGGTTCTCTTTGATTGCCCGACCACTTAATTGTCTTCTGAGGAAGACCACTCGGTTTGTCTGGTCTGAGCCGTGTCAGCAGAGTTTTGAGGAGCTGAAGAGGAGACTGACGTCCGCTCCGATTTTAGCACAGTTTGAGGGTATTGATGACTTTGTGGTATACAGTGATGCATCCAAGCTGGGCTTGGGGTGTGTTTTGATGCAGAGGGGTAAGGTCATAGCCTATACGTCTCGACAGTTGAAGACGTATGAGGAGAACTACCCCACACATGATCTGGAGTTGGCGGCAGTAGTCCATGCTCTAAAGATCTGGCGTCACTATCTCTATGGGGCGACATGTCAGATCTTTACAGACCACAAGAGTCTGAAGTACATATTCACTCAGAGAGAGTTGAATAATTGCCAGAGGCGGTGGTTAGAGTTGATCAAGGACTTCGACCTTGAGATCCTTTACCACCCCGGAAAGGCGAATGTGGTAGCTGATGCTTTGAGCCGGAAGACGCCTAGAGAGAGGGCGATAGCCCGGTTGACAGTACAACCACAGTTGCAGAGAGACTTGGCTTGGTTGGAGATAGAGGTTCAGTTTCCCGATACTGATGGTTAGTTGTCTACCGTGGAGTTACTTCCTGATCTGTTGGATGAGATCCGATAGAAGCAGGAGACTTGCCCTACTTTGATCAGGATCCGAGACAGAATGTCTCAAGATGAGGCCCCGCAGTTTACTATTGGTGCAGATGGAGTGATGAGACGTCAGGATCGCGTTTGTGTACCGTCAGACAGTGAGTTGAGACAGAGGATACTAGGTGAGGCTCATGCTACCCCATACTCAGTACATCCTTGATAGCATGAATTATAGTCTATATTTTGGGGTTTGTTTGGACGTTTTATCTTTTATAATCTGCATGTTTGTATGTGCATTATGCGATTTTACTACCATTTCACCTACCTTTGCGAGAATCGAGGTCTACACCTAGCTTTGTTGTAATTGCAGGTAATTTGGTACGTTTTGCATCAAAAAGGAGCGAAAGGAGTCATGAGTCAATTGGAGCTACATCCAGGGAGCATAGCCATGGATTAAAGATTTACTTTGGACCAGTTTTGAGAGATTTCACATTCAGTTGTGACTCACCTCGGTTGACCAGAGATTCATCTCGACCGAGGTGATCTAGAGACGCCGACTCGACCGAGGCGAACACCTAGGATGCGGCGAGAATATTTTATTCATGGATGAGATCTTTTAAATTTGGAAAGTGATCTTATATTTTTGGGCTTGGCTCCTGGAAGGAAGGAGATATGCAGAATCATATATTTTACCTATATTTATGGGAAAATATCTTTCTAAGATTTATTATCTTTGGAGGGTTATTTTCCTATAAAAAGGGTTGGATTTCCACAATTCCGATATCACGCTATACCGTCGATCAGGGTTTATAGCACGCAACAGCAGCAGCCTACTCCAGTTGGGAGTTTCGAAGAACCTTTTTGAAGGTTGAAGGAAGATTGAAGTCTATAGCTTTTATAGATTTTAGGAGGGTTTTGTAAGATTATCTTTAATTCCCTCATTGGTTGTCTTGTCTTTTTGGATTGCCATCCAAGGAACGCTTGGTTGTGATATTTGATTCAGTTATTGAAGTCTTTTCATTAAATTCTTCTTTGTTCAAATATTCACTTTCTTCCCATATATTTTAATACTTTCATTATGATGATGAGTGGCTAATTTCCTTGTGTGATTCTAGGGTGATTGGCTGAAGGTTGTGGGGAAAACAATGATAGAATAATCTTAGATTCCAGTAGGATCTTAAAAGTTCGAGTCTTTAACCTTAACCCTAAGCATCTCGTTCGGTTGATGAACATCTCGGCCGGGGTGGAATTCTTCTGACCGAGATGACTTATCCGACCTAAAACAGAAAGTCAAGTGTTAGAGTTTGTTAAATCCTATTCTTATTACACCTTCCTGGTTCAATGCAAGCTTAGGATGAGACTTACCCGGTAATTCCTTAGTTTGTTTACCAACGATCATAAGTGTAGGTAATAAAGGTTTATCCTTTATTGGGGTTTGAGTGTGCTTCCATCCCATCTTTGTGAGTTAGCCTGAGACTTACCCGGTAAAGGTTGATTCTATTCCCTTAGATGGTATGTTAGTTTGAGGTTATAATTCTTTATCTTGATTCCTTGAGACTTACCCGGTAATAGGAATTGCGGTTTAGGATTAGTGTGTAGTGAGACTTACCCGGTGATCTACCCCACTTTAGAAACACCTTCCCCATGCAAAAATCTCAGCTTTGTCCGCTTATCTATAGATCTTGAGTTGGAACCACAACTAGATGCTTTAATCCCTAGAATTGCATGTTTGCTTTATTGACTTCTTATTCATCTTTGATTGTGTTAATCGCTCTTGTGGTTAGTATTGACATAAGCACACCGTGTTGACTTTGTTTCACCGAGTCCCTGTGATCGACCCCTGGAATTTTCTTGCTTTTACTACGATTGACCCGTACACTGCGGGTTTGCATCCTTGTTTTAAGCTTAAGTCTAGGGTTATAAATTTAAAGCTTGCACACACCGTTTGGAGCGAACAAGTTTTTGGCGCCGTTGCCGGGGACTTGGTCTAGACCGAGCCGGTACGGTTTGCTCTTTGGGCGCTTGCCCCGTTTCATCTAACCACTCTACTTGAGTGACTTTTGTAGGTTCTTTCTTAGGTATATGGAAGAACCCGCGCTGGGAAGGAAATCGTTCCTTACGATCCCGAATCAGAAAAGACATACAAGCGACGCTTAAGAGAAGCGAAGATGGCCCAACAAGACGATCGCGATCTTGTGGCCCAATTGAAAGAGGCGCTAGAGCTGCTACGCCTCAGCAAGGAAGAGCTCAGGCAAGAGAAAGAAGAGAATCGCACCAAGACTGCAGCAATCGAAGCTGAGATAGCAGTCATACGAGACCAGATTCTACTTCGACCGAGGGAAGATCCTCCTGTTGATCCTCGACCGATGCAGATTCCAGCACCTGACGCCCCGGCCGATGTACTTCCACCTCGGATGCTAGTCCGAGATGTTCTTCTTGCAGGAATCCCACAAACCCTAGGTCAAAGGATGGACCCTAATCAACAACTGAGGCGTCCAGGAGTGAACCTAGGAGATCCAGCAGATCATGACTACGAACTTCGACCGCAAGTTCTAGCCATGATTCGCCAATGCCAATTCGGAGGGCTAGAGAAAGAGTCGCCGCATCAACATCTTCAAACTACGAGATCTTGATGGAAACCTTGCGACCTCCCAGAATTGAGAATAACAACTACAAGCTAAGACCTTTTTACTTTTCTTTAAAAGATAGGGCTCTTACTTGGTATTAATCTCTTCCTCCAGGAAAAATCAGCACATGGGAGGAGATGACCACAGAATTCTTGACCAAATTCTTTCCCCCCTCAAAGACCGCCGAAATGAGAGGGAAGATCAATGCTTTCATTATGAAGGACAAGGAGAGCTTGTCCAAATCTTGGGAGCGGTTCAAGGATATCCTTTTGGATTGCCCACATCATGGGATTCCAAAAATCGAGTTGTTGGAGATCTACTTCAAAGGGCTGGACGGAAGCACCCAGTTCAATCTCCAACTACTCTCCGCCGGTACCTTCATGGACATGGCGATTGATGAGGCTTGGGACTTCATTGAGAAGCAAGCCTTGCACATGGAGAAATATACCCACCAAGGAGCTGAAGGTGGAGTTAAAAGAGTCAACTTTCAAGAGACTCAATCCAACAACAATCAACTCACGTCGTTGAAGAATGACGTGAAGCAATTGAAGGAGCTCTTGATGGCTCAAACTAAGAAGGAAGAGCAAGAGCAAAGGAACAACAACAATAACGGGTACCGTAACAATAACAACGGTCCCCGAAACAACAACTACAACAACAACAATAGAGGATCCAATAGCAACAACTGGAGGGCAAATAACCAAAATCACGGTAACAATCATTCAAACTCCAATTCTAATGATTCCTCTAACCCTTTCCTCTCTTCCCCTTCTTCTTCTTCTACTCCATTGAAAAGCCAAGGGCAAGGATCAAGTTCGTCTTAGCCAGAAAAGAAAGACGCAGTTCTGGAGGCAATCTTGATCAAGCTTAGCGCTATGGAGAATTCTATGACTTCATTTTCGAGGGCCCAAAAGTCCTTCGAACAACAACTTGCTAATAGGGCGAATGAAGCGCCAAGAGATCTAGGGAAGCTTCCAGCAAGGACGGAAACTAACCCTAAGGGCCAGTGCATGGCCATAACGACGAGGAGTGGACTTAAAACTGCAGATCCAGTACCTCGCTCGACGCAGACCACCTCGGTCCAGATCCAGTCGAAGAACACCTCGACCGAGATGACAACCGAGGCGGAGCAACAGAAAGTAGGAGGGACGACAGAAACTTATGTTCCACCTCCTGCATACAAACCACCACTTCCATTCCCTCAGTCCAGAGCCAGAGCACATCTAGACAAGCACTTTGGTAAGTTTCTTGACTTGATGAATAAGCTACATATTAATATTCCTTTCCTTGATGCTATTTTAGGTATGCCCGCCTATGGGAAGTTCTTAAAAGAAATCTTATCAAGGAAGAGGAAGCTGGAGGATGTTGGTGAAGTTAGGATGACATCTAAATCTTCGGAGCTTATCAAAATCATGAAGGAAAAGATGCCACCTAAGTTGAGAGATCCCGGCTCATTTTGTATTCCCATTCAAGTTGGGGATGTCACTTGTGAAGCCCTTTGTGATCTAGGAGCCAGCGTGAGCATCATCCCGCTGGAGCTATGCACGAAGATCGGTCTTGGAGAGCCCAAGCCGGTCAAGATTCGACTTTACATGGCGGACTGCTCCATTACCCATCCCGTGGGCATCTTGGAGGACGTTCCGGTCAAGTTAGGTAACTTCTATCTACCTATAGATTTTGTCGTACTTGACATTCCCGCATATTATCCTGTACCTATTATTCTCGGGAGGCCATTTCTAGCAACTTCGGGTTGCAAGAACGCCAAGTTGAAATTCAACGTTGGTGGCGATGAGGTGGAGTTCGCACTACTTCCAGCCATGAAAGGGGAGCAGCTAACTGATGATATCTTCAACATCTACGATGAAGAAGAATCAAGAGAATTGGTGAGCTCTATCCTTATTAACGACCCACTCGAAAGAGTTATTAGCTTCAGTTTAATGGAGGAAGGTATAGATGCTTCTTGTGATGCAGATATACGGAGCTTGAAGGCACTGGAAGAGGATCCAGGAGCTAAAACTGAGAAGCTAATCCAAGAGACGAAGATCTCCAGTTCCGGATCCAGTAGCAGTACCTCGACCGAGGCACTTTCTGGACCGAGCGAGGCGACCGAAGAACGTCTCGGTCAACGCCTATGCGCCTCGACCGAGGTCGAAGGCGAGATGGTTCTAATTGAGACTTCATCGAGTCCAGTTTCTGATACCACTCCACTGGAAAGAGGAAGCAAGGATCCCCCTCAAAAAGCACCCCCAGTCGTGGAGCTTAAACAACTCCCCAGTCACTTGAGGTATATCTTTCTTGGACCGGATTCTACTTATCCCGTTATTGTTAGTGCTTCCCTTTCCGAATCTGAATTGTCTAAACTAATGCATGTCCTGAGAAAGCATCGAAAAGCTATAGGTTATACCACGGATGATCTTATTGGCATTAAACCTTCTTTCTGCATGCATAGAATTCTAATGGAAGATAATCATAAGGCTTCACGGGAACCTCAAAGACGGTTAAATCCGATCATGAAAGAGGTTGTGAAGAAGGAGGTTCTTAAGTTGTTGGATGCAGGTATTATTTATCCTATCTCGGACAGCAAGTGGTTTAGCCCGGTGCATGTCGTTCCGAAGAAAGGAGGGATGACCGTTGTGACAAATAAGAACAACGAGTTGATCCCAACAAGGACCGTTACGGGCTGGAGAGTTTGCATCGATTATAGGAAGCTGAACACGGCAACTCGGAAGGATCATTTCCCGCTTCCCTTCATCGATCAAATGCTCGAACGGTTGGCCCATCATTCACACTTTTGCTACTTGGACGGCTATAGTGGGTTCTTCCAGATTCCTATCCATCCGGATGATCAGGAGAAGACCACTTTCACTTGTCCTTGGGGGACGTTTGCCTATCGGATTATGCCATTTGGATTGTGCAATGCACCCGCTACCTTCCAGCGATGCATGATGGCTATCTTTTCCGAGTACATAGAGGAGATCATGGAGGTATTCATGGATGACTTTTCTGTATATGGTTCCTCTTTTGATGATTGCCTATCTAACCTTTCTCTAGTGCTTAAAAAATGTGAAGACACTAACCTTGTTTTAAATTGGGAGAAGTGTCATTTTATGGTTAATGAAGGCATTGTGCTAGGACACCTCGTTTCTAATCGAGGTATTGAGGTCGATCGAGCTAAGATCGAAACTATTGAGAAACTCCCTCCTCCTTATTCTGTTAAAGGTGTGAGGAGTTTTCTCGGGCATGCAGGTTTCTACAGGAGATTCATCAAGGACTTCTCTAAGATTTCTAAACCTCTAACTAACCTCTTGAATAAAGATGTTGTTTTTGAGTTTTCGCAGGAGTGTCTTGATGCTTTTTACAGGATTAAGGAAGCGTTGATCTCCGCTCCTATTATCCAACCTCTTGATTGGACCTTGCCCTTTGAGGTCATGTGTGACGCTAGTGATGTAGCCGTAGGAGCGGTGCTTGGACAGAAGAAAGATGGACGGACCACCGCCATTTATTATGCTAGCAAAACGCTAGATGAAGCACAACGCAACTACGCTACCACCGAGAAGGAGTTATTGGCGGTTGTATATGCTTTCGAGAAGTTTCGTTCCTATCTAGTAGGAGCGAAAGTCATTGTCTACACCGACCACGCAGCTATTCGTTACTTGTTGGCTAAGAAAGATGCCAAACCGCGCCTTATTCGATGGATTCTCTTGCTCCAAGAGTTTGACCTAGAGATCCGCGATAAGAAAGGATCCGAGAACTCAGTTGCGGATCACCTCAGCCGGCTACCGGAGTCCTCTCGCGAGACGGATAACCCACCCATAGACGATTCATTCCCCGATGAGCACTTACACTTGTTGGAGCAGTTGATGGATCTACTTACTTCACCCCACGATGGAGGTGAAGTATGGGGTGAGGGCACCTCCCACCTTATTTGAGACGCATCATGGTCCAACTAGCGACCTTAAATCAAGCGCTTCTTGGGAGGCAACCCAAGGTATTGCTTTCTTTTCCCGTTTTCTAGTCTAGCTTAGATAGTTTTTGTTTTTGCTTTGCTTTGCTTTGTTTTTGGCGTTCTGGACAGACAACAGGGAATATCTAAGGAAGGAACATAACTGGAAGGACGGAAGTTCGAGATTCTGAGAAGATAGAAGCATCTCGGTCATTGTTAGAGCATCTCGACCGAGTTGATTCTTGAGCAACCGAGGCGACTAGGGTTTCTGCAGAACCACCTCGGTCCATACCACCTCGGTCCAGTCGAGACCATCTCGACCGAGGTGATAGCAGATCCAGGAACAGTATAAAAAGGGAAAAATTTTTATTTTTCACTTTTTTACTTTAGCCACCTCGACCGCGGCGACTTACACTTCGCTCCCTCTCAGATCTTGCTCGTTTTTGCCGATTTCTGCTTCGAAACTGAGATTGAAGGGTAGAGGAACCGATTGCAACAACAGATCTGCAAGAAAATCGAACGAATCGACCAAAATGAGGTAAAATAAGTCGAAACCCTAACTCGTTCATTCGTTTCGATTTGGGCTTTGGTTGCCCTGATTTTGCTGAGGAAGGGCATAAGTACCCCTTAGGAAGCAATTGTAGTGATTTTGGGGGGAAAAGAACTGAATTTCTGAGAATTGGAATCGCAACTGTTGCGCCTCGGTCCGGTCGAACTGCATCTCGACCGAGGTGTTCTTGAGTCTTGCCAGCAAACGAGGTGGTCTGACAGTGTTAAGTGAAAATGAGTTCCGATCGCCGCCTAGCCCTTAGAGACAGATCCTCACCCTCCCCTTCTTCCTCTTCCTCTCGTCCTTACCGCCCGGTTATCCACGAGAGATGCCGGGTAGACTATGAGCGGATAGCTAGCCGTCCAGTTATCGCACAACGATTTCTGGACGTGTCGGCTTTTGATTGCCTAGGGTTAGATGCTGACCTTAGGAGGATGATTGCTACTGTCGGGCTGGATCAGTTTACTGAGATCCGAGCCCTAGCTTACTTGAAGCCGACCTTAGAGTTTGTTAGCTCCTTCTCCTACCTCCCCACAGACCAGTCTGTGAAGTACCGGTTGATGAACCGGAACTTCATAGTTCCCTTAGAGGTTTGGAGAGAGATTTTTGGTTTCTCTGAGCCCACCGCCAGTGATTTCCCCTCCCGATCCGTAGATAGGGAGTTCTGGGGGCAGATTGCCCATATTACCGAGCACGCAGACAAATGGCGCCCTGGAGTTTCCAGGGAGAAGGTCATCTTTCATCCGGCCTTCAGACTAGCCCACAGGATTTTCAGTGAGACACTTCTGGCGCGTACTGAGACGCCCAAGAAGATCAGACAGGGCGAGCTCTTCAGCCTCTACTGCATGGTTACAGGAGGTTTCCCAGACTTTGGCTTGCTCTTGGCAGAGGATCTGCACAGGATCAAGGCCAAAGCGAAGGGAGACATTTGCTGCGGAGGTCTAGTCACCCATATCGCTACCTACCACGGGATGGACCTCAGTGTTTGCACGATGGCGGCGGCTCCGAAGCCGCTGGGATTACAGGAAATGATCACACGGAGTATTCTAGTTCCCCGTGGTTTGACCACTCCATACGTCGCCATGCCTTGGGAGCGGACTGCACCACAGGGGATCCGCTGGTCTGCTTAGTTCACAGTCTTTGATCCTCATTACTGGCAGACAGCTTGGGCTCCACTGATGGAGGATCACAGAGAGGCAACAACTGCCCCTGTTGAGGAGGAGGAGGATGACGACGACGAGGAGACGTTGGATGAGAGAGAGGGTGGTGTCCCGATGGATACAGGAACAAATACTGCAGGGACGAGCGCGCCACCGATTATAGACTTGGACGACGAGGAGGATACTGAGCCTGCACCTGCTGCACCTCCCGCTAGATCTGCTAGACGTCGGACACGCCGTCATAGAGATACAGAGGCTCATCGTCGGATCGATGATCTGACTGACCAGATGATAGATTCTTATTCTACCCTTACAGTGGACATGCATGAGAGATTTGCCGCCCAGCACCGACACCTTGACAGTTGGACTCAGCAGATGTTGGAGGGGCAGCACTATCAGCGTAGGATGATGGAGCTACAGTTCCAGCAGACTATGGGCTATCCGTTCGATCCAACTCAGTATCCCTACGTACCACCACCACCACCGCCAGATCAGGATTATTGAGGAGCTGCAGGATTTTCTTTATTTTCTTTTATGCAGTTCGGCCATTTATCCGGTGAGTACTCTCATGTTTAGACTTTTTATTTGACCCACTGGGACAGTGTGTCCCAAGTATGGGGTATTTGTACTTATCTGACTACGTGATGTATTTATTCGACTACCTTTTGATGTATGACGCACATTACTATTTATCGGATATTTTATTTATGCCTCACTTCTGCATTTATATGATTATCTGATATTACATGCATACCTACAGGTTATTTGATTGAGAAAAACGTCGAAACCGAAAAAAATGGTTTTTAAAAAAAAAAAATTTTTTGACCTCGACCGGGGAGATTCTGGCCAAACGAGGCATTTCACCTCAGTTGAACCAAGAACACCTCGACTGAGGTGTGTTAACTGAGAGTTTTCAAAAACGATTTTTTGTGTTACTCATCTGGATATGATCTCAGTGAAGATTCTGTTTACTGACTGGTTTTAAATTCTTTATGTGTTTGAAAGGTTTATAATATGTTTAAGTTGCTAAATGCTTTGTTTGAAATTATTGGCATGTTTAATACTTTGTTTTTATCCAAATTATGTTGAATTTGAAGGTTGATACCGCAGGTTAAGTTCTCTCACTTTCTTCTTGGAAAGACCAAGGCAATTCATTCTCTTCTTCTTCTTCTTCTTGATCATGCTTAGCCCCTCATATACATTTTGCCTCCCTTTACCTATCCGGGAATTTGGAAGCAAGCGAAATGGTGAAAGCAAGTGGAGTTAAAGTTGAGAAGTGGCTGGAAGTGAAAGTGTTAGAAAGCAATAATAGGTTTGGGGAAGTCAATCATGAAGATGAGTAACTCGGCACCATTCACATAGCCGGGTGTTTGTGTCTTGCCAAAGTCGGATTGAGCGATATTCCTAACGGGTCATGGTATGTGCATCAAGGGTTTGATGCATCTCGAGAAATTGATGATTGCAGATTTCCTAGGCTTCGGTTATTGTGCACCTCTGTCCATGCATCCCAAAAAGTAAAGTAAAAAAGAAAAGTGTGAAATAAGCAAAGCTTATTGGTGGAAAATGTTGCAAGTCAAAGTGAAAGTGAAGTTCATCCTTTTCCCGGATTCTAGCACCACATTACCTTACATACATCCCTACCCTACACGTTTCTTGACCTTTCTTTTGGGATGCCCCTGAGACCTTGAGCTTGTTGATTGACTTAGCGGTTTAAACTGGATTATACATGATTAATTTTGATAATTATGATTTATTATGCATTCTATGATTTTATGCAAAGATGAACAACTTTCATATATTTATAAAATGTTTTGAGCATATTAAGTTTTTAAATTCCAGGAAGTACTCTCTTAGAGTGATCTATGGTAGTTGCACACCATAAAATGTTTTTGAAAAACTTTTTCGTTGATTTTCTTGACTTATAATTCATTCTATCTTGTCTTTTATATGAGGAACTTGCTTGGGGACAAGCAAGGGCTAAGTATGGGGTATTTTGATAGCATGAATTATAGTCTATATTTTGGGGTTTGTTTGGACGTTTTATCTTTCATAATCTGCATGTTTGTATGTGCATTATGCGATTTTACTACCATTTCACCTACCTTTGCGAGAATCGAGGTCTACACCTAGCTTTGTTGTAATTGCAGGTAATTTGGTACGTTTTGCATCAAAAAGGAGCGAAAGGAGTCATGAGTCAATTGGAGCTACATCCAGGGAGCATGGCCATGGATTAAAGATTTACTTTGGACCAGTTTTGAGAGATTTCACATTCAGCTGTGACTCACCTCGGTTGACCAGAGATTCATCTCGACCGAGGTGATCCAGACACGCCGACTCGACCGAGGCGAACACCTAGGACGCGGTGAGAATATTTTATTCATGGATGAGATCTTTTATATTTGGAAAGTGATCTTATATTTTTGGGCTTGGCTCCTGGAAGGAAGGAGATATGCAGAATTATATATTTTACCTATATTTATGGGAAAATATCTTTCTAAGATTTATTATCTTTGGAGGGTTATTTTCCTATAAAAAGGGTTGGATTTCCACAATTCCGATATCACGCTATACCGTCGATCAGGGTTTATAGCACGCAGCAGCAGCCTACTCCAGTTGGGAGTTTCGAAGAACCTTTTTGAAGGTTGAAGGAAGATTGAAGTCTATAGCTTTTATAGCTTTTAGGAGGGTTTTGTAAGATTATCTTTAATTCCCTCATTGGTTGTCTTGTCTTTTTGGATTGCTATCCAAGGAACGCTTGGTTGTGATATTTGATTCAGTTATTGAAGTCTTTTAATTAAATTCTTCTTTGTTCAAATATTCACTTTCTTCCCATATATTTTAATACTTTCAATATGATAATGAGTGGCTAATTTCCTTGTGTGATTCTAGGGTGATTGGTTGAAAGTTGTGGGGAAAACAATGATAGAATAATCTTAGATACTAGTAGGATCCTGAAAGTTCGAGTCTTTAACCTTAACCCTAAGCATCTCGTTCGGTTGATGAACATCTCGGCCGGGGTGGAATTCTTCTGACCGAGATGACTTATCCGACCTAAAACAGAAAGTTAAGTGTTAGAGTTTGCTAAATCCTATTCTTATTACACCTTCCTGGTTCAATGCAAGCTTAGGATGAGACTTACCCGGTAATTCCTTAGTTTGTTTACCAACGATCATAAGTGTAGGTAATAAAGGTTTATCCTTTATTGGGGTTTGAGTGTGCTTCCATCCCATCTTTGTGAGTTAGCCTGAGACTTACCCGGTAAAGGTTGATTCTATTCCCTTAGATGGTATGTTAGTTTGGGTTATAATTCTTTATCTTGATTCCTTGAGACTTACCCGGTAATAGGAATTGCGGTTTAGGATTAGTGTGTAGTGAGACTTACCCGGTGATCTACCCCACTTTAGAAACACCTTCCCCACGCAAAAATCTCAGCTTTGTCAGCTTATCTATAGATCTTGAGTTGGAACCACAACTAGATGCTTTAATCCCTAGAATTGCATGTTTGCTTTATTGACTTCTTATTCATCTTTGATTGTGTTAATCGCTCTTGTGGTTAGTATTGACATAAGCACACCGTATTGACTTTGTTTCACCGAGTTCCTGTGATCGACCCCTGGAATTTTCTTGCTTTTACTACGATTGACCCGTACACTGCGGGTTCGCATCCTTGTTTTAAGCTTAAGTTTAGGGTTATAAATTTAAAGCTTGCACACACCGTTTGGAGTGAACAATCCTGGAGCGAGTAAGATGTACAAAGATGTGAGACGGTCCTTCTGGTGGGGTGGTTTGAAGCCCGATGTGACTCGATATGTAGCTCAGTGCGCGACCTGCCAGCAGGTCAAGATTGTGCACCGTAGGTCTGGAGGAGAGCTCCACCCACTTCCAGTACCACAGTGGAAGTGGGAGGATATATCTATGGATTTTGTCACTGGTTTGAGACTCAGCAGAGGATTTGATGCTATTTGGGTAGTGGTAGACCGCCTGACGAAAACCGCACGTTTCATTCCGATTAAGGAAACGTGGCCGGTGAGTCGTCTGGCTGAGGAGTTCACCAGGCACATTGTGAGACTCCATGGGGTACCGAGGACTATCGTCTCTGACAGAGATGGACGTTTTACCTCGAGATTTTGGCAGCAGGTACATATTGCTTTGGGGACGAGTCTCCATTTCACTACCGCCTATCATCCACAGACAGACGGACAGTCTGAGAGGACCATTCAGACCTTAGAGGACATGCTTCGGGCGTGTGTACTAGATTGGGGACAGGTATGGCCAGATCATCTTCCACTGGTAGAGTTTTCGTATAATAATAGCTGGCACGCATCTATTGGGATGACTCCCTATGAGGCTTTGTATGGGAGGAGATGTCGTACACCATTATGTTGGGATGAGCCCAGCCGAGTTGATGGAGTAGCTCTAGAGCAGATACAGGATGACATCGCTCGGATTGCCCTAGTCCGAGAGCGGATGTTGGCAGCTCAGAGTCGTCAGAAGTCCTACGCCGACAAAAGGCGTCGACCTTTGGAGTTTAGAGTGGGTGCTCAGGTGTGGTTGAGAGTATCACCCACGAGAGGAGTCAGGCGTTTCGGCATTAAGGGGAAGCTGAGTCCCCGATATGTCTGACCTTTTGAGATCTTAGAGAGAGTTGGAGAGGTGGCCTACCGACTAGCACTACCGCCGAGACTAGAGAGTGTCCATCCGGTCTTTCATGTATCTCAGTTGAGAGATTACATTCCGGATCCGAGACATGTCATCAGCCATGAGGACCTGATAGTGGAGCTTGACCATACATTTGTAGAGTATCAAGTAGCTGTCTTGGAGCGCAGTACCAGACGTCTGCGATCCAAGGAGATACCTATGCTGAGGATCGAGTGGTCTAGGAGAGGAGCTGATGAGGCCACTTGGGAGACTGAGGAGAGTATTAGACGTAACTATCCCGAGTTCTTTTCGGGGTTAGAGGTTACTCCTGTTTGACGAGTTAGTACTCGGATGTTGTGTTGTTTGACTTTTCAGGTTTTTATATGGATTTGAGTGTTTCTGTGTTGTGAGACCTGTTTATGTGATGATTGAGTAGTTGCTTGGTAGAAAAAGAAATTGTCGAGAAAATTAAATACCGAAGGAAATGTGTGAGTAAGAAGAACATTCTAAGTTTCGGGACGAAACTTCTTTTAAGGGGGCACTGATGTAATAACCTAAAATTTTAAAACTCCGGTAAACTGCAATTGCCAAAATCCGATGCGACAATCTTAATTAATAAATAAAAATAAAATAAAACGAGTTTAAATGTTATCATTTTATGTGACTTTAAGTCACATAAAATGATAAAACCTTGTAACCGGAATTAAATACGCGCCTTAAACTAAAAATAATAATTTAGATAATACGGAATTTAATTCCGTATTATATTTATATTTTTTCCGCACGCAAATAACGAGTTGCGTATCCGTTTTTTTCTCACATAGCGGACCGGGTGTGGACCGCTACAAAGCCCAATTAACAGCCCATTTAATTAATCCCTAACCCTAATCTCTCTCTTAACCTAATTCACAAATCACCCTACGCCTAACACTCTTGTGCCGCGTCTGCTCCTTTCCCTCGCACACCACTGCACCTCACAAAGGTTGTGCTGCCGCCGGAGTCACTGCAACCATCGCGCCGCCGCTCGCCGCCGTCAGTCCGGTAAGACACCTTCTCCCTCTTTCCGTCCTTCCTCCGAGTGCAACCGCCCACTTCTTACCTTCCTCTATGTACGACGGACAGCTGTAGTAGCGCACACGCCGGAGCCACCACCGATACGCTGCTCCGCCTTCGTCTTCCTTCGGAACCACTGCGCAGCCGCCGCCGTCCGCCTCCAGTCGGGCCGGTAAGATCCCGACCTCCCTCTTCTTTCCATCCGCCTTCCTTCCGCTTTCTGGTTCGATTCCGAGGGCAGTAACCACCTTCCTGCGCAGCCAGCTTTCCGGATCTCACCGCACCGCCAATTGCTGCAATCATCAGGCGCTGCAGCACCAGTGGAGACCGTCGGACACCAGCGCGCCGCTTCACTGACTGGTCTCCGTCTGCACAGCCGCCGGAACGCCAGCCCCTTTGCCGCCGGAACGCCAACCCCTTTTCCGCCGGACTGCAGTTCCGTAAGCTGGCTCCTCCACTTTTCAATTCCACTGTCATAAATATATTTGTGAGCTGTGATACAATTGGAATTTATATGCAGTATGTATATACGTTTAGATTAATAAATGTGAGAGACGTAAGTGTACATATATATATATATACGTGTACGGTGTTGATATAGGGTAAAAAAACGTGAATGGAGATGCAAATGTGTATGGATAATTTGGTTCGGAAAATATATATATATAGGATACACATAAGTACATATGTACTTTCAGTTACGGAAGATTAATAAGAGCAGGTGTGAGTTTATATAAGAGAGGGTATGCCGAGTACATAAATATACGTATATATTTTATATGAAATAAAAGTATACTTATGAGTTGAGTTGGACAATTTATAAAATATGTGAATCTATATATATATCTAAATACCTAAGAGTTACGGATGTTATATATTTGGAAGGAAGGTTAGTATGAATGGAAGTATGTATATATATATATACAGATATATAGATATATATATAAGATTAGTTAATACCCGAAAATGAAGTAATGTAATCCCAGATGACGAGTGGACGAGATTAATTTTTAGAACCTTAGTAAACTGTTTTGGAAATAATCTTAGATTAGAAAAGTGTTCCAAAAGAAATATTAGAGGTCAAGAAGCGACCGGAGAAGTATTTATACTAAGGGTAAAACGGTCTTTTACCGTATGAGAATCGTCCTTTCCGTAATTCCTTCGCATGAGGTTGGACATAGAGATGTGATTTTGATACACATGCCTTCATTGACAGGCACTTGAGTTACCACGAGTACGGACTATCTAAGGAGTGTTAGAGTGTTTTGACTCAGGTAAGTCCTTGCGACTTACTTAGCCAGTTTCTGAGTGTTAGTTGAGTGATAGTAGTGGTGTGTGCTATTGCGTGATTTAATAATAATAACTTGCTAGGACGACTGTTATTATTACGTTTAAGGCCCAAGTGTATGTATAACGGGCCGTGACATCACTGCCCAGCTCTGACAGGAGACTGGGAGGTTCTCTATACCCAGACCATGCAGGTACAAGGTGAGATGCATCGGATCCATTCCTGATGGTTACACGGGGGCGGAGGCGAGGTTTGGGAATTCCTCGTGTCACAAAATAAGTATCACTAGAGTGAACGAGTAAATTAAAGCAAGATAATAAAACGGACTTGTTTGAAAGCATGCTGAGTGTTTATGTTTATCTGAGTGTGTTTGTGCTGCTATTATTCTGCTAATATTTAGATAACTAGCTAACGGTTCTTCTTGTTGTTGTTTTAGATTTACCGCAAGTTAGATCAGCAGCTGAGTGATCCGGAAGTAGTGGTTAGCCGGGTCTCCGTACTCCTTAGAGCGGGGTTGGGGTTGTTTTGTCTTTCCTTTCTTTTGGTTAAGACAATTGTTCTTTTCTTTTGTTTAAGTATTGTAGGCTGCTAGACAGTGTTGCATTCATTACTCTAAAAACATGGTTTTTATAAATTTCGGTTTCTTTATTTGTGTCTTGTTGCAAGATCCTAGTAATGTTGTTGTCAAACTGAGGTCGGGACCCATTGTGAGGTCCTAACCAGTAATACTCCGAGTTCTGAGAATTCGGGGTGTTACAGTTGCAGTCAAACCTTTTGTTTTTTTAGCAAAGACAAACCGAAAGCGAAGAGGAAGGCCCTTCAAGTTTGTACACGTTTAATTTGATTGATTTGATTCCATAGTTTGTATGTTAAGAACGGAATAAATTCCTCGTTTTATTTGATTGATCATATATACATCAATGGATTCCACAGTTTGGTATAAGTGCGTTGGGACCCACCGCACATTTGTAAAGCAATCAAAGTTGAAGTATAGTATGCATTATTATAGGAGAATCGTAAAAATGGTAAATAACCATTTCATATTGTTAAAAGCATATACGTTTGGTTTGTCCAAGCAAGCAAAGTTGAAAAACCTTGAAGTAGGACCCAACCCATTTGTAAAGCAAGCAAAGTTGAGAAATGGTATGCAATATTGCAGTAGAATCGCAAAAATGGTAAATAACCATTTCATATTATTAAAAGCTTTATTTTTTATTTGTCCTTAAATACCAAAGCCTTCCATTAACATTTCCTTTCTCCCTCACCTACTCTTACTCTCTCCCTCTACAACATGCTTCACGTGGGACCTCCTTTACCCGAGTTCGAAATCGTGTTCGCCTTAGGGACGAGTATTCATCTTATTTTGAATCGGGCCCAGTTTTGAACCCGATTTAGTTAAACATCTTCATTTAAATGAATAAATAATAATAATAATGATAATTGTACCAACATACATATTTAAAATTAGAAGAAAAATAAAAAAAATTAATGCAAACCTTTTAATTCAGCCCAAAATCTGATGTAAATCTTCCTCCAACTAAAATATACTTGTCACTAGAATCTTGCTCATTTAGTCAATGATAAATTTGTATTCTTTTGGTTACCCGGTCTGTTGTAATCTTCATTCCTAAAATTACTGAGATGTTTACTTTATTAATAAATGGTCTAAACTTTGTTTTTATGTACCACCTGTATAACCAGTTTTGTTTTCTTGTCAACAATTTAATTAAATATAAAAACAAATATTTATATATAAAATAAATTATTCAAATCATGTAACCGAATCAAAAACAATAATCTTTCATACGATACAAATTACCAAGTCAGAAATCAACTTAGGTTTGTTAACAAACATTTTGTTACTTCTCATAGCTATCATATTCATTATTAACGCAGGCGCATCGAATTTCCCCTAACAAATTTAGACAACTCATGCATTCATGCCATCATACATATCGCCCCTTATTGTGATTTGCACCATGCGATGGTAAGCAAAGATGTAAATTTATGCAATATTAATATAGAAAAAGGCTCAACAAAAGCAAAGTAGCATTATGCGGTAATAGAGTATGTGGGGAGAATTTATTTGAATAATAAGGAAAGATGTTGAAATGATTTACACCATTCGATGATAAGCAAAGATGTAAATTTATGCAATATTAATATAAACACAGAAAAAGGCTCAACAAAAGCAAAGTAGCATTATGCCGTAATAGAGTATGTGGGGAGGATTCATTTGAAAAATAAGTAAAGATTGTAACACCCCAAATTCGCGGGATTCGGGGCGCTGCGGGTTGGGACCTCGCAATGGGTCCCGACCCTTAGCTTGACAACAATTTCACCGGATCTTGCTACAAGACACAAATATAGGCAAAAACCGAAATACATTTTTATGCAATGTAAGAAAACCCGAAAGAAAACAAACACGGACTTCAGCCGAAAACAACTTCAAAGACCAAACGCCATACACGCCGCATACAAACCCAATAAACGAAGAATAAAAATACAACCCGACTCCAATCAAAACCCACTCCTAAAATGTTTGGAACCCCGGCTGCCCACTCTTCCGGGTCTCCCGGCCCCATTCCTAACCTGCAAGGCAATCTACAACAATCGGTATAAAACCGTTAGCTAATATTCGCAGCATTAAAACCAAGGTGACGGCACATACACACATACTTCAACATAACACATAACATGCTCAAAACACACAAATCCGGTTATTATCTTTTTATTATTAGGTCATATCCCGTTCTAATTCAACTTCTTTTATTACACGAAAATCTCCCGAAACTCGCCTCGGTCCCCACTTACCGCATGGAACGGTACGGATGCATTCGACCGTCTAACCACGCGGGCTAGTCGCTAAGAACCTCCTAACTCTACGCAAGAGCTAGATAAGTTGTCACCGCCCGTTATCATACAATTGGGCCAAATAACATATAAAGGTCGGTAATCATATTTCCGGTTTTATAAGTTATAATGAAAGCAATAAAACACACACCACCAAACACACATCGAGTCTAATACGTAGAATACGAGCTAAGTATGTCCGGAGACTTACCTTATCACCACACTCAACTCACAACTCACAAGAAGATAACTATATCAATAACTCGCTCAACTCAAGAAGTCTAATACTTCTACACAAATGATATACGCGAGATCATTTGACTCACATTCTAGGACCGCATCCTAGATTCTCTCATGCTCATATCACACTCAACACAAGCTAGAAATCCTTAGACTTCTAGGCCCTATGATCTCGCAAGATCATAACCCATAACATACTAGAAGAAACAAACCTAAACTCCAAAATACCACAAGATCATATAACCCACCTCGTGCCTCAAAACGCTCACAAGATCAACCATATAACTTCAAGCCTTATAAGAACCTCACAAGATAACCAACACCACAAGCTTAGAATCAACACCAATCCATCAAACAATATAGTATCCTCGAAACTCACCTAAGGTTCAAAGCCACTACATGGCATTAACTCTAAGTTATGCTAGATTCATCCTAGAATGATACTAAAACTTAACATAACTATATCGAAGGGAAAGAATACTCACACGACGTCGATAGACGGAAGTTGTTCAACGGATTTCGACTTGGACTCGTTAGGCCTTTATCGGGGAGCTTCCGAACCTAGCACCAAACTAAACAAATTTAGCTATTATACGCTAAATTTGCTATACTATATAATATATATATATATATATATATATATATATATATATATATATATATATATATATATATATATATATATATATATATGAATATAGGATGAAACTCATATTTCAAATCAAGGTTAAAAACCGCATATGCATTTTCCGGGGCAAATCAAGAAGTTCCATAAACTTGGGATATATTCTGTAATTAAATGGGCTATTTTCTGTCATTATTTTAACAGAGGGAAAAACTGCAAATACTAGAAATTAGGGTCAAAATTGCAAATACAAAATATAGGTTAGATCTTGCAATTTAGCCAAACAAAGGGGGGGCCCAATTTCAAATACCCTAAAGGGCTTCTTCCTCGCTCGATTCACACGCTGCTTGGAAACAAAAAGAGAAGCAGGCGGCGGCAAGCAACTCAGCAGGCGGATCCAGGTGAGGTGCAGGCAGAGCCAGGGCAGGCGGGGAAGAGCTTCTCTGGTGGCCCAGCGGCGGTTGCTTCCAGGCGAGGCGAAGGATGCTCTGATGGGCTTGACAAAGCTCGATAGAAGAATGAAATAAGGAGAGGAGAAGGCGGCGGAGCGCTGCACTGGCGACTCCGGTGGCTCAAGGCGGGGCAGAGCTCTCCGGTGGCTCAAGGCGGGGAAGAGCTCTCCGGTGTCGGGCGAGGGCAGGGTTCTCCGGTTCGATTGGTCGGAAGGGGAGGCCACTGTTTCCTCCGGCTTCGACAGGGCAACATCTCTCCCCTTGTTTGCTATTTCTAGGTGTAGGAGAGGCAGGTTGTTGACGGAGGTCGAGGTCGAAGCGGATGCAGCCTGCAGCCTCATAAGGAGAGGAGCTCGGTGGTGGCGAGATCTGTTGGTGCAGAAGGAGCAGGGAATTCCAGATGGTGATAGGTTGAGTGAAACTGTAACACCCCGAATTCTCAAAACTCGGGACATTACTGGTTAGGACCTCACAATGGGTCCCGACCTCAGTTTGACAACAACATTACTAGGATCTTGCAACAAGACACAAATAGAGAAAACCGAAATTCATAAAAGTAGAATTTTTAAGGTAATGAATGCAACACTGTCTAGCAGCCTAAAGTACTTAAACAAAGGAAACGAATAACTGTCTTAACCAAAAGAAAGGAAAGACAAAAACAACCCCCAACCCCCACTCTAAGGAGTACGGAGACCCGGCTGACCACTACTTCCGGATCACTCAGTTGTTGGTCTAACCTGCGGTAAATCTAAAAACACAACAAGAGGAACCGTTAGCTAGTTATCTAAATATTAGCAGAATAATAGCAGCACAAACACACACACATAAAATATAAACACCCATCATGCTTTCACACAAGTCCATTTTATTATCTTGAGTTAAGTTACTCTTTCACGCTAATGATACTTATTTTGTGACACGAGGGATTCCCAAACCTCGCCTCCGCCCCCGTGTAACCATCAGGAATGGATCCGATGCATCTCACCTTGTACCTGCCTGGTCTGGGTATAGAGAACCTCTCAGTCTCCTGTCAGAGTTGGGCAGTGATGTCACGGCCCGTTATACATACACTTGGGCCTTAAACATAATAATAACGGTCGTCCTAGCAAGTTATTATTATTAAAGCACGCACATAGCACACACAACTACTATCACTCAACTAACACCCAAAAGCTGGCTAAGTAAGTCGCAAGGACTTACTTGAGTCAAAAACACTCTAACACTCCTCAAATAGTCCGTACTCGTGGTAACTCAAGCGCCTGTCAATTAAGGCATGTGTATCAAAATCACATCTCGATGTCCAACCTCATGTGAAGGAATTACGGAAAGAAAGATTCTCATACGGTGAAAGACCGTTTTACCCTTAGTGCCGATAATTCTCTGAGTCACTTCTTGACTTCTAATATTCCTTTTTGAACGCTTTTCAAATATCTGACTACTCCAGAACGGTTTACTAAAGGTCATAATATTAATCTCATCCACTCGTCATCTAGAACCACATTCCTTCATTCTCGGTATTATCTAATCTTATATATATCTATATATATACATACTTATGTGCATACTAACTTTCCTTCCAATTCTATAAATCCGTCACTCCTAGGTATTTATACATATATATATATATATATATATAGCCACATACTTATTATTTTCACTAACTCACACTCATATGTATACTTTTATTTCATATAATATATATATACGTATTTTTATATACTCGGCATACATTCTCCTATATACGTTCACACAACCATTCTTACTAATTCATTATTTGTTTACTGTAAATCTAATTTTCATACCTCCGCATCCAAAAGTATAACTTGCCTCTTTTATGCTGCGTTCGTTTATATTTTCTCATGATTCTATACGGTATGAGTATCTAAGCATTGTCATATCTGTGTACTTAGATATATATATATATATATATCCAACCTACACTACGGATTCAATGCAGTCACGCTGTAACAGAAAAAAAAGAAGACCAGAAGAGTTAACGTAGCCTACCAACTGTAGTAGCGTGCAAGACAGTTATGAACTGGCAGATTCGAGTCCCTCGCTTCAACACTGCAGACAACACTACTCGGGTCGAGGCGTCGCGGCGACGGTGCAGACAGAGACACGACGGTGGGCGGCGCTGTGGTGTACCCGGCGGTCTTCACTGGTGCTGCAGTAGGCGGAGCGGTACTGTGAGTTCAAAATCACAGTGGCGGAAGAGCAACAGCGGAAGGGGAAGGAGGCGACAGCTTACCTACGGTGCCTGATGGTTGCAGTGGCGGAGGGGTGCTGCTGTAGGCGGAGGAGAAGCGGCGTCACCGGTCCCGGACTGTTGCAACAATTGGCGGCGAGGTGAGACTCGGAATAGCGAAGGCGCATAGAGGGAGGGAAGGAGGAGAAGGATGCAGTACACTTACCGGCTTAATGCGGCGGTCGGCGGCGCAGGGCTCGGTGGCGGCGCTCCGGTTGAAGTCAGCAGAGTGTGGCGCGTCTGTGTTGAAGCGGAAGAGATAGAAGCGGTCGATGTTCGGAAAAGAGGGAAGCGGAAGAGAGGGAAGCAGCGGCTGATTAGAACAGGATTAGGTTAGGTTAAATTAGGTTAGTTTAAATTAGGTTTTAATTAGATTAATCTTAAAAATGGGCTGGCTGGGCTGGGCCGGTAATTGGGCCTAGTAGCGGGTTAACTCCAACCTCACTCTCTTTAGAACAGGATCCGGAACTCGTTAAAAGTGCGGGAATTTATATAATACGGAATAAGATTCCGTATTATTATTTTAAGGTGCGAATTTTATTTCCGGTTACAAGGTTTCGTCATTTTATGTGAATTAATGTCACATAAAATTATGGAAATAACACTCGTTCTATTTTATTTTTAATTTATGTACTTATTTATTTAAGATTGCCGTTTCGGAAATCGGTCAAAATTAGGTTTAACGGGTTTCAAAATTCCGGTTATTACAGATACAAAGGAAGGGGAAGGAGATGAAACAAATATATCTTGGTGTTTCAGGGAGGCTCGAGAGCAAATCCGGGGAGGAATGAGGAGCAGGGGAAAGGACAGTTTTGACTCAGGCGAGGAAGAGAGGTGAGGCAAGGATGGAGCTGTGCAAACAGAGAGGAAGAGGGGAGACTGAGAAGTAAAGGGAGAGATAGAAGTTGCTGCGTGAGGAGGTGAACGAGGGGTCGAGGTCATCATTGGGCGGGAGTTTGCAGCCAGGACAACACGAAACAGCTGCTAGCGTCAGGCAGGAAAAGCAAAAGGGAAGAAAAGAGGAAAAAGTTAAAATAAAATAAAATAAAATAAAAAGAGAAGACGGTAAACTCGATCGAGATTTTCTAAGCGGAAGACTTTTCCGAAAAAAAAAAAGAAAAATTACGGAATATATGCATACGCATGAAATTTATTACTATACTTATAAGAAAAAGAATAATTTCCGATATAAAACCATTCTCGTAAAATATGTACGAGATCAAAAAAATAATAATTAAAACTGATTAAATATTGAATATGAAATGTACTGATATATACATGTATACTCGTAAAAATAAAATTTACAATCTCAAAATACTCGCGAATATATTTAAGCTATTAAAATATCAATAAACATACGGAAAGATAAGTATCGAGAACACGCCTAAAATTTGGGGCGTTACATTAGATCCTCCTAAAAAATCAAGTTTCGTCCTGAAACTTGCTATGCATCGAACTTCTCGGTCTATAAGGACGAGGTATGAACTCTCAAACTAAGAAGGCTTAGACATTCTAATCTATATACACAAACTGCTCAAACTACATCGCAAGATATAACAGGCCATATAACAAATTCATACACAAGGTGCAAACTATACATAATTCAACCAAGGTAAGAACTAGGTTTAACCCGTCGATTCTATCAAAGCTACTAACTCGGCGTAAAACTCAACCAAAGATACTATACTCCATCTTCCTATTAGCCTCTTCGGTTCTTCGTGCACGACTAAATCACCATAACTGACAATCTGTCTTAAGTCGTGTATGTACTCTCTTAACTGATACACATGAACACCGGGTGAACACTCTCTACTCTTGGAGGCCATGCCAACCGGTAACCCACTTTCCCAATTTGCGGTAAGATCTCAAAAAGGTCCAATATATCGGAACTCAACTTCCTTCTCGCGTCTTTCTCAATGCAGCATTTCCATTAGGTTTCTCTTTGATGTCTCTATCAAAGAAGATCAAACTTCCAATTTACACCATAAGTTGTGGTTCTTGCCAAACTAAACTTCGATGTTATATTTCCTCAGTTCTTGTTGTATATTCCAAGTAACGAAGGAAGTACCTTACTCCGCACCGCTTCTACTAACGATACCAATATGTTATTACTTTTACATCGCTCCTTAATACCCAATCAAGACCTTGTTTTGGAGAATCACCTGTCCACTTCAAACCCATAATACCTCAAAGTAAATCGAAATAGTTGCACCAATAAATCCCCTCTTAACTCTCAGCAACTCTATTGTCAATTCTCCGTCCCATTCAAAACTTCTTTTGTCTTCCGAAGTAGGTTAGCGATAAATGGTGTTACTTTGGAGAATATCTCCACAAATCTGGTAATAACCCACCCATCCGAGAAAACTTTTAGCTTCTTTCACATCTTTTGGGGTTTGCCATCCCGAGACAATTTGTCAAACATCTTCTCTCTTTTTCAAGAGTAGACCTAAAATATCCTATCTGGGCATTAGTAAGCCAATATGGAATCAGTGACCATGGTTTGTCTGGAATGCCGTATTTGCAATGTCTCAGTCTCGAATTCTCAATTGGTGACAATCAGACCTTAAATCAATTTTGAAGAGACTATCGACCCTTGCAACCGGTCAAGTAGATCATCCATTCGTTGTAAGGGATACTTGTCCTTCATTGTTATCTTGTTTGTCTCACGGTAATCGATTTACAAACGGACATAACCGTCTCTCTTTTCGCAAACTGGTGTTCTCCATACAACTTCAAATCAAGAGTTCAAGATATATCCCCACATGAACTTCAAATCAAGAGTTCAAGATATACTTCCAAGTTCCCCATGCAGTGTATCGACGAACCCTTGTTCTCACGAGCTTGCAGTTACAATTGCTTCTTCAATTGCTTCCTTAATTCGAGTAACTTCACGGGTATCATTTATTGATGTTATCTGTACAGCGCCTTGGGAATGGGAGTGAGACCAAATCGATCCTAGTGGTTGTAATATCCGGAATTTTAATTTCGTTTACTTCTGAGTCCATGTAATGATAATGCTTCAACCGTCATAAATCTTATTATTTTATGTAAACTGAAACCCACATAAAATGATAATTCTTCTACCATCACAAATCTTATGATTTTATATAAACTAAAATTCACATAAAATATTGAATTAAATAACAAACCCTAGTTTTATTAGATGTCTTTTGACGAGGCCTAGACAACCTCGTGACAAGGCCTTGAAAACCTCATTCTTACCTTGTATTCAACCATGCTCCTTGTGGATTTACTTGTCCAGCCCAGAAGGACCTTGGTTACGAGCCTAGTAGCTGCTCACTTCTTGCAGGCCGCACTGCTTGCCGATCCAGCCCAGTTGCTTCGCTTATGTGCTGGCCCAGCAGCAAATCGAGCCCAACTAGAGGGAGAAGATCAGCAGCTTTATTTTTCCTCTCAAATTCCACGTAACAGCTGCTATGTTTGGGAGAAAGACCGCCTTCTGTTCAGCCTAAAATCACCCACAGCAGATCTCTCTTCTCTCCTTATTTCCGTACAGATTCTCGCTGCCTCCTTCGTAACTCCCGCAAGCAAGTCCAGGTTCAGCATTCTTCCGTTCAGATCCATTAATAAACCTCTTCTCCTCTTTCTTCATTCAGCGACAATAGATCTACGACAGCCTTCTACATCGAGCCAGCCCTCGGTCACTAAGATCGGGCTAGTGTTGACGCCGCTACACATCACCAAAGTCGTCTCCGGGGGCCTAAGCACTGCACGCCACTGGGATCTGCACAGGTGAGTATCAACCGACTGGTTTCCTCGTACTCCTCCCTTCAACCTTACTCGTCCTAACCGTCTTCTAGTTGCACAGAAAACACCGACCGGACGGATCTTAGGTGCAGCAGACAAACCCCTACACACACCTGTGTCGACAGCCTAGAGTAGCAGCTTGTGCTGGTAAGTCCTCTCCATCCTCCTGCTCGATGGCAACCCAAAGGAACCTTCTCTAGTGAGCCTGTGTTTGATAACTGAGAAAGGCTTCTTCTCTGTGCAGTCCCCTTCGAGTCATCACCCTCTGAGATCGGTCAAAAGCTCCTCTAACCAGTGGCTGCTGAAGGGGGTGAGCCCTTCTCTCTTCTGCAATCGAGTCTGCGCCTTCTAGATGTTATGTTTATATAGATTGTAAATGTTTTACTTTTTGCTGTGAAGAGAGATCAAACCAGGGAATGGAGGGGTAGTAAGTGAGTTTTGTTAAAGCCTCCTAGATTGTCCAATTTATGATCAGTGGATGACTTTGTGAGTAAATCAGATTATCATAGAAATGGAAGTGAGAAACTCCTTTTAAAACTCAGCTTTGTAAGTTGGGAATGGACACTGTTGTAGATCAATGTTTAAGAGTTAGGTTGAAGATCCACCGTTGAAATTTTAATAGGTAATAGGTGGATGTATGTAGTTTATTGTATTAAAATGTGAGAAGAAATGAACGGTCGGATTAGAAGTTATAAGCTTCCAAAGTGGGGTAGTTAAGTAGTGTTTTTTTTCCAACAACGAAATTTGGCTAAGTATGGGAGATGTGAGTGTTGCAATCAACTTTGGGAATTTTTTATTGAATCGAGGGTTGATCAGTTTTGAGAAATTCTTGCTCCTAAGAATAGTTGGAATATCATAGATGATCTAGAGAAGTATTTCGAAATTTTTATAAGTTTTTACGAATTTCATATTTGAAGCTGAAGTTGGACCTTAATGATCTTTCGGAAAATAGGGAAACAGGTAAAGTGCCAGTTTATAACCAAACTCAGCTTTAGGAGTTAGAATATGACTTTGTAGTCTCAAATAAGATTTTAGACATGAATTGCGGAAATTTTGGATGTTTCGGGACCAAGGATAAAACAGTCATTTGTTAGGCCACTGAATTCCTACTAGTACAAATCGAATTGCACATTCGAGAGTCGAGACCTATTTAAGGTAAGTCCTTTGGGCTTACTTAGCTAACTGTCAGATATGAGTGTGAATGATGATAGTGGTGTGTGAATGATGTGTGCTCTAGTATACCTTATAATAATCATCGACCGACTTACATATCTGGCCTAAGAGTAACGGGCGGTAGCATTCTGCTCAGTTAGCCCGAGGGCGTTGAGGGTTTCTCTCGGGACTAGTCCATACTTGATTTGCGGGAATGCCACCGGCGGAGGTGAGCCAAACCATCACCAGTTGGATAAGGAACGGAGGCGAGAATCTTAAGATTTCTCGTGCTGCAACTTTTAAAATCGGATAAAGTGAATCACGTAAGTTATCAGATAACAACCTAATTGTGTGCCAGCATGTTGAGTGTTTATATTCGTCTTCCGTGTGTTTGTGCTATTTATCCTTCTGCTTATATTTGATTAGTTAGCTAACTGTTTATCGTTGTATAGACTTGCCACAGGTTAGAGCAGATGCCGAGTGATCCGGATGGTAGTGGACAGCCGGGGTGTCGTACTCCTTAGGGTGGGGTGCAGTTTCCTTTGTTGGTCTTTCAGTTATGACTGTACCTTTTTTTCAGTTTATGAGACTTTGTTGTTTCCGGCTGTCAGTTTCTGGTCACATTCATTGTTTTGTTAAAACCTACTTTATGATTTATGATTTTCCTTATTTGTGCCTTGTTGTAAGATCTAGATAAGTTGTTGTCAAACTAAGGTCGGGACCCACTGTGAGGTCCTAACCAGTAGCTCCCTGAGTTGTGAAACTTGGGGTGTTACAACATGGTATCAAAGCTCTAGGTTGGCAACAATGGCACTTGAAATCTTCTAAAAGGTCATATAAGTAAATAAGCAGAACCCGAAAGGGGTCTGAGTTTTCCAAAGGAATTTGGTTTTAAAATGCATGCATAGTCGGGTTGGGATAGAAAGTACGGACGACCACCACTACCTCCGCGGATCTGGGTATTCTTAGCATTATCAGTTTAGACTTTTACTGCATATGATAGATTAGATTAGATTATAACTATAGTTGTTATCGCTCGTGCAGATGGCACGTACTAGGGCTACACCAGCGACTGGCCGAGGTAGGGGTCGTCCCCCTCTTCCTCCAGCTAGACAAGATCGAGTTGATTGGACCCCTGTTGTTAGAGGGCGTGGTCGTGGAGGCAGACCTCCACTAGGGAGAGGTCGAGGACGAGTCCCTCGAGAGGATCCACCGGCACCGAGCATGCCAGATGCTGCTGTGGAAGAGGTAGCTGAGAGTGTAGGTCCCGAGGTCAGGAATGAGACCGTTGCTAGGTCTAGAGCGTTGAGAGCACGTTCGACTGAGTCAGGACGTGTTTCTATTGAAGCATCTAAGTACAGAGAGTACCGTGCATACGTCGAGCGTATGGAGGAGGCTGCCAGAGCAGAGAGACTTATCCAGGTACCACCAGTACCGGTTAGGTCAATTCAGGTGACACAAGGAGTGCCTCAGGTGCCGGCTGTACTTGAGAGGAGAGTTGAGGCTGATAGAGCTCCTGCTGGGTCTAGAGCACCGAGACCGGATGAGTGGTTGAAGGCTTTCAACTCTCAGAAAGTTCCCTCATTCAGTGGAGAGATAGGGTTAGAGGTGGAGCACTGGATTGGACAGATAGAGACTGCCCTAGAGGCGATACGCTGCCCAGAGGATCGACAGGTGGATTTGGTGCAGACATGTTTCACGGAGGATGCTCATTCCCGGTGGCGGATCATTCGTAGCCGAGTCACTAGTTGGGAACATATGAGGAGCATTGTTAGAGAGAGGTATTGCCCTGTCTCGTTGCGGAGAGAGAGGTTTCAGGATTTCATTGAGGCGGGATTCAAGGATATTCCGATTGCTGCTGCCATCAAGAAATTTCAGAAGGAGTTAACCATACTTGGACCAGCTGCACCTCCGGAAGAGCAGCATGTTTACCTCTTCTCCCGGAGATTGAGAGAGAGTACCCGTTCCTATCTAGCAGGATTTTGCTGCGAGTCTTTGTCGGATTATCAGGATAAGGCTTCTGTATATGAGAGAGATAGGTCAGTCTCCAGGAGAGCAGTTCAGTCCGGTAGGCCGGATAAGAGACAGATGACAGGTTATGCTAGTGGTGGTACAGCAGTGTCCGGATTTGGACGAGGGCAGACTCAGGGGAAGTCGAGCTACCACACTACAGCTCAGACTTCTGGCAGAGAGCGGTAGTGTTTTAACTGCGGCAGTCGAGATCATCTCAGACCAGACTATAAGAGGCCACCTACTACCTACTTCACTTGTGAGAAACCGGGACACCGGTCGACTTTCTGCCATCAGGGCAAAGCTCCATCACAACAGGGTTCTTCGCCTACAGGTGCTGATAGGAGTGGATAGAGGCCTCCTCAGTACCGAGCACCGAGTCAGCAGCAACAGCAGTATCGGGCTCCAGGATATCCTGCCTCACGCAGTACTGCACAAGGATCAGGCCGTGGTAGGGGACGTGGTAGTACCACTTACACTAGAGGAGGCCCGTCGAGAGTGTTTGAGATGAGGAGTACTGAGCAGCCAGCAGCACCTGCGACCACAGGTACTATCTGGATCTATGACTTACCTGTGCGAGTTTTATTTGATACGGGTGCTACGCACTCCTTTATATCAGATGCATTCGTAGATAGGTTGTCCTTAGCTACCATAGAGGGTGCACCTTTTGTGGTTGGTTTACCTGATGGGGGTAAGATTAGAGGATCCCGAGAGATTTTTGATTGCCCTATTCATCTAGCAGGCCGAGATTGGCTGGTAAAATTCCTAGTCATGCCCTTAGCACATGAGGACGTGATTTTAGGGATAGATTGGATGACGAGACACGGAGCAGTCTTAGACATTGGTAGGAGGACGGTGACTGTCGCCACGGAGGAGGGTCATAGAGTAATATTTCGAGGTTGGGACCTCGGAAAGTCCGGCACCGTTATCAGTGCAATGAGAGGAGCGAGACTAATAGCACAAGGTTGCGAGACCTTCTGGTGTTATGCCATGAAGGAGCGCAAGAGCCTGACAGTAGAGGAGATACCAGTTGCATGCGAGTTTGCAGAGGTATTCAGTGACGACCTGCCAGGGCTACCTCCACAGAGGAGTGTTGATTTTAGCATTGAGTTAGAGCCGGGCACGAGACCGATCTCAAAGGCCCCGTACCGTATGGCACCGAGAGAGCTGCTTGAGCTGAAGAAGCAGTTAGAAGAGTTAGCAGAGAAGGGCTTCATACGCCCTAGTGTTTCTCCCTGGGGAGCACCAGTGTTATTTGTAAGGAAGAAGGATGGATCGATGAGGCTGTGCATTGATTATAGGGAGTTGAACAAGGTCACCATCAAGAATAAGTATCCACTGCCTCGCATAGATGATCTGCTGGACCAGCTGCATGGAGCGTTAGTGTTCTCGAGGATAGACTTGAGATCGGGTTATCACCAGCTGAGGGTGAGAGACCAAGACATACCTAAGACGGCATTCCGGACTAGGTATGGCCACTACGAGTTTGTAGTGATGCCATTCGGGCTCACTAATGCGCCAACAGTATTTATGGAGTTGATGAACGGGATTTTCATCGACTTCTTAGACCAGTTTGTAGTGGTCTTCATTGACGACATCCTAGTTTACTCTAAGAGTCGAGAGGAGCATGTCGGGCACTTGAGGATAGTATTATAGATTCTACAGGATAGCCAGCTATATGCTAAGCTATCCAAGTGCGTGTTCTGGATGTCAGAGGTGGCTTTCCTAGGCCATGTAGTGATTGCTGAGAGGATTAAGGTCGACCCGGCGAAGATGGAGTCAATGTCTTCTTGGCAACCTCCGAAGAATGTTAAGGAGGTTCGCAGCTTTCTGGGATTGGCAGGTTATTACCGCTGGTTTGTGGAAGGGTTTTCTCTGATTATCCGGCCACTTACTTGTCTTCTGAGGAAGACTACTCGGTTTGTTTGGTCTGAGCCATGTCAGCGGAGTTTTGAGTAGCTGAAGAGGAGATTGACGTCTGCTCCGATTTTAGCATAACCTGAGGGTACAGAGGACTTTGTGGTTTACAGTGATGCATCCAAGCTCGGCTTGGGGTGTGTCTTGATGCAGAGGGGTAAGGTTATAGCTTATGCGTCTCGCTAGCTGAAGACGTATGAGGAGAACTACCCCACACATGACCTAGAGTTAGCTGCAGTTGTACACGCTCTTAAGATTTGGCGTCACTATCTCTATGGGGCGACCTGTCAGATCTTCACTGACCATAAGAGTCTAAAGCACATATTCACTCAACGGGAGTTGAATAACCGCCAGAGGCGGTGGCTAGAGTTGATCAAGGATTTCGACCTTGAGAATCTCTACCACCCCGGAAAGGCGAATCTAGTTGTTGACGCTTTGAGTCGGAAGACGCCTCGGGAGAAGGCGATATCCTGGTTGATAGTACAACCACAATTACAAAGAGACTTAGCTTGGTTGGAGGTAGAGATCCAGTTCCCCGATACAGCTCATCAGTTGGCTACCTTAGAGTTACTTCCTTATTTGTTGGGTGAGATCCGACAGAAGCAGGAGACCTATCCGACTTTGACCCGGATCCGAGACAGGATGTCTCGAGATGAGGCACCTCAGTTCACTATTGGTGCTGATGGAGTGATGAGACGTCAGGACCGCATTTGTGTGCCATAAGACAGTGAATTGAGACAGAGGATACTAGGGGAGGCTCATGCTACCACATACTCAGTACATCCTGGAGCGAATAAGATGTACAAGGACGTGTGACGTTCCTTCTGGTGGGGTGGTTTGAAGCCCGACGTGGCTCGGTATGTATCTCAGTGTGCGACCTGTCAGCAGGTCAAGATTGAGCATCGCAGGTCCGGAGGAGAACTCCACCCACTACCCGTACCACAATGAAAGTGGGAAGACATATCTATGGACTTTGTCACGGGATTGAGACACAATAGGGGTTTTGATGCTATTTGGGTGGTAGTAGACCGTCTGACGAAGACCGCACGTTTCATTCCGATTAAGGAAACGTGACCGGTAAGTCGTCTAGCTGAGGAGTTTACCAGACATATTGTGAGACTCCATGGAGTGCCAAGGACTATCGTCTCCGACAGGGGTGGATGTTTCTCCTCGATATTATGGCAGCAGGTACATACTACTTTAGGGACTAGTCTCCACTTTACCACGGCTTATCACCCACACACCGACGGTCAGTCTGAGGGGACCATCCAGACATTAGAAGACATGTTGCGGGCTTGTGTACTAGATTGGGGACAGGTATGGCCAAATAATCTCCCTATGGTAGAGTTTTCATATAATAACAGTTGGCACACTTCTATTGGGATGGCACCTTATGAGGCTTTATACGGATGGACATGTCGCATACCATTGTGTTGGGACGAGCCTAGCAGAGCGGATGGAGTAGCTCCAGATCAAATACAGGATGACATCGCCCGGATTGCCTTAGTCCGAGAGCGGATGTTGGCAGTTCAAAGTCATCAGAAATCCTACGCCGATAAGAGGCGTCGACCACTGGAGTTTAGAGTAGGTGCACAGGTGTGGCTGAGAGTGTCACCGACGAGAGGCGTCCGGCGTTTTGGCATTAAGGGAAAGCTGAGTCCCCGATATGTCAGCCCGTTTGAGATCTTGGAGAGGGTCGGGGAGGTTGCTTACAGATTAGCATTGCCACCGAGATTGGAGGGAGTCCATCCGGTCATTCATGTATCTCAAATGAGAGAATACATACCGGACCCCAGACACATCATCAGCCATGAGGACCTGATAGTTGATCGTGACCACACTTTTGTGGAGTACCCAGTGGCCGTCCTAGAGCATAGTACTATACGTCTGCGTTCTAAGGAGATACCGATGTTGAGGATCCAGTGGTCTAGACGAGGAGCCGATGAGGCTACCTAGGAGACAGAGGAGAGTATTAGACATAGCTACCCCGAATTCTTTGCGGAGTTAGCCGCTACTTCTGTACTGACGGGTTAATACTCGGATGTTGTGTGATATTTTTTTGTTGTGATTACATACTTGGTTGAATGATTATGTTTTATGTGTGGCTTGATTGACGATTGAGTAGTCTTGTATGTTAGGAGGTGAGAGGGAAGATGTTATAGTTACTGAATTAAATCCATTTAATGGTAGGAGACACAGAATGATGCTTCATTCTAAGTTTCTGGACAAAACTTAATTTAAGGGGGTACTGATGTAATATCCGGAATTTTAATTCCGTTTACTTCTGAGTCCATATAATGATAATGCTTCAACCGTCACAAATCTTATTATTTTATGTAAACTGAAACCCACATAAAATGATAATGCTTCTACCATCACAAATCTTATTATTTTATGTAAACTAAAATTCACATAAAATATTGAATTAAATAACAAACCATAGTTTTATTAGATGTCTTTTGACGAGGCCCAGACAACCTCGTGACAAGGCCTTGAAAACCTCATCTTACCTTGTATTCAACCATGCTCCTTGTTGATTTACTTCTCCAGCCCAGAAGGACCTTGGTTACGAGCCTAGTAGCTGCTCACTTCTTGCAGGCCGCACTGCTTGCCGATCCAGCCCAGCTTCTTCGCTTATGTGCTGGCCCAGCAGCAAATCGAGCCCAACTGGAGGGAGAAGATCAGCAGCGTTATTTTTCCTCTCAAATTCCACGTAACAGCTGCTATTTTTGGGAGAAAGATCGCCTTCTGTTCAGCCTAAAATAACGCACAGCAAATCTCTCTTCTCTCCTTATTTCCGTCCAGATTCTCGCTGCCTCCTTCGTAACTCCCGCAAGCAAGTCCAGGTTCAGCATTCTTCCGTTCAGATCCACGAATAAACCTCTACTTCTCTTTCTTCATTCAGCGACAGTAGATCTACGACAGCCTTCTACATCGAGCCAGCCCTCTGTCACTAAGATCGGGCTAGTGTTGACGCCGCTACACATCACCAAAGTCGTCTCCGGGCGCCTGAGCACTGCACGCCACTAGGATCTGCACAGGTGAGTATCGACCGACTAGTTTCCTCGTACTCCTCCTTTCAACCTTAGTCGTCCTAACCGTCTTCTACTTGCACAGAAAACACCGACCGGACGGACCTTAGGCACAGCAGACAAACCCCTACACACACCTGTGTCGACAGCCTAGAGTTGCAGCTTGTGCTGGTAAGTCCTCTCCATGCTCCTGCTCGATGGCGACCCGAAGGAACCTTCTCTACCGAACCTGTGTTTGATAACTGAGAAAGGCTCCCTCTTTGTGCAGTCCCCTTCGAGTCATCACTCTTTGAGATTGGTCAAAAGCTCCTCTAACCAGTGGCTGCTGAAGGAGGTGAGCCCTTCTCTCTTTTGCAGTCGAGTCTACGCCTTCTAGACGTTATGTTTATACAGATTGTAAATGTTTTACGTTTTGCTGTGAAGGGAGATCAAACCAGGGAATGGAGGGGTAGTAAGTGAGTTTTGTTAAAGCTTCCTAGATTGTCCAATTTATGATCAGTGGATGACTTTGTGAGTAAATCAGATTATCATAGAAATGGAAGTGAGAAACTCCTTTTAAAACTCAGCTTTGTAAGTTGGAAATGGTCACTGTTGTAGATCAATGTTTAAGAGTTAGGTTGAAGATCCACCGTTGAAATTTTAATAGGTAATAGGTGGATGTATGTAGTTTACTGTATTAAAATTTGAGAAGAAATAAACGGTCGGATTAGAAGTTATAAGCTTCCAAAGTGGGGTACTTAAGCAGTGTTTTTTTTCAACAACGAAATTTGGCTAAGTATGGGAGATGTGAGTGTTGCAATCAACTTTGGGAATTTTTATTGAATTGAGGGTTGAACAGTTTTGAGAAATTCTTGCTCCTAAGAATAGTTGGAATATCATAGATGATCTAGAGAAGTATTTCGGAATTTTTATAAGTTTTTACGAATTTCATATTTGAAGCTGAAGTTGGACCTTAATGACCTTTCGGAAAATAGGGAAACATGTAAAGTGCGAGTTTGTAACCAAACTCAGGTTTAGGAGTTAGAATATCACTTTGTAGTCTCAAATAAGAGTTTAGACATGAATTGCGAAAATTTTGGATATTTCGGGACCAAGGGTAAAACAGTCATTTTACCATAAATTAGTACTTTAATCAGTTTTGTTCTAATAAGATCTTCTATCTTAGAAGTCTTAGACTTCTAATTACCGAGGAAGTGTGCTGACACACTTGCCTCATTTGACAGGCCTCTGAATTCCTACTGGTACAGATCGAATTGCACATTCGAGAGTCGAGACCTATTTAAGGTAAGTCCTTTGGGCTTACTTAGCTAACTGTCAGATATGAGTGTGAATGATGATAGTGGTGTGTGAATGATGTGTGCTCTAGTATACCTTATAATAATCATCGACCGACTTACATATTTGGCCTAAGAGTAACGGGCGGTAGCATTCTGCTCAGTTAGCCCGAGGGCGCTGAGGGTTTCTCTTGGGACTAGTCCATACTTGGTTTGGGGGGACGCCACCGGCGGAGGTGTGCCAAACCATCACCAGTTGGATAAGGAACGGAGGCGAGAATCTTAAGATTTCTCGTGCTGCAACTTTTAAAATCGGATAAAGTGAATCACGTAAGTTATCAGATAATTACCTAATTGTGTGCCAGCATGTTGAGTGTTTATATTTGTCTTCCGTGTATTTGTGCTATTTATCCTTCTGATTATATTTGATTAGTTAGCTAACTGTTTATCGTTGCTTAGACTTGCCACAGGTTAGAGCAGATACCGAGTGATCCGGATGGTAGTGGACAGCCGGGTGTCGTACTCCTTAGGGTGGGGTGCAGTTTCCTTTGTTGGTCTTTCAGTTATGACTGTACCTTTTTTTTCAGTTTATGAGACTTTGTTGTTTCCGGCTGTCAGTTTCTGGTCACATTCATTGTTTTATTAAAACCTACTTTATGATTTATGATTTTCCTTATTTGTGCCTTGTTGTAAGATCTAGTTAAGTTGTTGTCAAACTAAGGTCGGGACCCACTGTGAGGTCCTAACCAATAGCTCCCTGAGTTGTGAAACTTGGGGTGTTACAGCGGTAAGATCCACATTTTGATTCATTTGGATCCGTGCTATTCCGGGTTCCATCTTTTCTCTTTCCGTCACATATCGTAATAACCGACACAATCTTATCTTATCACTTTACAAGTGGTCCACCCCGACCTTGTTGGGGCGACGTTCTTCAATATGTGTAATGCTCCATCCGTAGCTACCATGTCGACCGTCTTTCTTTTACAAATCCTTCATCTCCAGGACTCGTGGAACTTGCTCGAGTCTTCCGACTCTAGAAGCCTTGGTTAAGCAATAGTTCAGCTTAATCCCTCTTTTCACTTCAAAGGAAAGGCGATAATACCATCTCTTGACTTCGCACATATCTTCAGTCACAAAGGTCCTCCTTACAAGACTCAATCATGCCTTAAGACAAACCGATACAATCTTCTTCGCTTCTCTGGCATCCCCATATTTGGGAGGAGCTCCTCGTATTCTACATAAACTTTCACCATAGACATCCTTTCTTCAAGTAGGCGTAGAAATTTACACTACATTTTCATATGTAGCGTCAAACCGACTGTAGAGACTCTAGTTTCAATCTTTCATGTACTTCTTGTACATCTCAAATCAACATCGAACTTCAAAACTTTAGTTTTCTCTCTCTCTTTTTGGTTACCTTAAGCATCTCTTGTTATTCCTTGAACAATCTTCACAACCGTACTAGTATGCTCCGAGGAAAAAGCTAGAAGAAATTCCCACAACCACAATCACTGAAAGAACCACTCAGTACTTCACCAACCACTAACATCATAAACTCTAAGCTCATAGCATCACCCTTATCTAGATTTCTCGCTTCACATCATAGCCACTATGGCTTCGCCATGGGAATCCAAGTAACCTTGACTCAACTTTTGTTCGTGAAAACATGACATTTATAACCTTAGAACAACATATCGTACCTTCCTTATATATTCTCCCTTTACGCATAATAACCATAGAATACTCACCTTTCTTTCTGTCCTTCCGGTCCCCTTTACCGTGATCCGTGTCATTTCTCCAGATGAAAACTTCATGACCTAAGAAGGTCGCACCAGATCATTACAATCCCTCCACGAGGTACGATACCATAACTTGTTGGGATCGGTATATTGCTACTTGATTAAGCTATCCGCACTTCACTTGATACACCTCTTCATGGCCGACATTCCACCACCATGAATTTTCCAAGTTCTTGTTACTCCCCTACCGTACTACCATGCTACAATACTCTTGAAAGATACCCTCTCGGGGTACTCCACCTCAACTTCACTATCTCATTTTACTCTGCTTCAAACTCTGCTAGCTCTTTCTTCATTTCATGCTTCCTCTTCTTTATAAGGTAATTATATCTTCTTTGCCTTGTTGTTTCATATAACTCCCTTTTATAGACTTATCCATTCTCCTTGATGTCTTTCGAGAGAACCTTCCCAATCATTATAGCCCAAACTAGCATCCACTCGCGTTCCTCTTGGTTGGTATCTTAAGTCTCTCGATCAAAGCTCTTCGTTTTGTCTTTCATCTTCTTGGGGTCATCATTTATACACACTTCGTCGTTCTTGGCGTTTCTTAGTCTTATCATAATAATGGAAATCGGTCAACTCCACGTGAATCCCCTCCATGCCCTTCTTCTCATAGCTCTAGTAATGTTGTAACTTTACTTTTTGGTACCTCGTAAGCTTAACTTATGGTATTTTAAATATTTCTCACATGTTTCGTTCACTTCTCTCATCTTAACTCCAATGCTTAGAAACTTCTAAGGAAAGCTTTGCATCTTGATGGAACACCACCTTAACCTTGCTAGAACGTACTCATCTCCTCCTCGATTTACCTCTTTAGTTGTCCACGCTTTTGCTCGAAGAACTTAAGTTCGTTCTCTCCCTTGGTCTCGTCGTCGTTCAATCATGGCCTCTTTGGAACCACTTCTACACATTAATGTTACTCCTCTTTCTTGTGTTGTCTCCATCTCGCTTTCTCTTTAGTTGTCTCGAGTTTTCCTTTCACTTGTTCGGCATTCGCTTATGTCATCCCTAATCCTCCTCTTCGACCTTCTCTTAAAGGAGTACGAGAACTCACAGGTGTTCGCCCGAACGTAGCGCTCAACTCGATACTTGAGCATATTCATCCTCGTATGTACACTATCCTATGTCAAACCACGTCGTCCAAGGGCGATGATATCATACAATCATCTTTTCTATTAGGTCTCATACTCCATATGCTACTACTATATATAATAGGAATACATATACATAACTATATAAGTCCTAAGTCCATATTACTACTAATATCACGCATTCGACATTCCATTACAACAATACAATGTCTAAAACATATAACCGTCCACATATATAACTATACACATATATCCACTTTACCATGCAACATACAATCACAAAGATACACATCAATTCTATCATGCATACCTACAAACATCATATTGATGACATGAATTATGTATCATCATATTCATGCATATTGCAGCACATTATCTCTATTTACCTTGCATTTAGAGGGATTTTGCATACCTTTTATGTTCTATTCAATCAATTGCCGGAAATAGAGGTCTACACGAGATTTTGATGAATTACAGGTAAATAGAGTTGAATTGGAAGCAATAATGGAGCAAGAAGCATCCAAGGATGTTAAGGAAGCTAAAGGAGCCTTTGAAGGATCACAAAGAGCTAAGGGATTACAAAGGAGAAGCATAGGAGACGAAGCAAAAGTAGAACACTTTCTGTTGAAGAAAATCGTGCCAACAGATATAAAAATCGGACGATTTTCTTTGGATGAAATTGAACGATTTTGCACCTAAATCGACTAGGTCGATTTTCTTCACGATTCAGCCAAATGAAAAGACGACATAAAGCCCAATTAATTTGGGCTAGAGAGGAGTTTTGCCAAACGGCCCATCTGCAAGAAACTATAGAGGAGAACCCTACGAATGAAAACGAGGAGATCGCACGGGAGAATCTTTACACGTTTGTGAGAAATCAACGATTCTTGGAGAGAGATTGAAGAGCTTTTGCCGGAAAGTCATTCTTGATCTTGATTGTGAGATTTCTCTATTCCATTGTTTTGGTTGTGATTTGTGAACACATTACTGAGTTGTTTAAGAGATACATTGAGTAGAATTGACAATTGTTTACAGATTTGACGAGTTATTGAATTATTCGTTCAAGATTTGGTTTCTTTGCGATTTTTCACTCAAGAATTAATTTGATTCGATTTTGAAAATGGTTGGCTAAAACCATTGTGATTCTGGGGAGAATAGTTGATGATTAAGGCTTAGATGATGATAGACTGAACTCATTCAAACATTAGGACCCTGAGAGTTTAGATTTTGGTTTTGCGACAAACAGGAAAATCGGGCTGTTCTTGAGGAAAATCGGCCGATTTTCTTATGAACAGGGCGATTTATTCTTCTGACGAACTTTAATTGAATTAATCTTTAATAAAAACCAATCCTTGCCTAAACCCCAATCTTGATTAACCTTTCTATCCTCTAATTGAATGTATGAAGGCATTTCAAACCTCCTTCTATATTTAATAGATAAAGATTGCAAGAATTTGGGTAATAAAGAGACTCATCATCCTTTATTAAGAAATTAAATGTGCTTCCTAATCTTTACTTTGGAGAGTCATATCCTGGAGTTTTAGATAGTTAGTTTGATCATAATTCTCATCTTTAGATCTTTCTATATTGCAGCCTCAACAACCCTTATAGAGAGAACCTATAGATTAGTCATATAGGTTTCGGAACTTCATCGTACGAATCCTACTTTTGATGGTTTAATCTTGGTAATATAAATTCTGTCCTAAATCTATAGAAGTGTCTTGAATCGAAAGCCTAAATCGGATACTTGAATCCTTGGAATCATTTCCCCCTTATTAAATCACAAAAGTTTTTATACTTCCGCTAGATAACTGATTTCGAATTTATTCTCACCAAATCCCTGAGTTCGACTCTGGAATTCTTACCTTTCTACAGCTGATCCGTACACTGCGGGTTCGCTTTGCTTTTGAGTTCTAGATATAAATTTAAGACTTTGACGCACACCCTTTTGAGCGAACAAGTTTTTGGCGCCGTTGCCGGGGATTTGGTCTAGACCAAATTCGGTTTTCGGTTGTCTAGCTTGGGAGCTCTTGCTCTTGTGATTTGATTTGTCTACTTGAGTGATCCTTGCAGGTTCTTAAGGTATATGCGAAGGACTAGATCCACCAAAGATCTAATTCCTTTCGACCCCGAATTAGAAAGAACTTTGAGGAGAAAGTTGAAGGAGAAGAAAATGGCCGAAAACGATGAGAGAAACTACAAAGCTGAATTGAACGAAGCTCAACGCCAGCTCCAACTGAGTGAGAAGGCTCGAAAGGAAGCTGAAATAAGTCATCAATTTCAAATTGATGAACTAAGAGCTATGATTTTGGACATGAAGTTGGAGTCGAACACCTCCAAGAAAAAGAAAGTCAAGACACCAACTAAGTCCATTCGAGATGACTCGTCCGATGATGACGAGATTGATCCGGATATGCCGGAACTTGAAGAGATTGACCCATCACTTCGTCCTAACTGAAACACTCCAACACCTAAGGTCGTCCCTCGCATTACGACTAGGAATGTTAGAGCTGCTAATAACGAAGATAGACCCCGAACTTTGGGGCAACGGATGGATCCTATTCAGCAACCGCGCCGTTTAGGTGTGGACTTTGGAGCTGAAGACATCCAGGAGTTTAGCTTCTCACCACAAGTCATTACTATGGTTCGCCAAAGTCAATATGGCGGGGCAAGTACTGAATCTCCGCATCAACACTTGCAGAATTTTGAGATTCTCATGGAGACTATGAAGCCGAAGAAGGCTACTACAAGCAACTACAAGATCAAGCCGTTCTTCTTCTCTTTGAAGGACAAGGCTCTAGCTTGGTACCAAACACTTCCGGCTGCAAAGTTAGCTACATGGGAGGAACTGTCTTCGGAATTCCTCACCAAGTTCTTTCCGCCATCCAAAACGGCGGAATTAAGAGGTAAAATAAATGCTTTTTCTATGAAACCTAACGAAAGCTTGTTTCAATCTTGGGAAAGGTTTCAAGATCTCTTGTTGGATTGCCCACACCATGGCATTTCCAAGCTGGAATTATTAGAGATCTACTACAAAGGGTTGGATGTGGAGACACAATTCAACCTCCAATCTCTATCCTGCGGCACATTTATGGATATGAGAGAGGATGATGCTTGGAACTTCATTGAGAAGCAAGCCCAAGTGATTGAGAAGTATTCCCACCGTAAGGTGGAATCAAGTAACCGGAATCAAGGCGATCCGGGAGCCAAGTTGAATCAAGCGGCTCAAACACAAATATTCTCCCTCAAAGATGACATCAAAGAATTGAGGGAAGTGCTCAAAACGAGTCTTCAAAGGACTCAAGAGCAAGAAGCCAACTATATGGGGCGAGACAACAATCAAAGGAATGATAACCGGAATTCCAATTGGAACAACAACAACAATAACAACCGAAACTCCAATTGGAATAACAACAACAACAATAGGAATTCGAATAACAACAATTGGAGGTCAAATCAGCAAGGTTCAGGTAATCCTTACTCATATGCTGAAAAGGCTCTAACCCCTCCATCTTCTTCTACTCCTTCTACAAGCCAGGGACAAACAAGCGGATCAAACAAGCCGGATCCTATGCTAGAAACGATCCTAGGCAAGCTACAAGGATTGGAGAGCTACATAACTTCGGTTGACAAAGCTCACAAAGCTTTAGAAAACCAAGTTTTCAACAAGGCCGGAGAAGTTCCAAGAGATCAAGGGAAGCTTCCCGGCAAGACAGAAGATAACCCAAAGGGAAGGGTTATGGCTATAACTACTAGGAGCGGGAAGACAACCGTCGACCCTCAACCCCAAGTAGTTGATACCTCCATAAAAGAAGGAGAGGCAAGAGAGAAGGAAGAAGTCTATGTTCCTCCTCCCGCTTACAAGCCGCCCCTACCTTTTCCTCAATCTAGAGCGCGAGCACGCCTAGATAAACATTTCGGTAAGTTTGTTGAACTTATGAGTAAGCTCCATATTAACATACCTTTTATGGATGCGATTTTAGGTATGCCGGCTTACGGAAAATTCCTCAAGGAGATCCTCTCCAACAAGAGGAAGTTGGAAGATATAGGTGAAGTCAAGATGAGCATGGAGTCATCCGAACTCATCAAGACCATGACGGAGAATATGCCACCCAAGCTCCGCGATCCAGGATCCTTTTGCATACCCATCACCTTGGGAGAAGCTACCTATGATGCTCTTTGTGACCTTGGAGCAAGCGTGAGTATCATACCTCTAGCTCTTTGCAAGGCAGTTGGTCTAGGAGAGCCTAGACCGGTGAAGATCACACTCTACATGGCTGATCGTTCTACCACTAAGCCGGTGGGAATATTAGAAGACATCCCCGTAAAGCTAGGTAAGTTTTACATACCTATAGATTTTGTCGTTCTTGACATACCTGCAGATTACCCAGTTCCCATCATCCTTGGGAGACCATTCCTCGCCACATCTGGATGTATGGTGGATTGCAAGAACGGCCAGCTATCCTTCCACATAGGTGAAGAAAAGATAGAGTTCATACTATCTTCCTTAATCAAGGAGCCAGCCTTGAAAGATGACGTTTTTGAAATTGTTGAGGAAGAAGAGTCTAGAGAAATAGTAAGCTCGATCTTAATGAAAGACTCCCTTCAAAAGGTTCTTAGCATGAGCATCATGGAGGAAGGGGTAGAACATGACTGCAATGAGGATGTGAAAGCATTAAATGCTATGGAGGAAGAACTAGAGGCAAAACTTGAAGAACTAGAGAGGACTCCGGAAATTGTGAGGAAAATCGACCTGTCACAAAAAGATCGTCCGATTTTTGCAGATTCAGAACGATTTTTTTCGACAGAAACTAAAATCGACCTACCAGAAATAAATCGTCCGATTTATGAAGAGGTAGCACGATTTTTTCCGACAGAAACTAAAATCGACCTGACGACAATAAATCGCCCGATTCAGAAAGAGGAAGCACGATTTTTTCCAACAGAAAGAAAAATCGTGCAAAAGATCGACCGATTTATTCCAGTGGGGGTCGATTTACTGAGTAATTCTATGGCTTCTCCGGACTTCACCGCAGCCACTTCCGAATCTAATAATGAGGTACCCACACCTATAGAGACCTCCTCCACAAAATCCGAAAGTCACGATTCATCACCAATCAAGGTACCTCCATCCCTAGAATTGAAGCAACTTCCCACGCACTTAAGGTACGCATTTCTTGGCACTAATTCCACATACCCAGTTATAGTCAATGCAAATTTGAATGATGATGAATTAGAGAAGCTCATGCATGTTTTGAAGCAACATAGGAAAGCATTAGGTTACACCATTGATGATTTAGTAGGAATAAAGCCTTCTCTATGTATGCACAAAATACTAATGGAAGAGGATTACAAACCTTCACGCCAACCTCAAAGACGGTTAAACCCGGCAATGAAGGAAGTCGTGAAGAAAGAAATCCTTAAACTACTTGATGGAGGTATCATCTTCCCTATTTCTGATAGCAAATGGGTGAGCCCGGTACAAGTAGTACCCAAGAAAGGAGGCATTACCGTTGTTGCCAACAAGAACAACGAGCTCATCCGTACACGGACAGTTACAGGGTGGCGAATGTGCATCGACTACCGCAAACTGAACGTAGCCACGAGGAAGGACCACTTCCCCCTTCCTTTCATCGATCAAATGTTGGAGAGGTTAGCCCAACATGCCTACTTTTGTTATTTAGATGGATATAGCGGTTTCTTTCAGATACCAATTCATCCGGATGATCAAGAGAAGACAACCTTTACGTGCCCATGGGGTACGTTCGCTTACAGAAGAATGCCATTCGGTTTATGCAACGCTCCAGCCACCTTCCAAAGGTGTATGATGGCAATCTTCTCCGAATATGTAGAGAATATCATGGAAGTCTTCATGGACGATTTCTTGGTATATGGTTCTTCCTTTGATAACTGTCTCTATAACCTTTCACTAGTTCTTAAGAGATGTGAAGACACCAACTTAGTCTTAAACTGGGAAAAATGTCATTTCATGGTCACCGAAGGAATTGTGTTAGGTCACTTAGTGTCACAAAGGGGAATAGAGGTAGATCGATCAAAGATAGAGACCATTGAGAAGTTACCTCCCCCTTCATCGGTAAAAGCTATTAGAAGCTTCTTAGGACATGCAGGCTTCTACAGGAGATTCATAAAGGATTTTTCCAAGATTTCAAAACCTTTGACTAATCTTTTGATGAAAGATGCGACTTTCGAATTCTCGAAAGATTGCCTAGATGCCTTTTGCAGGATCAAAGAAGCATTGATTTCGGCACCAATCATTCAACCACCCGATTGGACTCTTCCTTTCGAGGTCATGTGCGACGCAAGCGACGTCGCTATCGGAGCCGTTCTTGGTCAGAAGAAAGATGGTCGCACTCATGCCATCTACTATGCTAGCAAAACGCTAGATGAGGCTCAGTACAATTATGCAACTACGGAAAAGGAGCTTTTAGCCGTAGTATACGCATTTGAGAAATTTCGTTCCTATCTTGTAGGTGCGAAAGTGATAGTCTATACGGATCACTCCGCAATCCGATACTTATTCACGAAGAAGGATGCGAAGCCAAGGCTTCTAAGATGGATCTTACTCTTGCAAGAGTTCGATTTAGAGATCCGTGATAAGAAAGGATCGGAGAACTCCGTCGCCGATCACCTTAGTCGCCTCCCGCAGCTCACCGACAAGTCAAATGAGATTCCGATAGACGACTCCTTCCCTGACGAGCAGCTGCACGAAATTGAAGAGTGTCTTCAACACATATCACAAGGTAATGATCCATGGTTTGCTGACATTGTAAATTACCTTGTTTGTGAGGAGATTCCACCCGGACTTTCATATGCTCAAAAGAAGAAGTTCTTTAGAGACGTCCGGCAATTCTATTGGAACGAACCTCTTTTATTCAAAAGAGGTCCAGATGGTATCTACAGGAGATGTATTCCCGAAGACGAGATAGATAGTGTCATCCGACACTGCCATTCTCTACCATGTGGTGGACATGCTAGTTCCCACAAGACTTGTGCTAAGGTACTTCGTTCCGGTTTTTATTGGCCTACACTTTTCAAAGACGTACAAAAGTTTGTTGTTTCTTGTGATGCTTGTCAAAGGACAGGTAATATATCCAGGAGGAATGAGATGCCTCTCAACAACATACAAGAAGTAGAGATCTTTGATGTATGGGGCATCGACTTTATGGGACCTTTCCCATCTTCATGCGGCAACCAGTACATACTCCTTGCCGTAGACTATGTCTCAAGATGGGTGGAGGCAATCGCTTCCCCTACTAATGATGCATTGGTAGTGGTGAAGTTCCTCAACAAGACGATCTTCCCAAGGTTCGGAACTCCTCGAACCATCATTAGTGACGGAGGAACGCATTTCACAGCCCGTCGATTCGAGACTCTATTGGCAAAGTATGGGGTGACCCATAAGATAGCTACACCCTACCATCCGCAAACCAGCGGACAAGTCGAGATATCCAATAGAGAGATTAAAGGGATTTTAGAGAAAACCGTCTCTAAAACAAGGAAAGATTGGTCAATGAAGCTTGACGATGCGCTATGGGCATACAGGACAGCCTTCAAAACGCCAATAGGTACGACTCCCTATAATCTCGTTTATGGTAAATCATGTCATCTTCCTGTAGAGCTAGAACACAAGGCTTATTGGGCTATCAAGTGGCTCAACTTCGACATGAAAGAAGCCGGAGAGAAACGGCTCTTAGACATCAATGAGCTAGATGAGCTCCGACTGAACGCGTATGAGAACGCAAAAATTTACAAGGAACGGACAAAGCGCTGGCATGACAAGCACATCATCCCAAAAGACTTGAAGGAAGGAGACCAAGTCCTCCTATTCAACTCAAGGCTGCGTCTATTTCCAGGTAAGCTCAAATCCCGTTGGACAGGACCTTTTGTGATTAAAAGAATTTTCCCCCATGGTGCAGTTGAAGTATGGGGTGAACAAAGCGGAAATTTCAAGGTCAATGGCCAAAGGTTGAAGAAATACACACCGGAAGCTCCGGTCGAGGAGATAGCTCCTATCCTCCTCCATTGAACACAACATCATACACCGTCTAGCTAAAGACGATAAATAAAGCGCTTCTTGGGAGGCAACCCAATGATAGTATAGTTTTCCCTTCTTTCCCTCGCTTAAGTTAGAATAGATTAATTGTTTTGTTTCTTCGTTTTTATCTTTTTATGTTCCTCGATGCACTCTTGGTTTGTCGTGTCATTAATCGCAGGAAACTAGGTTCAAATTTGAGAGATTCATGGAGAATGGAGCACAATCGAGTTATATCATCAAGATCCAAGAAAACAAGGAAGAAAATCGACCTACCACTAAAAGATCGTCCGATTCTGAAACAGAGCAAGACGATTTTTCACAACAGAAACAAAAATCGACCTGGAGATCGACCTGCCAAGAAAAATCGTCCGATTTTTTCTATCAGAGAGAAAAATCGCCCCGACAAATAAATCGACCAGAAAAATCGTCCGATTTTCTTCAGAAATTGTCAACCCTATATAAAGACTTCACACTCGATCTTCTTCATTCTCACACCTTCAACTCTCGATTCCCCTCTCTCAAGAACGCCGGAAAATCGCCACAACCCCAAATCCTCATTTCTTAACCATTTCCAGTGATTCTTGGCTCCAAACTGAAGCAAATTCAACAAGGAACAAGGATCTAACAACAACACGCACGGCAATCTGCTCCTCCACAAGGAATTCAGGTTTTTCTTTCCAAAACCTAAGTTTTCTCACTTGAAATCAAAGTTGCTTAGGAAGTGCTTTGTTGTTGGAATTGATAGAGGAATTTGCTTAGGATTCATTTTAGAGAACTGTGTGTGGTGATAGATTGAACAGAACTTTACAGAATTGTGAGAATCGTTGGAATCGAGATAAAAATCGACCCAGCCCAGAAAAATCGTCCGATTTTTGTGAAGAACAGGCCGATTTTTAGGACTTAGAATGGATCTTGTCAAGAGGATAACTAGGAACACGGGGAAGAAGAAGGGATCTTCTTCCAAAGCCCCTAACCCACCACCACCTCCACCTACCAACATCCCTAGGCTTCCCCCTCCCCTATCTAAGCATAAGAAACGCTATGAACGCATTATAGATCGCCCATTCACCCCTCCTCGCTACATAGTGCTTGACGACCTAGATTCGTTGTATGTTCGAGAGGATGTTGATATGATGCTAGACAGAGCTGGGCTGAGACAGTTTGCTACGATTAGGGAGGATGCCTATAGAGAGATCACCCTAGAATTCCTTAGCACGTTTGAGCACGACCCTAGGGAAAGGATGGTCACTTTCCGCCTCATGAGCCAAGACCACACTTTGTCTATTGATGCTTTTGGCGACTTGTTTGGCTTCTCTTCTTCACATGCAGGCACATTTGCTAGAGGTACCAATGCTAGTGATTTTTGGGAGGCTATTTCCGTAGGAGAGTACGGCGGGGATAAGTGGAGACCCGGAAACTCCAAGGAGACAAGCATGTACAACCTTTCCTTCAAGGTAGTACATAGGATACTCAGTGAGAGTTTGTTTGCCAGGACCGAGACCCCGCAGAAGCTCAAGGCTGATGAGCTTTTTATCCTCTACTGCATGGCATCTACCACCACTCCCGACATCGCCACCATGCTTGCTGACTATCTAGGAAAGATAGCCAACAAAGCTAAGGGCGACATTTGTGCAGGAGGCTTAGTCACTCACGTGGCTAGGACTCTAGGTTATGACTTCTCGGGATGCACTCTAGCTGAGAGTGCCCTTCCTTTAGGCTCGCAGAGGTTGGTGGTTCGACAGGTCTTGATTCCTCGTGGGAGAGGAACTCTTCATGTGCCGATGCCATGGCACAGGGATCCGAAGAAGAAGCCATCCGAGATCATATGGAAATCCGAATACACCATTCGGAATAAGAGGAACTGGAAGGAGACCTTTGAGGCGATGCTTGAGGAGTTCTCACCTCCTACTTATTATGATGATGATGCAGGTGACTCAGAGGAGGAGGAGGATGGAGGATAGGACACTATGCTCGAGTTTGAGAGCGATACCCATAGCGGGCATGCTACGGACGCCATGGACACTGACACTCATGGAGCAGGACCGAGCAGGACTAGTAGGCAGGATGAGGAGACGGAGGATGACATGCAGCCACCTCGACACTCTTATGCACATGCTCCAGGCCCTAGACGAGGACGCCGAGCTCCACGCCATTTCAGGGAGCTAGTCACTAGCTTCCAGAGCCTCAGCACCGATACCGTGCCCTCCGCACCGACTATGACACCCTGAGCACACAGTTCAGGAGCTACAGGGAGGAGACGGACGCTAGGCATTCTTCCTATGATGGCCAGATGAGGGACATGTACTACCACCAGTTCGGCCACTTCTACGATCCCTCCGCACCGATGTATCCATATCCACCACCTCCACCACCGACAGAGGATTGAGCTTCCACTCCTTTTACATTGTAAGTATTTTTCTCCTTCTTATGCTTGATTTTCACATTGGGGACAATGTGGATGTCAAGTATGGGGTGGGGGTACTTACAATACCTTACTTTTCATTCTAGCACTCTATGTACTTTCCACTACTCTTGACAAATTGGCTTGTAATAACTCTTGCACTACTTGCTTTCTATTATCATCACTTGCATTTGCATGACCTTTTTCAAAACTATGAATTTTCAAAAATTTTAAGTGCTTCTTATATGGAAATGACCTCTATGATGAATATTGTGTTTATGGATAAGCAAAAAGACGCTTAGTTGTGTTGAGATCTTGACTATAGCATGAATGAAATTCCTTTTGTTACTTGAATACATGAATAAGTTATATGATTTAGTTGTTTTGATAAGAGAATGAAATAATAGTCGAAGCTATATTGCAAGTTCTTTTACACCATTTAAGGATGGCTAAGGCAATTCACTTCTTCTCTTTTCTCATATCTTGATCATGTTAGCTCCTCAATGAAATATGTAATCCCCCTCTTACCATCCGGGAATTAGGATAGGCGATTGAAAAAGGCATGTTTGATGTGGGAGGGCCAAGGAAAATGTATTGAAAAAGTGCAAAAATTTCATAAGTTTGGGGACGTTGAACATGAGGATGAGTAACTCGGCACCATTCACATAGCCGGGTGTTTGTGTCTTGCCAAAGTCCGATTGAACGACAAGTCCTAACGGGATATGGTATGTGCATCAAGGGTTTGAGGCATCTCGAAATTGAAAAACGCCAATCTCCTAGGCTTCGGTTTTTGTGCACCGCTGTCCATACTCTCAAAAAGTAAAGTATAAAGAAAGCAAAGCTTTCTACATGCAAAGCATGTGCAGTGAAGAAAATTCTTGAAAGTGTTATGTGTTTCTCTTTCCCGGATTAGCACCACAATTGCCAAAAAGAATTCCTTCCCTTAATACGTTTCTTGAACCCTTTCTTTGATTAGAAGACCTTGAGACTTTTATGCATGTGTTCAAGACTTAATAGCTTAGATTTGTTTGAATTCGATTGCCTCTACACCTCTATCATGTTCTTTATTTATGGCTTCAAGGAAGAAAAGGGAGTTTATTCATCTTATAGTCATCATTGATACATTCTCTGCTCTTTTATGCCTTGAAATTTCACTTTGAGGGTGATCCAATAGGAAGAAGCACTACCAAAAGAAAAATTTTTAGATTTTCATACATACATAATCCATGACATCTTTTGTTCTAAATTTGAATCTTGCTTAGGGACAAGCAAGAGGCAAGTATGGGGTATTTTGATGACATGAATTATGTATCATCATATTCATGCATATTGCAGCACATTATCTCTATTTACCTTGCATTTAGAGGGATTTTGCATACCTTTTATGTTCTATTCAATCAATTGCCGGAAATAGAGGTCTACACGAGATTTTGATGAATTACAGGTAAATAGAGTTGAATTGGAAGCAATAGTGGAGCAAGAAGCATCCAAGGATGTTAAGGAAGCTAAAGGAGCCTTTGAAGGATCACAAAGAGCTAAGGGATTACAAAGGAGAAGCATAGGAGACGAAGCAAAAGAAGAACACTTTCTGTTGAAGAAAATCGTGCCAACAGATATAAAAATCGGACGATTTTCTTTGGATGAAATTGAACGATTTTGCACCTAAATCGACTAGGTCGATTTTCTTCACGATTCAGCCAAATGAAAAGACGACATAAAGCCCAATTAATTTGGGCTAGAGAGGAGTTTTGCCAAACGGCCCATCTGCAAGAAACTATAGAGGAGAACCCTACGAACGAAAACGAGGAGATCGCACGGGAGAATCTTTACACGTTTGTGAGAAATCAACGATTCTTGGAGAGAGATTGAAGAGCTTTTGCCGGAAAGTCATTCTTGATCTTGATTGTGAGATTTCTCTATTCCATTGTTTTGGTTGTGATTTGTGAACACATTACTGAGTTGTTTAAGAGATACATTGAGTAGAATTGACAATTGTTTACAGATTTGACGAGTTATTGAATTATTCGTTCAAGATTTGGTTTCTTTGCGATTTTTCACTCAAGAATTAATTTGATTCGATTTTGAAAATGGTTGGCTAAAACCATTGTGATTCTGGGGAGAATAGTTGATGATTAAGGCTTAGATGATGATAGACTGAACTCATTCAAACATTAGGACCCTGAGAGTTTAGATTTTGGTTTTGCGACAAACAGGAAAATCGGGCTGTTCTTGAGGAAAATCGGCCGATTTTCTTATGAACAGGGCGATTTATTCTTCTGACGAACTTTAATTGAATTAATCTTTAATAAAAACCAATCCTTGCCTAAACCCCAATCTTGATTAACCTTTCTATCCTCTAATTGAATGTATGAAGGCATTTCAAACCTCCTTCTATATTTAATAGATAAAGATTGCAAGAATTTGGGTAATAAAGAGACTCATCATCCTTTATTAAGAAATTAAATGTGCTTCCTAATCTTTACTTTGGAGAGTCATATCCTGGAGTTTTAGATAGTTAGTTTGATCATAATTCTCATCTTTAGATCTTTCTATATTGCAGCCTCAACAACCCTTATAGAGAGAACCTATAGATTAGTCATATAGGTTTCGGAACTTCATCGTACGAATCCTACTTTTGAACGTTTAATCTTGGTAATATAAATTCTGTCCTAAATCTATAGAAGTGTCTTGAATCGAAAGCCTAAATCGGATACTTGAATCCTTGGAATCATTTCCCCCTTATTAAATCACAAAAGTTTTTATACTTCCGCTAGATAACTGATTTCGAATTTATTCTCACCAAATCCCTGAGTTCGACTCTAGAATTCTTACCTTTCTACAGCTGATTCGTACACTGCGGGTTCGCTTTGCTTTTGAGTTCTAGATATAAATTTAAGACTTTGACGCACACCCTTTTGAGCGAACACATATCCATATCTATATATATATATATATATATATATATATATATATATATATATATATACATATCTGCATATCAAAATCTAATAAGCTAAGCTGCCGAGATCTGTGGGAGGAGTGGTGGTCCATACATTCTACCCCGACTCATGCATGTGATTTTGAAAACGAAAACTCAGAACCCGTGGGGTTCTGTTTATTCCTTATTCGCCCTTTAGAAGATTGCGAGTGCCATTGTTGTCAACCTAGGGCTCTAATGCCACTTTTGTAACACCCCAAATCCGCGGGACTCGGGGCGCTACGGGTTGGGACTTCACAATGGGTCCCGACCCTTAGCTTGACAACAATTTCACTGGATCTTGTAACAAGACACAAATATAGGCAAAAACCGAAATACATTTTTATGCAATGTAAGAAAACCCGAAAGAAAACAAACAAGGACTTCAGCCAAAAACAACTTCAAAGACCAAACGCCATACACGCGGCATACAAACCCAATAAACGAAGAATAAAAACACAACCCGACTCCAATCAAAACCCACTCCTAAAATGTACGGAACCCCGACTACCTACACTTCCGGGTCTCTCGGCCACATTCCTAACCTGTAAGGCAATCTACAACAATCGGTATAAAACCGTTAGCTAATATTCACAGCATTAATACCAAGGTGAAGGCACATACACACATACATCAACATAACACATAACATGCTCAAAACACACAAGTCCGGTTATTATCTTTTTATTATTAGGTCATATCCCGTTCTAATTCAACTTCTTTTGTGACACGAGAATCTCCCGAAACTCGCCTCGGTCCCCACTTACCGCATGGAACGATACGGATGCATCCGACCGTCTAACCACGCGGGCTAGTCGCCATGAACCTCCTAACTCTATGCAAGAGCTAGACAAGTTGTCATCGCCCGTTATCATACACTTGGGGCAAATAATATATAAAGGTCGGTAATCCTATTTTCGGTTTTATAAGTTATAATGAAAGCAATAAAACACACACCACCAAACACACATCGAGTCTAATACGTGGAATACGAGCTATGTAAGTCCGGAGACTTACCTTATCACCACACTCAACTCACAATACTCTCGCTTCCCTTGGGAAGGAGCCCACAACCTGCTCACAAGAAGATAACTATATCAACACCTCGCTCAACTCAAGAAGTCTAATACTTCTACACAAATGATATACGCGAGATCATTTGACTCACATTCTAGGACCGCATCCTAGATTCTCTCATGCTCATATCACACTCAACACAAGCTAGAAATCCTTAGACTGCTAGACCCTATGATCTCGCAGGATCATAACCCATAGCACACTAGAATATACAAACCTAAACTCCAAAATCCCACAAGATCATACAACCCCACCTCGAGCCTCAAAATGCTCACAAGATCAACCATATAACTTAAATCCTTATAACAACCTCACAAGATAACAAACAACTCAAGCTTAGAATCAACATCAATCCATCAAACAATATAAAATCCTCGAAACTCACTTAAGGTTAAAAGCCACTACTTGGCATTAACTCTAAGTTATGCTAGATCCATTCTAGCATGATACTAAAACTTAACATAACTAGATCGAAGGGAAAGAATACTCACACGACGTCGAAAGACGGAAGTCGTTCAACGGATGTCGACTTGGACTCGTTAGGCCTTTATCGGGGCGATTCCGAACCTAGCACCAAACTAAACAAATTTAGCTATTATACGCTAAATTTGGTATACTATATAATATATATATAATATATATATGAATAAAGATGAAACTCATATTTCAAACCAAGGTTAAAAACCGCAAATGCATTTTCCGGGGCAAATCAAAAAGTTTCATAAACTTGGGATATATTCTGTAATTAAAATAATGGGCTATTTTCTGTCATTATTTTAACAGAGGGCAATACTGCAGATACTAGAAATTAGAGACAAAATTGCAAAGACAAAATATAGGTTAAATCTTGCAATTTAGCCAAACAAAGGGGGGCCCGATTTCAAATATCCTAAAGGGCTTCTTCCTCGCTCGATCACACGCTGCTTGGAAACAAAAAGTGAAGCATGCAGCGGCAAGCAACTCAACAAGCGGATCCAGGTGAGGCGCAGGCAAGGCCAGGGCAGGCGGGGAAGAGCTTCTCTGGTGGCCCAGTGGCGGATGCTTCCCGGCGAGGCGAAGGCTGCTCCGATGGGCTTTACAGAGCTTGATAGAAGAATGAAATAAGGAGAGGAGAAGGCCGCGGAGCGCTGCACTGGCGACTCCTGTGGCTCAAGGCGGGGCAGAGCTCTCCGGTGTCGGGCGAGGGTAGGGTTCTCCGGATCGATTGGGCAGAAGGGGAGACCATTGCTTCCTCCGGCTTCAACAGGGAAACATCTCTCCCTTTGTTTGTTGTTTCCAGGTGCAGGAGAGACAGGCTGTTGACGGAGGTCGAGTTCAAAGCGGATGCAGCCTGTAGGCTCATGAGGAGAGGAGCTCGGTGGTGGCGATATCTGTTGGTGGAGAAGGAGTAGGGAATTCCAGATGGTGATAGGTTGAGTGAAACAAAGGAAGGGGAAGGAGATGAAACAAATATATGTTGGTGTTGCAGGGAGGCTCGAGAGCAAATCCGGGGAGGAATGAGGAGTAGGGGAGAGGACGGTTTTGACTCAGGTTGTTATGTTAATTTATTCTTGTAACATTATTAGCATTAGGACTTAGAGATTACACTAGCACCTTATACTATAGTCGAAGTAGAGAGTTATAAGACTCATATGATAGCTTGCTATGTATATGATATTGATGCCTATCTTGATCCAATGTTGCCACTTAGATTAAGTGATGTAGCTTGGTGATAGATATGGTGACAATGTTCTTATATATGTGTAGGCTATTATATGATATTAGGAGGTACAAATGTTGTAATGTGTAATGTATGTATATTGTTGTGTATTGGTTCATTTGTCCGGCTAAAGTTGAAGACTTGGGCTTGCCAGCCCAAATGCAGTTGGCCCATCTCCTTGATTCACGATTGAAAGAGCTGCATACGATCTTCTGATGAACTGGGCTGAAGGGTTAATAAGGGCGTGTCATTAAGCGATGCGTTTGACCTTGCTGAGCTTTGGTACTTAAGCTTTCAGACGCAGCTCTCCTAAACCCTAGATCTGAATCCTGAGTGTTCGTCGTCCAAAGAGAAAGAGAGGGAAAAGAAAGAGAAGAAGAAGTATAGATCTTCCAAATCTCGCTCTGAAGTGAGAAGGATCCGTAGAAGAATAAGAGAGATCTGTTATCTCTCGTATCTGCTTCGTTGGTTTGCAGAATAGACGAAGATCGATCTCAGATCTTCGTCAAGGTGCCTTTGAGGGTGCTTTTCTTCATCATTGCTTCTTTGTATCTCCTGAGTTCTTTCTTTGTTGTTTTCTTTGCTAGATCTATAGAAAAGGTGCTAGTATATCTCTTATCCAGTGTTTGTAATCTGTGTTCTTGGATACCTAGTGAAACCTGGGATCGGATCTCCCCTCTTGAGGTCTCGTAGAGTAGGAGTATTTTATATACTACCGAACTGCGTCAACAAATTGCTTGTGTGCATTATGATTGTGTGTCTTTGGTCGATTCTACGACTAAGGAATATAGATTGATTAGATTTACATTCACATAGTGGTATCAAAGCATTCTGTGTTGTTTCTTTCGAATCTATAAAAACCCTAATTTTTGGGGGTTTTTTATTGTTCTTGATATCTTCGTATATCTTGCTTTCTGTTTTTTCTTCCGCTTATTGTTCTGCCTTGTGTGGTTGGATTTAATCTGATTAGTTCTAATAGTGATCATCTTGACTGGTTTTTTACTACTGTGTTTATCTTTACTATCTTATCTGACCTCCTATCTGTATTCACTTTTCTCGACTATTTTCTAACCTTTTTTTGTTTCTTGTTTACAGGAGATAACAAATGACAGAAGCTAGCATCAGACTCAAGCCATATGATGGAGTCTCTGACTTCATCATGTGGCAGGTCAAAATGAAAGCAATTTTGACCAAGGAAAAGTGTTGGAGGGCCATAACTGGTGACTACTTGGCAGAAACTTCTACAGCCAGAAAAATGGAAATGGATGAGCAGGCTCATGCTGAAATAATGATAAGATTGACTGACGACGTGGCTCGTCAGTTTGTAAGTATCTCCTCTGCTAAACCTTTGTGGGATACTTTAGATAAGCAATACAATAAAAAATTTTTGCCCTCTAGGATATCTACTCTACATAGATTGTTTACATTTAAGATGGATGTTAATGTGACCTTGAATGATAACCTAGATAGATTTCTAAAAATGGAAATGGACTTAGAGAGATGTGATGACACTATTAAAGATACTCACTTAGCTGTTATCCTGTTAGGATCATTGCCTTCACAATTTGACACCTTTAGAGATGTGATACAGTACAGTACTGAAACTTTAACTAAGACTAAGATCATTGAGTCAATTGTAGATAAAAATGAATCTATGAAAATTTTTAAGACTAAACCAAATGATAAGAAATTAGAAGTTAAGTCTGAAGTCTTAGTAACTAAAGGAAAATTTAAGAAATCTAATAAGTCAAATAAAAAGGATAAGAAAGATTAATTCTATGATAAGAGCCCTAGTAGTGAAAATGACAAGAAAAATAAAAAATGTTTTTACTGTCAAAAACTTTGTCACTTTATCAATGAATGTAGAAAGAAAAAGAAGGACGAATCTAATAAAGGAAATACTGACAATAATGTTTCTTTATTTGAAAATCTCCATGCTCAGTACTCTAGTGAACTGTTAATGTGTACTATTCCTTTCAAATGCAAATCTGATGATTGGATATTAGATTCTGGATGTACCATGCATGCTTGTCCTGATAGAACTTTGTTTTTTTCTTTAGAAATTTTTGATGGTGGTGATGTCATGTTAGGTGATAATACTGCTTTAAAAATAAAAGGAATAGGTAACATACCTATGTGCATGTATGATGGAAAAATTAGGGTAATTCAAAATGTTAGATGGGTTCCTGGCCTTAGGAGAAACCTGCTATCTGAGTCCATGTTTGATGATTTAGGTTGTAAAATAAATACTAGTAATGGTATAAGAGAAGTTGTCAAAAATGGTCTTACTCTTATTAGGAGTTCTAAAAAGGGTGGTTTGTACTTTGTAGAACAATCACCTGAATTAAATCTCTCCATTACTGATATTGATAAAAACAACCTAGAACAAACTACATTATGGCATAGCAGATTAGGTCATATAGGAAATAATGGATTAAATCAGTTACATAAACAAGGTATTTTAACCAATAAACTGACAAACCTTAGCTTTTGTGAAAACTATGTGTTTGGTAAAGCAAATAAAAATAGTTTCAATAAATCTTTATACAAAGCTAGTAAACCTCTAGAATATATACATTCAGACTTATGGGGTCCTGCTCATATAGAAACTGTAGGTGGTAAGAAATATTTTATTTCTTTCATTGACCATTATTCTAGAAAAGTTTGGATATATTTGTTGAGAACTAAAGATGAAGCTCTTGAAAGTTTTAAAAACTGGAAAACTGCAGTTGAAAATGAAACAGATTTAAAAGTTAAATGCCTTAAAACCGATAATGGTCTAGAATTTTGTAATACTAGTTTTAATGAATTTTGTAAAACAAATGGTATTAAAAGACTTCTAACAGTCCCTTACACTCCTCAACAAAATGGTACAACTGAAAGGATGAATAGAACCCTCTTAGAAAAGGCTAGATGTATGTTAATAAGTGCTGGTATGAAACATAGTCTATGTGGTAAAGCTGTTACTACAGCAGCTTACCTCATTAATAGGTCTCCCTCCTCTGTAATAGACTTTAGGACACCCCAAGAATTGTGGACTGAAAGGAAGCCTAATATTACCCACTAAAGGCCCTTTGGGTGTACTGCATATTCCCATATAATACAAGGGAAGTTGCACCCAAGAGCACAAAAGTGTGTAATGCTAGGCTATCCTGACGGTGTTAAAGGATATACACTGTTACTCATACAACCACATGGCTATAAAGTAATAACATCTAGAAATGTGACCTTTAATGAAAGAGAATTCTATTTTAAAATCAGAAATAATAACTCTGTGGATAATAACAGTAACACTGAAAATGATACTGAGTCAACTAGAAGCTTTCATTTCTACACAAACGACCATAATAGGGAAGATCAATTAATAGATGAAGAATTTGATATAGGATATTATCAAACACCTAGTACTAGTGAAGAGAACTATGATGTTGATAATACTTCTAACAATGATGAAAATGTTAATGAAAACACTGCTGTAGGTAGTGAGAACTATAGGTCAGAATCAAGGGGGGGGTAGAAAATATAGGTGATATATCTACTGCTCCCTCATCTCATTCTGATATTGCATTGCATGATAATAATAATGATTCACTGCATGATATTGGTGATTCTATGCATGATCAAGATGATTATTTGAATGACAATGATGTAGATAACTATCAGTTAACTAGAGATAGAAATCCTAGGGTTAGAATACCTAATAGGAGATATAATGATTCTGAATATGTTCTGATTACAAATGATTTTAATATGGTTGAGTATGCTTTCTTGACTAGTGATGTTGTTGATAATCCATATACTCCGGACACATATAGGCAAGCTATGAATTGTGAACAATTTAAAAATTGGAAACTAGCAATGCAAGATGAAATAGATTCCATGATTGTTAACAAAACTTGGGTGTTAATAGCTAAACCTGAAAATGCAAAAATTGTGCCCTGTAAATGGATTTATAAACTAAAAGAAGCCACTAAACTGAGTGAACCACCTAGATACAAGGCTAGGTTAGTTGCTAAGGGTTTTACCCAAAGAGAGGGAATTGATTACACTGATATATTTGCTCCTGTTGTCAAATATAAAACATTGAGATTGTTGCTTGCTTTTGCTACTGTGCATGATTGGGATATAGAACAAATGGATGTAAAAACTGCCTTTTTACATGGTACTTTGGATGAAACTATCTATATGAAACAACCTGAGGGTTTTGTAGATAAATCTAAACCTGATCATGTTTGCTTGCTTAAAAAATCTATCTATGGCTTAAAACAGTCACCTAGACAGTGGAATCTTAAGTTTGATGAATGCATGAAAAACTTAGGGTTTTTAAGAAGCAATTATGATTACTGTTTGTATTTTAAAGGCATATCTTCCATGAATCCCTTGTTTGTGCTATTATATGTTGATGACATTCTGCTTATTAGTAAATCTGCTGTGTTAATAGCTGGTGCAAAAAGAGATTTAAAATTAAACTTTGACATGAAAGATATGAGTCCTGCACAGAAAATATTAGTTGTTAAAATTATAAGGGATAGAAAGCATAAAAAGATGTCGTTATCTCAAGTCGACTACATTGAAAAGGTTTTAGAAAAATTCAACATGAAAAATGCTAAATCCACTTCTATACCCTTAGGAGGGCACCTAGACTTAACTAAGCAACACTGTCTTAGTAATCAAGCTGAAATTGAAAAAATGGCTAAAATTCCCTATGATGTGGCTGTTGGTTCTATCATGTATGCTATGCTATGCACTAGACCTGATCTTGCCTTTGGCATAAGTGTGTTGAGTAGATACATGTCTAATACTGGTGAATTACATTGGACTGTTATGAAATATATTCTTAGATATATCAGTGGAACTAAAAACCTGTGTTTAATGTTTTCTGAGCATGATAATAATGGTGAAGTGTTTGGTTATGTAGATTCTGATTATGCTAGTAATAAGGATAATAGAAAATCTACTACTGCATATTTTTACACTTGGACTGGTAATTGTGTTTCATGGAAATCTCAACAACAATCTGTGGTTGCTTTATCTTCTACTGAAGCTGAATATATTGCTGCTGTTGAAGCTTCTAAGGAAGCTATTTGGCTTAAAGGTTTAGTTAGTGAAATATCTCATAAACCTTGTATTCCTGTAATTCATATGGATAGTCAAAGTGCCTTGTATTTGTGTAAAGATCCTGTTTATCATGAAAGATCTAAACATATTGATGTTAGAAATCATTTCATTCGAGATAGGGTTAAAAAGAAACACTTCTTAGTTAAGAAAATTAAGGGTGATTTGAATCCAGCAGACTTTGGAACAAAAATAGTGACTGCTGATAAATTTGCCTTCTGTAGAAATTTTCTACAGATTTTTTATGCTCCTTGAGTGATTGTGCAGGTCCTAGACTGATGACAGACAAGAAGGATGATCCATGGCACACTATTGGGGAACAGAACCAGATTGACATGATACAAGAATCAGGAGGGCATTTGTTATGTTAATTGATTCTTGTAACATTATTAGCATTAGGACTTAGAGATTACACTAGCACCTTATACTATAGTCTAAGTAGAGAGTTATAAGACTCATATGATAGCTTGCTATGTATTTGATATTGATGCCTATCTTGATCCAATGTTGCCACTTAGATTAAGTGATGTAGCTTGGTGATAGATATGGTGACAATGTTCTTATATATGTGTAGGCTATTATAAGATATTAGGAGGTACAAATGTTGTAATGTGTAATGTATGTGTATTGTTGTGTATTGGTTCATTTGTCCGGCTAAAGTTGAAGACTTGGGCTTGCCAGCCCAAATGCAGTTGGCCCATCTCCTTGATCCACGATTGAAAGAGCTGCATACGATCTTCTGATGAACTGGGCTGAAGGGTTAATAAGGGCGTGTCATTAAACGATGCGTTTGACCTTGCTGAGCTTTGGTACTTAAGCTTTCAGACGCATCTCTCCTAAACCCTAGATCTGAATCCTGAGTGTTCATCGTCCAAAGAGAAAGAGAGGGAAAAGAAAGAGAAGAAGAAGTATGGATCTTCCAAATCTCGCTCTGAAGTGAGAAGGATCCGTAGAAGAATAAGAGAGATCTGTTATCTCTCGTATCTGCTTCGTTGGTTTGCAGAATAGACGAAGATCGATCTCAGATCTTCGTCAAGGTGCCTTTGAGGGGGCTTTTCTTCACCATTGCTTCTTTGTATCTCCTGAGTTTTGTCTTTGTTGTTTTCTTTGCTAGATCTATAGAAAAGGTGTTAGTATATCTCTTATCCAGTGTTTGTAATCTGTGTTCTTGGATACCTAGTGAAACCTGGGATCGGATCTCCCCTCTTGAGGTCTCGCAGAGTAGGAGTATTTTATATACTACCGAACTGCGTCAACAAATTGCTTGTGTGCTTTATGATTGTGTGTCTTTGGTCGATTCTACGACTAAGGAATATAGATTGATTAGATTTACATTCACACAGGTGAGGAAGAGAGGTGATGCAAGGATGGAGCTGTGCAAACAGAGAGGAAGAGAGGAGACTGAGAAGCAAAGGGAGAGATAGAAGTTGCTGCGTGAGGAGGTGAACGAGGGGTCGAGGTCATCATTGGGCGGGAGTTGGCAGCCACGACAACACGCAACAGCCGCTGGCGTTAGGCAGGAAAAGCAAAAGGGAAGAAAAGAGGAAAAAGTTAAAATAAAATAAAATAAAAAGGGAAGACGGTAAACTCGATCGAGATTTTCGAAGCGGAAGACTTTTCCGAAAAAAAAAGTAAAATACGGAATATATGCATACGCATCAAATTTATTACTATACTTGTAAGAAAAAGAATAATTTCCGATATGAAACCATTCTCGTAAAATATGTACGAGATAAAAAAAAACAATTAAAACTGATTAAATATTGAATATGAAATGTAGTGATATATACATGTATACTCGTAAAAATAAAATTTATGATCTCAAAATACTCGCGAATATATTTAAGTTATTAAAATATCAATAAACATATGGAAAGATAAGTATCGAGAACACGCCTAAAATTTGGGGCGTTACAAAGATGTTGAAATGATTTGCACCATTCGATATGAGCAAAGATGTAAATTTATGCAATATTAATATAAAAATAGAAAAAAGGTCAACAAAAGCAAAGTAGCATTATGCGGTAATAGAACTTTTGGGGAGGATTGATTTGAACAATAAGGAAAGATGTTAAAATGGTTGCCGGTCAAACCTTTTGTTTTTTTAGCAAACACAAACCGAAAGCGAAGAGGAAGGCCCTTCAAGTTTTTATACTTTTAATTTGATTGATTTGATTCCATAGTTTGTATCTTAAGAAACGGAATAAATTCCTCGTTTTATTTGATTGATCATATATACATCAATGTATTCCACAATTTGGTATGAGTGCATTGGGACCCACCGCACATTTGTAAAGCAATCAAAGTTGAAGTATAATATGTATTATTATAGGAGAATCGCAAAAATGGTAAATAACCATTTCATATTATTAAAAGCATATACGTTTGGTTTGTCCAAGCAAGCAAAGTTGAAAAACCTTGAAGTAGGACCCAACCCATTTGTAAAGCAAGCAAAGTTGAAAGATGGTATGCATTATTGCAGTAGAATCGCAAAAATGGTAAATAAACATTTCATATTATCAAAAGCTTTATTTTTTATTTGTCCTTAAATACCAAGGCCTTCCATTAACATTTCCTATCAACCTCACCTACTCTTACTCTATCCCTCTAAAACATGCTTCACGTGGGATCTCCTTTACCCGAGTTCGAAATCCTGTTCGCCTTCGGGACGAGTATTCATCTTATTTTTGTAACACACCAAATCCGCGGGATATCGGGATGCTACGGGCGAGATCTCACAATGGGTCCCGACGCTTAGCCTGACAAAAATTTCACCGGATCTCGCAACAAGGCACAAATAAAGGCCAAAACCGAATTACATTTTTATGCAATGTTATGAAACCCGACAATAAAAGAAAGGAAAGACTTCAGCCGTCCTTACAACAACATCAACATAATATATAATAACAACAACACAAGGACTCCAAAACCCAACTCAACCTAAGATGTACGGAACCCGGCTGCCCACTCCTCCGGATCACTTGGCCACATCCTATCTTGCACATCAACTACAACAATCGGTATGAAACCGTTAGCTCACATTCTAGGCATTATAAGAGTAATATGGTACAAACACACATAGGAACACAAACAGACAACATGCTCATAAACATACACATCCGTTACTTATTATCTTTTTAGGTTATTGCATATCTAATTCATTCGTTCAAGTGTGATGTAATAACCGAAAATTTTAAACTCCGTTAAAACGGAACTTAACAGAATTCCGTTACGTCAATCTTAAATAAATAAATACATAAAATAAAATAAATAAAACGAGTTGTATTTCTATCATTTTATGTGACCTTAATTCACATAAAATGATGAAAACGATGTAACCAGAAATAATTCCGTATCTTTAAAATAAAGGATAACTTATATTAATACGATAAATAATACCGATTCCGTACGAGTAACGGGTTCGCTTCAGCTCGTCCTAATGAAGGAAAAATGGGCCCATCTGCATTGAGTGGCCGGCCCAGCCCAGCCCATTTCCTAATCCTAATTAAAACCTAATTAACTCTAACCTAATCCTAACCCTAAACTACCGTAACGCTGCACCTCTCCTGTTGAAACCTTCGGCCGCTCCACAACGACTCTTCCCTGTGCCTGAAGAAGCTCGGACCGGTGCCGATCACGAGTCGCCAGTCCCGCCGACCCAGGATGCCACCGCCGGCCCTGTCGACCACCAGGTGAACCACCAGTCTCTATCTCGTCTCTCTCGTTCTATCCCTTCTATTCGCGAGTTAAGTAGTCAGCAACCGCCGTTTTGCACACAGCAGACAGACGATACGGAGGAGGGCTGTAGTAGCACCGGAGCCACAACCGAGTCCTGCCGCCGTCTCTGTCGACCACCGAGAACACCGCCCAGCCGGCCACAGGAGACTTTCCGCCAGCGTCAACCTCCTGTTGCGTCGAACCAGCCCAGGGTTCCACCACCTGCGACCGCCGGACCGCTACCGACCTGCACGGACCGCCTGTAACGCCGGCAACCTCCGCTGTCGGTGACGAAACTCGACCCCTGCCTGTACAGCGTAACCCAGCTAAACAGCGGTAGCACATCTCCTCCCTTTCTTCTATACTCGCATGGTTAACGGCTGAAGCCGCTTCTCCCTCCGTTTCAGCAGTGCCGGAAATAGACGGGTGGTATATTGTGAGGGACACATTTGAGCCGGCCCAGGACGCTGGCTACACCTCGCTAACTGAAGAAGAACGGGTTACTGCAGGTTGTTTTTAGGTGAGTCCTTTGACAGTGCCTTGCTGCGTATTTGTTTGTATAATAGATAGAAAAGTGTAGGGTTGTGAGTATATAGGTATGATCGAGAGAGATAGGCGCAGTTTTGAGGAGTAATGTACCGAGTAGAGGAATGAATGTACAGTTAGGTAGTGGTAAGCTAGAAGTTCTTAAATTCCTTTGTAATTGAGTACATGTGTGTATAGGTACTGTAAAAAGTGAGTGGAGATATATATATATGTAAGTGATGTTGGATATATACATATAGGTACATATAGGAATATATATACTTTTATACACGAAAGACGAAAGAGTACATATATCCGTACGAAACGAGAAATGAATTTATGTAACTATATATGTAGATACCGAGTAGTCATGAAACTATACGAGTTGAGAGAAAAGGTTAGAATATATATACATACGTACATATACAAGTAGAAGAGTGATATCTGAAAAGAGGAGGAGTGGTCCCGAGTCAACTTATAACTTATAAGAATTGTCAGGGAGAAACAATTTATAGAAAACAAATGCTAACAGAAATTAGTAGAGTTTAAGAATAAACTTTGAGTTTTTTTTCGACATTAAGGGTAAAAGGGTCTTTTACCGTAAGAGAGCTTTTTCCGTAATTCCTTCGCATGAGGTTGGACATCTGGATGAGATTTTGTTCCACGTGCCTTATTTGACAGGCATTTGAGTTACCACGAGTATGGATCGTTTTGAGACTTGTTAGAGTGTGATTTTACTCAGGTAAGTCCATGCGACTTACTTAGCTGGTTTCTGGATATTAGTTGGGTGATGATGGTTGTGTGTGCAATGTGTGTTATAATAAGAATAATAACTTGTTAGGACGACCGTGGTTATTATGTGTTAAGGCCCAAGTGTATGTATAACGGGCCGTGACATCACTACCCAGCTCTGCCAGGAGACTGGGAGGTTCTCTATACCCAGACCATACAGGTACACGGTGAGATGCATCGGATCCACACCTGATGGGTACACGGGGGCGAAGGCGAGGTTTGGGAACCCCTCGTGTCATAAAATAAGTATCATTAGAGTGAATGACTTAAACGAAGATAATAAATGGACTTGTTTGAAAGCATGATGGGTGTTTATATTTTTATGTGTGTGTGTGTGCTATTATTATTCCTCTAATATTTAGATAACTAGCTAATGGTTTCTCTTGTTGTGTTTTTAGATTTACCGCAGGTTAGATCAGCAGCTGAGTGATCCGGAAGTAGTGGTCAGCCGTGTCTCCGTACTCCTTAGGGTTGGGGTTATTGGTTGTTGTGGTTTCTTTTGTTAAGACAGTTGTTGTTTTTCCCTTTTAAGTACTTTAGGTTGCTAGACCGTGTCGCATTCATTCCTTTAAAAATACTATTTGATGAATTTTTGGTTTTTCTTATTTGTGTCATGTTGCAAGATCCTAGTAAAATTGTTGTCATACTGAGGTCGGGACCCATTGTGAGGTCCTAACCAGTAATGCTCCGAGTTTTGAGAATTCGGGGTGTTACAACATGGTATCAGAGCTCTAGGTTGGCAACAATGACACTTAAAATCTTCTGAAAGACCGAATAAGTACTTGGGCAGAACCCGAAAAGGGATCTGAGTTTTAAAAAGGATTTTTGGTTTTCAAATGCATGCATAGTCTGGTTGGGGATAGAAAAGTACGGCTGATCACCACTACTACCGCGGATCTTAGTATGCTTAGTATGGACTTTAGGTTTTAGTGTAGTTGGACTTTTAGCTTGTTTATTAAGATTTGTTATATAGATAGGTATATGCCGAAGATTAGTAGAAATTGTAGTTATGTTATGTCCTTAACGGAGATAACATAATGAGTTTCTCACCCCTTGGACACATCTAAGTAGATTTTGAAGGGTGTCAACGTGAGGATTAGTATGCACATCTTATGTGCATTAGGGTAGACGAACGTCGGACAACTCCTTCGAGCTTGTTGAGGAACGTCGAGACGGAAATGTGAAGACTCAAAGACAACACCAATTACGATGACAAGAAGAGAATCCCGAATCAACTCAACGGGATCAAATGAAGGATATACAATAGAGTATTTCCGGAGAAGCAAGAGATGATCGCCAACTAGGGAATTGAGAAAGACAACGGAGAGGCTCTTTCAAGTTGTGTAAAGTGACTTCACAAACAAAGAGGATGACGTCGAAAATTTTCCACAGACATGAAAGTCAAACGAGAGATATAGTAGCGATCAAGAAAAGGGACATAAAATTGAAGCTCACTGACAGACTAGGAAGTGAAAGTTGATGCCAAAAGCAAGGCGAAATATGATCACTCTCAACAAGCTAATTGCCACCACAATCCAGATTGATAACCGAGACAGTCAAAAGTATGGAAGTCAACACGAGATACATTAACCATCCAAATAGAAAGAATTAAAGAGCTGCAACCTGGAAGCTTACGCATTGCCAGAAAGGGAAAGGTGGATTTCACCAACGTGGAAGTGGAGTGATCTCGTAGAACACAGGAGAATTTTGACATAGACCATGATACAACAATAACCAGCTTCTGTAAAGGTAGCATTACAAGCAACACCCAAGGAAGAACAGTGTGTGAGAAGAGTATTGGTGAACCCGAGGGACCCCAATAACTTCTCATTCAAAAGGAATTTAAGCTAACAACATACAAGTTCATAATAGAGAACCGCAAATAGACGATAACTCAGGTAAAAGAATCACGGAGATGTACCTACAAGCTACCCTAGAAGGATTGAAAAGTTTATTGATGAAAGAAGAATAAACAGAGAGACTGGAGGAGATATATTTCACCAAGTATATCAAGCCTCAAAAGAGATGGAAGAAAAGTAAGTTTATGATGTTGTAGAAGGTCAACTACATCCTACTTGGACAACTTAAAAGTTACTTGTGCGGGTTAACTAGTGATGGTTAGTTAACCGATAAGAAGAATAACCACAAGGTTATACAAGAATTTTATCGACATCTAGTGAATTTCTTTCGGAGATCGACGACGAAAATGGTGAAGTGAAATCAATACAAGTACTAGTAGCCTTGATGGTAACATTGAATGAGTCCAATATGATAACGCTAATAATGAAATTAAAAAAGCAACTCTTGACGATCGATAATGACCATTGATGATAGGAATAGTGTAAAGCGAATTGTTGTGAGTAGTTACTTACTACTGACTAAGGAAAGATACATATCAAAGTTGGTATGAAGGGATCCCTGTAAGAAGAACTAGTAGAGTAAGAAGAAGTAGATGATTGTGAACATGCCCTATGACTTAGCATTCCACACAAGTAGGACTGATGGTGCTCCTCCGAGAAGAGGTGGAGTCAAACTGTCTAGATTGACAGGGGAAACTTTTGTGATTTAAAGATGTGACACAAAATAATTGGAATTTCAGAAGCGGCACAAACATAGAGAGTATGATTTAAAGCCTTGGTGAAATGTGTGGTTGAGTTGTGAGGTGATTGCAGATGGAATCTACATGTTGGTTAGAACAGACATGTGAAAGAGTAAAGTTGAATGACTAATGGCTGTTATATGGACCCGGTATTACCCCAATAAGATGATTACCGAAAAGTGTATATATATAAGCTTAATGAGAAATGGAGGTACTCCAATGAAAATTCAGGCTGGACCGATGACATAAGAGTTGATGAAAGTAATAAGATCAACCAACGTGGTCCGTAAAGCGTGTTTGAGAAAACTCAAAGGGATTTAACTATCTCACGGAGTGTAAAGATTCAAAGAAGGTAAAGAGACATGAGTATAAGGAAAACATAATAAATGCAATGCGAGAAATTTGATTGGTGAGAAAATCTTATGCATCTGATGTGTCGTATACAAATGGTACCATTAAATGTTTAATAAAAATCATACTATCGGACTGAGGACACTATGATGGATTAAGTGTAAACCAAGCGTATAACTTAACCAGTGAGAAGGAAAGTCATGTATCAAAATGGGGGTCATGCTAAATTTAATTAAAGTCTGGAGATGAGGATATCCTTAGGAAACCTATGCAAGAGTACAAAGTAACTGAATTTCCAACACAGAATGGGTAGTAATGATCAACAGATAGATAGAGACCGATGCAGAGAAGAAAAATGTATAAGATGAGTCACCTAGTAGAAGAATTCACAAGACAAGCTTGAGAGACCAAAAGAGATAAAATGTCGACCCGGATATGAGGATCTAAGGTGCATGGAATAGATACCTACAATGGAGTGTAGAAGCAAAATATAGACTTTACAAGTGTGGAGAGGTTTTGACCTCCTCAAAGACATAGAAATCGCAATGCCGGTATCAAAGAGTTGAAGCCCTGTAGCGAAAACAACGGAGTTTCATGAAGGCAATATTGCCGGTAACACCAGCGAAGGAATGTATATATGAGAACGGCCTTGGTGGACTCGAAAGTCCAAGGTGACCCCAATTATCACGGGACCTGAGTCATCAACACTGACGGCCCATGCAAGGAGACTGCCAGGGGGATGATAATTAAAGTCACCAGAACTACAAAGACACTTACCAGCCATCGTTGAAGACTTGGAATGACTATTTATGTCAAGATGAATGACCCAGTTGGGCTCGAGAAGTAGAGTTAGCCTAAGGAAACAGAAGTGTGGAAGATAAAACAAATTAACGGAGCATGAGAGGATTAATCGGGCAGATGATGCTCACCAAGAATTTAACGCCAGTATAGGCATGAGAAGAGTAAGTCCGGGGTATGGAGATAAGTCAAATATAGACTGACCGACGTCAACTGAGGACGTGTGAGTGTTGGTTTTGACGAGTAGGTACCGCCAAGAAGAGAAATTGATAACTGCGGATTTAAGGAGTAACCTTATCGATGCCTTGGAGGATTCCCAAGTAGGCAACGATAACCTTCTGGGATGATCTAAGGATATGGAGTGAATCGGATTAGAGGTTGCTTTTTGCTTGGTTAAGAACAGACTACGGTTGAGTAAGAGAATAAGGGTCTGTTTGAAGAGGATCTTGCTAGTATTAGAAGGGAAGTATAGACGGGAGTTGGGTAAATCATGTTGACCCTCAGAAGAGACGCCATTGTAACTAATGGGTGTTACAATAGAAGCGTGGTAGGCCCATAACCCACAGATGAAGAAGATCAATGTTATGTTAACTATGATTTCAAGTTAAGGAATTAGAGATCTATATGAAAAGGCCAACTTCGGGGTGTGATTTATTTTGAGTTATATAAATTTGAAAGCTTGACAAGAAGTAGTGTTCGCTCAAAAGAGTGTGCGTCAAAGTTTTATATTTATATCTAGAACTCAAAAGCAAAGCGAACCCGCAGTGTACGGATCAGCTGTAGTAAGGTAAGAATTCCAGAGTCGAACTCAGGGATTTAGTGAGAATAATTCCAATTTCAATTATCTAGCAAAGAGAGCGAAAAACTTTTGTGATCAAATAAGAGTGAAATGATTCCAAGGATTCAAGTATCCGATTTAGGCTTTCGATTCAAGACATTTCTATAGATATAGGACATAATTTATATTGCCAAGATTAAATGTTCAAAAGGTAGGATTCGTACGGTGAAGTTCCGAAACCTATATAACTAATCCAAAGATCCTCTCTATAAGGGTTGTTGAGGCTGCGATATAGAAAGATCCCAAGACAAGAATTATGTTCAACTAACTATCTAAAACTCCAGGATATGACTCTCCAAAGTATAAATAGAAAGCACAATTAAAATCTTAATAAAGGATGTTGAGTCTCTTTATTACCCAAATCTTGCAATTTTAATCTATTAAATGTAGAAACAGGTTTGAAGTGTATTCAAACATTCAATTAGAGGGTAAAAAGGTTAATCAAGATTGGGATTTAAGCAAGGATTAGTTTTGATCAAAGATTGATTCAATTAAAGTTCGTCAGAAGGATAAATCGCCCTGTTCATAAGCAAAATCGGCCGATTTTCCTCAAGAACAGCCCGATTTTCCTGTTTGTCGCAAAACTAAAATCTAAATTCTCAGGGTCCTAATGTTTGAATGAGTTCAGTCTATCATCATCTAAGCCTTAATCATCAACTATTCTCCCTAGAATCACAAGGTTTTTAGCCAACCATTTTCAAAATCGAATCAAATTAATTATTGAAGAAGATATCGCAAAGAAACCAAATCTTGAACGGGAAAACTCTATAACTCTCAAATCTGTAAAACAATCGTCAAATCTGTTCAAAATATCTCTCGACAACTCAATTTCGTGTTCACAAACCACAGACAAAACAATGGAACAAAGAAATCTCACAATCAAAGATCAAGAATGACTTTCCGGCAAAAGCTCTTCAAATCTCTCTCCAAGAATCGTTGAATTCTTCCAAACGTGTAAAGATTATCTGGTGCGACCTCCTTCGTCTTCGCTCGTAGGGTTCTCCTCTATAGTTTCTTGCAGGTGGGCCGTTTGGCAAAACCTTCATCTAGTCCAAATTAATTGGGCTTTATGTCGTCTTTTCATTTGGCCGAATCGTGAAGAAAATCGACCTAGTCGATTTAGATGCAAAACCGTTCGATTTCATCCAATGAAAATCGTCCAATTTATATATCTGTTGGCACGATTTTCTTCAACAGAAAGTGCTCTTCTTTTGCTTCGTTTTCTATGCTTCTCCTTTGCAATTCCTTAGCTCTTTGTGATCCTTCAAAGGCTCCTTTAGCTTCCTTAACATCCTTGGATGCTTCTTGCTCCATTATTGCTTCCAATTCAACTCTATTTACCTGTAATTCATCAAAATCTCGTGTAGACCTCTATTTCCGGCAATTGATTGAATAGAACATAAAAGGTATGCAAAATCCCTCTAAATGCAAGGTAAATAGAGATAATGTGCTGCAATATGCATGAATATGATGATACATAATTCATGTCATCAAGTAGGTGAAAAGCTATCAATTAAGGAATGATCCGATTAGGTCACATTGAGGAAACCGGGCCAAGCGGTTTGTATTACAAAGAGCATTAGGCACTTAGTAAAGTGCCGACAAAAGTTTAAGATCATTATTTCAGAATCGATAGGCGGGAACTTTCGAAAGGAAAAAGCAAGTGGGCCCAATGGAAGGAAGGTAGAGTCATCAAAAGAGCTGGAAGTAAGTTTAGAAAACCAAACCGTTGAGAGAGTACCTACCGAATCCGAGACACGTCATCAGCTATGAAAATCAGAAAATTTAGCCGGTTCATGCTTTTATAGAGTTCCAATGGTCTAGACAAGGAATCGATGAGGCTACTTAGAAAACGGAGGAGAGCATTAGAAATGGTTACCCTGAGTACCTTGCGGAGTTAGCCGCTACTTCTGTATCGACAAGTTAGTACTCGGATGTTGTGTTATTTGACCATTCATGTTTCTATATTGGATTGAGTGATTATGTTTTATGTGATGTGTGTCTGAGTATGATGATTGAGTAGTTGCATGATAGAAAACAGAAATTTTACGAAACTAAGATTTACAAAGAAAGTCGAATGATTAGTTACATGATTCTAAGTTTCGGGACGAAACTTCTTTTAAGGGGGCATTGATGTAATAACCGAAAATTTTAAACTCCGTTAAAACGGAACTTAACCGAATTCCGTTACGTCAATCTTAAATAAATAAATACATAAAATAAAATAAATAAAACGAGTTGTATTTCTATCATTTTATGTGACCTTAATTCACATAAAATGATGAAAACGATGTAACCGGAAATAATTCCGTATCTTTAAAATAAAGGATAACTTATATTAATACGATAAATAATACCGATTCTGTACGAGTAACGGGTTCGCTTCAGCTCGTCCTAATGAAGGAAAAATGGGCCCATCTGCATTGAGTGGCCGGCCCAGCCCAGCCCATTTCCTAATCCTAATTAAAACCTAATTAACTCTAACCTAATCCTAAACCTAAACTACCGTAACGCTGCACCTCTCCTGTTGAAACCTTCGGCCGCTCCACAACGACTCTTCCCTGCGCCTGAAGAAGCTCGGACCGGTGCCGATCACGAGTCGCCAGTCCCGCCGACCCAGGATGCCACCGCCGGCCCTGTCGACCACCAGGTGAACCACTAGTCTCTATCTCGTCTCTCTCGTTCTATCCCTTCTATTCGCGAGTTAAGCAGTCAGCAACCGCCGTTTTGCACACAGCAGCCAGACGATACGGAGGAGGGCTGCAGTAGCACCGGAGCCGCCACCGAGTCCTGCCGCCGTCTCTGTCGACCACCGAGAACACCACCCAGCCGGCCACAGGAGACTTTCCGCCAGCGTCAACCTCCTGCTGCGTCGAACCAGCCCAGGGTTCCACTGCCTGCGACCGTCGGACCGCTACCGACCTGCACGGACCGCCTGTAACGCCGGCAACCTCCGCTGTCGGTGACGAAACTCGACCCCTGCCTGTACAACGTAACCTAGGTAAACAACAGTAGCACATCTCCTCCCTTTCTTCTGTACTCGCATGGTTAACTGCTGAAGCCGCTTCTCCCTCCGTTTCAGCAGTGCCGGAAATAGACGGGTGGTACACTGTGAGGGACACATTCGAGCCGGCCCAGGACGCTGGCTACACCTCGCTAACTGAAGAAGAACGGGTTACTGCAAGTTGTTTTTAGGTGAGTCCTTTGACAGTGCCTTGCTGCGTATTTGTTTGTATAATAGATAGAAAAGTGTAGGGTTGTGAGTATATAGGTATGATCGAGAGAGATAGGCGCAGTTTTGAGGAGTAATGTACTGAGTAGAGGAATGAATGTACAGTTAGGTAGTAGTAAGCTAGAAGTTCGTAAATTCCTTTGTAATTGAGTACATGTGTGTATAGGTACTGTAAAAAGTGAGTGGAGATATATATATATATATATATATATATATATATATATATATATATATATATATATATATATATATATATATATATATATATAGAGTATAGATCCTATGAGAACACCCCCTAACGTGAGAACATGAGAACAGATTCGTAATTATTATTAGTTTTGTTACGAATGTGCCATATCGTTTAATGTATTATTCGTAGTTATTGTTGGATTCCTAATTATTATTATTCGTAGTTATTATTATTTTTGATATCTACTCTAAATCTCAACCCTTAATACTCACATCCAACGCTGTACGATTGTTCTCATGTTCTCACGTTAGGGGGTGTTCTCATGGGAACCACACCCTATATATATATATATATATATATATATATATGTAAGTGATGTTGGATATATATATATAGGTACATATAGGAATATATATACTTTTATACACGAAAGACGAAAGAGTATATATATCCGTACGAAACGAGAAATTAATTTATGTAACTATATATATAGATACCGAGTAGTCATGAAACTATACGAGTTGAGAGAAAAGGTTAGAATATATATACATACGTACATATACAGGTAGAAGAGTGATATCTGAAAAGAGGAGGAGTGTTATTCTTTGAGGAGTGGTCCCGAGTCAACTTATAACTTATAAGAATTGTCAGGGAGAAACAATTTATAGAAAACAAATGCTAACATAAATTAGTAGAGTTTAAGAATAAACTTTGAGTTTTTTTTCGACATTAAGGGTAAAAGGGTCTTTTACCGTAAGAGAGCTTTTTCCATAATTTCTTCGCATGAGGTTGGACATCTGGATGAGATTTTGATCCACGTGCCTTATTTGACAGGCGTTTGAGTTACCACGAGTACGGATCATTTTGAGACTTGTTAGAGTGTGATTTTACTCAGGTAAGTCCTTGCGACTTACTTAGCTGGTTTCTGGATATTAGTTGGGTGATGATGGTTGTGTGTGCAATGTGTGTTATAATAAGAATAATAACTTGTTAGGACGACCGTGGTTATTATGTGTTAAGGCCCAAGTGTATGTATAACGGGCCGTGACATCACTGCCCAGCTCTGCCAGGAGACTAGGAGGTTCTCTATACCCAGACCATACAGGTACACGATGAGATGCATCGGATCCACTCATGATGGGTACACGGGGGCGGAGGCGAGGTTTGGTAACCCCTCGTGTCACAAAATAAGTATCATTAGAGTGAATGACTTAAACGAAGATAATAAATGGACTTGTTTGAAAGCATGATGGGTGTTTATATTTTTATGTGTGTGTGTGTGCTATTATTATTCCTCTAATATTTAGAGAACTACCTAATGGTTTCTCTTGTTGTGTTTTTAGATTTACCGCAGGTTAGATCAGCAGCTGAGTGATCCGGAAGTAGTGGTCAGCCGAGTCTCCGTACTCCTTAGGGTTGGGGTTGTTGGTTGTTGTGGTTTCTTTTGTTAAGACAGTTGTTGTTTTTCCCTTTTAAGTACTTTAGGCTGCTAGACCGTGTCGCATTCATTCCTTTAAAAATACTATTTGATGAATTTTTGGTTGTTCTTATTTGTGTCTTGTTGCAAGATCCTAGTAAAATTGTTGTCATACTGAGGTCGGGACCCATTGTGAGGTCCTAACCAGTAATGCTCCGAGTTCTGAGAATTCGGGGTGTTACATGTGGCACGAGAGTCTTATAACTCTCGCCTCTGTCCCCGTGTAACTAACAGGAGTGTGGCGGCGCCCAACCCGTATACCCTGAGGGAGTGATGAAGAAGCCCGCCCGTATACCGTGTATGGCTTGGTCATAGAGATCCCCCAGTCTCCTTCGGAAAACTAAGCAGTGATGTCACCGCCCGATAATAATAGTAGTAACAATGAGCCAATAAATAAGGTCAAGTAAATCGTAATCCATTTTCATGCTTAAAAGCGGTAAACACACACCACCATATACATCCAAATAAGGCATAGAAACGGCTAAGTATGTCCGAGGACTTACCTCGTCTCAAAGATAACCGAAACCGATAACAATCCCCGAAGGAGTATAACCAAAGCCTGTTCAAGACAAGGAACGATAATCAACAACTACTCACAAGCTAGAAGTCCTTAGACTTCTAGTCCAATATCATCTTACTAGGTCATACACTCTCATAATCTAAGATACACTCCTAGCCCTCACAACTCACGAAATCACAACTATTGCCCCAAGTACTAGGATACTCTCATCCTAAACTCCACAATCTCAACCAACATATAAATACCATTTCAAGTCTCATAAGATCAACCACGGGGCTCACAACTGAATAACAACTCAAGATCAACACACCACATGTCAAGAACATCAATAACCTCAAACACTCACCTAAAGGTTTCAAGCCACTACTTGACATTCACTCTAAATTATGCTAGATCCAACCTAGCATGATTCTACCACTAAACTTAACTAGATCAAGGAAGAAGGTACTCACACACGATCCGATGTTGAAGATGATCTACGGACATCGAGTTTGGATTCAATGGCCTTTTTCGGGGCGCTTCCGAACCTAACACCAAAACTAAACAAATTTAGCTCATGCGCTAAATTTGATCGTAAATAATTAATATATATATAAATATATACATATATATATATATATACATATATACATACTACTAAGGTAAAGCTCATTTTCAAAAGCCCACGTTAAAAACCCGCAAAACATTTTTCGGGACAAATTGTCCAGTTATATGAACATGGGTCGAAATCCACAATCAAATCATCAAGTCATAAATATGGAACTCAAAAACATAGGCCATTTTCCGAAAATAAACTTTGGCCAAATCAGTAATTTACTCACAAGGGCAAATGTGCACATTTCTAAAACATAGGTCCAAAACTGCAATTATATATATCAGCAGGGGCATAAAGCAAAAGTTCAAAACCTTGGGCCATGAACGCAAATACTAAACATGGGTTATAGTGTGTAGTTAAACCAAAAGTGAGGGGGCCCGATTTAAATTAAAAAATTGGGTTTCTTAATCCTGCAAATGGAGAAGCCCCGGGGAAAGGATGCTGTAGTGGCGGCTGGGGTCAACACGCGAGTGTGCTGGCCGGCGTTGGCCTTCAGTGGTGGCTTGGAGTTGGCAGCTCCGGATACGACGGCGGCGAAGGGGGATCCGGCGTTGGGTGGGTCAGAGGGAGAAGGAAGCATTATACATCCCCGGCGACAGTGGCGGCAGCCCAGTAGGTAAGGGAGGCTACGCGGAGGCTCCGGCGCTAGCGCAAGCAGGGAAGTGGTTACTCCGGCGTCTTCCTGGCGGCAGAGCGTGGCGGCGGCAAAGCAGTGGGTTCAATTCCCTGAGATGACAGTGGTGGTTCCCGGGCGAGGAAATCGAAGCCGGTTGCAGACACTTCCGGCGTCGCCTGGTGGGAGGACTTCCCTTTCCGGAGGTGGAGAGAAGAATGGAGGGTGCCTGGTGAGGTGGTCCGACCTGGAGGAGAAGGTGAGGAGCTCACATGGGCTTCGAGAGGAAGAGTGTAAGGGAGTTCTTTGTTCCTCACTTGGGAAGAAGGGAAAGCAATGGAGAGGAGAGATGGTTGTACCGAGTAGAGCTGCAGAAGGTGGCAAGATTGGCCAGGGGAGAGAGACACGCAAAAAGGGAGAATGAAAGGACATCTGAAGGAGTAAGAAGGAAAAATAAGTAAATAAATAAAATAAAAAGTAAAAAAAAAAGGGTAATAGAATAAAATCGATCAAAAGCATTCGGAACGAGATTTTCTAATCGAAAAACTTCCCGACTTTTCCAAAAATAAATTACGGAATATATATTAATGTAAAATATATAAACTCATATAAATTTAATTTACAATGTGAAAAATACTTGAAAAAAATTATTTAAGTGATTAAAATGTCGATAAAAGCCGAAAATAATAAATATCACAAACGCGCCAAAAATTTGGACCGTTACATCAGATCCCCTAAAAACAAGTTTCGTCCCGAAACTTGCCACACGCCGAACTTCTCGGTCCCCTAAGACCGAGGTATAAACTCATAACTAGGAAGGCTTAGACCTTAAATCTATATACACTAAAACTGCTCCGACCACCATCGCAATATAACTATAACCGGTCATAAAACCCATTCCCGCACGGGCGCAACAACATATGACATCACGCATATACACAACTAAGGGAAGAACTAGGTCCAACCCTTCGATCTATCAACGCTACTAGCTCAGCGTAAAACTTCAACCAAAGATACTATCCTCTGACTTCCTATTAGCCTCATTGGTTCTACGACGCCACTAACTCATCAAGACCGGCAAAACTTCTCGAATCATACCTGTACTTCCTAGATTGATACATATGAAACACCGGGTGAACACTCTCTACTCTTGGCAGCAACATCAACTTTTAAGACACTTCTCCAACTCGCACTAAGATCTCAAAAAGGTCGATATACCGGAACTCAACTTCCTTCTCGGGTCTTTCTCAATGCAGCACCAAAGAAGATCGAACTTCAAATCTACACTGCTAGCTTTGGTTCTTGTCAAACCAAACTTTGATGTTATGTTTCCTCAATTCTTATTACAATTCCAAGTAGCAAAGGAAGCACTTTACTCCATACTACTTCTACTAACAAGACAAGTATGCTATTACTTTTACACCGCTCCTCAATACTCGATCAAGACCTAGTCTTGAAGAATCACTTGTAAACTTCAGACCCATAATACCTCAAGGTAAATCAAAACAGTCGCACCAATGAATCCTCTCTTAACTCTCAACAACTCTATTGTCAATTCTTCGTCCCATTCAATACTTCATCGTCATCCGTAATAGGTTACCATAATTGGTGTTATACAACTTCTCTCTTCACAGATTTGATAAAGTTCAGCACACCTAAGAAAACTTGTAACTTCTTTCACATTTTTCGGGGTTTGCCATCATGAGACAACTTGTCTTACGACTTCTCTCTTTTTCAAGAGTAGACCCAACATATCTCCTTCGGGCATCAGTAAGCCCATATGGCGTAACTACAACTCGTAGTTACCCTGGTTCGTCCGGAGTGCTATAATTGCAATATCCGAGTCTTGAATTCTCAATTGGTAGCAATCAGACCTTAATTCATTCTTAAAAGAAACTAGCGCCCCTTGCAACCGGTCGTGTTAATTATTTATACGTGGTAAGGGATACTTGTTCTTCATTGTTATCTTGTTCAGCTCACTGTAATCAATGTACAAACGAAAATAACTGTCTCTCCCCTTGTAAACTAGTGTCCTCGATGCATTGGGAATTGTTCTATCTCGGGTTCCAACTTTTCTTCTCCCATCACATATCGTTAGATATTGACACAATCTTGTCTTAACATTGATCAAGTGCTCCACCCCGATATGTTGAGGTGACGTCCATCGAACACGTGGTTTAATACTTCTTTAGTTGCAATGTTCACCGTCCTCTTTCAAAGATCCTTCATCTCCTGAACTCGGAGACTTGCTTTAATAATATAGGTTTCACACTTATGTGAAGTCATATAGGTCCTAACTGCAGGACTTAATCACGCCTTATAATATATATTAGTATTACCTTCCTCGTATTCTACCAAAGCTTGCATCATTCCTTCGAGTAGGTGTAGAACTTACTCCCTTTTCTTATGTAACGTTCAATCGACCATAGAGATTCTATCTTCCATCTTTCATGTACTTCTTGTACATCTCACATCAACTTCAAACTTCAAAACTCTAGTCTTCCCTTACTATTGTTGGTCACCTTATGTATTTCTCAGTATTCTATGTACAACTATGGAAGCCTCATCTTACGGTTGATCCACTAGCTCTTTTTACATGATCAAACCTTATAAAGTTGTAACCCGTGGCGTTCTCCCATATGTCAATCCCATGACCTAAGAAGGTCGCGTAGGATCGTTACAATCTCCTACTTGCTTGAACTCGTTCAACGTTATTTGATTTAAGATGATTGCGCATCCATTGATGTACCTCCTCACTATTGATATTAATGGTTTTCCTGTCAGAGTTCTTTTCGTTACTGGTGCTACGCATTCTTTTATATCTGATGCTTGCGTAGATAGATTGGCCTTAGTTATTGTAGAAGGTATACCCTTCTTTATAGGATTACCCAATGGGGGTAAGATTTGAGGTACTCGAGAGGTTCGCGATTGCCCTATTAGATTGGAAGGTCGCAACTGGCCAACTAACTTCTTCGTCATGTACTTACTACATGAAGAAGATATTGTGGGCATGGATTGGATGGATCGACATCGAGCAGTTTTGGACATCGGCAAGAGGATAGTGACGGTAACTACAAATGCAGGCCATGTTGAGATCTTCCGAGGATGGGATCTCAGGAAGACCGGTACAGTCATCAGTGCAGTTCGAGCTGCAAGACTTATCCGTCAAGGTTGCGAGGCTTTTTGGTGCTATGCCATGAAGGACAGTACGAGTCCGGCTTTAGAGGAGATTCCAATAGCTTGTGAGTTTGTTGACGTCTTTGGAGAGCCATCAGGTTTACCTCCACAAAGGAGTGTAGACTTTGGCATCAAGCTAGAGCCCGGTACGAGACCGATCTCTAAAGCTCCCTATCGTATGGCACCTATCGAGATGCTTGAGTTGAAGAAGAAACTCGAGGAGTTAGCAGAGAAGAGCTTCATCCGCCCTAGTATATCTCCTTGGGGCGCACCAGTTCTCTTCGTCGGGAAGAAAGACGGGTCAATGAGGCTATGTATCGACTACCGGGAGCTGAACAAGGTGACGATCAGGAACAAGTACTCATTGCCCTGTATCGACGATCTTTTGGATCAGCTGCATGGAACTTCAGTGTTTTCAAGGATCGATCTGAGATCTGGATATCACCAGCTGAGGGTGAGAGAGCAGGACATAGCTAAGACAACTTTTCGGACTAGATATGGACACTACGAGTTTATAGTGATGCCATTCGGGCTTACGAACGCGCCCGCAGTATCATGGAGTTGATGAACAACATCTTCAACGACTTCTTAGACCAGTTTGTAGTTGTCTTCATCGACGACATTCTGGTTTACTCTCGCAGTAAGGAGGAGCATGCAGGACACTTGAGGATTGTTCTTTAAGTCTTACAGGATAGAGAGCTTTATGCCAAGCTCTCTAAGTGCGTGTTTTGGATGTCTGAGGTAGCATTCCTTGGTCACATCGTTTCAGTCGAAAGGATCAAGGTAGATCCAGCAAAGAATGAGTCAGTAGCATTTTGGTTGCCACCTAAGAACGTCAAGGAGTGATAGCATGAATTATAGTCTATGTATATTATGTGATTATATTACGATTTCATCTACCTTTCCGGGAATCGAGGTCTACACCTAGTTTTGTTGTAATCTTAGGTAAAATGACACGTTTTGCATCGAAAAGGAGCAAAAGGAGCTATGGAGTCATTGGAGCTACATTGAGGAACATAAGGAAACATCCAAGAAGCATAGCCATGGATTAAAGATTCACTTTGGACCATATTTGAGAGATTTCACATTCAGGTGTGACTTACCTCGGTTGACTACAGAGTCACCTCGACCGAGGTGATCCAGAGAAGTCGACTCGACCGAGGCGAACACCTAGGACGCGGCGAGAATATTTTATTCTTGGTTGAGATCTTTTATCTTTGGAAAGAGATCTTATATTTTTGGGCTTGGCTCCTGGAAGGAAGAAGATATGCTAGATCATATATTTTACCTATTTTATGGGAAGAGATCTTTCTAAGATATCTTATCTTTGGAGAGTAATTTTCCTATAAAAGGGTCGGATTTCCCACAAATCCGACACGCTGCATACGCTGCATACATCCGCTATTACCTCGCTTACACCTAATACACAGCAGCAACCATACTCCAGTTGGGAGATTTGAAGAACCTTTTTGAAGGTTGAAGGAAGAAAGTCTATAGCTTTTATAGCTTTTGAAGGGTTTTTGTAAGATTATCTTAGATTCCCTTCCTTGTTGTTTGTCTTGTTGGATTTCTATCCAAGGAATGCTTGTGTTTGATAATTGATTCAGTTATTGAAGCCTTTCTCTTAAGATTTTATTGTTCAATTATTCTCTTCCTTCCCATATATTTGATTAATACTTTCATGATGATGGGTGGCTAATCTCTTTGTGTGATTCTAGGGTGATTGGCTAAAGGTTGTGGGAAAAACAATGATAGAATGATCTTAATTACAGTAGGACCCTGAAAGTTCGAGTCTTTAACCTTAACCCTAAGCATCTCGCTCAGTCGATGAACATCTCGGCCGAAGTGGAATTTGGCTGACCGATGTGACTTATCTGATCCGAAACTGAGAGTTAAGTGTTAGAGTTTGCCAAAATTTTCTTATGTTCATAGCTAATGACATGTCTCGGATTCGGTTGGTACCCTTTCAACGGTTTGGTTTTCTAAACTTACTTCCAGCTCTTTTGATGACTCTACCAATTTCCTTCCAGTGGGCCCACTTGTTTTTTTTTTCCTTTCGAAAGTTCCCGGCTATCCATTCTGAAATAATGATCTTAAACTTCTGTCGGCACTTTACTAAGTGCCTAATGCACTTTGTAATGCAAACCGCTTGACCCGTTTCCTCAATGTGACCTAATAGGATCGTTCATTAATTAATGGGTTTTCACCTACTTCTTGTCAAGCTTTTAAATTTATATAACTCAAAACAAAACACACACCCAAGTGGACCCTTTTTATATAGATTTCTAATTCCTTAACTTGACATCATAATTCACCTAACATTGATTTTCTTCATCTGTGGGTTATGGGCCTACCACGCTTCTGGTGTAACACCCATTAGTCAAAATGGCGTCTTTCTGAGGGTCAACATGATTTACCCACTCCCGCATATACTTCCCTTCTAATACTAGCAAGGTCCTCTTCAAATAGGCCCTTACTCTCTTACTCAACCGTAGTTTGTTCTTAACCCACCAGTAAGCAACCTCTAACTCGCTTTCTCTTCATACCCTTAGATCATCCCCGAAGGTTGTCGTTGCCTACTTGGGAAATCCTCCAAGGTATCGGTAAGGTTACCTCTTAAAACCGCAGTCACTAATGTCTCTTCTTAACAGTACCTACTCGTCAATACCAACCAACAATTACACGTCCTCAGTTGACGTCGGTCAATCTATAATTGACTTATCTCAATATTCCGGACTTGCTCTTCCCATACCTATACTGGCGTTAAATTCTTTGTGAGCATCATTTGCTCGATTAATCCTTTCATGCTTCGCTAATTCGTTTTATCTTCCACACTTCTGTTTCCTTAGGCTAACTCTACTTCACGAGCCCAACTGGGTCATTCATCTTGACTTAAATAGTCATTCCAAGTCTTCAACGATAGCTGGTAAGTGTCTTTGTAGTTCTGGTGACTTTAATTATCATCTCCTTGCAGTTCCCCTTTCATGGGCTGTCGGTGTTGATGACTTAGGTCTCGTGATAATTGGGGTCACCTTGGACTTTCGAGTCCACCAAGGCTGTTCTCATATATACATTCCTTCGCTCGTGTTACCGGCAATATTGCTTCATGCAACTATGTTGTTTCCGCTACAGGGTTTCAACTCTTTGGTACCGGCATTGTAATTTCTTTCAAATTCATATATCCTTGAGGAGGTCAAAACCTCTCCACACTTGTAGAGTCTACATTTTGCTTCTACACTCCATTGTAGGTATCCCATTCCATGCAACTTAGACCCTCATATCCGGATCGACATTTTATCTCTTTCGGTCTCTCACGCTTGTCTTGGGAACTCTTCTACTTGGTGACTCGTCTTATAACAATTTCCTCCCCTGAATTGGTCTCAACTTCCAGTTGATCATTACTGCTCATTCCATTTTGGAACTTAGTTACGTTGTACTCTTGCATATATTCTACAAAGGCATCATCATCTCAACACTTCATCCCAATTTAGCAAGACCCGCCTTTTGCTACATGACTTTCCATCTTACTAGTTAAGTTATTCTTTTGGTTTACACTTTATCCATCCAAGCGTTATCGGTTCGATGTGTATGACTTTTATTAAACACCTATCGGTACCATTTTCATAAGAAACCTCAGTTATATATAATTTTATCAAAAATCAAAGTTCCTGACTCGCATTTATTATGTTGTCCTTATGCTCGTGTTGCTTTAGCTTCTATAAATCTTGAAACAATTTGGTTTACTAGGCTTTTTCTAGTTTTGTGTTTAGTAAATGAACCCCTTGAGAAAAGATTGTGTAGAGTTTGAGAATAAATACAAAAAGTTGGGGTATATTTACTTAATTGAAACATTAAAAAGCCTAGTTATTATTATAGGTTTTAAAAAAGGCCTAGTTACTAAAATTTCCCATAAATCTTTACCCCCAAGAGGATAGTTAAATCCCTTTGAGATTTCTCGTATACGCCCTACGGATCACGTTGGTTGATCTTATTATTTGTATCAACTATTATGTCATCATTCGAGCTTGAATTTTCATGGGAGTACCCCATTTCTCATTAAACCTTTATATATACATCTTTCGGAAATCCTCTTATTGGGGTAATACCGGATCCATATAACAACTTTTAGTCATTCAACTATATTCCTTCTCATGTCTGTTCTAGCCAACATGTAGATTCCATCTGAAATCACCTCACAACTCGACCACACGTTTCACTAAGACTTTAAATCATACTCTCTATGTTTGTGCCTCCTCTGTAACTCCAATTATTCTGTATCACTTCTTTAGATCACAAAGGTGTCCCGTGTCATTCTCGACAGTTTGACCCCACATTTTCTCGGAGGAACACCATCAATCTTACTTGTGTGAAATGCTAAGACATAGAACATGTTCAAAATCATCTGTCTCTTCTTACTCTTCTAAATTTTACATGGATTCCTTCATACTAACTTTGATATGCATATTTCCTTAGTCAGTAGTAAGTAACTACTCACACAATTTCCTTTACACAATTACTATCATCAATGGTCATTACCGACCGTCCAGAGCTTCTCTTTAATTTCTTTATTAGAGTTATCATATTGGACTCGTTCAATGTTACCATCAAGGCTACTAGTCCTTGTATTGATTTAATTTCACCATTGTCGTCGTTGATCTCTGGAAGATATTCACCAGATGTTGGTAAACTTCCTTTATAACCTTGTGGTTATTCTTCTTATCTGTCAACCAACCATCACTAGTTAGCCAACACGTGTAAATTCTCTATTGTTACCAATTAGTCTGTAGTTGACCTTCTATAAGATCATAGACTTCGTTTTTCTTCTATCTCTTTTGAGGTGTGATATACCAGGTGAAAATATATCTCTTCCATTTATACTCCGTTAGCTCCTTCTACAAACTACACTCCTATAAGAGTACTATACTCTTACGAGTCTAGCTGTATCTTCGTCTTCCGTCAACGGACTTATCGATTCTTCCATGATAAATTGTAGGTATTTCTCCATGATTCTTTTTACCCGAGTTATCGTCCACTTGCGGTTCTCTTTTATGACCCGCTAGTGTTATTAACTTAAATCTCTTCGTGAATGAGAGGTTATTAGAGAACCTCGTGTTCGCCAAGACCATTCTCCTACACTCTTCTTCCTTGGGTGTTGCTTGTAATGCTGCCTTTACAGAAGTTGATTATTGTTGTATCACGGTCTAGGTCAAAATTCTCGTGTATTTTACGAGATCATTCCACTTCCATGTTGGTGAGATCTACCTTTCCCTTTCTGGCAACGCGCAAGCTTCCAAGTTCCAGCTCTTTAGTTCTTCCTATTAGGATGGATAATGTATCTCGTGTTGACTTCCATACTTTTGACTGTCTCGGTTATCAATCTGGATTGTGGTCTCAAGTAGATTGTTGAGAGTGATCATATTCCGCCTTGCTTTTGACATTAACTTTCACTTCTTAGCCTGTCAGTGAGCTTTAAATTTTATGTCTCTTTTCTTGATCGCTACTATATCTCCCTTTTAACTTTCATGTCTATGGCAATTTTCGACGTCATCCTCTTTGTTTATGAAGTCACTTTACACAACTTGGAAGAGCCTCTAAGTTGTCGTTCTCAAATTCCCTCGTTGGCGATCATCCCTTGCTTCTCCGGAACTACTCTCTTGTATATCCTTCATTTGATCCCGTTGAGTTGACTCAGGTTCCGCTTGCCATTCTCGTGGGTATTGTCTTGTAGTCTTCATTCTTCCGTCTCCATGTTCCTCAACGAGTTCAATGGATTGATCGGATGTTCGCCTAACTTAATGCTCATAAGCTTAGCATACTTAGGTGTGTCAACTGAATGAGGATTTCATTCTGTTATCTCCATTAAAGGCATAATATAACTATAAATTTCTACTAATTTTCTGCATATACTTATCTATATCGCATATCTTTATAATCAAGCTTATAAGTCCAACTAAAGTAAAACCTAAAGTCTCTACTAAGCATACTGAGTCCGCGGTAGTAGTGGTGGTCAGCCGTACTTTTCTATGCCCAACCAGACTATGCATGCATTTGAAAACCAAAAGTTCCCTTTTTTAAAACTCAGACCCCTTTTGGGTTCTGCTTACAACTTATTCGGTCTTTCAGAAGATTTCAAGTGCCATTGTTGCCAACCTAGAGCTCTGATACCATGTTGTAACATTCCGAATTCTCAGAACTCGGAACATTACTGGTTAGGACCTCACAATGGGTCCCGACCTCAGTTTGACAACAATATTACTAGGATCTTGCAACAAGACACAAATAAGGAAAACCGAAATTCATAAAATAGTATTTTTAAGGTAATGAATGCAACACGGTCTAGCAGCCTAAAGTACTTAAACAAGGGAAAAACGAACAACTGTCTTAACAAAAGAAACAACAACAACCAACAACCCCAACCATAAGGAGTACGGAGACCCGGCTGACCACTACTTCCGGATCACTCGGCTACTGATCTAACCTGCGGTAAATCTAAAAACACAACAAGAGAAACCATTAGCTAGTTATCTAAATATTAGAAGAATAATAGTAGCACACACACACACATAAAAATAATAAACACTCATCATGCTTTCAAACAACCCATTTATTATCTTCACTTAAGTCATTCACTCTAATGATACTTATTTTGTGACACGAGGGATTCCCAAACCTCGCCTCCGCCCCCGTGTACCCATCAGGAGTGGATCCGCTACATCTCACCGTGTACCTGTATGGTCTGGGTATAGAGAACCTCCCAGTCTCCTGGTAGAGCTGGGCAGTGATGTCACGGCCCGTTATACATACACTTGGGCCTTAACACATAATAACCACGGTCGTCCTAACAAGTTATTTTTATTATAACACGCATTGCACACACACACAACCATATCACCCAACTAATATCCAGAAACCGGCTAAGTAAGTCGCAAGGACTTACCTGAGTCCAATCACACTCTAACAAGTCTCAAATCGGTCCGTACTCGTGGTAACTCAAACGCCTGTCAAATAAGGCATGTGGATCAAAATCTCATCCAGATGACCAACCTCATGCGAAGGAATTACGGAAAAAGCTCTCATACGGTAAAAGACCATTTTACCCTTAAAGTCGAAAATTCTCAAAGTTTATTCTTGAATTCTACTAATTTCTTTCATATCTTGCTTTCCATAAATTATGTCTCTCGGATAGCTACATATAGGTTGTAAGATCAAAAATCGAGACAACTCGAAGAAGAACAACACTCCTTCTCTCCGGTTACTCATTACGCTACTACATATATTATACCGTCAAACATGTTTTTAACGTTTCTCTTCAACTTGCTTATTTCTACAAAATTTCATTACTCTTAACTCGTACTTATATATTAATCCATATATTTATATACACCATTTTTATGCTTATAATTATATTCTTATATAAAAATTACATTCCTACTAATTCTATGCTTTTATATAGTTTACTCATACACTAACTTATACCTCTATATATATATATATATATACTCGTATCACTGTGCATTTATGTATCTATATATATAAGTATATATATCTACTGCGGTACCTCACTCTAATGTCTAATATATATGTATATATACATCTGTACACAAACTCTCTCTCTTTCCACACCATGTCAATGTATATATACATACACTATCACATTACCACATTTCTCATTACAGATGTATATATCTCCAACTCAACTAAAATTTTCAACCGACAGTACACTAACCCGCGTCTCGCCTGGGTCAGCAGTGACGGATCCGACGCCGTACTGTACTCGGAATAAACGGTAATCTCCCCGCACCGACAGTGGCTCGCTGGTGACTTTGTTCTAACAGGTGCGGCAGGGGACCGTTTTCCGGCGAGGCGTGCAGTGGCTCGTCACACGGTTCCGGCTAGAGGAGGCACTCCTGCAGTCTGTAGTTCGAGTGAGGGTCGGTACAGGGAACGAGAGCAGCAGAGGGGCGACGAGGACTTACCGGCGTAACGGATAAACCTGGTTGTTGTGTTTGTCGATCCACTGCAGCAAGAGAGGAAGGCGCTGTTCGACTGTTCCGTCTGGCTCGGGGTGGCGGCAGCAAGGCGAGGAAGGCGTTGCTTCGACTGTTCCGTCTGGCTCGGGGCGGCGGCAACAAGGCGAGGAAGGCGCTGTTCGTCGCAACGACAGCAAGGCGAGGGGAGACGCTGCTGCTGTAATTCGAGAAGAAAGAGAGAGGCAGGGGAAAGATGGACAGAAGGGAAGATGGCTCACCAGTCGGCACGAACGAAGAGTTCCGGCGTTAAAGAGAAGCCCGCCGGTAGGTGATTGGGCTTCGTGGTGGGCCAGATCCGGCCTGCCCTCCCATTAAAACAAGGGATACGGAAAACTCGTTACTCGTCCCGGATCGAAAGAAAATTTTGCGGGAATATTTACGGAATTATTTTCCGTATTATATAAGTTATTATTTTATTTTAAAGGTACAAAATTTATTTCCGGTTACATCATTGATCATTTTATGTGAACTAAGTTCACATAAAATGATAGAATTTACATCTAGTTCTTTCTTTATTTAAAGGCTAAAAGTTGGCGGATCGGAATCCGGTCAAATTCAGAATTAAACGGAAATTAAATTTTCCGGGTATTACAATGATAGAGTTAAATATCTTAGAAGTCAGAGACTTCTAATTAAGTGGGATACATTATTGATCCATTTGCCTTTTATAACAGGCGGTTGAGTTCCTGCGGTTACAGACCGAGTCGAGATAACGGGATTATGTTTGAATTCAGGTAAGTCCTTTGGGCTTACTTAGCCGACTTCTAGATATGAGTGTGAATAATGATAGTGGTATGTGAATGAGATGTTTATAGTTATATTTTAGTAATAATCATACCGACCTATACCTTGGCCTAAGAGTAACGGGCGGTGGCATTCTGCTCAGTAGCCTGAGGGTGCTGGGGGTTTCTTTATGGACTAGTCTACACTCGGTTTGTAGTGATGCTACCGGCGGTGGTAAGCTAGACCTACACCGGTTGGATAAGGAACGGAGGCGAGACCTCTTAAGATTCTCGTGCCACAACTTTAAAACAGAATAAAGTGAATCACCTAAGCTATCAGATAATAACCAGTAGCTCCCCAAGTTCTGAGAACATGGGGTGTTACATGTTTGGGAATTGTTGGGCTGCTATCACTCAATCACTAATTATATTTTGAATTTGATTAGTAGTAGACTAAGTAGTGCTATGTTTGAATTTGAGTAACTAGTAGCCCATAGTCTTGCTACTCAATTGTAGTGAACACCTACTACGTACGCGTGTGTGTATATACACGTGCATATATATATATATATATATATATATATATATATATATATATATATATATATATATATATAATACGAGTAATAGTTCTAGTGAACATACACGTGCATAAGCTTAATTAAGGTGTTCATCTAATTGAGTTGAATTTATATTGAATAAAACATATGTATAATACGAGTAATAGTTATAGTGAACATACACGTGCATAAGCTTATTTAAGGTGTTCATCTAATTGAGTTGAATTTATATTTAATAAAACATATATAAATATAATTATTTGACGACTAATAATTTTTTAATTTTTCTAATTCATACGACAGTAATAGAGGTAAGATGGTAATTGAACAATCAGTACACTATCGTGATGTAACACCCCGAATCCGCAGGACTCAGGATGCTACGGGTTGGGACCTCACAATGGGTCCCGATCCTTAGCCTGACAACAATTTCACCGGATCTTTCAACATGACACAAATAAAGGCAAAAACGAAATTCCTTTTAATGCAAATGATAAGAAACCCGAAGGAAAACAACAAAAGACTTCAGCCGATAAACAACACCAAAGACCAAAACGCCATACACGCGGCATACCAACATAATAAACAAAGAATAAAACACAACCCGACTCTAACCGAATCCCACTCCTAAAATGTACGGAACCCCGGCTACCCACTCTTCCGGATCTCTCGGCCGCATTCCTAACCTGCAAGACAATCTACAACAATCGGTATAAAACCGTTAGCTAATATTCGAAGCATTAGAATCAAGGTGAAAGGCACAAACACAAGTAAATCAACATAACACACAAAGTACACAAAATCACAAGTCCGGTTTATTATCTTTTTATTATTAAGTCGTATCCCGTTCTAATTCAACTTCTTTTGTGACACGAGAATCTCCCGAAACTCGCCTCGGTCCCCACTTACCGCATGGAACGGTGGATGCCTCCGACCGTCTAACCACACGGGCTAGTCGCCAAGAACCTCCTAACTCTACGCAAGAGCTAGACAAGTTGTCACCGCCCGTTATCATACACTTGGGCCAAATAATATATAAAGGTCGGTAATCCTAATTCCGGTTTTATAAGTTATAATGAAAGCGATAAAACACACACCACCAAACACGCATCAAATCTAATACATAGAATACGAGCTAAGTAAGTCCGGAGACTTACCTCATCACCACACTCAACTCACAACACTCTCGCTTCCTTAGGGAGGAAGTCCATAACCTGCTCACAAGAAGATAACTATATCAACAACAACCCACTCACAATAGAAGTCTTAGACTTCTATACAAATGATCTACGCAAGATCATTTGACTCTCAATTCTAGGACAACATCCTAGAATCCCTCATGCTCACATCACACTCAATAGAAGCTAGAAGTCCTAAGACTTCTAAACCCTCAGATCTCGCAAGATCATAACTCACAACACCACTAGGATACTCTCGGTCTAGTCCACAACCTCAACAATCAAACAACCTCAACTCCTAATTTCTCCCAAGCTCAACCTACAATTTAAAGCCATAAACAACCTCACAAGATAATATCAACTCCTCAAGCCTTACAACATTTCACAATCCACAAAACTCACTTATGTCCATAACCACTACTTGGTATTAACTCTAAGTTATACTAGATTATTCAACCTAGCATGATACTAATGCTAAACATTACTAGATCGCGGAAAATAGAAGGGCAACTTACATGACGTCGAAAGACGGAAGCCGATCAATAGATGTCGACTTTGGACTCGTTAGGCCTTTATCGGGACGCTTCCGAACCTAACACCAAAATTATACAAATTTAGCTCATAAGCTAAATTTGAACGGAATATATAACTTATATAAAATCTAAGGTAAAACTCATTTTCAAAACCAATGTTAAAACCGCTTAAATATTTTTCGGGACAAATTATACTATTATATACACATGGGTCATAATATAAAACAATTATAAACTATAAGAATAAAATCCATTATAAAACTTTGGTTGAAGGTCCGTAAAACATTTTTCGGGCAACTCATGAAGTTTCATAAACTTGGGATATATTTCGTAAATAAAACCTTGGGCCAAAATCTGTAAATAATTTCAATAGGGCATAAAAGAAACAATAACAAATTAGGGCCATAAAGGTAAATATATAAAGCTGGGTATGTAATTAACCATAAATTAATGGGACTGATTTAAATATAACCCTAAAAGGGTTTTCTTCAACCTCACAAAACGCAGCAAGGGAAATGGCAAAGCAAGGGCAGCGGCGGCATTCTGCAGAGGTGAGGTTCTTTCTCCCGGCGTCGCAAGCGTCGTCCCTTTGCAGCGGCACTAGGATCCGGCGCGACAGGTGTTGGGAGGCAGGGAGGAGGAGCGGCGAGATATGGCAACGAGCAGTAGCGGGGCTGCAAGGTGGTTCTCCTTGCGTTCCGGCGGCGTGGAGAGGCGGTGGGGAAGACCTCTCTTCCCTGCGGTGGGCAGCCCTGATCTCCGGTGGTGCGAGGAGGGAGACGAGGGAGGCGGTCGATGCAGCGGAGAGGCTGCGAGGGTGTTGGCAGAAACAGTGAAGGAGAGAAGATATAGGAGGCGGCGTAGGCGGAGTTCCTTGGTGGAGGATCCAGTTGCGTAGGGCTCCGGTAGCGGTGTACAACAAATCAACACGGTGGGAGGGGAGCAACATCGATTGCTCCAGTTCCGGTGAAGCTGGTTCGATGAGAACGAGAAGCGAAGAGGCTAGGAGATCCGAGAGTCCGAGACTGCATGTGGTCGACTTCATTCGAGGTGGGTTCCGGTGAGGTCGACGGAGGAGGTGAAGATGGTGAGAGGAGGGAGGCTGTAGAGCATCATAGAGGAAAGGTGAAGATAGGAGGGTGAGAAGCAAAGGTTGGAGTATGGGAAAGAGAAGGACAGAGTGTAACTGTGAGAGGAGCAGAGGAGGATAACGAGGGGTTAGGGTCTAAGCACTTTCAGCAGTGCAAGACTGCAACAGGCTGGCCAACCACACTTCATCACGCAAGAAGAAAGAGAAGGAAAAATAAATAAATAAATAATTAAAATAAAGAGGAAAAAGTGTAAAAGAGTAACTCGATTAAAATCATTCGGAACGGGATTTCTGAATTGGATAACCTTCCGGACTTTTCCAAAAATTTAAAATACGGGATATATAAACTCTCAAAAAACATACTTTGCGATATAGAAGCCATGCTCGTAAATAATTTACGAGATTAAACAATAATATATATATACGGGTAATAATATACATCGATATTTATATACTCAAAAATTTTAATTTACGACGTAAAAATACTCGTAGAAATATTTAAGCTAATAAATATCGATAAAAGCCGGAAGAATAAATATCGCAAACGCGCCTAAAATTTGGGGCGTTATACGTGAGAATGCCATATAGTGGTTGCTAGCCTTGGAGCCCTTATGGCTTGGTGTGAATGTTGATCTTGAGTGTTGAGCATGTTGATCTTCCTAAGCTAGTTAGTTGCTTCTCCTAGGATGTTGTTGTTGACCATGTTCTTAGGTTGTATAGGTTGGTTTGAGCTTGCAACACCCCGAATTCTCAGAACTCGGGACATTACTAGTTAGGACCTCACAATGGGTCCCGACCTCAGTTTGACAACAATATTACTAGGATCTTGCAACAAGACACAAATAAGGAAAAACCGAAATTTATAAAATAGTATTTTAAAGGTAATGAATGCAACACGGTCTAGCAGCCTAAGTACTTAAACAAGGGAAAGACGAACAACTGTCTTAACGAAAGAAAGAAAGACAAACACAACCTGAACCCCCACTCTAAGGAGTACGGAGACCCGGCTGACCACTACTTCCGGATCACTCAGCTACTGGTCTAACCTGCGGTAAAACTAAAAACACAACAAGAGGAACCGTTAGCTAGTTATCTAAATATTAGAAGAATAATAGTAACACACACACACATAAAAATATAAACACCCATCATGCTTTCAAACAAGTCCATTTATTATCTTAAGTTAAGTTACTCATTCACGCTAATGATACTTATTTTGTGACACAAGGGATTCCCGAACCTCGCCTCCGCCCCCGTGTAACCATCAGGAATGGATCCGATGCATCTCACCTTGTACCTGCCTGGTCTGGGTATAGATAACCTCCCAGTCTCCTGTCAGAGCTGGGCAGTGATGTCACGGCCCGTTATACATACACTTGGGCCTTAAACGTAATAATAACAGTCGTCCTAGCAAGTTATTATTATTAAAACACGCACATAGCACACACAACCACTATCACTCAACTAATATCCAGAAACTGGCTAAGTAAGTCGCAAGGACTTACCTGAGTCAAAATACACTCTAACACGCCTCAAACAGTCCGTACTCGTGGTAACTCAAACGCCTGTCAAATAAGGCATGTGTATCAAAATCACATCTAGATGTCCAACCTCATGCGAAGGAATTACGGAAAAACTCTCTCACGGTAAAAGACCATTTTGCCCTTAGTCTCAACATTCTCAAAGTTTATTCTTGAAATTTATTAATTCCCTTTTGACTAGTTTCCCATAAATTGTGTCTTCCGGGTAGCTACTTATAATTATAAGTTCACAACTCGAATCAACCCGAAAAGGAAAGCACTCCTCCTTCCCGGTTACTATCTAATCTTATATATATCTATATCTATATATATATATATATATATATATATATATATATATATATATATATATATATATATATATATATATATATATATATATATACTTACATGCATACTTTAACCTATCTTTCCACTTATATAAAATTACATACCCACTAATTCCAAGCTTCTATATATTTTACACACACTAACTTATACGTCCACATATATATATACATACTCGTATCACTATGCATTTACGTTACAAATCGACCCTCCTCGCAATCGCATCGTCAACAATGTATACTTATACCCGTCCGTATATATACTCTGACACATACACCTATTCCTATCTCTAACTCTACGCATATATACATATGAACTCAAAAATTTTCATTTCACCATTATTCCTGCAGGTGTGATAAACGTATATATATACAAATGAGGGCTGAACGCACCGTCTACAGCCTCGTTACGTATTTGAAGGATCCTAGTCCGGTTCGATTCCGCAGGATGGCTCGTAGGGTCTCCACTGGCTCGTCGTTGCACCGTTCTTCCCGCCTTGGACTCCTGCAGTGTGCTCGACTAGTTCAGCATCCGGGTTAGCACCGGAAAGGTCGGTCACTGCGATCGAAGAAAGTGAACTATGGGCTGGTTCGAGAAGGGAATGACGAGGAGGAAGAAGGCGGCGACTTACCAGGGTTCCGGCGATGCGAGGCGGCTCATGCGGCTGTCCTGGCTTCGGCGTCGGAGAAGACGGTGGTCCGGTTGCAGTGCTACTGTAGGCAGAAGAGAGGCGGCGGTGGTTAGCGATCCTTGAGTCGAGAGAAGGAAGGGCGAGGAGAAGGGAGGCACGGACTTACCGGACCTACTGCGGCGGTCGCCGGAAGGCGGCGCAGGGCTCGGTGGCGACTCGATCAGGCGTGCTGGTGGCTGCTGTTCGTTTGTTCGTGCCGCGAGAGGGAAGAGAGATGGGCAGCAGGAAGCGGCACTCGGAGGAGGTAAGATAGGATTAGCGTCTCTCTTAGATTAGGTTAAGGGTTAAGAGGGAATTAGGGTAGATTAAAAAAGTGGGCTGGCTGAAGGATATTTGGGCTTGCTAGTGGGCCAACCGGCCTGCTCTCCCATTAGAATGGGATAGGAACTCGTTACTCGCCCGGATTTCTGGTTAGGTGCGGGAATTTATATAATACGGAGTTATATCCCGCATTATATAAATTATATTTTATTTTAAGGTGCGTAAACTATTTCCTGTTGTAAAGTTTCATCATTTTATGTGACTTAAGGTCACATAAAATGATAGAATTTAAACTCGTTTTATTTATTTTAATTTATGTATTTATTTATTTAAGATTGACGTTTTGGAAATCGGTTAAATTCAGGTTTAACGGAGTTTCAAAATTCCGGTTATTACATCAATGCCCTCTTAAATGAAGTTTCGTCCCGAAACTTAGAATAATTCTCTTAATCGTGCATTTCCTTTGGTATATTTTAATTTTCTCGACATTTTCGTTGGCTACAAGCAACTACTCAATCATCAAAAGTAGACATGTGTCACATAAAACGTAATCACTCAAATCAATATAAAAACCTGAAAGGTCAAACAACACAACATCCGAGTACTAACTCGTCAAAACAAGAGTAACCTCTAACCCCGCAAAGAACTCGGGGTAGTTACGTCTAATACTCTCCTCAGTCTCCCAAGTGGCCTCATCAGCTCCTCTCCTAGACCACTGGATCCGCAACATTGGTATATCCTTGGACCGCAGACGTCTAGTACTGCACTCCAAGACAGCTATTGGGTACTCTACAAATGTATGGTCAGGCTCAACTGTAAGATCCTCATGGCTGATGACGTGTCTCGGATCCGGGATGTACTCTCTCAACTGAGATACATGAAAGACCGGATGAACACCCTCTAATCTCGGCAGTAGTGCTAATCTCTAGGCTACCTCTCCAACTCTCTCCAAGATCTCAAAAGGTCCGACATATCGGGGACTCAGCTTCCCCTTAATGCCAAAACGCCGAACTCGTCTCGTAGGTGACACTCTCAGCCACACCTGAGCACCCACTCTAAACTCCAAAGGTCAACACCTTTTGTCGGCGTAGGACTTCTGACGACTCTGAGCTGCTAACATCCGCTCTCGGACTAGGGCAATCCGAGCGATGTCATCCTGTACCTGATCTGGAGCTACTCCATCAACTCTGCTGGGCTCATCCCAACATAATGGTGTACGACATCTCTGCCCGTACAAAGCCTCATAGGGAGCCATCCCAATAGACGCGTGCCAGCTGTTATTATATGAAAACTCTACTAGTGGAAGATGATCTGGCCATACCTGTCCCCAATCTAGTACACACGCCCAAAGCATGTCCTCTAAGGTCTGAATGGTCCTCTCAGACTGTCCGTCTGTCTGTGGGTGGTAGGCGGTAGTAAAGTGGAGACTCGTCCCCAATGTAGTATGTACCTGCTGCCAAAATCTCGAGGTAAAACGTCCATTTCTGTCAGAGACGATAGTTCTCGGTACTCCATGGAGTCTCACAATGTGTCTGGTGAACTCCTCAGCCAAACGACTCACCGGCCACGTTTCCTTGATCGAAATGAAACTTGCGATCTTCGTCAAGCGGTCTACCACTACCCAAATAGCATCAAATCCTCTTCTGAGTCTCAAACCTGTGACAAAATCCAAAGATATATCCTCCCACTTCCACCGTGGTACTGGAAGTGGGTGGAGCTCTCCTCTAGACCTACGATGCTCAATCTTAACCTACTGGCAGGTCACGCACTGAGCTACATACCGAGTCACATCGGGCTTCAAACCACCCCACCAGAAGGACCGTCTCACATCCTTGTACATCTTACTCGCTCCAGGATGTATTGAGTATGGGGTAGCATGAGCCTCACCTAGTATCCTCTGTCTCAACTCACTGTTTGATGGCACACAAACGCGATCTTGACGTCTCATCAATCCATTAGCACCAATAGTGAACTATGGGGCCTCATCTCGAGGCATCCTGTCTCGGATCCTGGTCAAAGTCGGGCAAGTCTCCTGCTTCTGTCGGATCTCATCCAACAGATCAAGAAGTAACTCCAAGGTAGCCAACTGACCATCAGTATCGGGAAACTGAATCTCTATCTCCAACCAAGCCAAGTCTCTCTGCAATTGTGGCTGTACTGTCAACCGGGCTATCGCCCTCTCCCTAGGCGTCTTCCGGCTTAAAGCATCAGCTACCACATTCGCCTTGCCGGGGTGGTAAAGAATCTCAAGGTCGAAGTCCTTGATCAACTCTTACCACCACCTCTGGCGGTTATTCAACTCTCTCTGAGTGAATATGTACTTCAGACTCTTATGGTCTGTGAAGATCTGACATGTCGCCCCATAGAGATAGTGACGCCAGATCTTAAGAGCGTGGACTACTGCAGCCAACTCTAGATCATGTGTGGGGTAGTTCTCCTCATACGTCTTCAACTGTCGAGACGCATAGACTATGACCTTACCCCTCTGCATCAAAACACACCCCAAGCCCAGCTTGGATGCATCACTGTAGACCACAAAGTCATCCGTACCCTCAGGCTGTGACAAAATCAGAGCGGATATCAATCTCCTCTTCAGCTCCTCAAAACTCTGTTGACACGGCTCAGACCAGACAAACCGAGTGGTCTTCCTCAAAAGACAAGTAATTGGTCGGGCAATCAAAGAGAACCCTTCCACAAACCGGCGGTAGTAACCTGCTAAACCTAGAAAGCTGCGAACCTCCTTAACATTCTTAGGAGGTTGCCAAGAAGATACTTACTCGATCTTCACCGGATCGACCTTAATACCCTCAGCAGTCACCACGTGACCTAAGAAAGCCACCTTTGACATCCAAAACTCACACTTGGATAGCTTAGCATATAGCTGGCTATCCTATAAAATCTGCAATATTTTCCTCAAGTGTCTGGCATGCTCCTCTCGACTCCTAGAGTAAACTAGGATATCGTCAATGAAGACCACTACAAACTGGTCTAAGAAGTCAATGAATATCTCATTCATCAACTCCATGAACACCGCTGGTGCATTAGTAAGCCCAAATGGCATCACTACGAACTCATAATGACCATACCTAGTCCATAATGCCATCTTAGGTATGTCCTGATCTCTCACCCTCAACTGGTGATAACCTGACTTCAAGTCTATCCTCGAGAACACAGACGCTCCATGCAACTGGTCCAACAGATCATCTATGCGCGGCAGTGGGTACTTGTTCTTGATGGTTACCTTGTTCAGCTGTTTGTAGTCTATGCACAGCCTCATCGATCCGTTCTTCTTCTTCACAAATAACACTAGAGCGCCCCAAGGAGACACACTAGGGCATATGAAACCCTTCTCTGCTAGCTCCTCTAACTACTTCTTCAGCTGAAGCAGCTCTATAGGTGCCATACGGTATGGAGCCTTCGAGATCGGTCTCGTGCCCGGCTCCAAGCCAATGATGAAATCAACGCTCCTTTGTGGGGGTAGTCTTGGCAGGTCGTCACTGAATACCTCTGCAAACTCGCAAGCAACATGTATCTCCTCTATAGTCAGGCTCTTGCTTTCCTTCATGGCATAACACCAGAAGGCTTCATAACCCTGTGCTATCAGTCTCGCTGCCCTCACTGCACTGATAACTGTGCCTGACTTTCCGAGGTCCCAACCTCGGAATATCACTCTATGGCCCTCCTCCGTGGTAACGGTCACTGTCCTCCTACCAATGTCTAAGACTACTCCGTGTTTCCTCATCTAGTCTATCCCTAAAATGACATCCTCATGAGCTAAGGGCATGACTAGAAAATTGACTAGCCAGTCTCGATCTCCCATGCGAACAGGACATCCAAAGATCTCTCTAGTCCCTCTTACCTTACTCCCATCAGGTAAGCCTATCATAAAAGGTATTCCCTATACAGTAGCTAAGGACAATCTATCTACGCATGCATCAGATATGAAGGAGTGTGTAGCACCCGTATCAAATAAAACTCGTACAGGTAAGTCATGAATTTGGATCGTACCTGTGGCAGTCGGTGCATCTAGCTGATCAGCATCTCTCAACTCAAACACTCGTGCCTGAGCTCCTCTAGTATCAGCTACACTACCACGTCCTCTGCCCCGACCTGATCCCTGCATAGAGCTCTGGGATAATGTGTGTCCTGGAGCCCTGTAAGACTACTGCTGACCAGGAGCTCGGTACTGTTGCTGCTGACTCGGAGCTTGGTACTGTGGCGGTCTCTGTATACTCCCTGATAGGCCTGCGGGAGAAGAACCCTGCTAAGATGGAGCCTTGCCCTAGCGGCAGAATGCAGCTCTATGTCCAACCTTGCCGCACTGGAAGCAGGTCACTGCCGGTTTCGTGTAGTTCGATCGGATGTGTCCATAGCCACTACAGTTGTGGCACTGCGAGCCACTAGCTGAAGTCTGACCAGTAGCATTATGGCTATGTCGCCCCTGAGTTTGTCCCCGTCCAAAAACAGCTACTCCTGAACTACCACTAGCGTAACCTGTCCTCTGCCGCTTATCCGGCCTGTCTAACTGAGAAACTCTCCTCGACACTGGTCTGTCTCTCTCATATGCAGACGCTGTATCCTGATAGTCTGACAGAGTCTCACAGCGAAATCCTGTCAGATAGGAACGAGTGCTCTCTCTCAATCTCCGTGAAAAGAGATATACAAGCTGCTCCTCAGGAGGTGCAGCTGGTCCTAGTAGTGTTAGTTCCTTCTAGAACTCCTTGATGGCAGTAGTAATTGGGATGTCCTCAAATCCTGCCTCAATGAAGTCCTGAAACCTCTCTCTCCTCAACGAGACAGGGCAGTATCTATCTCTAACAATGCTCCTCATCTGCTCCCAACTGGTGACTCGACTACGTATGGTCCGCCACCAGGAATGAGCATCCTCAGTGAAACATGTCTGTACCAAGTCCACCTGTCGATCCTCTAGGCAACGTATCGCCTCTAATGCCATCTCTAGCTGTCCAATCCAGCGAGATCAGTTGAGGTCTTAACGAAAGAAAGAAAGACAAACACAACCCCAACCCCCACTCTAAGGAGTACGGAGACCCGGCTGACCACTACTTCCGGATCACTCAGCTGCTGGTCTAACCTGCGGTAAAACTAAAAACACAACAAGAGGAACCGTTAGCTAGTTATCTAAATATTAGAACAATAATAGTAGCACACACACACATAAAAATATAAACACCCATCATTCTTTCAAACAAGTCCATTTATTATCTTAAGTTAATTTACTCATTCACGCTAATGATACTTATTTTGTGACACGAGGTATTCCCAAACCTCGCCTCCGCCCCCGTGTAACCATCAGGAATGGATCCGATGCATCTCACCTTGTACCTGCCTGGTCTGGGTATAGAGAACCTCCCAGTCTCCTGTCAGAGCTGGGCAGTGATGTCACGGCCCGTTATACATACACTTGGGCCTTAAACGTAATAATAACAGTCGTCCTAGCAAGTTATTATTATTAAATCACGCACATAGCACACACAACCACTATCACTCAACTAATATCCAGAAACTAGCTAAGTAAGTCGCAAGGACTTACCTGAGTCAAAATACACTCTAACACGCCTCAAACAGTCCGTACTCGTGGTAACTCAAACGCCTGTCAAATAAGGCATGTGTATCAAAATCACATCTAGATGTCCAACCTCATGCGAAGGAATTACGGAAAAACTCTCTCACGGTAAAAGACCATTTTGCCCTTAGTCTCAACATTCTTAAAGTTTATTCTTGAAATTTATTAATTCCCTTTTGACTAGTTTCCCATAAATTGTGTCTTCCTGGTAGCTACTTATAATTATAAGTTCACAACTCGAATCAACCCAAAAAGGACAACACTCCTCCTTCCCGGTTAATATCTAATCTTATATATATCTATATCTATATATATATATATATATATATATATATATATATATATATATATATATATATATATATATATATATATATATACTTACATGCATACTTTAACCTATCTTTCCACTTATATAAAGATTACATACCCACTAATTCCAAGCTTCTATATATTTTACACACACTAAGTTATACGTCCATATATATATATACATACTCGTATCACTATGCATTTACATTACAAATCGACCCTCCTCGCAATCGCATCCTCAACAATGTATACTTATACCCGTCCGTATATATACTCTGACACATACACCTATCTATCTCTAACTCTACGCATATATACATATGAACTCAAAAATTTTCATTTCACCATTATTCCAGCAGGTGTGATAAACGTATATATATACAAATGAGGGCTGAACGCACCGTCTACAGCCTCGTTACGTATTCGAAGGAGTCCAGTCCGGTTCGATTCCGTAGGATGGCTCGCAGGGTCTCAACTGGCTCGTTGTTGCACCGTTCTTCCCGCCTTGGACTCCTGCAGTGTGCTCGACTAGTTCAGCGTCCGGGTTAGCACCGGAAAGGTCGGTCACTGCGATCGAAGAAAGTGAATTGTGGGCTGGTTCGAGAAGCGAATGAGGAGGAGGAAGAAGGCGGCGACTTACCAGGGTTCCGGCAATACGAGGCGGCTCCTGCAGCTGCCCTGGCTTCGGTGTGGGAGAAGACAGTGGTCCGGTTGTAGTGCTACTACAGGCCAAAGAGAGGCGGCGGTGGTTAGCGATCCTGGAGTCGAGAGAAGGAAGGGCGAGGAGAAGGGAGGCACGGACTTACCGGACCTACTGCGGCGGTCGGCGGAAGGCGGCGCAGGGCTCGGTGGCGACTCGATCAGGCGTGCTGGTGGCTGCTGTTCGTTCGTTCGTGCCGCGAGAGGGAAGGGAGATGGGTAGCAAGAAGCGGCACTCGGAGGAGGTAAGATAGGATTAGCGTCTCTCTTAGATTAGGTTAAGGGTTAAGAGGGAATCAGGGTAGATTAAAGAAGTGGGCTGGCTGAAGGATATTTGGGCTTGCTAGTGGGCCAACCGGCCTGCTCTTCCATTAGAATGGGATAGGAACTCGTTACTCGCCTGGATTTCTGGTTAGGTGCGGGAATTTATATAATACGGAGTTATATCCCGCATTATATAAATTATATTTTATTTTAAGGTGGGTAAACTATTTCCGGTTGTAAAGTTTCATCTATTTATGTGAGTTAAGGTCACATAAAATGATAGAATTTAAACTCGTTTTATTTATTTTAATTTATGTATTTATTTATTTAAGATTGACGTTTTGGAAATCGGTTAAATTCAGGTTTAACGGAGTTTCAAAATTCCGGTTATTACAGAGCTTCCCTTACTTGTGGAGAGTGTCTTGTGTACCTTGGACCCTAGGAAGCATTCCTAATTTGAGTGTGGTGAGATCTTGCTTAGATCACTATAATGAAGTCTATGACTTCATGAGTGTGGACTTGTGTTGATGAGTACTTTCGTGTATGAGCAGGTTGTGTGCTTCCTCACTAAGGAAGCTAGAGTGTTGTGAGTTGAGAGGCGAGATAAGTCTCCGGACTTACTTAGCCAAATTCTTCGTATTAAATTCATTGTGTGCTTGGTGGTGTGTGTTTATCGTTTTTGTTATAACTTATAAACCGGTAATAGGACCACCGACCTTTATGTTATTTGCCCAAGTGTATGATAACGGGCGGTAAAATCACTGCATGGCTCTTGTGAGAGCTAGGAGGTTCTCGGCGACTGGCCCTTGCTGGTTAGATGGTCGGAGGCATCCGGCTGTTCCATTGCCAGAAGAAGGGACCGAGGCAAGTTTCAGGAGATTCTCGTGTCACAAAAGAAGTTGAACTAGAACGGGATACGACATAATAAATAAAGATAATAACCGGATTGTTTGTTGAGCATGTTTATATGATGTGATTATATATGATTGTGTTCGTTCCTTCACCATGTCTTTAATGCTTCAAATGTAGCTAACGGTTTTGAACCGATTGTGAAGATGCCCCGCAGGTTAGGGATGCCGCCGAGTGAGGTGGAGGAGTGGACAACCGAGGGTCGCCGTACATTGTAGGACGGGAGCGTTTTTGGGATTGATTGCCGTTGTTTTACCTTAAGATGGGATTATGGATTATTGTACGCTTTCAGGTTTACGTTTTTTGTCGTTTTGAGGACTCGGCTGAGTTTCCACGTTGTACCCCTTTACTTTTCCGCCTTGTATACATCATAAACATTTTCGAGTTTTGAGCCTTTATTTGTGCCATGTTAGAAAGGTCCGGTGAGATTGTTGTCAAGCTAAGGGTCGACACCCATTGTATGGTCTCCCCCGTAGCATTCCGATATCCCGCGGATTCGGGGTGTTACAAAGTGGTATTAGAGCTAGGTTGACAACAATGGCACTCGCAACCTTCTAAAGGCCGAATGAGGAATAAAACAGAACCCCTCGGGTTCTATTTTTTCGTTTTCAAAATTCATGTGCATGAGTCGGGATTAGGTTAGATGTACGGGACCACCACTCCTCACGCAAAAACCTCGACGAGATAGATTTCTGGATTTGACGTATGTAAGTATAATTATCTAGTTATCTATATTACGACCTTAGGGTTGTTGTTGGACTTGTATGTACTTAGATATGCATGTGTTCTTAGGATGATTGGGCTTTTATGCCTTGGTTGTATTCTGGATTTCGGCACCTTCCTCTTAAGTTTATAAGTACCTTTATATTAAGTAATGCGAGTACTATATATATATATATATATATATATGTATACCGACTTAATGAAATACGAACAAACGTGAAACGATATCAGATGGCACGTACGAGAGCTACCGCATATGTGGGACCCGCCAGGGGTAGACCACCCCTAACTCCTACCCCTCAAAGGTGGGGACGAGTAGGGAGACCTCCAGGCACGAGATGTCGGGGTCGTATCCATATTGCGGACCCACCCGTTGAGGATCCACCTACAACTAAGGATCCCGTTGAGGACGTTGCAGAGAGCTTTATTCCCGAGGCAGGGGATAGGACAGTTGTGAGATGTGCGGCACATAGTTCCCCATCGGCTAGGACCGGGGAGCTTCAATTAAAGCTACAGTGTTTGAGGAGTATGTTTTCCGAGTGGTGGAGGCATTTAGGAGAGGAGCACCACCTCCAGCACCATTAGTGCCGGTACCTCCTGTACTTGCACCTGCACCAGCGAGATCAGTCGAGGTCTCGCAGAGGGCTACCCAGATCAGAGCCGCACCTGATATAGTTGCACCGGCAGTAGTAGCATATGTGCCGGTTGTGGAGATTGCTAGGCCCAGAGACGCACTGAGGTCTCCTAGACCCGATGACTTGTTGAAGGCTTTCAACAAACAACATGTACCCTACTTCGATGGGAAGGTGGGGTTAGAGGTAGAGCATTGGATTGGGCATGTGGAGTCAAGATTGGAGGCGATTCGCTTCCCGGAGGAGAGACAGGTGGAGATTGTTTAGACATTGTTTAGAGAGGAGGCTCACTACTAGTGGAGGTCGGTGAGAGGGGGTGTGACCTAGATGGACCAGTTGTTGCGTCTCGTGAGAGAGACATTCTGCCCAGATTCACTGCGTCGAGATAGAGTTCAAGACTTCCTAGAGGCCGGTTTTGAGGATGTTCCCGTCATGGAGGCGATTCGACGTTTTAGAGCGGAGTTGGCATTGTTGGGGCCCGCTGCACCTCCAGCGGACCAACATGTCTATCTCTTTTCCAGGAGACTGAGGGAGTCCACCAGTGCTTATTTGGCGGGATTTCGCTATGATTCATTGGCGGAGTACCAGGATCGAGCTTCGGCCTACGAGAGAGACCGACTTGGGATGAGGAGATCAGCACAGTCTGGGGGACCGGACAAAAGACAGAGGACCGTACCAGCTAGTTCCGGGGGACAAGGACTCTAGGGCGTTCTGGTCCACAATAGCCGACGCAGACATCCGACCGTGGGCCCCAGTGCAGTGGTTGTGAAGGATATGGACATATCCGGAGGACTTGCACGAAGCCACCTGTAGCATGTTTCACTTGTGGTCAGATTGGCCACCGAGCCGATTTTTGCCGTCAGGACAGGACACAGTCTCAGCAAGGTTCCTCGCCTGCTGAGGTAGTAGGAGGTCGTCAGAGGCCTCCACAGTTTCAGCCCCAAGGCTTCCACCAGAGGTTCCAAGGCCTGACTTGTACGCAGGGTTCAACCCAAGGTCAAGGTCGAGGTAGAGGCCGTGGTGGGGGTACACAGGATACTAAGGGCACTCAGGTGAAAGCGCTAGAATTGAGGAGTGTTGTGGATCCCGCAGCACCGGCAGCTACAGGTACTATTCAGATCCATGGACTACCGGTCCGAGTTTTGTTTGATATAGGTGTCATGCACTGTTTTATTTCCGATGATTGCGTAGCTAGATTGTCCTTAGTTACGGTAGAGGAGAGACCCTTTGTTGTGGGTTACCCGATGGGGGTAGGGTTAGTGGTACCAGAGAGCTACGCGGTTGTCCCATACGTTTGGGACATATGTTTGTTTATGTAAAAGGTTTTTCTTGCAAAAAAAGACTAAGGGATTAACGTAAAAATTTAACAACTACATAATTTACATTTTCAAATGTAACCTTTTTTATCTTTTGATGAAGCGTTATTATAATTTGATTTTTTCAAAAAATTTTTAATCATTCTAGTTTTACTTTGTTAAGATTGAAGTAACAAGATTTTTTTAAAGTGTTGATGTCAAATATTTATATAAAAATAAATTAGTTGAAAATACTATATTCCAGGAAGTAATCTTTATTATCACATAATTAAATAAATAAATGATGTCTCATTAATTTTTCTCTAGAAATTTATGCATAGTTAAATTAAACTATATTAGAAATAATTATATTTTCACCTTGCAAATAACACATCCAAATTAACCAACGAAAAAGCTAAAGGCACGACCCTCTTCAAAAACGAACTCATTCCGATGGCGCTTATCAAGCGCCATCGTTTGGCGAAAGTGCCCAAATATTAACGTCAGCGCTTGGTGAATGCGCTCGGATTTTTTTTTAAAAAAATTATACATTTGAGCGCAGGCGCCTTCTAGAGGCGCTCAAAAGCAATTTTTTAAGAAAATAACTCTATCGCTTTGTTTTTGCGTTAGATGTTAAACGCTGGCGCCAACTGGATGTGCTCAAATTAAACGTCAATGCAAAACGTTCACATTTAGTACTAAGTAAATTGAAAATTGTGTATATAACACGCCCCAAAATTTATAATTAGGTAACAAGATTTAAATAGAATATAAATGGAAATTTTTTTATTGTTAATTACGTAACAAATTCTGAAAAGGAAGATAGTTTACATATCTTGATTAACTAATTGCATATCTAAAAAAAAAATTATTTTATCTAAAATTTTATTGAGGTAAAAATATCTTTAAAAAAATATAAACGAATTTTTTTTTATTGTTAATTATAAATAAAGATAGAATTATTTATTTAAAATAATACTGATTTTGTTTTTTTTAAATAAATTAGTTTTTTCTTTGATAAAATTACTAAATTAGTTCACTAAGGTTTTTCAACCAAATCTAAAAGTTTAAGGATTCGATCGAAATATATTTTTATTTTTATTTAAAAAAATTTCTATGTTCAGACAATATTGTTAGATTTGTTTACAAATAAAGATTTAACTATTTGTTAAAATTTTGACTAAAGTCACATGTAATTACCCAAATAATTTAAAACATTAAAAGTTCTTGGAACTCGGGGAGCTACTGGTTAGGACCTCACAATGGGTCCCGACCTTGGTTTAACAACAACTTTACTAGGATGTTACAACAAGGCACAAATGTATTTAAAACAATTTCCAAAACATAATAAGTTTATGGTATGATTGTACACATGCGATGTAACATCCCAAATCCGCGGGATATCGGGATGCTACGGGTGAGACCTTACAATGGGTCCCGACCCTTAGCCTGACAATAATTTCACCGGATCTTGCAACAAGGCACAAATAAAGGCCAAAACCGAAATACATTTTTATGCAATGTTATGAAACCCGACAATAAAAGAAAGGAAAGACTTCACAGCCGTCCTTACACCAACATCAACATAATATATAACAACAACAACACAAGGACTCCAAAACCCAACTCAACCTAAGATATACGGAACCCCGGCTGCCCACTCCTCCGGATCACTCGGCCACATCTTATCATGCACATCAACTACAACAATCGGTATAAAACCGTTAGCTCACATTCTAGGCATTATAAGAATAATATGGCACAAACACACATAGGAACACAAACACACAACATGCTCATAAACATACATATCCGTTACTTATTATCTTTTTAGGTTATTCCATATCTAATCCATTCGTTCAAGTGTGACACGAGAGTCTTATAACTCTCGCCTCTGTCCCCGTGTAACCAACAGGAGTGTGGCGGCGCCCAACCCGTATACCCTGAGGGAGTGATGAAGAAGCCCGCCCGTATACCGTGTATGACCTGGTCGCAGAGATCCCCCAGTCTCCCTCGGAAAACTGAGTGGTGATGTCACCGCCCGATAAAAATAGTAGTAACAATGGGCCAATAAATAAGGTCAAGTAAATCCTAATCCATTTTCATACTTAAAAGCGGTAAACACACACCACCATATACATCCAAATAAGGCATAGAAGCGGCTAAGTAAGTCTGAGGACTTACCTCGTCTCAAAGCTAAACGAAACCAATATCACTCTCCGAAGGAGTATAATCAAAGCCTGTTCAAGACAAGGCACGGTAATTAACAACCACTCACACAAACTAGGAGTCCTTAAACTATTACTCCTATATGATCTTATTAGGTCGTACACTCTCATAAACTAGAATACACTCCTAGCCCTCATAAACTCACGAGATCTAAACTATATCCCCAAGTGCTAGGATACTTGTAACACCCCGAATCCGCGGGACTCGGAGCGCTACGGGTTGAGACCTCACAATGGGTCCCGAGCCTTAGCTTGACAACAATTTCACCGGATCTTGCAACAAGGCACAAATAAAGGACAAAACCAAATACATTTTATGCAATGCAAAGAAAGCCAAAACCATACAAACCAAAAACTTCAGCCGAGATACAACCGAAAGACCAAATGCCATACACACGGCATACAATATATAATGAATACAAAACTCAAACACGACTCCAACCAAAACCCAATCCTAAAATGTACGGAACCCCGGCTGCCCACTTTTCCGGATCTCTCGGCCGCATTCCTAACCTGCAAGGCTATCTACAACAAACGGTATAAAACCGTTAGCTAATATTCGAGGCATTAGAATCAAGGTGAAAGGCACAAACACAAGTCAATCATGATAAACACCTAATACACTCCAAAGCACACAAGTCCGGTTTATTATCTTATTATTATTAAGTCATATCCCGTTCTAATTCAACTTAGGTTGTGACACGAGAGTCACCGAAACTCGCCTCGGTCCCTACTTACCGGCATGGAATGGTACTGTTGCATCTTACCATCTACCAGCACGGGATAGTCGCCGAGAACCTCCTAGCTCTCGCGGGAGCCAGGAAAGTTGTCACCGTCTGTTATCATACACTTGGGCCAAAATAATATAAAGGTCGGTAATCCTATTTCCTGTTTAGTTGTTATACACAATAAACAATAAACACACACCACCAAACACACATTAATGCTAATACAAGGAATACGAGCTAAGTAAGTCCGGAGACTTACCTGCACCAAGTCAAATCTCAATAACGATAGTCCTTGATCCCATCTGAATAGGATCTTAACTGCCTGATTACAAAAGGAAAACTTGGATCAATACTTATCCAATCTCTAGAAGTCGTAAACTTCTAGGTTAATCATCATTATTCAGTAAACGCACTAAATTGATCCTTGTCCAAAGATATGATGTCAAGCACTAGAAGAATACTACTCTTGCCAATCCGTTCTAAAACTCAACATTGTCTTCAAGGATATACTTTCATACTAAACCCAATCCTTTCATCTACAACTGAGCTTGAATTCCTCTCTAGAGCATCACAAGGTCAACTAACCGATCGAAGTTACATCTCCCAAGGTGACACAACCTACAAGCCTTTGCCTTTATATACACGTCATCCTTACCTAATATATATAAGTTAAACAAGCTCATCATCTTCATCAAAAATTCTTGGCATACTAATAGATAACGACTAAGTCCATAAACAACTTAACTTTTCCGCAATATCCAAGTATATATCATAATGGGTCAAATACACCTACAATACCAAGTTCTCTAACACTTTAATAATCTCACTACACAAGTTAACTTCCATTTGCTAACTAAAGATATAAGTCACTATCTTAAAGGAAAAGAGTTATCCTCTAAAAATAATCTAATCAAGGGCATTTTTGCAAATTCCAAAAATATGGATCCTTAAACACAAATGAGAAACATGGGGCTAGCTTTGCAATTACCCAAAATTAGTCAACAAGTTTGACCAGATCTAGGGTTTCATCTCCATGGGTGGCAGCACTGTGCAACGAGATTTCCGGCGGCCTAGTGCACGGCTGTCGACGGCGGCAACAAATTTGAAGTGCCCGGCGATGTGCGAACCCGACTGTGTCTCCACCTTCCAGGACGACGCCGGATCGAGCCCACTGTGGTTTTGGGCGAGGTTGGAGGCGAGCAGTCCGAGCAGGTTTGCTCCGCCGACTGCAACAACGGCAACCTTAGTGAAGAAGAAGAAGGTGGCGGCGGATTGGATCGGAGGCGGAATTGGCGGCTCCTTCAGACTCGAATGGTGTCTTGTGGCTCGATTTCTAATCGGATCTGTACTTGCTGCTAGGGCTCGATACGGTGAAGAAACACGATTCAGCACTCAACGGTCCAATTGGTGCGAGGTTAGGGTACAGGAGGGTCTGGCGCGACGGTCCATGGCCTCCCAGGTGGTGGCCGGTGCTGTTGGTGGCCGAAAGCAAGGTCGACGGAACGAAGAGGTATGAGGGACCTCTGGCGGCGCACGCGAAGGGGTACTCGGTGGCTCTCCGGCTTCGACTGGACAAGGTGGCAACTTCTTGGTGGCGAGGAGGGGATGAAGCGAGAGTTGAGAGTTTGGGAGGAGAGGGTGGCGGAAGAAAAAAAAACCCAGAGGGAGTGGAGGCTCTCCAAAGAAGCCCTAGGTCCCGATATTGTGAGGAGGAAAAAAAAAAGGATTAGGGTTTCAAGATTAGGAGGAGAAATAAAAAAAGGTTATTTTACAATTAAAGTTAATAAAAAAAAAGGTAAAATAAATGTGAGTAAAATTGTATATTAAGAAAATATAATGTCATCTAAAAATCTTAATTATCATATAAAATGATAAACGATAGATCCTCTAGAAGGTCGACCATGGAAATACCACTCAGGAATTGAATTTAAAATGGAAGAAATTATAAACCGGTCAAAGTTCAATTTAATTCAGGATTAACCGGAAATAAAATTCCGGTTATTACAATACTCTTATCCTAACTCCGCAATCTCAACCAACATATATTACCACCTCAAGTCTCACAAGATCAACCACGAGGCTCACAAATTTATAACAACTAAAGATCACTCACCACAAGTTATAGAGCATCAATAACCTCAACCACTCACCTAAAAAGTTCAAGCCACTACTTGGCATTTGCCCTAAGTTATGTTAGATCCAACCTAGCATGATTCTACCACTAAACTTAACTAGATCGAGGAAGAAGGTACTCACACACGATTTGAGGTTGAAGATGGTCTACGGACGTCGAGATTGGATTCGTTTGTCTATAACGGCCGCTTCCGGACCTAAAACCAAAGTTAAGGAAATTTAGCTCGTATGCTAAATTTGAATGGAATATAACGTATAATATTCTAAGGAAAATATGCTTTGAAAACAAGGTTAAAAACCCACAAAACATTTCCCGGAGTGACTTATACCATTTTATAAACATGGATCAAAATCCGAAATCAACTTTTTTGGGCAATCATGAAACTCACAAAACTCGGGCCATATTTCCGAAATACTCTTTGGGTCAAAGCTATGATTATCCACAAGGGAAAAACCGCACATTTACAAAACATAGGGTCAAATCTGCAATATAATATTTGGGTCCATTTATGTAAATAATTCTGCATGAGGGTAAATTAAACATATCCAAAAAGTTGGGTTCAAAACTACAATGTAGAGTATAGGTTACAGATTGCAATTATGCTGAAAGTGTGGGGCCCGATTTTAAATACAAAGAGGGCTTTCTTCGAACTTTCAATCTCGCTACAGAGGAAGGAGGGCTGCGCTGCAGAGAAAGAAGAAGGAGTAGCCGGCAGCGGGGCTCACTGGCGATGGATGCGGCGAGGCTGCGGCAGCAAGGTGGCCCAGTCTCCGGCGGCGGTTTCCATCTCTTGCAACCAACAGAACAGCGAGTAGGGGAAAAGAAAAGAGGGGCGGCTTGCTCAACCTACTGGTGGCTCCGTTTACCCTAGGCGGCGGCGTGGAGGCGGCTTCCTTCAGTCCCCGTGGTTCCCAGGTTGTACAACCCTCCTCTCTGGCGGTTCCAGCGGGTGCAAGTTTCCGGTGGTTCTCAAAAGATGCAGAGAGAGAAAAGGAGACGGGGAGAGAACTCAAGGAGGGCAGACTGGGGATAGGAAATGAAGGGGAAAAGAGAGGTCGGGGTGAGAGGGACGAGGAGTCGGCCACAGAGGGCGAGGGGTCGGCCCACCGGAGTCGAAAGGTCGTCTTCATCAATTGGGAAGGAGTGAGACCGAAGGGTCGGGAGAGCCTGCGTTGGCTGCTCACCAACCGTAGACAGAGACAAGGGGGAAAAGCAAAAAGAAGGAAAAGAAGAAAAAAAAATAAAAAGAAATAAAATAAATTAATAGAAAATGAAAAAGAGTAATAGAATATACTCGGTCAAAGCATTCGGAACGAGATTAACGGATCGGAGATTTTTCTGAACTTTCCTCGTGAAATAAAATACGGGAAATATAAGCGGATCTAATATATAAATAAACTTGCAAAAATTACACTTTGATGTACAAAAATCATTCTCGCAATTTATTCAGAGATTATATAATAATTTAAACATGGGAAATAAATAAATAAATATATATATATATATATATATATATATATATATATATATATATATATATGTATATATATACTCGTATAATTTAATTTACGACGTAAAAATACTTGTAAAAAATATTTAAGCTATAAAAAATATCGATAAATCCGGAAAAATAAATATCACAAACGCGCCAAAATTTGGGGCGTTACATTAGATCCCCCTAAAAACAAGTTTCGTCCCGAAACTTGCCAGATGCCGAACTTCTCGGTCCCTAACACCGAGGTATAAACTCATAACTAGGAAGACTTAGACGTTCTAATCTATATTCATTAAAATTGCTCTAACCACCATCGCAATATAACTATAACCGGTCATAAAACCACTCCCGCACGGGGTGCAAACAACATATAACATCACACATATACACAACTAAGGGAAGAACCAGGTCCAATCCTTCAATCTATCAACGTTACTAGCTCAGTGTAAACTCAACCAGAGATACTATCATACGACTTCCTATTAGCCTTCTTGGTTTTACGACGCCACTAACTCATCAAGACCGGCAAAACTTCTCGAGTCATACCTGCACTTCCTATATTGCTACACATGAAACACCGGGTGAACACTCTCTACTCTTGGCGGCAACACCAACTTTTAAGACACTTCTCCAACTCGCGCTAAGATCTCAAAAAGGTCGATATACCGGAACTCCACTTCCTTCTCGGGTTTTTCTCAAGCAGCACCAAAGAAGATCGAACTTCCAATCTACACCGCTGGCTTTGGTTCTTGTCAAACCAAACATTGATGTTATATTTCCTCAATTCTTGTTGCAATTCCAAGTAGCGAAGGAAGCACTTTACTCCATACTACTTCTACTAACAAGACCGTATGCTATTCTTTTTACATCGCTCTGCAATACTCGATCAAGACCTTGTCTTGAAGAATCACTTGTACACTTCAAACCCATCATTCTTCCAGGTAAATCAAGACAGTCGCACCAACGAATCCTCTCTTAACTCTCAACAACTCTATTGTCAATTCTTCGTCTCATTCAATACTTCATCGTCATCCGTAGTAGGTTACCATAATTGGCGTTATACAACTCCTCCCTTCACAAATCTGGTAAAGCTCGGCACATCTAAGAAAGCTTGTAACTTCTTTCACATCTTTCGGGGTTTGTCATCCCGAGACAACTTGTCAAACATCTTCTCTCTTTTTCAAGAGTAGACCAAAATATCTCCTCCGGGCATCATTATGCCCATATGGAGTAACTACAACTCGTAGTGATCCTGGTTGATCCGGAATGCCGTACTTGCAATATCCGAGTCTCGAATTCTTAAACGGTGACACTCAAATCATAATTAATCTTAGAAGAACTACCGACCCTTGCAATTGATCGAGTAGGTCCCCCATTCGTTGTAAGGGATACTTGTCCTTCATTGTCATCTTGCTCAACTTATAGTAGTCAATGTACAAACAGAGATGGCCGTCTCTCTCTTCGCAGACTGGTGTCCTCTATAATACTTCAAATCAAGAATTCAAGATACACTTCCAACGTGAACTTCAAATCTTCTTAATGGTAAATCCAGCTCCCGATGCATTGGAATCCGTTCTATCTCGGGTTCCAGCTTTTCTTCTCCCATCACATATCGTAAGGTATCGACACAATCTTGTCTTAACATTGTCAAGTGGTCTACCCCGATCTGTTGAGGTGACATCCATCGAACACGTGGTTTAATACTTCTTTAGCTGCAATGTTCACCGTCCTCTTTCAAAGATCCTTCATCTTTAGAACTCGGGAGACTTGATGTAATAATCTTTTTAAGGTTTCACACTTATGTGAAGTCATGAAGTTCCTAACTACAGGACTTAATCACGCCTTATAATATATTAGTATTACCTGCTTCGTATTCTACCAAAGATTGCATCATTCCTTCGAGTAGGTGTAGAACTTACTCCCTTTTCTTATGTAACGTCCAATCGACCGTAGAAGTTCTATCCTCAATCTTTCATGTGCTTCTTGTACATCTCACTTCGGCTTCAAACTTCAAAACTTCAGTCTTCTCTTACTATTATTGGTCACCTTATGTATTTATCGGTATTCTATGTACAACTACAATGGAAGTCTCATCTTACGGTTGATCCATAAGCTCCCCTTACCATGACACACCTTGAAAGTTGTACCCGTGGCGTTCCTCCATATGTCAATCCCATGACCTAAGGAGGTCGCGTAAGATCGTTACATTCTCCTCCTTGGAGGTCTTGTTATAACTATTTGCTTGAACTCGTTCAACATTATTTGATTTAAGACAATTGCGCGTCCATTGATGTACCTCCTGACTATTGACATTGATCCACCGCGGACGCTCCAAGCTCTTGTTCTCAATCCTATATGTTCCCATAGTCTTGTTTACTCTTCCCATCTACACACATCAATAGACAATCCGCACGGGTGCGTTTTCAATTGTCACCGATTAACTTGTATCTGACCTTCTCCGAAGTTAATAACTTACCCTCCTACCATACTTCCTTGCTACCATACTCCTGAAAGGAAACTCTCTAGGGGTACTTTGTCTTAACCAGCTCATTTTACTCTACTTCAACTCAGTTAGCTCTTTTTATGCTCCTCTCTTCCTTCCACTAATCATACCTACCAATCTCTATCGTGTCATATGTCCCACCTTTATAGGCTTAACCACTCTTCATAATGTTTTGCAAATGCACTCCTCAATTATTCTGACATTAATTAGCCTCTACTTGCATCCTTCTTGGTTGATAACTTAAGTTCTTCCATCCAGCTCCTTGTCTCATCTTTCATCTTCTTGAGATCATCATCTACGCATGCTTCCCCCTTCTTGGTGTTGTTTAGGCTTATCACCACAATAGAAACCAGTTGACTCCACTAAAGAAATTCTACCACACAAACTTCCACCATGCGTTTCTTCCCGTTATCTCTCATATTTCTAAATAAGTTACCCGCTTAGAATCTCGCAAAGATCGTCACTTCACCCTCTGGTACCTCCGTAAGCTTAACTTACGGTGCTCATAAATCTTTCCCAAGGTCTTTTCATATTAACTCTCAAGCTTAGGAGCGCCTGTGGAAAACTCATCTTACTTAGAACGCCACCTTTATCCTCGAGCGGGAATGTAGTCCTCTCTACTTGGTTCGCATCTTTAGTTCATTGACACCGCACTTGGAAAAATCTTTCATTCGTTGTCTCTAGTTGCCTCATTGATGCTCCTTCCTTGTTTCCTTGATACTACTCTCCTGTCTTCATGTCGCTTATATATTGGTATAGTCTCCATCTTGGTTTCGCTTAAGGCGACACGAGGTTGTCCCTTGGTTACGTCATCAATAGTCTTCTTCTTCTTCGACGTCCTCTTAAAGGAGTCCGGGAAATCACCGGGGTGCTTGCGAAAACGTGATGCTCAATTTGATAACTTGAGCATACTTATCTTCGTATGTATACTATCCTAAGCCCAAAGGCGTTGTCCATGGGGCGATGATAGCTTTCTATCATCTTAGCTATAAGGTCCTCTATCACTAATATGATATTAGCATACCATATGGTTATATATATATAAGGATATAAACGTCATGCTACTACTGTTCGCTCAAAAAGGTGTGCGTCAAAGTCTTAATATTTATATCTAGAATCCAAAAGCAAAGCGAACCCGCAGTGTACGGATCGGATGTAAAAAGGTAAGAATTCCAGAGTCGAACTCAGGGATTTGGTGAGAAAAATTACGATCTCAATTATCTAGCGAAAAGTGCAAAATGCTTTTGTGATCAAATAAGAGGAGAATGATTCCAAGGATTCAAGTATCCGATTTAGGCTTTCGATTCAAGACACTTCTATAGATTTAGGACAGAATTTATATTGCCAAGATTAAACGCTCAAAAGTAGGATTCGTACGATGAAGTTCCGAAACTTATATATCTAATCTATAAGTTCTCTCTATAAGGGTTGTTGAGGCTGCAATATAGAAAGATCTAAAGATAAGAATTATGATCAAACTAACTATCTAAAACTCCAAGATATGACTCTCCAAAGTAAAGATTAAGAAGCACGTTTAATTTCTTAATAAAGGATGATGAGTCTCTTTATTACTCAAATTCTTACAATCTTTATCTATTAAATATAGAAAGAGGTTTGAAGTGCCTTCATACATTCAATTAGAGGATAGAAAGATTAATCAAGATTGGGGTTTAGGCAAGGATTGGTTTTGATTAAAGATTAATTCAATTAAAGTTCGTCAGAGGAATAAATCGCCCTGTTCATAAGAAAATCGGCCGATTTTCCTCAAGAACAGCCCGATTTTCCTGTTTGTCGCAAAACCAAAATCTAAACTCTCAGGATCCTAATGTTTGAATGAGTTCAGTCTATCATCATCTAAGCCTTAATCATCAACTATTCTCCCCAGAATCACAATGGTTTTAGCCAACCATTTTCAAAATCGAATCAAATTAATTCTTGAGTGAAAAATCGCAAAGAAACCAAATCTTGAACAAATAATTCAATAACTCATCAAATCTGTAAACAATCGTCAATCCTACTCAATGTATCTCTTAAACAACTCAGTGATGTGTTCACAAATCACAACCAAAACAATGGAATAGAGAAATCTCACAATCAAAGATCAAGAATGACTTTCCGGTAAAAGCTCTTCAATCTCTCTCCAAGAATCGTTGATTTCTCCCAAACGTGTAAAGATTCTCCCGTGCGACCCCCTCGCTTTCGTTCGTAGGGTTCTCCTCTATAGTTTCTTGCAGATGGGCCGTTTGGCAAAACTCCTCTCTAGCTCAATTTAATTGGGCTTTATGTCGTCTTTTCATTTGGCCAAATCGTGAAGAAAATCGACCTAGTCGATTTAGGTACAAAATCGTTCAGTTTCATCCAATGAAAATCGTCCGATTTTTATATCTGTTGGCACGATTTTCTTCAACAGAAAGTGTTCTTCTTTTGCTTCGTCTTCTTTGTTTCTCCTTTGTAATTCCTTAGCTCTTTGTGATCCTTCAAAGGTTCCTTTAGCTTCCTTAACACCCTTGGATGCTTCTTGCTCCATTATTGCTTCCAATTCCACTCTATTTACCTGTAATTCATCAAAATCTCGTGTAGACCTCTATTTCCGGCAATTGGTTGAATAGAACATAAAAGGTATGTAGAATCCCTCTAAATGCAAGGTAAATAGAGATAATGTGCTGCAATATGCATGAATATGATGATACATAATTCATGTCATCAAAATACCCCATACTTGCCTCTTGCTTGTCCCTAAGCAAGACTCAAATTTAGAATAAAAGATGTCATGGATTATGTATGTATGAAAATCAAAAACTTTTCTTTTGGTAGTGCTTCTTCTTATTGGATCACCCTCAAAGTGAAATTTCAAGGTATAAAAGAGCAAAGAATATATCAATGATGACTATAAGATGAATAAACTCCCTTTTCTTCCTTGAAGCCATAAATAAAGAACATGATAGAGGTGTAGAGGCAATCAAATTCAAACAAATCTAAGCCATTAAGTCTTGAACACATGCATAAAAGTCTCAAGGTCTTCTAATCAAAGAGAGGGTTCAAGAAACGTATTAAGGGAAGGAATTCTTTTTGGCCATTGTGGTGCTAATCCGGGAAAGAGAAACACATAACACTTTCAAGAATTTTCTTCACTGCACATGCTTTGCATGTAGAAAGCTTTGCTTTCTTTATACTTTACTTTTTGAGAGTATGGACAGCGGTGCACAAAAACCGAAGCCTAGGAGATTGGCGTTTCTCAATTTCGAGATGCCTTAAACCCTTGATGCACATACCATATCCCGTTAGGACTTGTCGTTCAATCGGACTTTGGCAAGACACAAACACCCGGCTATGTGAATGGTGCCGAGTTACTCATCCTTATGTTCAACGTCCCCAAACTTATGAAATTTTTGCACTTTTTCAATACATTTTCCTTGGCCCTCCCACATCAAACATGCCTTTTTCAATCGCCTATCCTAATTCCCGGATGGTAAGAGGGAGGTTACATATTTCATTGAGGAGCTAACATGATCAAGATATGAGAAAAGAGAAGAAGTGAATTGCCTTAGTCATCCTTAAATGGTGTAAAAGAACTTGCGATATAGCTTCGACTATTATTTCATTCTCTCATCAAAACAACTAAATCATATAACTTATTCATGTATTCAAGTAACAAAAGGAATTTCATTCATGCTATAGTCAAGATCTCAACACAACTAAGCGTCTTTTTGCTTATCCATATACACAATATTCATCATAGAGGTCATTTCCATATAAGAAGCACTTAAAATTTTTTGAAATTCATAGTTTTGAAAAAGTCATGCAAATGCAAGTGATGATAATAGAAAGCAAGTAGTGCAAGAGTTATTACAAGCCAATTTGTCAAGAGTAGTGGAAAGTAGATAGAGTGCTAGAATGAAAAGTAAGGTATTGTAAGTACCTCCACCCCATACTTGACATCCACATTGTCCCCAATGTGAAAATCAAGCATAAGAAGGAGAAAAATACTTACAATGTAAAAGGAGTGGAAGCTCAATCTTCTGTCGGTGGTGGAGGTGGTGGATATGGATACATCGGTGCGGAGGGATCGTAGAAGTGGCCGAACTGGTGGTAGTACATGTCCCTCATCTGGCCATCATAGGACGAATGCCTAGCGTCCGTCTCCTCCCTGTAGCTCCTGAACTGTGTGCTCAAGGTGTCATAATCGGTGCGGAGGGCATGGTAGTCGGTGTTGAGGCTCTGGAAGCTAGTGACTAGCTCCCTGAAATGGCGTGGAGCTCGGCGTCCTCGTCTAGGGCCTGGGGCATGTGCATAGGAGTGTCGAGGTGGCTGTATGTCATCCTCCGTCTCCTCATCCTGCCTACTAGTCCTGCTCGGTCCTGCTCCATGGGTGTCAGTGTCCATGGCGTCCGTAGCGTGCCCACTATGAGTATCACTCTCAAACTCGAGCATGGTCTCCTGTCCTCCATCCTCCTCCTCCTCTGAATCACCTGCATCATCATCATAATAAGTAGGAGGTGAGAGCTCCTCAAGCATCGCCTCAAAAGTCTCCTTCCAGTTCCTCGTATTCCGAATGGTGTATTCGGATTTCCATATGATCTCGGATGGCTTCTTCTTCGGATCCCTGTGCCATGGCATCGGCACATGAAGAGTTCCTCTCCCACGAGGAATCAAGACCTGTCGGACTACCAACCTCTGTGAGCCTAAAGGGAGGGCACTCTCAGCTAGAGTGCATCCGGAGAAGTCGTAACCTAGAGTCCTAGCCACGTGAGTGACTAAGCCTCCTGCACAAATGTCGCCCTTAGCTTTGTTGGCTATCTTTCCTAGATAGTCAGCAAGCATGGTGGCGATGTCGGGAGTGGTGGTAGATGCCATGCAGTAGAGGATAAAAAGCTCATCAGCCTTGAGCTTCTGCGGGGTCTCGATCCTGGCAAACAAACTCTCACTGAGTATCCTATGTACTACCTTGAAGGAAAGGTTGTACATGCTTGTCTCCTTGGAGTTTCCGGGTCTCCACTTATCCCCGCCGTACTCTCCTACGGAAATAACTTCCCAAAAATCACTAGCGCTGGTGCCTCTAGCAAATGTGCCTGCATGTGAAGAAGAGAAGCCAAACAAGTCGCCAAAAGCATCAATAGACAAAGTGTGGTCTTGGCTCATGAGGCGGAAAGTGACCATCCTTTCCCTAGGGTCGTGCTCAAACGTGCTAAGGAATTCGAGGGTGATCTCTCTATAGGCATCCTCCCTAATCGTAGCAAACTGTCTCAGCCCTGCTCTGTCTAGCATCATATCAACATCCTCTCGAACATACAACGAATTTAGGTCGTCAAGCACTATGTAGCGAGGAGGGGTGAATGGGCGATCTATAATGCGTTCGTAGCGTTTCTTATGCTTGGATAGGGGAGGGGGAAGCCTAGGGATGTTGGTAGGTGGAGGTGGTGGTGGGTTAGGGGCTTTGGAAGAAGATCCCTTCTTCTTCCCCGTGTTCCTAGTTATCCTCTTGACAAGATCCATTCTAAGTCCTAAAAATCGGCCTGTTCTTGACGTAAATCGGACGATTTTTCTGGGCTGGGTCGATTTTTGTCTCGATTTCAACGATTCTCACAATTCTGTAAAGTTCTGTTCAATCTATCACCACACACAGTTCTCTACAATGAATCCTAAGCAAATCCCTCTATCAATTCCAACAACAAAGCACTTCCTAGGCAAGTTCGATTTCAAGTGAGAAAACTTAGGTTTTGGAAAGAAAAACCTGAATTTCTTGCGGAGCAGTCGATTGCCGTGCGTGTTGTTGTTAGATCCGTGTTCCTTGTTGAAAATGCTTCAATTTGGACCCAAGAATCTCTTGAAATGGTTAAGGAATGAGGAATTGAGGGTGTGGCGATTTTTCGGCGTTTTTGAGAGAGGGGAGTCGCGAGTTGAAGGCGTGTGAATGAAGAAGATCGAGTGTGAAGTCTTTATATAGGGTCGACAATTTCTGAAGAAAATCGGACGATTTTTCTGGTCGATTTATTTGTCGGGGCGATTTTTCTCTCTGACCGAAGAAAATCGGACGATTTATTTTGGCAGGTCGATCTCCAGGTCGATTTTTGTTTCTGTTGTGAAAAATCATCTTGCTCTGTTACAGAATCGGACGATCTTTTTGTGGTAGGTCGATTTCCTTCCTTGTCTTTCTTGAATCTCGAAGATATAACTTAATTGTGCTCCATTCTCCGTGAATCTCTCACATTTGAGCCTAGTTTCCTGCGATTAATGACACGACAAACCAAGAGTGCATATAGGAACAAACAAAAACAAAAAAAAACGAAGAAACAAAACAATTAATCTATTCTAACTTAAGCGAGGGAAAGAAGGGAAAACTATACTATCATTGGGTTGCCTCCCAAGAAGCGCTTTATTTATCGTCTTTAGCTAGACGGTGTATGATGTTGTGTTCAATGGAGGAGGATAGGAGCTATCTCCTCGACCGGAGCTTCCGGTGTGTATTTCTTCAACCTTTGGCCATTGACCTTGAAATTTCCGCTTTGTTCACCCCATACTTCAACTGCACCATGGGGGAAAAATTTTTTAATCACAAAAGGTCCTGTCCAACGGGATTTGAGCTTACCTGGAAATAGACGCAGCCTTGAGTTGAATAGGAGGACTTGGTCTCCTTCCTTCAAGTCTTTTGGGATGATGTGCTTGTCATGCCAGCGCTTTGTCCGTTCCTTGTAAATCTTTGCGTTCTCATACGCATTCAGTCGGAGCTCGTCTAGCTCATTGATGTCTAAGAGCCGTTTCTCCCCGGTTTCTTTCATGTCGAAGTTGAGCCACTTGATAGCCCAATAAGCTTTGTGTTCTAGCTCTACAGGAAGATGACATGATTTACCATAAACGAGATTATAGGGAGTCGTACCTATTGGCGTTTTGAAGGCTGTCCTGTATGCCCATAGCGCATCGTCAAGCTTCATTGACCAATCTTTCCTTGTTTTAGAGACGGTTTTCTCTAAAATCCCTTTAATCTCTCTATTGGATATCTCGACTTGTCCGCTGGTTTGCGGATGGTAGGGTGTAGCTATCTTATGGGTTACCCCATACTTAGCCAATAGAGTCTCGAATCGACGGGCTGTGAAATGCGTTCCTCCGTCACTAATGATGGTTCGAGGAGTTCCGAACCTTGGGAAGATCGTCTTGTTGAGGAACTTCACCACTACCAATGCATCATTAGTAGGGGAAGCGATTGCCTCCACCCATCTGGAGACGTAGTCTACGGCAAGGAGTATGTACTGGTTGCCGCATGAAGATGGGAAAGGTCCCATAAAGTCGATGCCCCATACATCAAAGATCTCTACTTCTTGTATGTTGTTGAGAGGCATCTCATTTCTCCTGTATATATTACCTGTCCTTTGACAAGCATCACAAGAAACAACAAACTTTTGTACATCTTTGAAAAGTGTAGGCCAATAGAAGCCGGAACGAAGTACCTTAGCACAAGTCTTGTGGGAACTAGCATGTCCGCCACATGGTAGAGAATGGCAGTGTCGGATGACACTATCTATCTCATCTTCGGGAATACATCTCCTGTAGATGCCATCTGGACCTCTTTTGAAAAGGAGAGGTTCGTTCCAATAAAAATGCCGGACGTCTCTCAAGAACTTCTTCTTTTGAGAATATGAAAGTCCGGGTGGAATCTCCTGACAAACAAGGTAATTTACAATGTCAGCAAACCATGGATCATTACCTTGTGATATGTGTTGAAGACACTCTTCAATCTCGTGCAGCTGCTCGTCAGGGAAGGAGTCGTCTATTGGAAGCTCATCTGACTTGTCGGTGAGCTGCGGGAGACGACTAAGGTGATCGGCGACGGAGTTCTCCGATCCTTTCTTATCACGGATCTCTAAGTCGAACTCTTGCAAGAGTAAGATCCATCTTAGAAGCCTTGGCTTCGCATCCTTCTTCGTGAATAAGTATCGGATTGCGGAGTGATCTGTATAGACTATCACTTTCGCACCTACAAGATAGGAACGAAATTTCTCAAATGCATATACTACGGCTAAAAGCTCCTTTTCCGTAGTTGCATAATTGTACTGAGCCTCATCTAGCGTTTTGCTAGCATAGTAGATGGCATGAGTGCGACCATCTTTCTTCTGACCAAGAACGGCTCCGATAGCGACATCGCTTGCGTCGCACATGACCTCGAAAGGAAGAGTCCAATCGGGTGGTTGGATGATTGGTGCTGATATCAATGCTTCTTTGATCCTGCAAAAAGCATCTAAGCAATCTTTCGAGAATTCGAAAGTCGCATCTTTCATCAAAAGGTTAGTCAAAGGTTTTGAAATCTTGGAAAAATCCTTTATGAATCTCCTATAGAAGCCTGCATGTCCTAAGAAGCTTCTTATAGCTTTTACCGATGAAGGGGGAGGTAATTTCTCAATGGTCTCTATCTTTGATCGATCTACCTCTATTCCCCTTTGTGACACTAAGTGACCTAACACAATTCCTTCGGTGACCATGAAATGACACTTTTCCCAGTTTAAGACTAAGTTAGTGTCCTCACATCTCTTAAGAACTAGTGAAAGGTTATAGAGACAGTTATCAAAGGAAGAACCATATACCGAAAAATCGTCCATGAAGACTTCCATGATATTCTCTACATATTCGGAGAAGATTGCCATCATACACCTTTGGAAGGTGGCTGGAGCGTTGCATAAGCCGAATGGCATTCTTCTATAAGCGAACGTACCCCATGGGCACGTAAAGGTTGTCTTCTCTTGATCATCCGGATGAATTGGTATCTGAAAGAAACCGCTGTATCCATCTAAATAACAAAAGTAGGCGTGTTGGGCTAACCTTTCCAACATTTGATCGATGAAAGGAAGGGGGAAGTGGTCCTTCCTCGTGGCTACGTTAAGTTTGCGGTAGTCGATGCACATTCGCCACCCTGTAACTGTCCGTGTGGGGATGAGTTCGTTGTTCTTGTTGGCAACAACGGTAATGCCTCCTTTCTTGGGTACTACTTGTACCGGGCTCACCCATTTGCTATCAGAAATAGGGAAGATGATACCTGCATCAAGTAGTTTAAGGATTTCTTTCTTCACGACTTCCTTCATTGCCGGGTTTAACCGTCTTTGAGGTTGGCGTGAAGGTTTGTAATCCTCTTCCATTAGAATTTTGTGCATACATAGAGAAGGCTTTATTCCTACTAAATCATCGATGGTGTAACCTAATGCTTTCCTATGTTGCTTCAAAACATGCATGAGCTTCTCTAATTCATCATCATTCAAATTTGCATTGACTATAACTGGGTATGTGGAGTTAGTGCCAAGGAATGCGTACCTTAAGTGCGTGGGAAGTTGCTTCAATTCTAACGATGGAGGTACCTTAGATGGTGATGAATCGTGGTTTTCGGGTGTTGTGGAGGAGGTCTCTATAGGTGTGGGTACCTCATCATTAGATTCGGAAACAGCTGCGGTGAAGTCCGGAGAATCCATAACATCACTCAGTAAATCGACCCCCTCTGTAGTAAATCGATCGATCTTCTGCACGATTTTTCTTTCTGTTGGAAAAAATCGTGCTTCCTCTTTCTGAATCGGGCGATTTATTGTTGTCAGGTCGATTTTAGTTTCTGTCGGAAAAAATCGTGCTACCTCTTCATAAATCGGACGATTTATTTCTGATAGGTCGATTTTGGTTTCTGTCGAAAAAGATCGCGCTGAGTCTTCAAAAATCGGACGATTTATTTCTGATAGGTCGATTTTCTTCACAGTTTCCGGAGTCCACTCTAACTCTTCAATTTTTACTTCTAGCTCTTCCTCCACAGCATTTAATGCTTTCACATCTTCATTGCAGTCATGTTCTATCCCTTCCTCCATGATGCTCATGCTAAGAGCTTTTTGAAGAGAGTCTTTCATTAAGATCGAGCTTACTATTTCTCTAGACTCTTCTTCCTCAACAATTTCAAAAACGTCATCTTTCAAGGCTGGCTCCTTGATTAAGGAAGATAGTATGAACTCTATCTTTTCTTCACCGATGTGGAAGGATAGCTGGCCGTTCTTGCAATCTACCATACATCCAGATGTGGCGAGGAATGGTCTCCCAAGGATGATGGGAACTGGATAATCTGCAGGTATGTCAAGAACGACAAAATCTATAGGTATGTAAAACTTACCTAGCTTTACCGGGATGTCTTCTAATATTCCTACCGGCTTAGTGGTAGAACGATCAGCCATGTAGAGTGTGATCTTCACCGGTCTAGGCTCTCCTAAACCAACTGCCTTGCATAGAGCTAGGGGTATGATACTCACACTTGCTCCAAGGTCACAAAGAGCATCATAGGTAGCTTCTCCCAAGGTGATGGGTATGCAAAAGGATCCTGGATCGCGGAGCTTTGGTGGCATATTCTCCGTCATGGTCTTGATGAGTTCGGATGACTCCATGCTCATCTTGACTTCACCTATATCTTCCAACTTCCTCTTGTTGGAGAGGATCTCCTTGAGGAATTTTCCGTAATCCGGCATACCTAGAATCGCATCCATAAAAGGTATGTTAATATGGAGCTTACTCATAAGTTCAACAAACTTACCGAAATGTTTATCTAGGCGTGCTCGCGCTCTAGATTGAGGAAAAGGTAGGGGCGGTTTGTAAGCGGGAGGAGGAACATAGACTTCTTCCTTCTCTTTTGCCTCTCCTTCTTTTGTGGAGGTATCAACTACTTGGGTTGAGGGTCGACGGTTGTCTTCCCGCTCCTAGTAGTTATAGCCATAACCCTTCCCTTTGGGTTATCTTCTGTCTTGCCGGGAAGCTTCCCTTGATCTCTTGGAACTTCTCCGGCCTTGTTGAAAACTTGGTTTTCTAAAGCTTTGTGAGCTTTGTCAACCGAAGTTATGTAGCTCTCCAATCCTTGTAGCTTGCCTAGGATCGTTTCTAGCATAGGATGCGGCTTGTTTGATCCGCTTGATTGTCCCTGGCTTGTAGAAGGAGTAGAAGAAGATGGAGGGGTTAGAGCCTTTTCAGCATGTGAGTAAGGATTACCTGAACCTTGCTGATTTGACCTCCAATTGTTGTTATTCGAATTCCTATTGTTGTTGTTGTTATTCCAATTGGAGTTTCGGTTGCTATTGTTGTTGTTGCTCCAATTGGAATTCCGGTTATCATTCCTTTGATTGTTGTCTCGCCCCATATAGTTGGCTTCTTGCTCTTGAGTCCTTTGAAGACTCGTTTTGAGCACTTCCCTCAATTCATTGATGTCATCCTTGAGGGAGAATATTTGTGTTTGAGCCGCTTGATTCAGCTTGGCTCCCGGATCGCCTTGATTCCGGCTACTTGATTCCACCTTACGGTGAGAATACTTCTCAATCACTTGGGCTTGCTTCTCAATGAAGTCCCAAGCATCATCCTCTCTCATATCCATAAATGTGCCGCAGGATAGAGATTGGAGGTTGAATTGTGTCTCTACATCCAACCCTTTGTAGTAGATCTCTAATAATTCCAGCTTGGAAATGCCATGATGTGGGCAATCCAACAAGAGATCTTGAAACCTTTCCCAAGATTGAAACAAGCTTTCGTTAGGTTTCATAGAAAAAGCATTTATTTTACCTCTTAATTCCGCCGTTTTGGATGGCGGAAAGAACTTGGTGAGGAATTCCGAAGACAGTTCCTCCCATGTAGCTAACTTCGCAGCCGGAAGTGTTTGGTACCAAGCTAGAGCCTTGTCCTTCAAGGAGAAGAAGAACGGTTTGATCTTGTAGTTTCTTGTAGTAGCCTTCTTCGGCTTCATAGTCTCCATGAGAATCTCAAAATTCTGCAAGTGTTGATGCGGAGATTCAGTACTTGCCCCGCCATATTGACTTTGGCGAACCATAGTAATAACTTGTGGTGAGAAGCTAAACTCCTGGATGTCTTCAGCTCCAAAGTCCACACCTAAACGGCGCGGTGGCTGAATAGGATCCATCCGTTGCCCCAAAGTTCGGGGTCTATCTTCATTATTAGCAACTCTAACATTCCTAGTCGTAATGCGAGGGACGACCTTAGGTGTTGGAGTGTTTCGGTTAGGACGAAGTGATGGATCAATCTCCTCAAGTTCCGGCATATCCGGATCAATCTCGTCATCATCGGACGAGTCATCTCGAATGGACTTAGTTGGTGTCTTGACTTTCTTCTTCTTGGAGGCATTCGACTCCAACTTCATATCCAAAATCATAGCTCTTAGTTCATCAATTTGAAATTGATGACTTATCTCAGCTTCCTTTCGAGCCTTCTCACTCAGTTGGAGTTGGCGTTGAGCTTCGTTCAATTCAGCTTTGTAGTTCCTCTCATCGTTTTCGGCCATTTTCTTCTCCTTCAACTTTCTCCTCAAAGTTCTTTCTAATTCGGGGTCGAAAGGAATTAGATCTTTAGTGGATCTTGTCCTTCGCATATACCTAAAGAACCTGCAAGGATCACTCAAGTAGACTGGTCAAATCACAAGAGCAAGAGCTCTCAAGCTAGACAACCGAAAACCGGATTTGATCTAGACCAAATCACCGGCAACGGCGCCAAAAACTTGTTCGCTCAAAAAGGTGTTCGTCAAAGTCTTAATATTTATATCTAGAATCCAAAAGCAAAGCGAACCCGCAGTGTACGGATCGGATGTAGAAAGGTAAGAATTCCAGAGTCGAACTCAGGGATTTGGTGAGAAAAATTACGATCTCAATTATCTAGCGAAAAGTGCAAAATGCTTTTGTGATCAAATAAAAGGAGAATGATTCCAAGGATTCAAGTATCCGATTTAGGCTTTCGATTCAAGACACTTCTATAGATTTAGGACAGAATTTATATTGCCAAGATTAAACGCTCAAAAGTAGGATTCGTACGATGAAGTTCCGAAACTTATATATCTAATCTATAAGTTCTCTCTATAAGGGTTGTTGAGGCTGCAATATAGAAAGATCTAAAGATAAGAATTATGATCAAACTAACTATCTAAAACTCCAGGATATGACTCTCCAAAGTAAAGATTAAGAAGCACGTTTAATTTCTTAATAAAGGATGATGAGTCTCTTTATTACCCAAATTCTTACAATCTTTATCTATTAAATATAGAAAGAGGTTTGAAGTGCCTTCATACATTCAATTAGAGGATAGAAAGATTAATCAAGATTGGGGTTTAGGCAAGGATTGGTTTTGATTAAAGATTAATTCAATTAAAGTTCGTTAGAGGAATAAATCGCCCTGTTCATAAGAAAATCGGCCGATTTTCCTCAAGAACAGCCCGATTTTCCTGTTTGTCGCAAAACCAAAATCTAAACTCTCAGGATCCTAATGTTTGAATGAGTTCAGTCTATCATCATCTAAGCCTTAATCATCAACTATTCTCCCCAGAATCACAATGGTTTTAGCCAACCATTTTCAAAATCGAATCAAATTAATTCTTGAGTGAAAAATCGCAAAGAAACCAAATCTTGAACAAATAATTCAATAACTCGTCAAATCTGTAAACAATCGTCAATCCTACTCAATGTATCTCTTAAACAACTCAGTGATGTGTTCACAAATCACAACCAAAACAATGGAATAGAGAAATCTCACAATCAAAGATCAAGAATGACTTTCCGGTAAAAGCTCTTCAATCTCTCTCCAAGAATCGTTGATTTCTCTCAAACGTGTAAAGATTCTCCCGTGCGACCCCCTCGCTTTCGTTCGTAGGGTTCTCCTCTATAGTTTCTTGCAGATGGGCCGTTTGGCAAAACTCCTCTCTAGCCCAATTTAATTGGGCTTTATGTCGTCTTTTCATTTGGCCAAATCGTGAAGAAAATCGACCTAGTCGATTTAGGTACAAAATCGTTCAGTTTCATCCAATGAAAATCGTCCGATTTTTATATCTGTTGGCACGATTTTCTTCAACAGAAAGTGTTCTTCTTTTGCTTCGTCTTCTTTGTTTCTCCTTTGTAATTCCTTAGCTCTTTGTGATCCTTCAAAGGTTCCTTTAGCTTCCTTAACACCCTTGGATGCTTCTTGCTCCATTATTGCTTCCAATTCCACTCTATTTACCTGTAATTCATCAAAATCTCGTGTAGACCTCTATTTCCGGCAATTGGTTGAATAGAACATAAAAGGTATGTAGAATCCCTCTAAATGCAAGGTAAATAGAGATAATGTGCTGCAATATGCATGAATATGATGATACATAATTCATGTCATCAACTACTATAAACATAATCAGTCCATAAACAATTTAGAATTCAACCAACAAATATATTCCAAAACATCCTAAGTCCACATATACATATCTACATATACACACACATATATATATACATAATATATAATCAATAACTACGTCGCCGAGATCCGCGGAGGAAGTGGTGGTCCCGTACATTCTACCCCAACTGACTCATGCACATGATTTGAAAACGAAATTCATTTCTTTAAAACTAAGAACCCTTGAGGGTTCTATTTATTTTTATTCGGCCTTTAGAAGATTGCGAGTGCTATTGTTGTCAACCTAGGGCTCTAATACCACTTTTGTAACACCCCAAATCCGCAGGATATCGGGATGCTATGGGCGAGACCTTACAATGGGTCCCGACCCTTAGCCTGAAAAAAATTTCACCGGATCTTGCAACAAGGCACAAATGAAGGCCAAAACCGAAATACATTTTTATGCAATGTTATGAAACCCGACAATAAAAGAAAGGAAAGACTTCACATCCGTCCTTACAACAACATCAACATAATATATAACAACAACAACACAAGGACTCCAAAACTCAACTCAACCTAAGATGTATGGAACCCCGGCTGCCCACTCGTGCAGATCACTCGGCCACATCCTATCTTGCACATCAACTACAACAATCGGTATAAAACCGTTAGCTCACATTCTAGGCATTATAAGAATAATATGACACAAACACACATAGGAACACAAACACACAACATGCTCATAAACATACATATCCGTTACTTATTATCTTTTTAGGTTATTCCATATCTAATCCATTCGTTCAAGTGTGACACGAGAGTCTTATAACTCTCGCCTCTGTCCCCGTGTAACCAACAGGAGTGTAACACCCCGAATTCTCAAAACTCGGGACATTACTGGTTAGGAACTCACAATGGGTCCCGACCTCAGTTTGACAACAATATTACTAGGATCTTGCAACAATACACAAATAAGAAAAACCGAAATTCCTAAAATTTATTTGTAAAAGGATGAATGCAACAAAGTCTAATAGCCTATCGTACTTAAACAACGGAAAAGACTAACTGTCTTAACAAAAGGCAAAGACAACAAAGCAACAACCCAAACCCCCACTCTAAAGAGTACGGAGACACGGCTGACCACTACTCCCGGATCACTCAGCTGCTGTTCTAACCTGCAGTAAAACTAAAAACACAACAAAACAACCATTAGCTAGTTATCTAAATATTAGGAGAATAATAATAGCACACACACACATAAAATAATAAACACTCATTATGCTTTCAAACAATCCATTTATTATCTTCATTTAAGTCATTCACTCTAATGATACTTATTTTGTGACACGAGGGATTCCCAAACCTCGCCTCCGCCCCCGTTTACCCATCAGGAGTGGATCCGATGCATCTCACCGTGTACCTGGATGGTCTAGGTATGGAGAACCTCCCAGTCTCCTGGCAGAGCTGGGCAGTGATGTCACGGCCCGTTATACATACACTTGGGCCTTAACACATAATAACAACGGTCGTCCTAACAAGTTGTTATTATAACACACATGGTACACACACCACTATTATCACTCAACTAATATCCAGAAACCAGCTAAGTAAGTCGCTAGGACTTACCTGAGTCAAATCACACTCTAACAAGTCTCAAATCAGTCTGTACTCGTGGTAACTCAAACGCCTGTCAAATAAGGCATGTGGATCAAAATCACATCCAGTTGTCCAACCTCATACGAAGGGATTACGGAAAAAGCTCTCGTACGGTAAAAGACCATTTTACCCTTAGTGCCGAAAATTCTCAAAGTTTACTCTTAAATTCTACAAATTTCTTTTAGAACTTGTTTTCCATAAATGGTTTCTCTCTCATTGTTTTTTTATAAGTTATAAGTTAAAATTCGAAAACACTCCTCAAAGAACAACACTCCTCCTCTTCTACATGTATATATATATGTATGTACATACTCTAACTTTCCCTTCAACTCCTAATTTCGTAAGTACTCGGTATATATATAGCTACATAATTTCATAACTCTCAACTCGTACTAAGATACGTAACCCATATATCTATATACACTATACTTATACCTACCAATATATTCCTATATATAAATTACATAAGCCTACCATTCTTATGCTTATATATAACTTATGCCTACTCCAACTTATACATTTATATATATATATATCCGTATCACTGTACATCTACATGATAACTCAACCATCCTCACATTCTCATCATCAAATAAAAGAAAAAAAAACTTATACAACCTCTATTACTTCATCTATGTATATATACATATACACTCTACATTTATATATATATCATTCGTAATTCTATTTATACGTAAATATATATAACTAGCACCTACATACACTGCATTAACTTATACCTATACATTTATAAATCTCATCATATTTCTATAACTTGTATGTGTATATAACAGTGCACAGAGGAAGGAGTAAGGTGAGTACTCACCGCCCCGCACTTCGTCTCGTCTATGCAGTAGACGCAACTGGACCAAAGCCGATCGAAACAACGCGGAGGAGGACTTGTCGAGCCGGGGTTACTGTCCAGCAGAGAGGCGCTAGGCGGAACGGTCCTGTAGTCGAAGGTGGTGGAGATCTTGGCTAGTTCGGTTCCTCTGGCTGGTTCAACGCAGCAGTGGCTAGAGATCCCGGCTCGGATTCGGTTTCCTGTTGTCCTCCCGATTAGGCCGAGAAAGCGACAGAAACAGCACGGACATGGGAAGGGAGGGATCTGGTTTACTTGGCTTACGAATCACCGAGTCGCACGCTAGGATGGAATGAGTAACCGCTGCGGTATGCGCACGAGAAGACGACAGAAGCTTGCGTTGGCGCTGGTTCTAGTGGGGTCGCAGACGGGTTGCGGGTCTCTCGTTGTCTCCGGCGAAGACGCGACTTCGTCTCCGGTAGTGAGTCCAAAGTGGCGGTGGTGGCGGCAATTGAGCAACAGGCCAATGGTGCAGCTTCTCCTGGTGCGGTTGTTGGTGGTTGTCGGGCTTACGATTGAGTCGTGATTACAGACTCCGCCGGTTGCTGCTGAAGAGAGAAGCGGCAGTACAAGGGGTAAGGGTAAGGTTAGACTGTAATTAGATTAGTGTTAATCTAATTGGGTTATGGTTAAACTTTGGGCCAGAATTAGGTGTAAGGAAGTGGGCTGGCGGTAGGTGATTGGGCTTAGTGGTGGGCCAGATCCGGCCTGCCCTCCCATTAAAACAAGGAACACGGAAACTTGTTACTCGCCCGGATCGAAAGAAAAATTTGCGGGAATAATTACGGAATTATTTTCAGTATTATATAAGTTATTATTTTATTTTAAAGGTACAAAATTTATTTCCGGTTACATCATTTATCATTTTATGTGAACTAAGGTCACATAAAATGATAGAATTTACATCTAGTTCTTTCTTTATTTTAAGGCTAAAAGTTGGCGGATCGGAATCCGGTCAAATTCAGTATTAAACGGAAATTAAATTTTCCGGGTATTACATCAGTGCCCCCTTAAAATAAGTTTCGTCCCGAAACTTAGAATAATGTATCTACTCAAATAACTTTCTTTGTATAACTTGGTTTCAGTAAGTCCCGTTTTCTAACATGCAACTACTCAATCATCATACTCAGGCACAAATCACATAAAATACCATTACTCACTCCAAGGTAAAACATGAAAAGTCAACAAACAACATCCGAATACTAACTCGTCGATACAGAAGTAGCGGCTAACTCCGTAAGGTACTCAGGGTAACCATTTCTAATGCTCTCCTCCGTTTCCTAAGTAGCCTCATCGATTCCTCATCTAGACCACTGGAACTCTACAAAAGCATGAACCGGCTAAATTTTCTGATCTTCGTAGCTGATGACGTGTCTCGGATTCGGTGGGTACTCTCTCAACGGTTTGGTTTTCTAAACTTACTTCCAACTCTTTTGACTTTTTCCTTCCACTGGGCCCACTTGCTTTTTCTTTTTTTTTTTTCGAAAGTTTCCGACTATCAATTCTGAAATAATGATCTTAAACTTCTGTCGGCACCTTACTAAGTTCCTAATGCGTTTTGTCATACAAAGCGCTTGGCCCGGTCTCCTCAATGTGACCTAATCGGACCGTTCCTTAATTAAAGGGGTTTCACCTACTTCTTGTCAAGCTTTCAAATTTATAAAACTCAAACAAATCACACACCCAAATGGACTTTTTCATATAGATCTCTAATTCCTTATTTTGAAATCATAGTTAATCTAACATTGATTTTTTTCATCTGTGGGTTATGGCCTACCACACTTTCTAAGGGTCAACATGATTTACCCAACTCCTGCCTATACTTCCTTTCTAATACTAGAAAGATCCTCTTCAAACAAACTCTTTCTCTTTTACTCAACCATTGTTTGTTCTTAACCAACCAGTAAGCAACTTCTAACCCGATTCTCTCCATATCCTTAGATCATCCCAGAAGGTTGTCGTTGCCTACTTGGGGAATCCTCCAAGGCATCGGTAAGTTACCTCTTAAATCCGCAGTCACTAATGTCTCTTCTTAATGGTACCTGCTCGTCAATACCAACCAACACTTACACGTCCTCAATTGACGTCGGTCAGTCTATAATTGACTTATCTCAATATCCCGGACTTACTCTTTTCATACCTATACTGACATTAAATTCTTGGTCAGCATCATCTGCTCGATTAATCCCTTCATGCTTCGTTAATTCGTTTTATCTTCCACACGGTTGTTCCCTTGGGCTAACTCTACTTCTCGAGCCCAACTGGGTCATTCATCTTGACATAAATAGTCATTCCAAGTTTTCAACGATAGCTGGTAAATGTCTTGGTAGTTCGGATGACTTTAGTTATCATCCCCTTGTAGTTTCCCTTGCATGGACCGTCGGTGTTAATGACTTAGGTCCCGTGATAATTGGGGTTACCTTGAACTTTCGAGTCCACCAAGGGCGTTCTCATATATACATTCCTTCGCTGGTGTTACAGACAATATTGCCATCATGAAACTCAATTGTTTCCGCTATAGGCTTCAACTCTTTGATACCGGCATTGCGATTTCTTTCAAATTCCTACATCTTTGAGGAGGTCAAAAACCTCTCTGCACTTGTAAAGTCTCCATTTTGCTTCTACACTCCATTGTAGGTATCCCTTCCATGCACCTTAGACCCTCATATCCGGGTCAGCATTTTATCTCTTTTGGTCTCTCAAGCTTGTCTTGTGAACTCTTCTACTATGTGACTCGTCTTATAACAATTTCCTCCCCTGAATCGGTCTCAACTTTCAGTTGATCATTACTGCTCATTTCATTTTGGGACCTCAGTTACGTTGTAATCTTGCATAGATTCTACAAAGGTATCCTCATCTCAACACTTTATTCCAATTCAGCAAGACCCACCTTTTGATACATGACTTTCCTTCTTACTGGTAAAGTTATTCTTTTGGTTTACACTTTATCCATCCTAGCGTTATCGGTCCGATGTGTATGACTTTTATTAAACACCTATCGGTACCATTTGCATAAGAAACTTCAGTTGTATATGATTTTCTCAGAAATCAAAGTTCTTGACTCGCATTTATTATGTTGTCCTTATGCTCGTGTCGCTTTACCTTCTATAAATCTTTACCCCTAGTAGGATAGTTAAATCCCTTTGTTTTTCCTCGTATACGTCTTATGGACCATGTTGGTTGGTCTTATTACTTTATTAACTCTTATGTCATCAGTTGAACTTTGTATTTTCATCAGAATCCCACCATTTCACATTACTCTTATATAGACACCTTTCGGTAATTATCTTATTGGGGTAATACCGGATCTATTTAGCAACCTTTAGTCAATTTAATTTCCTCCTTCTCATGTATGTTCTAGCCAACGTGCAGATTCCATCTTCAATCACTTCACCACTCGATGAGACATATTACCAAGACACTAAGGTCATAATCTCTATGTTGCTGCGTCTCTATAACTGTAGTTATTTTGTGTGACATCTTCAGTCAAAAAGGCTTCCTCTGTAAACCACGGGAGAGCACCATCAGTCTCATATGTGTGGCATGTTAAGCACCTTCGGTCTTGATTGACGTTGGTCATAATTAAAATCATTTGCTTCTTCTTACTCCTCTAGTTCTCCTTATGCAATCCATTAGTACCACTGTGAACTGTACATTTTTCTTAGCCCGAAGGTAAGAAACTGCTCACAACCATTTTCTTAATCTCTTTAAAGATCTATGGGGTCATTCCCGGCCGTCAAAATCTTCTCCTTAAATTCTTAATTAGAGATATTGGCTCGAACTCATTCCATGTTACTATTAAGGGTACTAGTACTTGTATCGGTTTAACTTTACACTTGTCGTCGTTGATCTTTTTTAGAGATCCCCCATATGTCAGTAACATTCTTTAGTAAATCTGATGTTATTCTTCTTATCTCCAACCGGTCATCACTGGTCAACTCAGACGTGTGAATTCTCCGTTATTACTAGTTAGTCTGTAGTTTGTCTTCTACCAGATCGTAGACTTACTTTTCTTCTATCTCTTTCGATGTGTATATACAAGGTGAAAACTTATCCCTTATAGGTTATCCGTTTATACACATTTAGCTCCTTCCACAATTTACATCTGCCATCTATGGGTTTATCAAACCTTCCGTGATAGCTTACAAACCCATCTTCGCAGTTCCTTTTTCCTAAGTTATCGTCTACCTGCAGCTCTTTGTAGCGAACCACCAGTATGGTTAACATTAAGTCTCTTGGTGATTGAGTAGTTATTATGATCCCTCAAGTCCATCATGATCATTCCCGCACATGCTTCTTCCTCGGTGGATGTTGTTTTGTAACATTACCTTCATGGAAATCCATTGTCTCAATTTCAGACTTCTACTATCTTTGATATTTGTGTCGTGCTTTCCTTCAACATTCTCGTGTCTCTAAAGGAGTCAACCCATCTCCATGGTTATGAAATTTATAAATTTTTATCTTTTCAACTCGATCTTAAATCTCTGTCTTGGTACTCCTTTAATCTTTTACATCTGGGTCAACACTCTATTTTCTCTGTACTCTCCTGCTCATACTTGTCTATGGTAGCATCCACCTTGGTTGTAGTGTCCTTTAACCCGCCAAGTGTAGTTGTACTATACTTTGTTTGAATGGTGTTTTGATGTTGTCCTCTTCATCCGCGCTCTTACTAGTCCTTACATGCATCTTGAGTTTCACCTCTCGTCGTCATACCGCTAAAATCCTTGTACGGTTTTCTATTACTTCTATTTAAATTGCTTGATATTCTTTTCTCGCCCCATTGTTCTTGTTGTTAACATCCTCTAGTAATTCTCAACTCCTTACCCACTCGTTCTTCGGACAATTGTGAAACCCACCAAGGCGTCCGCCATAATGTAATGTTCCAATCTGGGATATGAGTCCATTATCTTCTTACAGATACCCTTTAAGATCTCCAAACGTTTTATCATGAGTCGATGATCGCATCATGATAACTCAACTAAAGGATATTCTATATCCTCTAGGGTAACAACATGCTACATATATATAGATATTTATATAACATACATAATTGTACAATACTATAAGTCTAAACTAAGCATACTGAGATCCGCGGTAGTAGTGGTGGTCAGCCGTAGTTTTCTATGCCCAACCATACTATGCATGCATTTGAAAACCAAAAGTCCTTTTTAAAACTCAGATCCCTTTCTGGGTTCTACTCAAGTACTTATTCGGTCTTTCAGAAGATTTCAAGTGCCATTGTTGCCAACCTGGCTGTGATACCATGTTGTAACACCCCGAATTCTCAAAACTCGGGACATTACTGGTTAGGAACTCACAATGGGTCCCGACCTCAGTTTGACAACAATATTACTAGGATCTTACAACAATACACAAATAAGAAAAACCGAAATTCCTAAAATTTATTTGTAAAAGGATGAATGCAACAAAGTCTAACAGCCTACCGTACTTAAACAACGGAAAAGACTAACAGTCTTAACAACAGGCAAAGACAACAAAGCAACAACCCAAACGCCCACTCTAAAGAGTACGGAGACCCGGCTGACCACTACTCCCGGATCAGTCAGCTGCTGTTCTAACCTGCAGTAAAACTAAAAACACAACAAAACAACCATTAGCTAGTTTTCTAAATATTAGGAGAATAATAATAGCACACACACACATAAAATAATAAACACTCATCATGCTTTCAAAAAATCCATTTATTATCTTCACTTAAGTCATTCACTCTAATGATACTTATTTTGTGACACGAGGGATTCCCAAACCTCGCCTCCGCCCCCGTGTACCCATCAGGAGTGGATCCGATGCATCTCACCGTGTACCTGGATGATCTGGGTATAGAGAACCTCCTAGTCTCCTGGCAGAGCTGGGCGGTGATGCCACGGCCTGTTATACATACACTTGGGCCTTAACACATAATAACAACGGTCGTCCTAACAAGTTGTTATTATAACACATATGGTACACACACCACTATTATCATCCAACTAATATCCAGAAACCAGCTAAGTAAGTCGCAAGGACTTACCTGAGTCAAATCACACTCTAACAAGTCTCAAATCGGTCCGTACTCGTGGTAACTCAAACGCTTGTCAAATAAGGCACGTGGATCAAAATCACATCCAGTTGTCCAACCTCATGCGAAGGGATTACGGAAGAAGCTCTCGTACGGTAAAAGACCATTTTACCCTTAGTGCCGAAAATTCTCAAAGTTTACTCTTAAATTCTATTTTCCATAAATGGTTTCTCTCTGATAGTTTTTTTATAAGTAATAAGTAAAAATTCGAAAACACTCATCAAAGAACAACACTCCTCCTCTTCTACATGTATATATATATATGTATGTACATACTCTAACTTTCCCTTCAACTCCTAATTCCGTAACTACTCGGTATTTATATAGCTACATAATTTCATAACTCCCAACTCGTACTTAGATACGTAACCCATATATCTATATACACTATACTTATACCTACCAATATATTCCTATATATAAATTACATAAGCCTACCATTCTTATGCTTCTATATAACTTACGCCTACTCCAACTTATACATTTATATATATATCCGTATCACTGTACATCTACATGATAACTCAACCATCCTCACATTCTCATCATCAAATAAAATAATAATAAAAAACTTATACAACCTCTATTACTTCATCTATGTATATACATATACACTCTCCATTCATATATATATCATTCGTAATTCTATTTATACGTAAATATATATAACTAGCACCTACATACACTGCATTAACTTATACCTATACATTTATAAATCCCATCATATTTCTATAACTTGTATGTGTATATAACAGTGCACAAAGGAAGGAGTAAGGTGAGTACTCACCACCCCGCACTTCGTCTTGTCTATGCAGTAGACGCAACTGGACCAAAGCCGATCGAAACAACACGGAGGAGGTCTTGTCGAGCCGGGGTTACTGTCCGACAGGGAGGCGCTAGGCGGCACGGTCCTGCAGTCGAAGGCGGTGGAGATCTTGGCTGGTTCGGTTCCTCCGGCTGGTTCAACGCAGCAGTGGCTAGAGATCCCGGCTCGGATTCGGTTTCTTGTTGTCCTCCCGATTAGGCCGAGAAAGCGACAGAAACAACACGGGCATGAGAAGGGAGGGATCTGGTTTACCTAGCTTACGAATCACCGAGTCGCACGCTAGGATGGGGTGAGTAACCACTGCGGTATGCGCACGAGAAGACGACAGAAGCTTGCGTCGGCGCTGGTTCCGGTGGGGTTGGAGACGGGCCGCGGGTCTCTCGTTGTCTCCGGCGAAGCGCGACTTCGTCTCCGGTAGTGAGTCCAAAGTGGCGGTGGTGGCGGCAATTGAGCAACAGGCCAATAGTGCAGCTTCTCCTGGTGCGGCTGTTGGTGGTTGTCGGGCTTACGATTGAGTCGTGATTACAGACTCCGCCGGTTGCTGCTGAAGAGAGAAGCGGCAGTACGAGGGGTAGAGGTAAGGTTAGAGTGTAATTAGATTAGGGTTAATCTAATTGGGTTAGGGTTAAACTTTGGGCCAGAATTAGGTGTAAAGAAGTGGGCTGGCGGTAGGTGATTGGGCTTAGTGGTGGGCCAGATCCGGCCTGCCCTCCCAATAAAACAAGGGACACGGAAACTTGTTACTCGTCCCGGATCGAATGAAAATTTTGCGGCAATAATTACGGAATTATTTTCCGTATTATATAAGTTATTTTTTTATTTTAAAGGTACAAAATTTATTTCCGGTTACATCATTTATCATTTTATGTGAACTAAGGTCACATAAAATGATAGAATTTACATCTAGTTCTTTCTTTATTTTAAGGCTAAAAGTTGGCGGATCGGAATCCGGTCAAATTCAGTATTAAACGGAAATTAAATTTTTCGGGTATTACATCAGTGCCCCCTTAAAATAAGTTTCGTCCCGAAACTTAGAATAATGTATCTACTCAAATAACTTTCTTTGTATAACTTGGTTTCATTAAGTCCCGTTTTCTAACATGTAGCTACTCAATCATCATACTCAGGCACAGATCACATAAAATACCATTACTAACTCCAAGGTAAAACATGAAAAGTCAACAAACAGCATCCGAATACTAACTCGTCGATACAGAAGTAGCGGCTAACTCAGTAAGGTACTCAGGGTTACCATTCTAATGCTCTCCTCCGTTTCCTAAGTAGCCTCATCGATTCCTCGTCTAGACCACTGGAACTCTACAAAAGCATGAACCGGCTAAATTTTCTGATCTTCGTAGCTGATGACGTGTCTCGGATTCGGTGGGTACTCTCTCAACGGTTTGGTTTTCTAAACTTACTTCCAGCTCTTTTGACTTTTTCCTTCCAATGGGCCCACTTGCTTTTTTTTTTTCCCGAAAGTTCCCGACTATAAATTCTGAAAGAATGATCTTAAACTTCTGTCGGCACCTTAGTAAGTGCCTAATGCGTTTTGTAATACAAAGCGCTTGGCCCGGTCTCCTCAATGTGACCTAATCGGATCGTTCCTTAATTAATGGGTTTTCACCTACTTCTTGTCAAGCTTTCAAATTTATAAAACTCAAACAAATCACACACCCAAATGGACTGTTTCATATAGATCTCTAATTCCTTATCTTGAAATCATAGTTAATCTAACATTGATTTTCTTCATCTGTGGGTTATGGCCTACCACACTTTCTAAGGGTCAACATGATTTACCCAACTCCCGCCTATACTTCTTTTCTAATACTAGTAAGATCCTCTTCAAACAGACTCTTACTCTCTTACTCAACCGTTGTTTGTTCTTAACCAACCAGTAAGCAACCTCTTACCCGATTCTCTCCATATCCTTAGATCATCCCAGAAGGTTGTCGTTGCCTACTTGGGGAATCCTCCAAGGCATCAGTAAGTTACCTCTTAAATCCGCAGTCACTAATGTCTCTTCTTAATGGTACCTACTCGTCAATACCAACCAACACTTACACATCCTCAGTTGACGTCGGTCAGTCTATAATTGACTTATCTCAATATCCCGGACTTACTCTTTTCATACCTATACTGGCGTTAAATTCTTGGTGAGCATCATCTGCTCGATTAATCCCTTCATGCTTTGCTAATTCATTTTATCTTCCACACGGTTGTTCCCTTGGGCTAACTCTACTTCTCGAGCCCAACTAGGTCATTCATCTTGAAATAAATAGTCATTCCCAGTTTTCAACGATAGCTGGTAAATGTCTTGGTAGTTAGGATGACTTTAGTTATCATCCCGTTGCAGTTTCCCTTGCATGAACCGTCGGTGTTGATGACTTACGTCCCGTGATAATTGGGGTTACCTTGAACTTTCGAGTCAACCAAGGCCGTTCTCATATATACATTCCTTCGCTGGTGTTACCGGCAATATTGCCTTCATGAAACTCCGTTATTTTCGCTACATGCTTCAACTCTTTGATACCGACATTGCGATTTCATTCAAATTCCTACATCTTTGAGGAGGTCAAAAACCTCTCCGCACTTGTCAAGTCTCCATTTTGCTTCTACACTCCATTGTAGGTATCCCTTCCATGCACCTTAGACCCTCATATCCGGGTCGACATTTTATCTCTTTTGGTCTCTCAAGCTTGTCTTGTGAACTCTTCTACTATGTGACTCGTCTTATAACAATTTCCTCCCCTGAATCGGTCTCAACTTTCAGTTGATCATTACTGCTCATTTCATTTTGGGACCTCAGTTACGTTGTACTCTTACATAGATTCTACAAAGGCATCCTCATCTCAACACTTTATTCCAATTCAGCAAGACCCGCCTTTTGATACATGACTTTCCTTCTTACTGGTTAAGTTATTCTTTTGGTTTACACTTTATCCATCCTAGCGTTATCGGTCCGATGTGTATCACTTTTATTAAACACCTATCGGTACCATTTGCATAAGAAACTTCAGTTGTATATGATTTTCTCAGAAATCAAAGTTCCTAACTCGCATTTATTATGTTGTCCTTATGCTCGTGTCGCTTTACCTTCTATAAATCTTTACCCCCAGTAGGATAGTTAAATCCCTTTGTTTTTCCTCGTATACGTCTTATGGACCACGTTGGTTGGTCTTATTACTTTATCAACTCTTATGTCATCAGTTGAACTTTGAATTTTCATCGGAGTCCCACCATTTCACATTACTCTTATATAGACACCTTTCGGTAATTATCTTATTGGGGTAATACCGGATCTATTTAGCAACCTTTAGTCATTCTAATTTCCTCCTTCTCATGTATGTTCTAGCCAACGTGCAGATTCCATCTTCAATCACTTCACCACTCGATGAGACATATTACCAAGACACTAAGGTCATAATCTCTATGTTGATGTGTCTCTATAACTATAGTTATTATGTGTGACATCTTTAGTCTATAAGGCTTCCTCTGTAAACCTCGGGAGAGCACCATCAGTCTCATATGTGTGGCTTGTTAAGCACCTTCGGTCTTGATTGACGTTGGTCATAATTAAAATCATTTGCTTCTTCTTACTCCTCTAGTTCTCCTTATGCAATCCATTAGTACCACTGTGAACTGTACCTTTTTCTTAGCCCGAAGGTAAGAAACTGCTCACAACCATTTCCTTAATCTCTTTAAAGACCAATGGGGTCATTCCCGGCCGTCAAAATCTTCTCCTTAAATTCTTAATTAGAGATACTGGCTCGAACTCATTCCATGTTACTATTAAGGGTACTGGTACTTGTATCGGTTTAACTTTACACTTGTCGTCGTTGATCTTTTGTAGAGATCCCACATATGTCACTAACATTCTTTAGTAAATCTAATGTTATTCTTCTTATCTCCAACCGGTCATCACTGGTCAACTCAGACGTGTGAATTCTCCGTTATTACTAGTTAGTCTGTAGTTGGTCTTCTACCAGATCGTAGACTCACTTTTCTTCTATCTCTTTCGATGTGTATATACAAGGTGAAAACTTATCCCTTATAGGTTATCCGTTTATACACATTTAGCTCCTTCCACAATTTGCACCTGCCATCTATGGGTTGATGAAACCTTTCGTGATAGCTTACAAACCCATCTTCGCGGTTCCTTTTTCCTAAGTTATCGTCTACGTGCAGCTCTTTATAGCGAACCACCGGTATGGTTAACTTAAGTCTCTTGGTGATTGAGTAGTTATTATAATCCCTCAAGTCCATCATGATCATTCCCGCACATGCTTCTACCTCGGTGGATGTTGTTTTGTAACATTACCTTCATGGAAATCCATTGTCTCAATTTCAGACTTCTTCTATCTTTGATATTTGTGTCGTGCTTTCATTCAACATTCTCGTGTCTCTAAAGGAGTCAACCCATCTCCATGGTTATGAAATTTATAAATTTTTGTCTTTTAAACTCGATCGTAAATCTCTGTCTTGGTACTCCTTTAATCTTTTACATCTGGGTCAACACTCTATTTTCTCTGTACTCTCCTGCTCATACTTGTCTATGGTAGCATCCACCTTGGTTGTAGTGTCCTTTAACCCGCCAAGTGTAGTTGTACTATACTTTGTTTGAATGGTGTTTTGATGGTGTCCTCTTCAATCCGCGCTCTTACTAGTCCTTACATGCATCTTGAGTTTCACCTCTCGTCGTCATACCGCTAAAATCCTTGTACGGTTTTCTATTACTTCTATTTAAATTGCGTGATATTCTTTTCTCGCCCGATTGTTCTTGTTGTTAACATCCTCTATTAATCCTCAACTCCTTACCCACTCGTTCTTCGGACAATTGTGAAACCCACCAGGGCGTCCGCCATAATGTAATGTTCCAATCTGGGATATGAGTCCACTATCTTCTTACAGATACCCTTTAAGATCTCCAAACGTTTTATCATGAGTCAATGATCGCATCATGATAACTCAACTAAAGGATATTCTATATCCTCTAGGGTAACAACATGCTACATATATATAGATATTTATATAACATACATAATTGTACAATACTATAAGTCTAAACTAAGCATATTGAGATCCGCGGTAGTAGTGGTGGTCAGCCGTACTTTTCTATGCCCAACCAGACTATGCATGCATTTGAAAACCAAAAGTCCTTTTTAAAACTCAGATCCCTTTCCGGGTTCTACTCAAGTACTTATTCGGTCTTTCAGAAGATTTCAAGTGCCATTGTTGCCAACCTGGCTCTGATACCATGTTGTAACACCCCGAATTCTCAAAACTCGGGACATTACTGGTTAGGAACTCACAATGGGTCCCGACCTCAGTTTGACAACAATATTACTAGGATCTTGCAACAATACACAAATAAGAAAAACCGAAATTCCTAAAATTTATTTGTAAAAGGATGAATGCAACAAAGTCTAACAGCCTATCGTACTTAAACAACGGAAAAGACTAACTGTCTTAACAAAAGGCAAAGACAACAAAGCAACAACCCAAACCCCCACTCTAAAGAGTACGGAGACACGGCTGACCACTACTCCCGGATCACTCAGCTGCTGTTCTAACCTGCAGTAAAACTAAAAACACAACAAAACAACCATTAGCTAGTTATCTAAATATTAGGAGAATAATAATAGCACACACACACATAAAATAATAAACACTCATTATGCTTTCAAACAATCCATTTATTATCTTCACTTAAGTCATTCACTCTAATGATACTTATTTTGTGACACGAGGGATTCCCAAACCTCGCCTCCGCCCCCGTGTACCCATCAGGAGTGGATCCGATGCATCTCACCGTGTACCTGGATGATCTCGGTATAGAGAACCTCCTAGTGTCCTGGCAGAGCTGGGCAGTGATGTCACGGCCCGTTATACATACACTTGGGCCTTAACACATAATAACAACGGTCGTCCTAACAAGTTGTTATTATAACACACATGGTACACACACCACTATTATCATTCAACTAATATCCATAAACCAGCTAAGTAAGTTGCAAGGACTTACCTGAGTCAAATCACACTCTAACAAGTCTCAAATCAGTCCGTACTCGTGGTAACTCAAACGCCTGTCAAATAAGGCATGTGGATCAAAATCACATCCAGTTGTCCAACCTCATTCGAAGGGATTACGGAAAAAGCTCTCGTACGGTAAAAGACCATTTTACCCTTAGTGCCGAAAATTCTCAAAGGTTACTCTTAAATTCTACTAATTTCTTTTAGAACTTGTTTTCCATAAATGGTTTCTCTCTGATTGTTTTTTTATAAGGTATAAGTTAAAATTCGAAAACACTCCTCAAAGAACAACACTCCTCCTCTTCTACATGTATATATATATGTATGTACATACTCTAACTTTCCCTTCAACTCCTAATTCCGTAACTACTCGGTATTTATATGGCTACATAATTTCATAACTCCCAACTCGTACTTAGATACGTAACCCATATATCTATATACACTATACTTATACCTACCAATATGTTCCTATATATAAATTACATAAGCCTACCATTCTTATGCTTCTATATAACCTATGCCTACTCCAACTTATACATTTATATATATATATATCCGTATCACTGTACATCTACATGATAACTCAACCATCCTCACATTCTCATTATCAAATAAAATAATAAAAAAAAACTTATACAACCTCTATTACTTCATCTATGTATATACATATACACTCTCCATTCATATATATATATATCATTCGTAATTCTATTTATACGTAAATATATATAACTAGCACCTACATACACTGCATTAACTTATACCTAAACATTTATAAATCCCATCATATTTTTATAACTTGTATGTGTATATAAAAGTGCACAAAGGAAGGAGTAAGGTGAGTACTCACCGCCCCGCACTTCGTCTCGTCTATCCAGTAGACGCAACTGGACCAAAGCCGATCGAAACAACACGGAGGAGGTCTTGTCGAGTCGGGGTTACTGTCCGGAAAGGAGGCGCAAGGCGGCACGGTCCTGCAGTCGAAGGCGGTGGAGATCTTGGCTGGTTCGGTTCCTCTGGCTGGTTCAATGCAGCAGTGGATAGAGATCCCGCCTCGGATTCGGTTTCCTGTTGTCCTCCCGATTAGGCCGAGAAAGCGACAAAAATAGCACGGACATGGGAAGGGAGTGATCTGGTTTACCTGGCTTACGAATCACCGAGTCGCACGATAGGATGGGGTGAGTAACCGCTGCGGTATGCGCACGAGAAGACAATAGAAGCTTGCATCGGCGCTGGTTCCGGGGGGTCGCAGACGGGCCGCGGGTCTCTCGTTGTCTCCGGCGAAGGCGCGATTTCGTCTCCGGTAGTGAGTCCAAAGTGGCGGTGGTGGCGGCAATTGAGCAACAGGCCAATGGTGCAGCTTCTCCTGGTGCGGCTGTTGGTGGTTGTCGGGCTTACGATTGAGTCGTGATTACAGACTCCGCCGGTTGCTGCTGAAGAGAGAAGCGTCAGTACGAGGGGTAAGGGTAAGGTTAGAGTGTAATTAGATTAGGGTTAATCTAATTGGGTTAGGGTTAAACTTTGGGCCAGAATTAGGTCTAAGGAAGTGGGCTGGCGGTAGGTGATTGGGCTTAGTGGTGGGCCAGATCCGGCCTTCTCTCCCATTAAAACAAGGGACACGGAAACTTGTTACTCGTCCCGGATCGAATGAAAAATTTGCGGGAATAATTACGGAATTATTTTCCGTATTATATAAGTTATTATTTTATTTTAAAGGTACAAAATTTATTTCCGGTTACATCATTTATCATTTTATGTGAACTAAGGTCACATAAAATGATAGAAATTACATCTAGTTCTTTCTTTATTTTAAGGCAAAAAGTTGGCGGATCGGAATCCGGTCAAATTCAATATTAAACGGAAATTAAATTTTCCGGGTATTACATCAGTGCCCCCTAAAATAAGTTTTGTCCCGAAACTTAGAATAATGAATCTACTCAATTAACTTTCTTTGGATAACTTGGTTTCATTAAGTCCCGTTTTCTAACATGCAACTACTCAATCAGCATACTCAGGCACAGATCACATAAAATACCATTACTCACTCCAAGGTAAAACATGAAAAGTCAACAAACAGCATCCGAATACTAACTCGTGGATACAGAAGTAGCGGCTAACTCCGTAAGGTACTCAGGGTAAGCATTCTAATGCTCTCATCCGTTTCCTAAGTAGCCTCATCGATTCCTCGTCTAGACCACTGGAACTCTACAAAAGCATGAACCGGCTAAATTTTCTGATCTTCGTAGCTAATGATGTGTCTCGGATTCGGTGGGTACTCTCTCAACGGTTTGGTTTTCTAAAATTACTTCCAGCTCTTTTGACTTTTTCCTTCCACAGGGCCCACTTGCTTTTTTTTTTCTTTTTCGAAAGTTCCCGACTATCAATTCTGAAATAATGATCTTAAACTTCTGTCGGCACCTTACTAAGTGCATAATGCGTTTTGTAATACAAAGCGCTTGGCCCGGTCTCCTCAATGTGACCTAATCGGATCGTTCCTTAATTAATGGGTTTTCACCTACTTCTTGTCAAGCTTTCAAATTTATAAAACTCAAACAAATCACACACCCAAATGGACTTTTTCATATAGATCTCTAATTCCTTATCTTGAAATCATAGTTAATCTAACATTGATTTTCTTCATTTGTGGGTTATGGCCTACCACACTTTCTAAGGGTCAACATGATTTACCCAACTCCCGCCTATACTTCCTTTCTAATACTAGCAAGATCCTCTTCAAACAGACTCCTACTCTCTTACTCAACCGTTGTTTGTTCTTAACCAACCAGTAAGCAACCTTTAACCCGATTCTCTCCATATCCTTAGATCATCCCAGAAGGTTGTCGTTGCCTACTTGGGGAATCCTCCAAGGCATCGGTAAGTTACCTCTTAAATCCGCAGTCACTAATGTCTCTTCTTAATGGTACCTACTCGTGAATACCAACCAACACTTACACGTCCTCAGTTGACGTCGGTCAGTCTATAATTGACTTATCTCAATATCCCGGACTTACTCTTTTCATACCTATACTGGCGTTAAATTCTTGGTGAGCATCATCTGCTCGATTAATCCCTTCATGCTTCGCTAATTCGTTTTATCTTCCACACGGTTGTTCCCTTAAGCTAACTCTACTTCTCGAGCCCAACTGGGTCATTCATCTTGACATAAATTGTCATTCCAAGTTTTCAACGATAGGTGGTAAATGTCTTGGTAGTTCGGATGACTTTAGTTATCATCCCCTTGCAGTTTCCCTTGCATGGACCGTCGGTGTTGATGACTTAGGTCCCGTGATAATTGGGGTTACCTTGAACTTTCGAGTCCACCAAGACCGTTCTCATATATACATTCCTTTGTTGGTGTTACCGACAATATTGCCTTCATGAAACTCCGTTGTTTCCGATACAGGCTTCAACTCTTTGATACCGGCATTGCGATTTCTTTCAAATTCCTACATCTTTGAGGAGGTAAAAAACCTCTCCGCACTTGTAAAGTCTCCATTTTGCTTCTACACTCCATTGTAGGTATCCCTTCCATGCACCTTAGACCCTCATATCCGGGTCGACATTTTATCTCTTTTGGTCTCTCAAGCTTGTCTTGTGAACTCTTCTACTATGTGACTCGTCTTATAACAATTTCCTCCCCTAAATCGGTCTCAATTTTCAGTTGATCATTACTGCTCATTTCATTTTGGGACCTCAGTTACATTGTACTCTTGCATAGATTCTACAAAGGCATCCTCATCTCAACACTTTATTCTAATTCAGCAAGACCCGCCTTTTGATACATGACTTTCCTTCTTACTGGTTAAGTTATTCTTTTGGTTTACACTTTATCCATCCTAGCGTTATCGGTCCGATGTGTATGACTTTTATTAAACACCTATCGATACCATTTGCATAAGAAACTTTAGTTGTATATGATTTTCTCCGAAATCAAACTTCTTGACTCGCATTTATTATGTTGTCCTTTTGCTAGTGTCGCTTTACCTTCTATAAATTTTTACCCCCAGTAGGATAGTTAAATCCCTTTGTTTTTCCTCGTATATGTCTTATGGACCACGTTGGTTGGTCTTATTACTTTATCAACTCTTATGTCATCAGTTGAACTTTGAATTTTCATCGGAGTCCCACCATTTCTCATTACTCTTATATAGACACCTTTCGGTAATTATCTTATTGGGGTAATACCGGATCTATTTAGCAACCTTTAGTCATTCTAATTTCCTCCTTCTCATGTATGTTCTAGCCAACGTGCAGATTCCATCTTCAATCACTTCACCACTCGATGAGACATATTACCAAGACACTAAGGTCATAATCTCTATGTTGATGTGTCTCTATAACTGTAGTTATTATGTGTGACCTCTTTAGTCTAAATGGCTTCCTCTGTAAACCTTGGGAGAGCACCATCAGTCTCATATTTGTAGCATGTTAAGCACCTTCGGTCTTGATTGACGTTGGTCATAATTAAAATCATTTGCTTCTTCTTACTCCCCTAGTTCTCCTTATGCAATCCATTAGTACCACTGTGAAATGTACCTTTTTCTTAGCCCGAAGGTAAGAAACTGCTCACAACCATTTCCTTAATCTCTTTAAAGACCTATGGGGTCATTCCCGGCCGTCAAAATCTTCTCCTTAAATTATAATTAGAGATATTGGCTCGAACTCATTCCATGTAACTATTAAGGGTACTGGTACTTGTATCGGTTTAACTTTACACTTGTCGTCGTTGATCTTTTGTAGAGATCCCCCATATGTCAGTAACATTCTTTAGTAAATCTGATGTTATTCTTCTTATCTCCAACCGGTCATCACTGGTCAACTCAGACGTGTGAATTCTCCGTTATTACTAGTTAGTTTGTAGTTGGTCTTCTACCAGATCGTAGACTTACTTTTTTCTATCTCTTTCGATGTGTATATACAAGGTGAAAACTTATCCCTTATAGGTTATCCGTTTATACACATTTAGCTCCTTCCACAATTTACACCTGCCATCTATGGGTTTATCAAACCTTCCGTGATAGCTTACAAACCCATCTTCGCGGTTCCTTTTTCCTAAGTTATCGTCTACCTGCAGCTCTTTGTAGCGAACCACCAGTATGGTTAACTTAAGTCTCTTGTTGATTGAGTAGTTATTATGATCCCTCAAGTCCATCATGATCATTCCCGCACATGCTTCTTCCTCGGTGGATGTTGTTTTGTAACATTACCTTCATGGAAATCCATTGTCTCAATTTCACACTTCTACTATCTTTGATATTTGTGTCGTGCTTTCGTTCAACATTCTCGTGTCTCTAAAGGAGTCAACCCATCTCCATGGTTATGAAATTTATAAATTTTTGTCTTTTAAACTCGATCGTAAATCTCTGTCTTGGTACTCCTTTAAACTTTTGCATCTGGGTCAACAGTCTATTTTCTCTGTACTCTCCTGCTCATACTTGTCTATGGTAGCATCCACCTTGGTTGTAGTGTCCTTTAACCCGCCAAGTGTAGTTGTACTATACTTTGTTTGAATGGTGTTTTGATGTTGTCCTCTTCAATCCGTGCTCTTACTAGTCCTTACATGCATCTTGAGTTTCACCTCTCGTCGTCATACCGCTAAAATCCTTGTACGGTTTTCTATTACTTCTATTTAAATTGCTTGATATTGTTTTCTCGCCCGATTGTTCTTGTTGTTAACATCCTCTAGTAATCCTCAACTCCTTACCCACTCGTTCTTCGGACAATTGTGAAACCCACCAGGGCGTCCGCCATAATGTAATGTTCTAATCTGGGATATGAGTCCACTATCTTCTTACAGATTCCCTTTAAGATCTCCAAATGTTTTATCATGAGTCGATGATCGCATCATGATAACTCAACTAAAGGATATTCTATATTCTCTAGGGTAACAACATGCTACAGATATATAGATATTTATATAACATACATAATTGTACAATACTATAAGTCTAAACTAAGCATACTGAGATCCGCGGTAGTAGTGGTGGTCAGCCGTACTTTTCTATGCCCAACCAGACTATGCATGCATTTGAAAACCAAAAGTCCTTTTTAAAACTCAGATCCCTTTCCGGGTTCTACTCAAGTACTTATTCGGTCTTTCAGAAGATTTCAAGTGCCATTGTTGCCAACCTGGCTCTGATATCATGTTGTAACACCTCGAATTCTCAGAACTCGGGACATTACTGGTTAGGAACTCACAATGGGTCCCGACCTCAGTTTGACAACAATATTACTAGGATCTTGCAACAAGACACAAATAAGAAAAACCGAAATTCCTAAAATTTATTTGTAAAAGGATGAATGCAACAAAGTCTAACAGTCTATCGTACTTAAACAACGGAAAAGACTAACTGTCTTAACAAAAGGCAAAGACAACAAAGCAACAACCCAAACCCCCACTCTAAAGAGTACGGACACCCGGCTGACCACTACTCCCGGATCACTCAGTTGTTGTTCTAACCTGCAGTAAAACTAAAAACACAACAAAACAACCATTAGCTAGTTATCTAAATATTAGGAGAATAATAATAGCACACGCACACATAAAATAATAAACACTCATCATGCTTTCAAACAATCCATTTATTATCTTCATTTAAGTCATTCACTCTAATGATACTTATTTTGTGACACGAGGGATTCCCAAGCCTCGCCTCCGCCCCCGTGTACCCATCGGGAGTGGATCCGATGCATCTCACCGTGTACCTGGATGGTCTGGGTAGTGAGAACCTCCCAGTCTCTTGGCAGAGATGGGCAGTGATGTCACGGCCCGTTATACATACACTTGGGCCTTAACACATAATAACAACGGTCGTCCTAACAAGTTGTTATTATAACACACATGGTACACACACAACAATTATCACACAACTAATATCCAAAAACATGCTAAGTAAGTCGCAAGGACTTACTGAGTCAAATCACACTCTAACAAGTCTCAAATCGGTCCGTACTCGTGGTAACTCAAACGCCTGTCAAATAAGGCATGTGGATCAAAATCACATCCAGTTGTCCAACCTCATGCGAAGGGATTACGGAAAAAGCTCTCGTACGGTAAAAGACCATTTTCCCCTTAGTGCCGAAAATTCTCAAAGTTTACTCTTAAATTATACTAATTTCTTTTAGAACTTGTTTTCCATAAATGGTTTCTCTCTGATAGTTTTTTTATAAGTTATAAGTAAAAATTCGAAAACACTCCTCAAAGAACAACACTCCTCCTCTTCTACATGTATATATATATATGTATGTACATACTCTAACTTTCCCTTCAACTCCTAATTCCGTAACTACTCGGTATTTATATAGCTACATATTTTCATAACTCCCAACTAGTACTTAGATACGTAACCCATATATCTATATACACTATACTTATACCTACCAATATATTCCTATATATAAATTACATACGCCTACCATTCTTATGCTTCAATATAACTTACGCCTACTCCAACTTATACATTTATATATATATATATCCGTATCACTGTACATCTACATGATAACTCAACCATCCTCACATTCTCATCATCAAATAAAATAATAAAAAAAAATATACAACCTCTATTACTTCATCTATGTATATATACATATACACTCTCCATTCATATATATATCATTCGTAATTCTTTTTATACGTAAATATATATAACTAGCACCTACATACACTGCATTAACTTATACCTATACATTTATAAATCCCATCATATTTCTATAACTTGTATGTGTATATAACAGTGCACAGAGGAAGGAGTAAGGTGAGTACTCACCACCCCGCACTTCGTCTCGTCTATGTAGTAGACGCAACTGGACCAAAGCCGATCGAAACAACGCGGAGGAGGTCTTGTAATGCTGGGGTTATTGTCCGGCAGGGAGGCGCTAGGCGGCACGGTCCTGCAGTCGAAGGCGGTGGAGATCTTGGCTGGTTCGGTTCCTCTGGCTGGTTCAACGCAGCAGTGGCTAGAGATCCCGGCTCGGATTCGGTTTCCTGTTGTCCTCCCGATTAGGCCGAGAAAGCGACAGAAAAAACACGGACATGGGAAGGGAGGGATCTGGTTTACCTGGCTTACGAATCACCGAGTCGCACGCTAGGATGGGGTGAGTAACCGCTGCGGTATGCGCACGAGAAGACGACAGAAGCTTGCGTCGGCGCTGGTTCCGGTGGGGTCGTAGACGGGCTGCGGGTCTCTCGTTGTCCCCGGCGAAGGCGCGACTTCGTCTCTGGTAGTGAGTCCAAAATGGCGGTGGTGGCGGCAATTGAGCAACAGGCTCATGGTACAGCTTCTCCTGGTGCGGTTGTTGGTGGTTGTCGGGCTTACGATTGAGTCGTGATTACAGACTCCGCCGGTTGCTGCTGAAGAGAGAAGCGACAGTACGAGGGGTAAGGGTAAGGTTAGAGTGTAGTTAGATTAGGGTTAATCTAATTGGGTTAGGGTTAAACTTTGGGCCAGAATTAGGTGTAAGGAAGTGGGCTGGCGGTAGGTGATTGGGCTTAGTGGTGGGCCAGATTCGGCCTGCCCTCCCATTAAAACAAGGGACACGGAAACTTGTTACACGTCGCGGATCGAAAGAAAAATTTGCGGGAATAATTACGGAATTATTTTCCGTATTATATAAGTTATTATTTTATTTCAAAGGTACAAAATTTATTTTCGGTTACATCATTTATCATTTTATGTGAACTAAGGTCACATAAAATGATAGAATTTACATCTAGTTCTTTCTTTATTTTAAGGCAAAAAGTTGGCGGATCGGAATCCGGTCAAATTCAGTATTAAACGGAAATTAAATTTTTTGGGTATTACATCAGTGCCCCGTTAAAATAAGTTTCGTCCCGAAACTTAGAATAATGTATCTACTCAAATAACTTTCTTTGTATAACTTGGTTTCATTAAGTCCCGTTTTCTAACATGCAACTACTCAATCATCATACTCAAGCACAGATCACATAAAATACCATTACTCACTCCAAGGTAAAACATGAAAAGTCAACAAACAGCATCCGAATACTAACTCGTCGATACAGAAGTAGCGGCTAACTCCGTAAGGTACTCAGGGTAACCATTCTAATGCTCTCATCCGTTTCCTAAGTAGCCTCATCGATTCCTCGTCTAGACCACTGGAACTCTACAAAAGCATGAACCGGCTAAATTTTCTGATCTTCGTAGCTGATGATGTGTCTCGGATTAGGTGGGTACTCTCTCAACGGTTTGGTTTTCTAAACTTACTTCCAGCTCTTTTGACTTTTTCCTTCCACAGGGCCCACTTGCTTTTTTTTTTTTCCGAAAGTTCCCGACTATCAACTCTGAAATAATGATCTCAAACTTCTGTCGGCACCTTACTAAGTTCCTAATGCGTTTTGTAATACAAAGTGCTTGGCCCGGTCTCCTCAATGTGACCTAATCGGATCGTTCCTTAATTAATGGGTTTTCACCTACTTCTTGTCAAGCTTTCAAATTTATAAAACTCAAACAAATCACACACCCAAATGGACTTTTTCATATAGATCTCTAATTCCTTATCTTGAAATCATAGTTAATCTAACATTGATTTTCTTCATCTGTGGGTTATGGCCTACCACACTTTCTAAGGGTCAACATGATTTACCCAACTCCCGCCTATACTTCTTTTCTAATACTAGTAAGATCCTCTTCAAACAGACTCTTACTCTCTTACTCAACCGTTGTTTGTTCTTAACCAACCAGTAAGCAACCTCTAACCCGATTCTCTCCATATCCTTAGATCATCCCAGAAGGTTGTCGTTGCCTACTTGGGGAATCCTCCAAGGCATCAGTAAGTTACCTCTTAAATCCGCAGTCACTAATGTCTCTTCTTAATGGTACCTACTCGTGAATACCAACCAACACTTACACGTCCTCAGTTGACGTCGGTCAGTCTATAATTGACTTATCTCAATATCCCGGACTTACTCTTTTCGTACCTATACTGGCGTTAAATTCTTGGTGAGCATCATATGCTCGATTAATCCCTTCATGCTTCGCTAATTTGTTTTATCTTCCACACGGTTGTTCCCTTGGGCTAACTCTACTTCTCGAGCCTAACTGGGTCATTTATCTTGACATAAATAGTCATTCCAAGTTTTCAACGATAGTTGGTAAATGTCTTGGTAGTTAGGATTACTTTAGTTATCATCCCCTTGTAGTTTCCCTTGCATGGACCGTCGGTGTTGATGACTTAGGTCCCGTGATAATTGGGGTTACCTTGAACTTTCGAGTCCACCAAGGCCATTCTCATATATACATTCCTTTGCTGGTGTTACCGGCAATATTGCCTTCATGAAACTCCGTTGTTTCCGCTACAGGATTCAACTTTTTGATACCGGCATTGCGATTTCTTTCAAATTCCTACATCTTTGTGAAGGTCAAAAACCTCTCCGCACTTGTAAAGTCTCCATTTTTCTTCTACACTCCATTGTAGGTATCCCTTCCATGCACCTTAGACCCTCATATCCGGGTCGACATTTTATCTCTTTTTGTCTCTCAAGCTTGTCTTGTGAACTCTTCTACTATGTGACTCGTCTTAAAACAATTTGCTCCCTTGAATCGGTCTCAACTCAGTTGATCATTACTGCTCATTTCATTTTGGGACCTCAGTTACGTTGTACTCTTGCATAGATTCTACAAAGGCATCCTCATCTCAACACTTTATTCCAATTCAACAAGACCCGCCTTTTGATACATGACTTTCCTTCTTACTGGTAAAGTTATTCTTTTGGTTTACACTTTATCCATCCTAGCGTTATCGGTCCGATGCGTATGACTTTTATTAAACACCTATCGGTACCATTTGCATAAGAAACTTCAGTTGTATATGATTTTCTCAAAAATCAAAGTTCTTGACTAGCATTTATTATGTTGTCCTTATGCTCGTGTCGCTTTACCTTCTATAAATCTTTACCCACAGTAGGATAGTTAAATCCCTTTGTTTTTCCTCGTATACGTCTTATGGACCACGTTGGTTGGTCTTATTACTTTATCAACTCTTATGTCATCAGTTGAACTTTGAATTTTCATCGGAGTCCCACCATTTCACATTACTCTTATATAGACACCTTTCGGTAATTATCTTATTGGGGTAAGACCGGATCTATTTAGCAACCTTTAGTCATTCTAATTTCCTCATTCTCATGTATGTTCTAGCCAACGTCCAGATTCCATCTTCAATCACTTCACCACTCGATGAGACATATTACCAAGACACTATGGTCATAATCTCTATGTTGTTGCGTCTCTATAACTGTAGTTATTCTGTGTGACATCTTTAGTCAAAAAGGCTTCCTCTGTAAACCTCGGGAGAGCATCATCAGTCTCATATGTGTGGCATGTTAAGCACCTTCGGTCTTGATTGACGTTGGTCATAATTAAAATCATTTGCTTCTTCTTACTCCTCTAGTTCTCCTTATGCAATCCATTAGTACCACTGTGAACTATACCTTTTTCTTAGCCCGAAGGTAAGAAACTGCTCACAACCATTTCCTTAATCTCTTTAAAGACCTATGGGGTCATTCCCGGCCATCAAAATCTTCTCCTTAAATTCTTAGTTAGAGATATTGGCTCGAACTCATTCCATGTTACTATTAAGGGTACTGGTACTTGTATCGGTTTAACTTTACACTTGTCGTCGTTGATCTTTTGTAGAGATCCCCCATATGTCAATAACATTCTTTAGTAAATCTGATGTTATTCTTCTTATCTCCAACCGGTCATCACTGGTCAACTCAGACGTGTGAATTCTCCGTTATTACTAGTTAGTCTGTAGTTGGTCTTCTACCAGATCGTAGACTTACTTTTCTTCTATCTCTTTCAATGTGTATATACAAGGTGAAAACTTATCCCTTATAGGTTATCCGTTTATACACATTTAGCTCCTTCCACAATTTACACCTGCCATGTATGGGTTTATCAAACCTTCCGTGATAGCTTACAAACCCATCTTCGCGGTTCCTTTTTCCTAAGTTATCGTCTACCTGCAACTCTTTGTAGCGAACCACCAATATGGTTAACTTAAGTCTCTTGGTGATTGAGTAGTTATTATGATCCCTCAAGTCATCATGATCATTCCCGCACATGCTTCTTCCTCGGTGGATGTTGTTTTGTAACATTACCTTCATGGAAATCCATTATATCAATTTCAGACTTCTACTATCTTTGATATTTGTGTCGTGCTTTCCTTCAACATTCTCGTGTCTCTAAAGGAGTCAACCCATCTCCATGGTTATGAAATTTATAAATTTTTGTCTTTTAAACTCGATCGTAAATCTCTGTCTTGGTACTCCTTTAATCTTTTACATCTGGGTCAACACTCTATTTTCTCTGTACTCTCTTGCTCATACTTGTCTATGGTAGCATCCACCTTGGTTGTAGTGTCCTTTAACCCGCCAAGTGTAGTTGTACTATACTTTGTTTGAATGGTGTTTTGATGTTGTCCTCTTCAATCCGCGCTCTTACTAGTCCTTACATGCATCTTGAGTTTCACCTCTCGTCGTCATACCGCTAAAATCCTTGTACGGTTTTCTATTACTTCTATTTGAACTGCTTGATATTCTTTTCTCGCCCGATTGTTCTTGTTGTTAACATCCTCTAGTAATCCTCAACTCCTTACCCACTCGTTCTTCGGACAATTGTGAAACCCACCAGGGCGTCCGCCATAATGTAATGTTCCAATCTGGGATATGAGTCCACTATCTTCTTACATATACCCTTTAAGATCTCCAAACGTTTTATCATGAGTCGATGATCGCATCATGATAACTCAACTAAAGGATATTCTATATCCTCTAGGGTAACAACATGCTACATATATATAGATATTTATATAATATACATAATTGTACAATACTATAAGTCTAAACTAAGCATACTGAGATCCGCGGTAGTAGTGGTGGTCAGCCGTACTTTTCTATGCCCAACCAGACTATGCATGCATTTGAAAAATATGTACCAATGGGTTGCCTCCCCTTAAGCGCTTCATTAAGGTCATTAGCTTGACCAAATTCAAGAGCGTTTCACTCAAGGTGAAATGGGGCAATCACATCCACCGGGGCTTCCCGGATATACTTCTTCAAACGGTGCCCATTCACCTTAAAGTTACCACAATGATCTCCTCCTATCTCAACCGCACCATGAGGAAAGACCTTCTTTACAACATAAGGACCCGTCCATCTTGACTTGAGCTTTCCGGGGAAAAGCCGCTGCCTCGAGTTGAAGAGAAGCACTAAGTCACCCTCACTCAACTCCTTTGGGATGAGGCACTTGTCATGCCAATGTTGGGTCGTTTCCTTGTAGATCCGGGCATTTTCATAAGCATCCAACCGGATCTCCTCAAGGGCATTCATGTCTAGCAACCGCTTCTCACCGGCCACCTTGAGATCAAAATTTAGCCACCTTATGGCCCAATATGCTCAATGTTCCATCTCCACCGGAAGGTGGCAAGACTTGCCATAAACTAGCTTGTAGGGAGTGGTGCCAATTGGTGTCTTGAAAGCGGTTCTATAATCCCACAAAGCATCATCGAGCTTCATAGCCCAATCCTTTCTTATTCTAGAAACCGTCTTCTCAAGAATTCCTTTTATCTCCCGGTTGGAGATCTCCACTTGGCCACTAGTTTGGGGATGGTAAGGTGTTGCCACGTTATGAGTCACCCCATACTTAGCCAAAAGTGCCCCAAAGTTCCTATTAGTGAAGTGCTTTCCTCCATCACTTATGATCACCCTTGGTGTCCCAAACCTAGGAAAGATCACTCGGTTGAAGAACCGCACCACAACCTTGACATCATTTGTGGGAGAAGCGATTGCTTCTAGCCATCTCGAAACATAGTCCACCGCCAATAGGATGAAGAGGTTGCCACATGAAGAAGGGCATGGTCCCATGAAGTCCACACCCCAAACATCAAATATCTCTACCTCTTATATGTTGTTCAAGGGCATCTCATTCCTCCTTGAGATGTTGCCCGTCCTTTGGAAAGCATCACAAGCTACCACAAAATTCTGCACATCCTTGAACAAACTTGGCCAAAAGAAACCCGATTGCAACACCTTAGCACATGTCTTGTGTGAGCTAGCATGGCCTCCACATGGCAAAGAGTGACAATGCCATATCACACTCTCCACCTCATCCTCCGGTATGCATCTTCTAAAGACTCCATCCGGCCCTCTCTTGAACAAAAGTGGTTCACTCTAATAGTAGTGCCTCACATCTTTGAAGAACTTCTTCCTTTGGGCATATGACAAACCGGGAGGTACTTCCTCACAAACAAGGTAGTTCACAATGTCGGCATACCATGGCTCACTTCCTCTAGACACTTGAAATAGACACTCCTCCATCATTTGCAATTGCTCATCCCAGAATGAGTCATCAATCGGGATGTCATCTCTCTCAATCTCTAATGGAGGTAGTCTACTAACCAGACTCTACTTAAGGGGCAACCCTCTCCTCCATCACTTGAAATAGACACTCCTCACACACAAGGTAGGTCTCAAGGGGTTAAAGTAGGGAATTCTACACAAACCAGACTCTACTTAAGGGGCAACCCTCTCCTTACCGGGTAAGTCTCGGAAAAGGGGAGTCTCAAGCAATAATCCTAGCACACTCAATCCAATAGCGGCTTATGAGGCTCACTACTACCTAAAGTTCATCATCTTAAGTATCTAAGGTCGGAAATTACCGGGTAGGTCTCTTCCCTCACTTAGGTTGCTAGCATTAGGTGATCCTAAGCTAAATTATGCTTAATAAACTTTAGGATTTCAACAACCTAACATCCTAACCTACAGATTCATCAATTAAAGAGCAACAGAGAGAAAAAATCGGGTGGATCATAGCTAAATCGGCTGATCTGCCTGAAGAACAGGCCGATTTTTCTTCCTGGGTTAGGATTCGTGCATACAAATTATCCTAAACTGACATATAAGTCCATTCTATCATCACCCAAGCCATAACCATCAAACCATCACTCCAGAATTACAATAAACTAGCCAATAGTATGCATTTCAAGATCCAAAATCATCACACAAGCATACATGGTTTTCATAGATGTATGATGAAAGATAAGCAAGTAAAAACAATGAATCTCAATTGAATCTAAGTTTAGCAAGACTTACAACCCTTCAAAAGAAGTTCCAAAATGTTCCTAACAATCCTTCCAATAGTTCTTCAATCAAAGACTCCAAAAATCACTCAAAATCACTCAAAAACTCATTATCACTCTAGTTTGGTGTTCTTCTTCTTCCTCCAAATTGAGAGAGTTTTTCTTCTTCTCCAAGTCTATCCTCCTATGGAATGAGCTGTGTGTGAGAGAATGTGGGAGAGGGAGATGCTCAGCAATAGCTTGCAGGACCACTTATATTCTCCACCAAGAGCAAGGCCGGACAAAGAGATCGTGGGACACGTGGCTTAAGCTGTCAAAGGCCAAAAATCGACCCAGTCAAATAAGGGTCCTTGTGTCCTTCATTGCTCCATTGCTTGCACCAATAAGGGTCCTTGTGTCCTTCATTGCTCCAATTATGTTCCTTCAAAGCCTTGGATGTGTACCACCATCAGGCTTGACCCTCGAATGTATCTATTAATGTCCAAAAGATCCCCGAAATACCTACAAAACCGACAAAAGGTTGTGTAGACGTCTTTTCTAGAGATGTGCATAAATTAGACGTAAACGTTATGAACTAATGTCAAACCGTGCATGAATAACGGGAAAAAACTATCTATTTGAATACCTAAACTAACGTCATAAATCTCGTTATCAATCTCCAAACGTTTTATCATGAGTCGATGATCGCATCATGATAACTCAACTAAAAGATATTCTATATCCTCTAGGGTAACAACATGCTACATATATATAGATATTTATATAACATACATAATTGTACAATATATAAGTCCAAACTAAGCATATTGAGATCCGCGGTAGTAGTGGTGGTCAGCCGTACTTTTCTATGCCCAACTAGACTATGCATGCATTTGAAAACCAAAAGTCCTTTTTAAAACTCAGATCCCTTTCAGGGTTCTGCTCAAGTACTTATTCGGTCTTTCAGAAGATTTCAAGTGCCATTGTTGCCAACCTGGCTCTGATACCATGTTGTAACACCCCAAATTCTCAGAACTCGGGACATTACGGGTTAGGAACTCACAATGGGTCCCGACCTTAGTTTGACAACAATATTACTAGGATCTTGCAACAAGACACAAATAAGAAAAACCAAAATTCCTAAAATTTATTTGTAAAAGGATGAATGCAACAAAGTCTAACAGCCTATCGTACTTAAACAACGGAAAAGACTAATTGTCTTAACAAAAGGCAAAGACAACAAAGCAACAACCCAAACCCCCACTCTAAAGAGTACGGAGACCCGGCTGACCACTACTCCCGGATCACTCAGTTGTTGTTCTAACCTGCAGTAAAACTAAAAACACAACAAAACAACCATTAGCAAGTTATCTAAACATTAGGAGAATAATAATAACACACGCACACATAAAATTAAAAACACTCATCATGCTTTCAAACAATCCATTTATTATCTTCATTTAAGTCATTCACTCTAATGATACTTATTATGTGACACGAGGGATTCCCAAACCTCGCCTCCGCCCCCGTGTACCCATCAGGAGTGGATCCGATGCATCTCACCGTGTACCTGGATGGTCTGGGTATAGAGAACCTCCCAGTCTCCTGGCAGAGCTGGGCAGTGATGTCGCGGCCCGTTATACATAAACTTGGGCCTTAACACATAATAACAACGGTCGTCCTAACAAGTTGTTATTATAACACACATGCACACACCACTATTATCATTCAACTAATATCCAGAAACTAGCTAAGTCGCAAGGACTTACCTGAGTCAAATCACACTCTAACAAGTCTCAAATCGGTCCATACTAGTGGTAACTCAAACGCCTGTCAAATAAGGCATGTGGATCAAAATCACATCCCGTTGTCCAACCTCATGCGAAGGGATTACCGAAAAAGCTCTCGTACGGTAAAAGACCATTTTACCCTTAGTGCCGAAAATTCTCAAAGTTTACTCTTAAATTCTACTAATTTCTTTTAGAACTTGTTTTCCATAAATGGTTTCTCTCTGATAGTTTTTTTTATAAGTTATAAGTTAAAATTCGAAAACACTCCTCAAAGAAGAACACTCCTCCTCTTCTACATGTATATATATATATGTATGTACATACTCTAACTTTCCCTTCAACTCCTAATTCCGTAACTACTCGGTATTTATATAGCTACATAATTTCATAACTCCCAACTCGTACTTAGATACGTAACCCATATATCTATATACACTATACTTATACCTACCAATATATTCCTATATATATATTACAGAAGCCTACCATTCTTATGCTTTTGTATAACTTACGCCTACTCCAACTTATACATTTATATATATATATATATATATATATATATATATATCCGTATCACTGTACATCTACATGATAACTCAACCATCCTCACATTCTCATCATCAAATAAAATAAAAATAAAAACTTATACAACCTCTATTACTTCATCTATGTATATATACATATACACTCTCCATTCATATATATATCATTTGTAATTCTATTTATACGTCAATATATATAAATAGCACCTACATACACTGCATTAACTTATACCTATACATTTATAAATCCCATCATATTTCTATAACTTGTATGTGTATATAACAGTGCACAGAGGAAGGAGTAAGGTGAGTACTCACCGCTCCGCACTTCGTCTCGTCTATGCAGTAGGGGCAACTGGACCAAAGCCGATAAAAACAACGTGGACGAGGTCTTGTCGAGCCGGGGTTACTATCCGGAAGGGAGACGCTAGGCGGCACGGTCCTGCAGTCGAAGGCGGTGGAGATCTTGGCTGGTTCGGTTCCTCTGGCTGGTTCAACGCAGCAGTGGCTAGAGATCCCGGCTCGGATTCGGTTTCCAGTTGTCCTCCCGATTAGGCCGAGAAAGCGACAGAAACAGCACGGACATGGGAAGGGAGGGATCTGGTTTATCTGGCTTACGAATCACCGAGTCGCACGCTAGGATGGGGTGAGTAACCGCTGCGGTATGCGCACGAGTAGACTACAGAAGCTTGCGTCGGCGCTGGTTCCGGTGGGGTCGCAGACGGGCTGTGGGTCTTTCGTTGTCTCCGGCGAAGGCGCGACTTCGTCTCCGGTAGTGAGTCCAAAGTGGCGGTGGTGGCGGCAATTGAGCAACAGGCCAATGGTGCAGCTTCTCCTGGTGCGGTTGTTGGTGGTTGTCGGGCTTACGATTGAGTCGTGATTACAGACTCCGCCGGTTGCTGCTGAAGAGAGAAGCGGCAGTACGAGGGGTAAGGGTAAGGTTAGAGTGTAATTAGATTAGGGTTAATCTAATTGGGTTAGGGTTAAACTTTGGGCCAGAATTAGGTGTAAGGAAGTGGGTTGGCGGTAGGTGATTGGGCTTAGTGGTGGGCCAGATTCGGCCTGCCCTCCCATTCAAACAAGGGACACGGAAACTTGTTACTCGTCCCGGATCGAAAGAAAATTTTGCGAGAATAATTACGGAATTATTTTCCGTATTATATAAGTTATTATTTTATTTTAAAGGTACAAAATTTATTTCCGGTTACATCATTTATCATATTATGTGAACTAAGGTCACATAAAATGATAGAATTTACATCTAGTTCTTTCTTTATTTTAAGGCTAAAAGTTGGCGGATCGGAATCCGGTCAAATTCAGTATTAAACGGAAATTAAATTTTCCGGGTATTACAAAAAGTGTGGCGGCGCTCAACCCGTATACCCTAAGGGAGTGATGAAGAAGCCCGCCCGTATACCGTGTATGGCCTGGTCACAGAGATCCCTCCAGTCTCCCTCGGGAAACTGAGCGGTGATGTCACCGCCCGATAAAAATAGTAGTAACAATAGGCCAATAAATAAGGTCAAGTAAATCCTAATCCATTTTCATACTTAAAATCGGTAAACACACACCACCATATACATCCAAATAAGGCATAGAAGCGGCTAAGTAAGTCTGAGGACTTACCTCGTCTCAAAGCTAAACGAAACTAATATCACTCTCCGAAGGAGTATAATCAAAGCCTGTTCAAGTCAAGGCACGGTAATCAACAACCACTCACACAAACTAGGAGTCCTTAAACTATTACTCCTATAGGATCTTATTAGGTCGTACACTCTCATAAATTAGGATACACTCCTAGCCCTCATAAACTCACGAGATCTAAACTATATCCCCAAGTGCTAGGATACTCTCATCCTAACTCCGGAATCTCAACCAACATATAAAACCACCTCAAGTCTCACAAGATCAACCACGAGGCTCACAAATTTATAACAACTAAAGATCACTCACCACAAGTTATAGAGCATCAATAACCTCAACCACTCACCTAAAAAGTTCAAGCCACTACTTGGCATTTCCCTAAGTTATGTTAGATCCAACCTAGCATGATTGTACCACTAAACTTAACTAGATCGAGGAAGAAGGTACTCACACACGATTCGATGTTGAAGATGGTCTACGGACGTCGAGATTAGATTTGTTTGTCTATAACGGCCGCTTCTGGACCTAAAACCAAAGTTAAGGAAATTTAGATATAACGTATAATATTCTAAGGAAAATCCGCTTTGAAAACAAGGTTAAAAACCCACAAAACATTTCCCGGAGTGACTTATACCATTTTATAAACATGGATCAAAATCCGAAATCAACTTTTCCGGGCAATCATGAAACTCACCAAACTCGGGCCATATTTCTGAAATACTCTTTGGGTCAAAGCTATGATTATCCACAAGGGAAAAACCGCACATTTACAAAACATAGGGTCAAATCTGCAATATAATATTTGGGTCCATTTGTGTAAATAATTCTGCATGAGGATAAATTGTTCATATCCAAAAAGTTGGGTTCAAAACTGCAATATAGAGTATAGGTTACAGATTGTAATTATGCTAAAAGTGTGGGGCCCGATTTTAAATACAAAGAGGGCTTTCTTCAACCTTTCAATCTCGCTACAAAGGAAGGAGGGCTGCGCTGCAGAGAAAGAAGAAGGAGTAGCCGGCAGCGGGGCTCACTGGCGATGGATGCGGCGAGGCTGCGGCAGCAAGGTGGTCCAGTCTCCGGCGGCGGTTTCCATCTCTTGCAACCAACAGAACAGCGAGTAGGGGAAAAGAAAAGAGGGGTGTCTTGATCAACCTACTGGTGGCTCTGTTTGCCATAGGCGGCGGCGTGGAGGCGGCTTCCTTCAGTCCCGGTGGTTCTCAGGTTGTGCAACCCTCCTCTCCGGCGGTTCCAGCGGGTGCAAGTTTCCGGTGGTTCTCAAAAGATGCAGAGAGAGAAAAGGAGATGGGGAGAGAACTCAAGGAGGGTAGACTGGGATAGGAAACGAAGGGGAAAGGAGAGGTCGGGGTGAGAGGGACGAGGAGTCGGCCACATATGGCGAGGGGTCGGCCCACCGGAGTCGAGAGGTCGTCTTCATCAATTGGGAAGGAGTGAGACCGAAGGGTCGGGAGAGCCTGCGCTGGCTGCTCACCAACCGTAGACAGAGACAAGGGGGAAAAGTAAAAAGAAGGAAAAGAAGAAAAAAAAATAAAAAGAATTAAAATAAATTAATAGAAAATGAAAAAGAGTAATAGAATATACTCGTTCAAAGCATTTGGAACGAGATTAACGGATCGGAGATTTTTCTGAACTTTCCTCGTGAAATAAAATACGGGAAATATAAGCGGATCTAATATATAAATAAACTTGCAAAAATTATACTTTGATGTACAAAAATCATTCTCGCAATTTATTCCGAGATTATATAATAATTTAAACATGGGAAAATATATATATATATATATATATATACTCGTATAATTTAATTTACGACATAAAAATACTCGTAAAAAATATTTAAGCTATAAAAAATATCGATAAATCTGGAAAAATAAATATCGCAAATGCGCCAAAATTTGGGGCGTTACATGCGACAGCCTTACAAACATATATATAGGTACATAACATGCATGCCGTATGGATGACTCCCCCGTCCCCATCTAATGAGTACGTGGACCCGGCTGACCATCCGTCCCGAATCTCTCTGCAACTGTTTATCTCTACACAGTCTACAACACGGATAAACCGTTAGCTAACTAATCAAATAAAAGTAGAAAGATAAATAGCACAAACACATAGAAGAAGAATATAAACACTCAACATGCTGGCACACAATCCGGTTATTATCTGACCACTTATGTGATTCACTTCATCCGGTTTTAAAAGTTGTAGCATGAGAAATTTTAAGATTCTCGCCTCCATTCCTTATCCAACTGGTGATGGTTTCGCACACCTCCGCCGGTGGCGTCCCCGCAAACCAAGTATGGACTAGTCCCGAAAGAAACCCTCAACGCCCTCGGGCTAACTGAGCAGAATGCTACCGCCCGTTACTCTAAGGCCAAATATGTAAGTCGGTCGATGATTACTATGAAATACACTAGTACACACATCATTCAAACACCACTATCATCATTCACACTCATATCTGACAGCTAGCTAAGTAAGCCCAAAGGACTTACCTGAATCGAAACTCGATTCTCGTTATCTCGACTCGGTTTGTAACCGTAGAAATACAACCGCCCTATGGTGGATGGATAGGATCGACAAGGGCTCCAGAACCTTCACTGCTGCGACTTAGGTCCACTGAAGGCGGCTAGGGTGAATGAGGAAGCTTCGGCTTCTGCAGTGTACTTGGCCCTAGCGTCTTCAACAACGACCGACGTGGGAGAGCTTGTACTGTAGGGTCGGATCAACGTCTCAGCACCAGGCTCCTATTACGTCTGGTGCGGCTCCAGGTAAACAACCCCCTTCCGCTCAGTCTGATGCTTGTGCGCTCCAAATGACTTGCCGTAAGCATCATGCTTGGCTGTTTATGAGACGCTGTCATTCCTGGTGCGCGTCTGGTTGATGGTGGCGTGCGGCGGAGTGCTCCTTTCTGGTGTTCGTTTGGGTGGAGATGGCGTGCAGAGGAGTGCTCAGTCCCGGTTTCGTCTGGGTTTGTCGCTGGTTGTAGGGGAGGCTGGTGTGTACGTTTGTTTCGTTCTGGCTTGGGTAGGAGTTCGAGTGGTTGAAGGAAGGGAGATACGCAGTATAGAAGAGGTGAGATCTGGGGCTGCAATTGTGGACGTGTGAGAGCTGCTGTATTAGGCAGTTATGGTTGCCGTTTCATTAAGGCTGATGGGCGTGAAGATGGGAAGGTGAGAGTCATAATGTAGCGTGATTTCAGGATCTGTTTCATTCAGCATACCCCTAGTCCAGCTCAGCTCCACATAGGCAAGAGATAGCTCCTAAGGATGCTACAACGGGCTCTTCTTGTTGGGCTGGCAGAGGGCAATAGCGGGCCTGAGTTTAAGTAAGGCTTGGAAAGCATGGATAGATGGGTTGGGCTGAAACATGAAAAGAAGTGTGGGTTGAGATTGTCATCAGCTTGTCAAGGCCTTGTCAAAACTCGTCATGTCCTTGTCAATCTCATGCATGGCCTTGTCATGACCTCGTCTTGGTCTCATCAAACCTTGCGATGGTCTTGTCTTGGTTTCGTCAAAGGATTGTCATGATCTCGTCAAAAGTCTTATGACTTAGGTTAGGGTTTGGAACTCCATCATTTTATGTGAGTCAAACTTACATAAAATGATACAATTTTTTGTCGGTAGAGAATCCTGGGTATCATCAAAATGATCGCGAGTCGAAATCCGGTTTGACTCGGTATTATAAATGGAATTAAATTTTCCAGATATTACAATAATTTAAATCATTAAATTTTAAAAAAAAAATTATCTTCATGGTAAAATCAATTAATGAATGATTAGAACAAAAATATAAATTTACTAATTAATACTTATTTGAATAAATTTAAATTTTGATCGTTGAGGAAATAAATTTGGGTCAACAACAAACATAAATTAAATCCATTTGGTAAAAAATGAAAAATAAAATAAACTATTCCCTAAAAAACAAAAACAAAAATTATTGGTAAGATATATGATTGTTGGTAATGGGTGTGTTCGCTCCAAACGGTGTGTGCAAGCTTTAAATTTATAACCCTAGACTTAAGCTTAAAACAAGGATGCGAACCCGCAGTGTACGGGTCAATCGTAGTAAAAGCAAGAAAATTCCAGGGGTCGATCACAGGGACTTGGTGAAACAAAGTCCAATACGGTATGCTAATGTTAATGCTAACCACAAGAGCAAATTAACACAATCAAAGATGAATAAGATGTCAAATAAAGCAAACATGCAATTCTAGGGATTAAAGCATCTAGTTGTGGTTCCAACTCAAGATCTATAGATAAGCGGACAAAGCTGAGATTATTGCGTGGGGAAGATGTTTCTAAAGTGGAGTAGATCACCGGGTAAGTCTCACTACACACTAATCCTAAACCGTAACTCCTATTACCGGGTAAGTCTCAAGGAATCAAGATAAAGAACTATAACCTCAAACTAACACACCATCTAAGGGAATAGAATCAACCTTTACCGGGTAAGTCTCAGGCTAACTCACAAAGATGGGATGGAAGCACACTCGAACCCCAATAAAGGATAAACCTTTATTACCTACACTTATGATCGTTGGTACACAAACTAAGGAATTACCGGGTAAGTCTCATCCTAAGCTTGCTTTGAACCAGAAAGGTGTAATAAGAATAGGATTTGGCAAACTCTAACACTTAACTCTCAGTTTAGGGTCGGATAAGTCACCTCGGTCAGAAGAATTCCACCCCGGCCGAGATGTTCATCAACCGAACGAGATACTTAGGGTTAAGGTTAAAGACTCGAGCTTTCAGGATCCTACTGGAATCTAAGATTATTCTATCATTGTTTTTCCCACAACCTTCAGCCAATCACCCTAGAATCACACAAGGAAATTAGCCACTCATCATCATAATGAAAGTATTAAATATATGGGAAGAAGGTGAATATTTGAACAAAGAAGAATTTAATGAAAACACTTCAATAACTGAATCAAATATCACACAAAAATCGTTCCTTGGATAATAATCCAACAAGACAAGACAACAAGGAGAGGAATTGAAGACAATCTTACAAAACCCTCCAAAAAGCTATAAAAAGCTATAGTCTTCAATCTTCCTTCAACCTTCAAAAAGGTTCTTCAAATCTTCTCCCAAATTGGAGTAGGTTGCGGCTGCTGCGTCTTATGCGAAATTTAATCGATGTATGCAGCCCCCTTCAATTGTAGAAAATCAACCCTTTTTATAGGAAAAATAAACCTCCAAAGATAATAAATCTTAAGAAGATATTATCCCATAAATATAGGTAAAATATATGATTCTGCATATCTCCTTCCTTCTAGAAGCTCAGCCCAAAAATATAAGATCACTTTCCAATTTTAAAAGATCTCAGCCAAGAATAAAATATTCTCGCCGCGTCCTAGGTGTTCGCCTCGGTCGAGTCGGCGTCTCTGGATCGCCTCGGTCGAGATGAATCTCTGGTCAACCGAGGTGACTCATAACTGGATGTGGAATCTCTCAAAACTGGTCCAAAGTAAATCTTTAATCCATGGTTGTGCTTCCTGAATGTAGCTCCAAATGACTCTTGACTCCTTTTGCTCCTTTTTGATGCAAAACGTACCATATTACCTGCAATTACAACGAAACTAGGTGTAGACCTC
>BSUD01000002.1:31746529-31875644 GCA_033239045.1 Fagopyrum esculentum | reverse complement strand
AAACAAACCCCAAAATATAGACTATAATTCATGCTATCAAAATACCCCATACTTAGCCCTTGCTTGTCCCTAAGCAAGTTCCTCATATAGAAATCAAGATAGAATGGATTATAAGTCATGAAAATCAATGAAAAAGCTTTTCAAAAACATTTTATGGTGTGCAACTATCATAGATCACTCTAAGAGAGTACTTCCTGGAAATTAAAAACTCAATATGATCAAAACATTTTATAAATATAGGAAAGTTGTTCATCTTTGCATAAAATCATAGAATGCATAATAAATCATAATTATCAAAATTAATCATGTATAATCCGATTTAAACCGCTAAGTCAATCAACAAGCTCAAGGTCTCAAGGGCTTCCCAAAAGAAAGGTCAAGAAACGTGTAGGGCAGGGATGTATGTAAGGTAATGTGGTGCTAGAATCCGGGAAAAGGATGAACTTCACTTTCACTTTGACTTGCAACATCTTCCACCAATAAGCTTTGCTTATCTCACACTTTTTCTTTTTACTTTACTTTTTGGGATGCATGGACAGAGGTGCACAATAACCGAAGCCTAGGAAATCCGCAATCATCAATTTCTTGAGATGCATCAAACCCTTAATGCACATACCATGACCCGTTAGGAATATCGCTCAATCCGACTTTGGCAAGACACAAACACCCGGCTATGTGAATGGTGCCGAGTTACTCATCTTCATGATTGACTTCCCCAAACCTATTATTGCTTTCTAACACTTTCACTTTCAGCCACTTCTCAACTTTTAACTTGCTTTCACCACTTTGCTTGCTTCCAAATTCCCGGATAGGTAAAGGGAGGCAAAATGTATATGAGGGGCTAAGCATGATCAAGAAGAAGAAGAAGAAGAAGAATGAATTGCCTTGGTCTTTCCAAGAAGAACGTGAGAGAACTTATGCTGCGGTGTCAACCTTCAAATTCAACATAATTTGGATAAAAATAAAGTATTAAACATGCCAATAATTTCAAACAAAGCATTTAGCAACTTAAACATATCATAAAACATTTCAAACATATAAAGAGTTTAAAACCAGTCAGTAAACAAGATCTTCACTGAGATCATATCCAGATAAGTAACACAAAATCGTTTTCGAAAACCCTCAGTTAACACACCTCGGTCGAGATGTTCTTGGTTCAACCGAGGTGAAACACCTCGTTTTGCCAGAACTGTCCCGGTCGAGGTCGAAAAATTTTTTTTATTAACCAATTTTTTTTCAGTTTCGACGTTTTTCTCAATCAAATAACCTGTAAGTATTTAGCAACTTAAACAAAGCATTTAGCAACTTAAACATATCAGAACTGTCCCCGGCAACGGCGCCAAAAACTTGTTCGCTCCAAACGGTGTGTGCAAGCTTTAAATTTATAACCCTAGACTTAAGCTTAAAACAAGGATGCGAACCCGCAGTGTACGGGTCAATCGTAGTAAAAGCAAGAAAATTCCAGGGGTCGATCACAGGGACTTGGTGAAACAAAGTCCAATACGGTATGCTAATGTTAATGCTAACCACAAGAGCAAATTAACACAATCAAAGATGAATAAGATGTCAAATAAAGCAAACATGCAATTCTAGGGATTAAAGCATCTAGTTGTGGTTCCAACTCAAGATCTATAGATAAGCGGACAAAGCTGAGATTTTTGCGTGGGGAAGGTGTTTCTAAAGTGGAGTAGATCACCGGGTAAGTCTCACTACACACTAATCCTAAACCGTAACTCCTATTACCGGGTAAGTCTCAAGGAATTAAGATAAAGAACTATAACCTCAAACTAACACACCATCTAAGGGAATAGAATCAACCTTTACCGGGTAAGTCTCAGGCTAACTCACAAAGATGGGATGGAAGCACACTCGAACCCCAATAAAGGATAAACCTTTATTACCTACACTTATGATCGTTGGTACACAAACTAAGGAATTACCGGGTAAGTCTCATCCTAAGCTTGCTTTGGACCAGAAGGTATAATAAGAATAGGATTTGGCAAACTCTAACACTTAACTCTCAGTTTAGGATAGGATAAGTCACCTCGGTCAGAAGAATTCCACCCCGGCCGAGATGTTCATCAACCGAACGAGATACTTAGGGTTAAGGTTAAAGACTCGAGCTTTCAGGATCCTACTGGAATCTAAGATTATTCTATCATTGTTTTTCCCACAACCTTCAGCCAATCACCCTAGAATCACACAAGGAAATTAGCCACTCATCATCATAATGAAAGTATTAAATATATGGGAAGAAGGTGAATATTTGAACAAAGAAGAATTTAATGAAAACACTTCAATAACTGAATCAAATATCACACAAAAATCGTTCCTTGGATAATAATCCAACAAGACAAGACAACAAGGAAAGGAATTGAAGACAATCTTACAAAACCCTCCAAAAAGCTATAAAAAGCTATAGTCTTCAATCTTCCTTCAACCTTCAAAAAGGTTCTTCAAATCTCTCCCAAATTGGAGTAGGTTGCGGCTGCTGCGTCTTATGCGAAATTTAATCGATGTATGCAGCCCCCTTCAATTGTAGAAAATCAACCCTTTTTATAGGAAAAATAAACCTCCAAAGATAATAAATCTTAAGAAGATATTATCCCATAAATATAGGTAAAATATATGATTCTGCATATCTCCTTCCTTCTAGAAGCTCAGCCCAAAAATATAAGATCACTTTCCAATTTTAAAAGATCTCAGCCAAGAATAAAATATTCTCGCCGCGTCCTAGGTGTTCGCCTCGGTCGAGTCGGCGTCTCTGGATCGCCTCGGTCGAGATGAATCTCTGGTCAACCGAGGTGACTCATAACTGGATGTGGAATCTCTCAAAACTGGTCCAAAGTAAATCTTTAATCCATGGTTGTGCTTCCTGAATGTAGCTCCAAATGACTCTTGACTCCTTTTGCTCCTTTTTGATGCAAAACGTACCATATTACCTGCAATTACAACGAAACTAGGTGTAGACCTCGATTCTCGCAAAGGTAGATGAAATGGTAGTAAAATCACATAATGTACATACAAACATGCAGATTATGAAAGATAAAACGTCCAAACAAACCCCAAAATATAGACTATAATTCATGCTATCAAAATACCCCATACTTAGCCCTTGCTTGTCCCTAAGCAAGTTCCTCATATAGAAATCAAGATAGAATGGATTATAAGTCATGAAAATCAATGAAAAAGCTTTTCAAAAACATTTTATGGTGTGCAACTATCATAGATCACTCTAAGAGAGTACTTCCTGGAAATTAAAAACTCAATATGATCAAAACATTTTATAAATATAGGAAAGTTGTTCATCTTTGCATAAAATCATAGAATGCATAATAAATCATAATTATCAAAATTAATCATGTATAATCCGATTTAAACCGCTAAGTCAATCAACAAGCTCAAGGTCTCAAGGGCTTCCCAAAAGAAAGGTCAAGAAACGTGTAGGGCAGGGATGTATGTAAGGTAATGTGGTGCTAGAATCCGGGAAAAGGATGAACTTCACTTTCACTTTGACTTGCAACATCTTCCACCAATAAGCTTTGCTTATCTCACACTTTTTCTTTTTACTTTACTTTTTGGGATGCATGGACAGAGGTGCACAATAACCGAAGCCTAGGAAATCCGCAATCATCAATTTCTTGAGATGCATCAAACCCTTAATGCACATACCATGACCCGTTAGGAATATCGCTCAATCCGACTTTGGCAAGACACAAACACCCGGCTATGTGAATGGTGCCGAGTTACTCATCTTCATGATTGACTTCCCCAAACCTATTATTGCTTTCTAACACTTTCACTTTCAGCCACTTCTCAACTTTTAACTTGCTTTCACCACTTTGCTTGCTTCCAAATTCCCGGATAGGTAAAGGGAGGCAAAATGTATATGAGGGGCTAAGCATGATCAAGAAGAAGAAGAAGAAGAAGAATGAATTGCCTTGGTCTTTCCAAGAAGAACGTGAGAGAACTTATGCTGCGGTGTCAACCTTCAAATTCAACATAATTTGGATAAAAATAAAGTATTAAACATGCCAATAATTTCAAACAAAGCATTTAGCAACTTAAACATATCATAAAACATTTCAAACATATAAAGAGTTTAAAACCAGTCAGTAAACAAGATCTTCACTGAGATCATATCCAGATAAGTAACACAAAATCGTTTTCGAAAACCCTCAGTTAACACACCTCGGTCGAGATGTTCTTGGTTCAACCGAGGTGAAACACCTCGTTTTGCCAGAACTGTCCCGGTCGAGGTCGAAAAATTTTTTTTTTTAACCAATTTTTTTTCAGTTTCGACGTTTTTCTCAATCAAATAACCTGTAAGTATGCATGAAATCTCAGATAAACATATAAATGCAGAATGAAGCATAAATATGAAAATATCCGGTCAATAAAATACATCATAAGTCGAATAATACATCGAAGTCAGATAAGTCAAGTAAAATACATCAAATACCCCATACTTGAGACACACTGTCCCAGTGGGTATAATAAAAGTCTGAAAGGAAGAGGACTCACCGGATAAAGAGCCGAACTGCATAAAAATAAATAAATAAAACCCTGCAGCTCCTCAGTAGTCTCGATCCGGTGGAGGTGGTGGTGGTATGTAGGGATGCTGGGCAGGATCATAGGGATAGCCCATGACATGCTGGAACTGTAGCTGAGCCATCATGTACTGATGATGCTGCCGCTCCTGCATCTCCCGGATATCCAATGAAAGTGCAGCATAAGAGTCAATAACCTGATCCGTCAGGTCATCGATCCGTCGGTGTGCTGCTCTGTCCCTAACTCTCTGCCTCCTGCGCCTGGCGGGCCTGACTGGAGAAGTCTCAGCTGGCGCCGGCTCAGTGTCCTCCTCGTCCTCATCAAGATCAATAATGGGAGGCGCGCTCGTCCCAGCAGTATCTGTCCCTGTGTCCATCGGGACGCCGCCTCCTCTTTCGTCGACAGTCTCGTCGTCGTCATCCTCATCGACCTCCTCAGCCTCCTCAGCAGCTGCAGCAGCAGCAGCTGCTCCATCTCTATAGTCCTCCATCAGCGGGACCCATGCTGCCTGCCAGAAATGCGGGTCGGCGACAGAGAACTGTGCAGACCATCTGATGCCCTGAGGCGCTGTCCGCTCCCAAGGCATGGCAACGTACGGAGTGGTCAACCCACGGGGGACAAGAATCCTCCGCGTAATCATCTCCTGCAGTCCCAGCGGCTTCGGAGCCGCCGCCAATGTGCATACGCTGAGGTCCATCCCATGGTAAGTGGCGATGTGGGTGACTAGACCTCCACAGCAAATATCCCCCTTCCCTTTGGCCTTGATCTTGTGCAGATCCTCTGCCAAGAGCAAGCCAAAGTCGGGGAAACCTCCTGTGACCATGTAGTAAAGCGAAAATAGCTCCCCCTGTCTGATCTTCTGGGGCGTCTCAGTATGCGCCAGAAGCATCTCACTAAAAACCCTGTGGGCTAGTCTGAAGGCCGGGTGAAAGATGACCTTCTCCCTGGAATCACCAGGCGCCATCTGTCTGCATGAGTGGTAATGTGGGCTATCTGTCCCCAAAACTCCCTAGCTACTGAACGGGAGGGAAAGTCTACAGCGGTAGGGGCAGGAAAGCTAAAGATCTCTCTCCATATCTCTAATGGAACCAGGAAGTTCCGGCCCATCAGCCGGTACTTCACAGATCCCTCTGTGGGTAGGTAGGAGAAGGAGCTGACAAACTCGAGTGTCGGCTCTATGTAGGCTGGGGCTCGGATCTCAATGAACTGATCTAGCCCGACTGTGGCGATCATCCTCCTAAGGTCAGCCTCTAACCCTAGGCAGTCAAAAGCGGATACCTCCAGAAATCATGGTGCGATAACTGGACGGCCCGCTATCCTCTCATAGTCTACCCGGCATCTCTCGTGGATGACCGGGCGGTAGGGACGGGAAGAAGAAGGGGAAGGGGAGGGTGAAGATCTATCTCTCAGGGCTAGACGGCGATCGGAACTCATCTTCACAAACACTCTGTCAGATCACCTCGGTTGACTGACAACCCTCAGAAATCACCTCGGTCGAGATGCAGGTCGACCGGACCGAGGCGTAGCAGTTCGAATTCCAATTCTCAGAATTTCAGTTCTTTTCCCCCTAAATCACTACAATTGCTTCCTAAGGGGTACTTATGGGTTTCCTCAGCAAAATCAAGGGCAACCAAAGCCCAATAAGCAGTAAACGAGTCGGTTAGGGTTTTCGAACTTTGTTTACCTCGTTTCGGTCGAAACACTCAATCTTTCTGCAGATCTGTAGTTGCAATCGATTCTTCTTCCCCTCAATTGCAGTTTTGAAGCAGAAATCGTCGAAAAAGAGTGAGAAACGAGGGAGAACGAGGTGCGCTGTCGCCGCGGTCGAAATGCGTAAAAAAATAAAAAGTGAAAAGTAATTTTCCCTTGTTATACTGTTACTGAATCTGCTGTCACCTCGGTCGAGATGGTCTCGACTGGACCGAGGTGGTACGGACCGAGGCGGTTCTGCAGAAACCCTAGTCGCCTCGGTTGCTTCAAGAATCAACTCGGTCGAGGTGTTCTGACAGTGACCGAGGTGCCTCTTTCTTCTCAGAATCTCGAACTTCTCTCTTTCCTGGAGTGCTCCTTCCTGTTGTCTGTCCAGAACGCCAAAAACAAAGCAAAGCAAAGCAAAAACAAAAAAACTATCTAATCTAGACTAGAAAACGGGAAAGAAAGCAATACCTTGGGTTGCCTCCCAAGAAGCGCTTGATTTAAGGTCGCTAGCTGGACCATGATGCGTCTCAAAGGAGGTAGATCGGCGCGACCTCCTCAACCGGCGTTTCCGGTTGGTACTTCTTAAGTCTATGACCGTTGACCTTGAAGCTTCCGCTAGTTTCGCCCCATATCTCAACTGCACCATGAGGGAAAACATGTTTCACAACGTAAGGTCCGGTCCATCTAGATTTCAACTTACCTTGAAAAAGACGGAGGCGGGAGTTGAAGAGTAGAACTAAGTCTCCTTCGTTAAGCTCCTTTGGAACGATACGCTTGTCATGCCATCTCTTCGTCCTTTCCTTGTAGATTTTGGCATTCTCATAGGCGTTCAAACGCAGCTCCTCCAGCTCGTTAAGTTCCAATAGTCGCTTCTCACCAGCATCTTTAATGTCAAAGTTCAACCATTTGATAGCCCAATATGCTTTGTGCTCCAACTCAACGGGCAAGTGGCAAGATTTCCCATACACCAAATTATAAGGGGTGGTGCCTATGGGAGTCTTGAATGCGGTCCTGTACGCCCAAAGAGCATCGTCTAATTTCATGGACCAATCCTTCCTCGTTCTAGAGACGGTCTTCTCCAAAATCGCCTTGATTTCTCTGTTCGAGATCTCGACCTGTCCACTAGTTTGAGGGTGATAAGCGGTTGATACCTTGTGGGTTACCCCATACTTTGATAGAAGTGCCTTAAACTTCCGGTTGATGAAATGCGTTCCTCCATCGCTGATGATGATGCGTGGAGTTCCAAATCGTGGAAAGATAGTTCTATTCAAGAACTTCACAACCACCTTGGCGTCGTTAGTGGGAGAAGCGATGGCTTCGACCCATCTAGAGACGTAATCCACTGCAAGGAGAATGTAGAGGTTTCCTCCTGAGGATGGGAAAGGTCCCATGAAGTCAATCCCCCATACATCAAAGATTTCCACTTCTTGGATGTTGTTAAGTGGCATTTCGTTCCTCCTTGATAGGTTCCCTGTTCTTTGGCATGCATCACAAGAAACAACGAAAGATTGTACATCCTTAAATAATGTAGGCCAAAAGAAACCGGAACGCAATACCTTAGCGCATGTTTTATCGGTGCTAGCATGCCCTCCGCAGGGAAGTGAATGGCAATGCCTTATGACGCTATTAACTTCATCTTCCGGAATGCACCTTCGAAGCATCCCATCCGGTCCGCGCTTGAATAGCAGCGGCTCATCCCAGTAGTAATGTCGTACTTCTTTGAGGAATTTTTTCTTTTGGGAGTACGTCAATCCGGGCGGTATTTCCTGGCAAACAAGATAATTCACGACATCAGCATACCAAGGACCTTTATTATCAGAAAGTTGGTGGAGGGAATGGTCCGCCAACTGTGGGTGAATGTCAGAGAAGGGAGAAGAAAAATTTTTATTCTCAGCAATCTCAGTTGACATTGTCTCGCTGTCGACCTCGGTCGAGGCGCAAAGGCGTTGACCGAGGTGTTCTTCAGACGCCTCGCTCAGTCCAGAAAGTGCCTCGGTCGAGGTACTGCTACTGGATCCGAGGCTGGAAATCTTCGTTTCCTGGATTAGCTTCTCAGTTTTAGCTCCTGGATCCTCTTCCAGTGCCTTCAAGCTCCGTATATCTGCATCACAAGAAGCATCTATACCTTCCTCCATTAAACTGAAGCTTATAACTCTTTCGAGTGGATCATTAATAAGGATAGAGCTCACCAATTCTCTTGATTCTTCTTCATCGTAGATGTTGAAGATATCATCAGTTAGCTGCTCCCCTTTCATGGCTGCAAGTAGTGCGAACTCCACCTCATCGCCACCAACGTTGAATTTCAACTTGGCGTTCTTGCAATCCACGTTGCAACCCGAAGTTGCTAGAAATGGCCTCCCGAGAATGATGGGAACAGGATAATCTGCGGGAATGTCAAGTACGACAAAATATATGGGTAGATAGAAGTTACCTAACTTGACCGGAACGTCCTCCAAAATGCCCACGGGATGGGTGATGGAGCGATCCGCCATGTAAAGTCGAATCTTGACCGGCTTGGGCTCTCCAAGACCGATCTTAATGCATAGCTCCAGCGGAATGATGCTCACGCTGGCTCCTAGATCGCAAAGGGCTTCACAAGTGACATCCCCAACTTGAATGGGAATGCAAAATGAGCCGGGATCTCTCAATTTAGGCGGCATCTTCTCCTTCATGATCTTTATGAGTTCCGAAGACTTAGATGTCATCCTAACTTCACCAACATCCTCCAGTTTCCTCTTCCTTGATAGGATCTCCTTTAAGAACTTCCCATAGGCGGGCATACCTAAAATAGCATCAAGGAAAGGAATATTAATATGGAGCTTATTCATCAAGTCAAGGAACTTACCAAAGTGCTTGTCAAGATGTGCTCTGGCTCTGGACTGGGGGAATGGAAGTGGTGGTTTGTATGTAGGAGGTGGAACATAAACTTTTGTCGTTCCTCCTGCTTTCTGTTGCGCCGCCTCGGTTGGCATTTCGGTCGAGGTGTTCTTCGACTGGATCTGGACCGAGGTGGTCTGCGTCGAGCGAGGTACTGGATCTGTGGTTTTGAGTCCACTCCTCGTCGTGATGGCCATGCACTGGCCCTTAGGATTAGTTTCCGTCTTTGCTGGAAGCTTCCCTGGATCTCTTGGCGCTTCATTCGCCCTATTAGCAAGTTGTTGTTCGAAGGACTTTTGGGCCCTCGAAAATGAAGTCATAGAATTCTCCATAGCACTAAGCTTGATCAAGATTGCCTCCAGGACTGCGTCCTTCTTTTCCGGCTGAGACGAACTTGATCCTTGCCCTTGGCTCTTCAATGGAGTAGAAGAAGAAGAAGGAGGAGAGAGGAAAGGGTTAGAGGAATCATTAGAGTTGGAGTTTGAATGATTGTTACCGTTGTTTTGGTTATTCGCCCTCCAATTGTTGCTATTGGATCCTCTATTGTTGTTGTAGTTGTTGTTTCGGGGTCCGTTGTTGTTGTTGCGGTACCCGTTCTTGTTGTTGTTGTTGTTGTTGTTCCTTTGCCCTTGCTCTTCCTGCTTAGTTTGAGCCATCAATAGCTCCTTCAATTGCTTCACGTCGTTCTTCAAGGACGTGAGTTGGTTGTTGTTGGTTTGAGTCTCTTGAAAGTTGACTCTTTTAACTCCACCTTCAGCTCCTTGGTGGGTGTATTTCTCCATGTGCAAGGCTTGCTTCTCAATGAAGTCCCAAGCCTCATCAACCGCCATATCCATGAATGTACCGGCGGAGAGTAGTTGGAGATTGAACTGGGTGTTTCCGTCCAGCCCTTTGAAGTAGATCTCCAACAACTCTATCTTTGGAATCCCATGATGTGGGCAATCCAAAAGGATATCCTTGAACCGCTCCCATGATTTGGACAAGCTCTCCTTGTCCTTCATGATGAAAGCGTTGATCTTCCCTCTCATTTCAGCAGTTTTTGAGGGGGGAAAGAATTTGGTCAAGAATTCCGTAGTCATCTCTTCCCATGTGCTGATTTTTCCTGCAGGAAGAGATTGATACCAAGTAAGAGCTCTATCTTTAAGAGAAAAGTAGAAAGGTCTTAGCTTGTAGTTGTTATTTTCAATTCTGGGAGGTCGCAAGGTCTCCATCAAGATCTCGTAGTTTTGAAGATGTTGATGCGGCGACTCCTTCTCCAGCCCTCCGAATTGACATTGGCGAATCATGGCTAGAACTTGTGGACGAAGTTCGTAGTCATGATCCGCTGGATCTCCTAGGTTCACTCCTGGACGCCTCAGCTGTTGATTAGGGTCCATCTTTTGACCTAGAGTTTGTGGAATTCCTGCAAGAAGAACATCTCGGACTGGCACCCGAAGCGGATGCACATCGGCCGGGGCGTCAGGTACTGGGACCTGCCTCGGTCGAGGATCAATTATTGGATCTTGCATCGGTCGAGGTTGAATCTGGTTCCGAATTGCTGCAATCTCAGCTTCGATTGCTGCAGTCCTGGCCTGGTTCTCCTCTTTCTCTTGCCTTAGCTCTTCTTTACTGAGACGTAGCAGCTCCTGCGTCTCTCTTAACTGGGCCGCAAGATCGTGATCGTCTTGTTGGGCCATTTTCGCTTCTCTCAAGCGTCTCTTGTATGTCTTTTCTGGTTCGGGATCGTAAGGAACGATTTCCTTCCCAGTGCGGGTTCTTCGCATATACCTAAGAAAGAACCTGCGAAAGTCACTCAAGTAGAGTGGTTAGACAAAAAAAAGGGGGCAAATGCCCCAAGAGCAAACCGTACCGGCTCGGTCTAGACCAAGTCCCCGGCAACGGCGCCAAAAACTTGTTCGCTCCAAACGGTGTGTGCAAGCTTTAAATTTATAACCCTAGACTTAAGCTTAAAACAAGGATGCGAACCCGCAGTGTACGGGTCAATCGTAGTAAAAGCAAGAAAATTCCAGGGGTCGATCACAGGGATTTGGTGAAACAAAGTCCAATACGGTATGCTAATGTTAATGCTAACCACAAGAGCAAATTAACACAATCAAAGATGAATAAGATGTCAAATAAAGCAAACATGCAATTCTAGGGATTAAAGCATCTAGTTGTGGTTCCAACTCAAGATCTATAGATAAGCGGACAAAGCTGAGATTATTGCGTGGGGAAGATGTTTCTAAAGTGGAGTAGATCACCGGGTAAGTCTCACTACACACTAATCCTAAACCGTAACTCCTATTACCGGGTAAGTCTCAAGGAATCAAGATAAAGAACTATAACCTCAAACTAACACACCATCTAAGGGAATAGAATCAACCTTTACCGGGTAAGTCTCAGGCTAACTCACAAAGATGGGATGGAAGCACACTCGAACCCCAATAAAGGATAAACCTTTATTACCTACACTTATGATCGTTGGTACACAAACTAAGGAATTACCGGGTAAGTCTCATCCTAAGCTTGCTTTGAACCAGAAAGGTGTAATAAGAATAGGATTTGGCAAACTCTAACACTTAACTCTCAGTTTAAGGTCGGACAAGTCACCTCGGTCAGCCAGTTTCCACCTCGGCCGAAATGTTCATCGACTGAACGAGATGCTTAGGGTTAAGGTTAAAGACTCGAACTTTCAGGATCCTACTGGAATCTAAGATTATTCTATCATTGTTTTCCCCACAACCTTCAGCCAATCACCCTAGAATCACACAAGGAAATTAGCCACTCATCATCATAATGAAAGTATTAAATATATGGAAGAAGGTGAATATTTGAACAAAGAAGAATTTAATGAAAACACTTCAATAACTGAATCAAATATCACACAAAATCGTTCCTTGGATAATAATCCAACAAGACAAGACAACAAGGGAAGGAATTGAAGACAATCTTACAAAACCCTCCAAAAAGCTATAAAGCTATAGTCTTCAATCTTCCTTCAACCTTCAAAAAGGTTCTTCAAATCTCTCCCAAATTGGAGTAGGATGCGGCTGCTGCGCGTGTATGCGAGGTTTCCAGCTGTAAGCGGATGTATGCGACCTTCTTGATTTGTGAAAATCCAACCCTTTTTATAGGAAAATAACCCTCCAAAGATAAAATATCTTAGAAGATATATTCCCATAAAAATAGGTAAAATATATGATTCTGCATATCTCCTTCCTTCTAGAAGCTCAGCCCAAAAATATAAGATCACTTTCCAATTTTAAAAGATCTCAGCCAGGAATAAAATATTCTCGCCGCGTCCTAGGTATTCGCCTCGGTCGAGTCGGCGTCTCTGGATCGCCTCGGTCGAGATGAATCTCTGGTCAACCGAGGTGACTCATAACTGAATGTAGAATCTCTCAAAACTGGTCCAGAGTAAATCTTTAATCCATGGTTGTGCTTCCTGAATGTAGCTCCAAATGACTCTTGACTCCTTTTGATCCTTTTTGATGCAAAACGTACCATATTACCTGCAATTACAACGAAACTAGGTGTAGACCTCGATTCTCGCAAAGGTAGATGAAATGGTAGTAAAATCACATAATGTACATACAAACATGCAGATTATGAAAGATAAAACGTCCAAACAAACCCCAAAATATAGACTATAATTCATGCTATCAAAATACCCCATACTTAGCCCTTGCTTGTCCCTAAGCAAGTTCCTCATATAGAAATCAAGATAGAATGGATTATAAGTCAAGAAAATCAATGAAAAGTCTTTCAAAAACATTTTATGGTGTGGAATTATCATAGATCACTCTAAGAGAGTACTTCCTGGAAATTAAAAACTCAATATGATCAAAACATTTTATAAATATAGGAAAGTTGTTCATCTTTGCATAAAATCATAGAATGCATAATAAATCATAATTATCAAAATTAATCATGTATAATCCGATTTAAACCGCTAAGTCAATCAACAAGCTCAAGGTCTCAAGGGCTTCCCAAAAGAAAGGTCAAGAAACGTGTAGGGTAGGGATGTATGTAAGGTAATGTGGTGCTAGAATCCGGGAAAAGGATGAACTTCACTTTTACTTTGACTTGCAACATCTTCCACCAATAAGCTTTGCTTATTTCACACTTTTTTTTTCTTTTTACTTTACTTTTTGGGATGCATGGACAGAGGTGCACAATAACCGAAGCCTAGGAAATCCGCAATCATCAATTTCTTGAGATGCGTCAAACCCTTGATGCACATACCATGACCCGTTAGGAATATCGCTCAATCCGACTTTGGCAAGACACAAACACCCGGCTATGTGAATGGTGCCGAGTTACTCATCTTCATGATTGACTTCCCCAAACCTATTATTGCTTTCTAACACTTTCACTTTCAGCCACTTCTCAACTTTTTACTTGCTTTCACCACTTCGCTTGCTTCCAAATTCCCGGATAGGTAAAGGGAGGCAAAATGTATATGAGGGGCTAAGCATGATCAAGAAGAAGAAGAAGAAGAAGAATGAATTGCCTTGGTCTTTCCAAGAAGAACGTGAGAGAACTTATGCTGCGGTGTCAACCTTCAAATTCAACATAATTTGGATAAAAATAAAGTATTAAACATGCCAATAATTTTAAACAAAGCATTTAGCAACTTAAACATATCATAAAACATTTCAAACATATAAAGAATTTAAATCCAGTCGGTAAACAAAATCTTCACTGAGATCATATCCAGATAAGTAACACAAAAATCGTTTTCGAAAACTCTCTGTTACGCCCACCTCGGTCGAGGTGTTCTTGGTTCAACCGAGGTGAAACACCTCGTTTTGCCAGAACTGTCCCGGTCGAGGTCAAAAATTTTTTTAAAACCATTTTGTTTTTTTTTCGGTTTCGACGTTTTTCTCAGTCAAATAACCTGTAAGTATTTAGCAACTTAAACAAAGCATTTAGCAACTTAAACATATCAGAACTGTCCCCGGCAACGGCGCCAAAAACTTGTTCGCTCCAAACGGTGTGTGCAAGCTTTAAATTTATAACCCTAGACTTAAGCTTAAAACAAGGATGCGAACCCGCAGTGTACGGGTCAATCGTAGTAAAAGCAAGAAAATTCCAGGGGTCGATCACAGGGACTTAGTGAAACAAAGTCAAATACGGTATGCTAGTGTTGATGCTAACCACAAGAGCAAGTATACAATCAAAGATGAATAAGATGTCAAATAAGCAAACATGCAATTCTAGGGATTAAAGCATCTAGTTGTGGTTCCAACTCAAGATCTATAGGTAAGCGGACAAAGCTGAGATTTTTGCATGGGGAAGGTGTTTCTAAAGTGGAGTAGATCACCGGGTAAGTCTCACTACACACTAATCCCAAACCGTAACTCCTATTACCGGGTAAGTCTCAAGGAATTAAGATAAAGAACTATAACCTCAAACTAACATACCATCTAAGGGAATAGAATCAACCTTTACCGGGTAAGTCTCAGGCTAACTCACAAAGATGGGATGGAAGCACACTCAAACCCCAATAAAGGACAAACCTTTATTACCTACACTTATGATCGTTGGTATACAAACTAAGGAATTACCGGGTAAGTCTCATCCTAAGCTTGCTTTGAACCAGAAAGGTATAATAAGAATAGGATTTGGACAAGCTCTCCTTGTCCTTCATGATGAAAGCGTTGATCTTCCCTCTCATTTCAGCAGTTTTTGAGGGGGGAAAGAATTTGGTCAAGAATTCCGTAGTCATCTCTTCCCATGTGCTGATTTTTCCTGCAGGAAGAGATTGATACCAAGTAAGAGCTCTATCTTTAAGAGAAAAGTAGAAAGGTCTTAGCTTGTAGTTGTTATTTTCAATTCTGGGAGGTCGCAAGGTCTCCATCAAGATCTCGTAGTTTTGAAGATGTTGATGCGGCGACTCCTTCTCCAGCCCTCCGAATTGACATTGGCGAATCATGGCTAGAACTTGTGGACGAAGTTCGTAGTCATGATCCGCTGGATCTCCTAGGTTCACTCCTGGACGCCTCAGCTGTTGATTAGGGTCCATCTTTTGACCTAGAGTTTGTGGAATTCCTGCAAGAAGAACATCTCGGACTGGCACCCGAAGCGGATGCACATCGGCCGGGGCGTCAGGTACTGGGACCTGCCTCGGTCGAGGATCAATTATTGGATCTTGCATCGGTCGAGGTTGAATCTGGTTCCGAATTGCTGCAATCTCAGCTTCGATTGCTGCAGTCCTGGCCTGGTTCTCCTCTTTCTCTTGCCTTAGCTCTTCTTTACTGAGACGTAGCAGCTCCTGCGTCTCTCTTAACTGGGCCGCAAGATCGTGATCGTCTTGTTGGGCCATTTTCGCTTCTCTCAAGCGTCTCTTGTATGTCTTTTCTGGTTCGGGATCGTAAGGAACGATTTCCTTCCCAGTGCGGGTTCTTCGCATATACCTAAGAAAGAACCTGCGAAAGTCACTCAAGTAGAGTGGTTAGACAAAACAAAGGGGGCAAATGCCCCAAGAGCAAACCGTACCGGCTCGGTCTAGACCAAGTCCCCGGCAACGGCGCCAAAAACTTGTTCGCTCCAAACGGTGTGTGCAAGCTTTAAATTTATAACCCTAGACTTAAGCTTAAAACAAGGATGCGAACCCGCAGTGTACGGGTCAATCGTAGTAAAAGCAAGAAAATTCCAGGGGTCGATCACAGGGATTTGGTGAAACAAAGTCCAATACGGTATGCTAATGTTAATGCTAACCACAAGAGCAAATTAACACAATCAAAGATGAATAAGATGTCAAATAAAGCAAACATGCAATTCTAGGGATTAAAGCATCTAGTTGTGGTTCCAACTCAAGATCTATAGATAAGCGGACAAAGCTGAGATTATTGCGTGGGGAAGATGTTTCTAAAGTGGAGTAGATCACCGGGTAAGTCTCACTACACACTAATCCTAAACCGTAACTCCTATTACCGGGTAAGTCTCAAGGAATCAAGATAAAGAACTATAACCTCAAACTAACACACCATCTAAGGGAATAGAATCAACCTTTACCGGGTAAGTCTCAGGCTAACTCACAAAGATGGGATGGAAGCACACTCGAACCCCAATAAAGGATAAACCTTTATTACCTACACTTATGATCGTTGGTACACAAACTAAGGAATTACCGGGTAAGTCTCATCCTAAGCTTGCTTTGAACCAGAAAGGTGTAATAAGAATAGGATTTGGCAAACTCTAACACTTAACTCTCAGTTTAGGGTCGGATAAGTCACCTCGGTCAGAAGAATTCCACCCCGGCCGAGATGTTCATCAACCGAACGAGATACTTAGGGTTAAGGTTAAAGACTCGAGCTTTCAGGATCCTACTGGAATCTAAGATTATTCTATCATTGTTTTTCCCACAACCTTCAGCCAATCACCCTAGAATCACACAAGGAAATTAGCCACTCATCATCATAATGAAAGTATTAAATATATGGGAAGAAGGTGAATATTTGAACAAAGAAGAATTTAATGAAAACACTTCAATAACTGAATCAAATATCACACAAAAATCGTTCCTTGGATAATAATCCAACAAGACAAGACAACAAGGAAAGGAATTGAAGACAATCTTACAAAACCCTCCAAAAAGCTATAAAAAGCTATAGTCTTCAATCTTCCTTCAACCTTCAAAAAGGTTCTTCAAATCTCTCCCAAATTGGAGTAGGTTGCGGCTGCTGCATCTTATGCGAAATTAAATCGATGTATGCAGCCCCCTTCAATTGTAGAAAATCAACCCTTTTTATAGGAAAAATAAACCTCCAAAGATAATAAATCTTAAGAAGATATTATCCCATAAATATAGGTAAAATATATGATTCTGCATATCTCCTTCCTTCTAGAAGCTCAGCCCAAAAATATAAGATCACTTTCCAATTTTAAAAGATCTCAGCCAAGAATAAAATATTCTCGCCGCGTCCTAGGTGTTCGCCTCGGTCGAGTCGGCGTCTCTGGATCGCCTCGGTCGAGATGAATCTCTGGTCAACCGAGGTGACTCATAACTGGATGTGGAATCTCTCAAAACTGGTCCAAAGTAAATCTTTAATCCATGGTTGTGCTTCCTGAATGTAGCTCCAAATGACTCTTGACTCCTTTTGCTTTTTTTTGATGCAAAACGTACCATATTACCTGCAATTACAACGAAACTAGGTGTAGACCTCGATTCTCGCAAAGGTAGATGAAATGGTAGTAAAATCACATAATGTACATACAAACATGCAGATTATGAAAGATAAAACGTCCAAACAAACCCCAAAATATAGACTATAATTCATGCTATCAGGGTGACAAAAAAAGATAAAGGTAAATGACACTATACTAAAATTTGCATAAAAGACTTATGGAATGATACTATACTAAAATTGTGTAAAAGATAAAGGCAAATGATGGTATACTAAAATTATGTAAAACTTAAGCAAATCATGCAATAGCCTAAAACGTGGATGTGTAAATTTCACAAAATATGTTAAAAGTTAAAAATCTGATATTAAATTCAAATTTGTAGATAAATTGGGGAAAAAGTAAAAAATTTGTACAATAATTGTTGGGTAACGAAATGGTAGGTAATGTTATAGTACAATGTGATTTTATGTGGTGGTACTTCAATAGCCAGATAATATATAGTGAAACATATAAAAAGGCAAAGTCACATACAACAAACCAAAAAAAGGTATCACTAATTAGATATCAAATTCGGACGAACCTAAGCGTAACCCGGAAAGGGAGCCGAATGAATCCTTCTCGATCACGGTGGAAAACCCGGATATTTTGTTCCGGAGATTCGATTTGATTTTTTTTATTTTTTAAAATTTACCGGATCGGATCTAATATTACTCGATCTAATATCATTGTAAGTTATGAATGTATTTTTTTTCGAAAAAACTACATACATGGTCTTCATTTTACTAACACAAGAAAAAACTCGCAATTTGACGACGCTCATTGAACGCATGCACCAACTGCCGGCGCCATTTTTGTATGAAAAAAAATGAAGCATCAGCGCATGGCACTCAAAATCGTTTAAGATTACTAAGTTTTTATAAACATATTACTAAATTGAAATAACCTATTTTTTCTTCTTTGGGTTTCTTCTTTGTTGGCTTGTAATGTACCCTATTTGGTTAGGCATAAAAAAATGGACCAAATTGAAATGGCCTATTTTTTTGTTTGGGAATTGTTGGGTAGCTATCACTCAATCACTAATTATATTTTGAATTTGATTAGTAGTAGACTAAGTAGTGCTATGTTTGAATTTAAGTAACTAGTAGCCCATAGTCTTGCTACTCATTTGTAGTGAACACCTAATACGTACACGTGTGTGTATATATATATAATATACACGTGCATGTATATAATACGAGTAATAGTTATAGTGAACATACACGTGCATAAGCATAATTAAGGTGTTCATCTAATTGAGTTGAATTTATATTTAATAAAACATATATAAATATAACTATTTGACGACTAATAATTTTTTAATTTTTCTAATTCATACGACAATAATAGAGGTAAGACGGTAATTGAACAATCAGTACACTATCGTTTAAGATTACTAAGCATAACTATTTTTTTCAAAATCATTTTCTTTAATAAAAGGTTAACAATAAATTGGTTTTTATTGGTTAATACTCTGAGAAAACTAATGGGTAGAAGAAAAATTAATGGATCGAAATAAGTAGTCAATTTGACAACGGTGAATATCGAGACAACCGCAAAAAAATATGCTTTTAAATGATTTTTTCCGAATGCGTGTGTATAAATTTGTATATTCATTTATGATATGCTTAAAATATACAACACGTTTTCATATATGTCCTCATATTATTTAAATAGATATCAAATGTCCCATTAAAAACCTTATGCATAAACAAACATATGTCAGTAGCTCAACTGATTAGAATCGGTACGAATTGTCCAACCATTTTCATATATGTCACCATGCACCCGGCCCAGTAACCAATTTCATATATCATCAAAATGATTTTATCTTTAACAATCTTTTTCTCCCATTTAAATTCTCAAAATGTAATATAAAACATTTTCAATTATTAAATAACTAAATATATTTTTTAATAGAATTAATATTTATGACTAGTTTTTGCAATTGATGTGTAACTTACAAAATATTTATAAATAAAATAAAAATATAAGTTTTAATTTTATTTCTAAATTTGATTATTAAAATTTTACGGGATGTTACATGTGCAAATCTGATTATTAAAATATTTTTTTACAAATTCTTATTAAATTTTAAAATTTAATAAACTTAATTAAAATATTTGGGTTGTTGTTAAATGTTGAAATGACACGTGGCAGTTATTAGTTTATAGGATTAACATATGGCAATAGGTGTTTCTCCTATAATATATATATAAGATCAATGTTATTGGATAATTTTAACTAAACTAATATTATAAAATTGAATATTTTTTCTCTATTTCAAAAGCAACCTAATTAATTAGATATTTTAACAATGTTAAGTCTATTTTAAATAATACAACCTCGTACACTATTATATAACCAACATTGCATGACGTACTTTGTAACACCCCGAATCCGCGGGACTCGGGGCGCTACGGGTTGGGACCTCACAATGGGTCCCGACCCTTAGCCTGACAACAATTTCACCTGATCTTACAACAAGACAAAAATAAAGGCAAAACCGAAATACATTTTATGCAAATGATATGATCCCCAAAAACAAATAAAAGACAACTTCAGCCGAGTTCTCAACTCCAAAGACTCGAACATCAAAAACATAACGATATACAAGAAACAATACCCAAATACAACTCCAACAAAACCCCTCCTAAAATGTACGGGACCCCGGTTGCCCACTCTTCCGGGTCTCTCGACCGCATTCCTAACCTGCAGGACAATCTACAACAATCGGTATAAAACCGTTAGCTAATATTCGAGGCATTAGAATCAAGGTGAAAGGCACAAACACAAGTCAATCATCATAACACCCAATACACTCCAAAACACACAAGTCCGGTTTATTATGTTCCTATTATTAAGTCATATCCCGTTCTAATTCAACTTAGGTTGTGACACGAGAGTCACCGAAACTCGCCTCGGTCCCTACTTACCGGCATGGAATGGTACTGATGCATCTGACCGTCTACCAGCACGGGATAGTCGCCGAGAACCATCTAGCTCTCGCGGGAGCCAGGCAAGTTGTCACCGCCCGTTATCATACACTTGGGCCAAAATAATATAAAGGTCGGTAATCCTAATTCCGGTTTAGTTGTTATAAACAATAAACAATAAACACACACCACCAAACACACATCAATGCTAATACAAGGAATACGAGCTAAGTAAGTCCGGAGACTTACCTCATCCCAAAGATAATCCCGCTATATCCCGCTCTCAGCTTCCCGTAGGAAGACACTCAATGCCTGTCAAAAGGCAAACGATCAACATCTCTCTCACATGCTAGAAGTCCTAAGACTTCTAGTCCTAATGATCTCGCAAGATCATAAATTATAACCATGATAGGATAACAACCTCCTAATCCTCACGATCTCACAAAGTCATAAGCATCACAACACATGCTCGGATACTCTCATCCTAGTCACCATAATCTCAACAAACATATAACCATAATCTCAATCATCATAAGCTCACAAGATCAACCAAACACTCAACGCCTTACAATCCTCACAAGATAATAGCACCTCAAGCTTTATAACGATCATAAATCCTCAAAACTGACCTAAGGTTCAAAGCCGCTACTTGGCATTCACTCTAAGTTATGCTAGATCAAACCTAGCATGATACTACTAAACATAACATGATCAAGGGAGGAGATACTCACACGAGGTCAAAGGCGGAAGACGATCTACGAATGTCGAGAAAGGATTAGTTGGCCTTTGTCGGGGCGCTTCCGAACCTAAAACCAAACTAAACAAATTTAGCATAACGCTAAATTTGAACGAATACTTATCATATAAAAATTTAAGGAAAACCCAACTTTTAAAACCCAAGTTAAAACTGTAAATATATATTCCGGGCAAATTGTATAACATCATAAACCCAAGGTAAAACTCGTTATCAAAATAAACTTTAAAATCCCGTAATTTAATCTTCGAGTCATAACTTGGAATCAATCCAACATGAGCATAATATATATGGTATATATGAATAAGAATATAACTCAAGTGAAACCCAAATTTAAAATGGTAAAAACATTTTTCCAGGTAATATAAACACTTCTAGAAACTTGGGACATTTTCTGTAAATAAAACCTTGGGCCAAAATCTGTAAATAATTTCCTGCATATGGCATACTTATTACATTCCAAAATTATGGGTCAAATTTGCAATTATATAAAATATGGGTACACTCAGTAATTATACCACAAATGGGGGTCACAATTGTAATAATTAAAGGGTTTCACTCTCTTCTATAACCCGATCGATGAAGGGGCCAGGGGGAGAACGCAAGCGGCGGCCTGCGGCGTCGATCCGACCGGGAGAAGGAGCGGCGGCTAAGCCCTGGTGTGCAACAACACCCCTTCACACGCTGACAGCTCTCACTGGAGCAAGGAGAAGAGACGAGAGATCGAGGGAGGCGGCCAAGGTGGATCCTCTAGTGGCTGTAGAGGAGAAACAAAGGGAAGGAGAAACAGGGAATGGCGGCGGGCTCCCCGACGACGGCTCCGGCAACGACTTGCAGAAGGGAGGGCGGTTTTCTAGCGGCGGCTTCCGCCGGCTGACACAAGACCCGGCCACCATTTTTATTCAGTAGAGAAGAGGAAGAAAAAGAAGGGAATAGGGAAGAGAGAAGTGACGCTCACCAGCCGACGTCTTCGGTGGGCTGCGGCGGAGCAGTTCACTTCGACGACGAGAGGGTACGGCGCTCCGGTGGTTCCTGGGATGTTCGGCTTCCACAGAGGCGGGAGAAGATGACATAAGGAGGGTGAGGGCTTCTGCGTCGCTAAACAGAGGGGAGAAGAGCAGGTATGCTTGGGGACTTGGTTGGGCTGAGAAAGAGGCAAAGGTAGCGTGGGTTAGAGGCAGCAAAGCGGGAGAGGCGAGGGGTCACTGCAGGCTAGGCATGGGCGGCTCATAGGCTGCAGCAGGGATAGCGAGGGGCGGCTCTTCACTCTCCCCAGGCAGAAGGCACGCGCAGGAGAAAGAAGAAAATGTAGAAAAGAAATGGGAGGGTAAAGCCACGTGGGAAAAAGGAAAAGAAATAAAGAAGGAGTTTTAGAACGGTAAACTCAGTTCAGCGATCGGAACGGAATCTACGAAACAAAAATTTGCCGACCCCTTTTTCACCACAATATACCAACTCTAAAATTAATACTCTGGAATAAAATTAATATTTATGTTTTAAAACATTTAAAGGAAAATTATAATTATAGTTTAAAAATATCGGTAGAAGTACTCAAGAGGGGAGAAATCGAAACCGGGCATTACATACTTTCTTTCTTTTTTACATATATTTTAGATAAATCAAGTATGTTAATTGTAATACCCGGAAAATTTTAATTTCCGGTTAATACCGATCAAACCGGATTCCGATCCGCCAAACTTAATTCTTTAAATAAAAGAACATGATAATAAATTCTATCATTTTATATGACCTTGATTCACATAAAATGATAACATAAAATAATTCCGTAAATTATTCCGTAGATTAATTCCGTACTTTTTAAAATAAAAACCGAGGAGCGGTTCCGTACGACTAACGAGTTAGCTATCTTTTCTTTTAACTAAATGAATTGACCCGGCCCAAATTACGGGCCCATGTCTTCAGCTGGCCCAATACTAATCTTTTAACCTAATCATAAAACTTCCCTAACCCTAACTCCCTCACCTCTCACGCATCCCTTTTTCCTCCTCTGTAATCAGCGCCTCCCGAGTGAGAGTGGTACCAACCGGCCGCCGCCGACGCATCTCCTCCACCTCAACCACCGGGCCTCCCTCCTCCTTTCTCAGAGGACATCTCTTCCTCTTCTATCTCTCTCTCTCTCGGATCTGTCCCTCTGTTCTCGCCAGTTTGCTGCAAAACACGAGCCTCGTCCTCCGGCAAAACGAGCAGAGGAATCGCGCTAGGGAGGGCCGCCACCAATTCCGACGCTATCACTCCTTTCCGCCGCCAAGTCCGCCGGGAGTGTCTCTGCTTCTTCTTTGCTGCACACCGACGCCAGCCTTGCACTTGGACCTCGCCACCCTTCTTTCCGTCGGCTCTGTCGACCACCAGTAGCGGCGCCAACCTCGCAGCGTCCCTAGCAGCCACCATCCGAGCCTCTTCGATCTTCTTTGTGGACCACCAGTAGCAGCCCAGATCGACAGAAGATGTGCGCCAGCAGCTGTAGTCGATTCCCGTCCTGCAGCCTTGAGTCCAGAAGGGTGGCGTAACAGTGGAGAGCAAGCGAGCCAGCTTCGAACCCCGGTGACAGCCAATAGAAGAACCAAACCGAGCTGCGGTTCCTCTCCGAGTATGTGACGAGTAGGCTGGACTGGTGAGTACTTTCCGCCCCGATGCATTGTTGGATGCTGTGTATGGAATTACACAAGTAAAGGAATGTTAAATATATGTGATATAATTTTAGGAGTAGGCATACTGAATGTATATAGTTAATACATGTTTGAGCAGTAAACTTTTAACATGCTTATATAGGAATACAATACATAAATGTATGTATATATAGAAGTAGGATTTTTGAAAGAAATAAAATATACAAATATATATGTATCAGCGGTATACATATATACGTACATATAGATTTACGAGTCGGAAGAGATGAGTATATATATATATGAATAGGTGCAGTGGACGTGTATGTGTATATATAAATATATAACAATGATCGAGAGAGATAGGCACATATGTGTATAAGTATATATATAATTGCACTACAATGCTTTGCAGAATTAATAAAGGTGAATAAAATGTAAAAGAGATATAAACATATATATAAATAAATTGGAATTTCGGGAGTTATATATATAAAGAACCATAAGAATATATACTCATGACGTAAGTGTACCTATACCCGTACAAGATGGAAAATAAAATATGTATATATATATATATATATATATATATATATATATATGAGTACCGAATATTTACACAATTAAATAAGTGAGTTGAGGAGAAAGGTTAAAGTATATAATACGGATAATATATGTAATAGATGGTAACCGGGAAGGAGGAAGAATGTTATTCTTTTTCGAGTGGATTCAAGTTTGAACTGGTGATCTATAAGTAGCTAACCGAGAGACACAAAGTATGGAAACAAGTTTTAAAAGGAATAAGAAAGTTTAAGAATAATTTTGAGAAGCCTTCGACTGAGGGTAAAATGGTCTTTTACCGTAAGAACTTGTTCCGTAATTCCTTAGCATGAGGTTGGACATTTGGACGTGATTTTGATACACATGCCTTATTTGACAGGCGTTTGAGTTACCACGAGTACGGACTGTTTGAGACGTGTTAGAGTGTATTTTGACTCAGGTAAGTCCTTGCGACTTACTTAGCCAGTTTCTGAATATTAGTTGAGTGATAGTGGTTGTGTGTGCTATTGCGTGTTTAATAATAATAACTTGCTAGGACGACTGTTATTATTACGTTTAAGGCCCAAGTGTATGTATAACGGGCCGTGACATCACTGCCAAGCTCTGACAGGAGACTGGGAGGTTCTCTATACCCAGACCAGGCAGGTACAAGGTGAGATGCATCGGATCCATTCCTGATGGTTACACGGGGGCGGAGGCGAGGTTTGGGAATCCCTCGTGTCACAAAATAAGTATCATTAGCGTGAAAGAGTAACTTAACTCCAGATAATAAAACGGACTTGTTTGAAAGCATGATGGGTGTTTATATTTTTATGTGTGTGTGTGCTACTATTATTCTGCTAATATTTAGATAACTGGCTAACGGTTCCTCTTGTTGTGTTTTTAGTTTTACTGCAGGTTAGACCAGCAGCTGAGTGATCCGGAAGTAGTGTTCAGCCGGGTCTCCGTACTCCTTAGAGTGGGGGTTGGGGGTTGTGTTTGTCTTTCCTTTCTTTTGGTTAAGACAGTTGTTCGTTTCTTTTGTTTAAGTGCATTAGGCTGCTAGACAGTGTTGCATTCATTACCTTAAAAATACTATTTTTATGAATTTCGGTTTTCTTTATTTGTGTCTTGTTGTAAGATCCTAGTAATGTTGTTGTCAAACTGAGATCGGGACCCATTTTGAGGTCCTAACCAGTAATGTCCCGAGTTCTGAGAATTCGGGGTATTACAACATGGTATCAGAGCTCTAGGTTGGCAACAATGGCACTTGAAATCTTCTGAAAGACCGAATAAGTTTTAAGCAGAACCCGAAAAGGGGTCTGAGTTTTAAAAAGAGAATTTTGGTTTTTAAATGCATGCATAGTCTGGTTGGGAATAGAAAAGTACGGCTGACCACCACTACTATCGCGGATCTCAGTTTGCTTAGTATTGACTTTAGGTTTTACTGTAGTTGGACTTTTAGCTTCTTTATAAAGATATGTTATATAGATAGGTATATGACGAAGATTAGTAGAAATTGTAGTTATGTTATGTCCTTAACGGAGATAACATAATTAGTTTCTCACCCCTTGGACACATCTAAGTAGTTTTTGAAGGGTGACAACGTGAGGATTAGTATTCACATCTTATGTGCATTAGGGTAGACGAACATCGGACAACTCCTTCGAGCTTGTTGAGGAACGTCGAGACGGAAAGTGAAGACTCAAAGACAACACCAATTACGATGACAAGAAGAGAATCCCGAATCAACTCAACGGGATCAAATGAAGGATATACAAGAGAGTAGTTTCGGAGAAGCAAGAGATGATCGCCAACTAGGGAATTGAGAAAGACAACGGAGAGGCTCTTTTAATAAAGTGACTTCACAAACAAAGAGGATGACGTCGAAAATTTGCCATAGACATGAAAGTCAAAAGAGAGATATAGTAGCAGCAAGGAAAAAAAAATAAAAATAAAAATTTTAAGCTCATTGACAAGCTAGGAAGTGAAAGTTGATGCCAAAAGCAAGGCGGAATATGACCACTCTCAACAATCTACTTGAGACCACAATCTAGATTGCTGACCGAGACAGTCAAAAGTATGGAAATCAACACGAGATACATTATCCATCCAAATAGGAAGAATTAAAGAGCTGCAACTTGGAAACTTACGCATTGCCAGAAAGGGGAAGGTAGATCTCACCAACATGGAAGTGGAGTGATCTCGTAGAACACACGAGAATTTTGACCTAGACCGTGATACAACAATAATCAACTTCTGTAAAGGCAACATTACAAGCAACCCCAAGCAAGAAGGGTGTAGGAGAATAACCTTGAGGAAAAAGAGGGTATTTGATTACTTCTCACTCCCGAAGGATTGAAGTTAATAACACTGGCGGGTCATAACAGAGAACCGCAAGTGGACAATAACGCGGGTAAAAAGAATCATGGAGAAATGTCTACAAATTATCACAGAAGAATGTATAAGTCCGTTGACGGGAGACGAAGATACAACTAGACTCGTAAGAGTATAGTACTCTTATAGGAGTGTAATTTGTAGAAGGAGCTAAAGGAAAATAAATAGAAGATATATATTTTCACCTTGTATATCAAACCTCAAAAGAGACAGAAGAAAGGTAAGTCTACAATCTTATAGAAGGTCAACTCCAGACTAGTTGGTAACAATAGAGAATTTACACGTGCTGGCTAATTAGTGATGGTTGGTTGACGGATAAGAAACATAACCACAAGGTTATAAAGGGAATGTACCGACATGTGGTTAATTTCTTCTAGAGATCAAAGACAACAATGGTGAAGTTAAATTAATACAAGTACTAGTAGCATGGACGATAACATTGAATGAGTCCAATATGATAACTCTATAGAAAAAAAAAATTAAAGAGAAGCTCTTGACGGTTGGTAACGACCATTGATGATAGTAACGGGGTAAAGGGAATTGTTGGGAGTAGTTACTTACTACTGACTAAGGAAGGATACATATCAAAGTTAGTATGCAGGGATCCCTGTAGGAAGAACTAGAAGATTAAGAGGAAGTAGATGACTGAAAACATGTCCTATGTCTTAGCATTCCACACAAGTAAGACTGAGGGTGCTCCTTCGAGAAAAAGTAGGGTCAGACTATCTAGATTGACGGGGAAAACCCTTGTGATTTAAGATGTGACACAAAATTATTGGAAATTCCGAGGCGGCACAAACATAAGGAGTATGATATAAAGCCTTGGTGAAATGTGTGGTCGAGTGTGAGGTGATTGCAGATAGAATCTACAGGTCGACTAAAACAGACATGAGAAGGAGTAAAAGTGAAAGACTAAAGGTTGTTATATGGATCCGGTATCACACCAATAAGATGGTTACCGAAAGGACTAAAGACTGTTATTCAAGGAGAAATGGAGGTACTCCATGAAAAATTCAGCTGGACTGATGACACTATGATTGATTTAGTGTAAACCAAGTGTATAACTTATCCAGTGAGAAGGAAAGTCAGGTATCAAAATTGCGGGTTATGATAAATTTTAAATAAAGTTTTGAGATGAGGATGTCCTTAGGAAATCTATGCAAGAGTACAAAGCAACTGAAGTTCCAACACAGAATGGGTAGTAATGATCAACAGACCGTTAGAGACCGATGCAGAGAAGAAAAACGTATAAGACGAGTGACCTAGTAGAAGAGTTCACAAGACAAGCTTGTAAGGCCAAAAGAGATAAAATGTCGACCCGGATATGAGGGTCTAAGGTGCATGGAAGGGATACCTACAATGGAGTGTAGATGCAAATGTAGACTTTACAAGTGTTGAGAGGTTTTTAACCTCCTCAAAAATATAGGAATTTGAAAGAAATCGCAATTTCGGTATCAAAGAGTGGAAGCCCTGTAGCGGAAACAACGGGGTATCCTGAAGGCAATGTTGCCGGTAACACCAGCAAAGGAATGTATATATGAGAACGGCCTTGGTGGACTCAAAAGTCCAAGGTAACCCCAATTATCACGGGACCTAAGTCACCAACACCGACTGTCCATGCAAGGGGAACTACAAGGGGATGATAACCAAAATCATCAGAACTACAAAGACACTTACCAACTATTGTTGAAGACTTGGAATGACTATTTAGGTCAAGATGAATGACCCAACTGAACTCGAGAAGTAGAGTTAGTTTAAGGAAACAGAAGTGTGGAATAGAAAACGAATTAGTGGAGCATAAAAGGATTAATCGAGCAAATGATGCTCACCAAGAATTTAACGCCAGTATAGATATGAGAAGAGCAGGTCCGGAATATTGAGATAAGTCAATTATAGAGTGACTGACGTCAACTGAGGACGTATAAGTGTTGATTGGTATTGACGAGCAGGTACCGTTAAGAAGAGATTTTAGTGACTGCGAATTTAAGAGATAACTTTACCGATGACTTGGAGGAATCCCCAAGTAGGCAACGACAACTTTCTGGAGTGATCTAAAGATATAGAGAGAATCGGTTAGAGGTTGCTTACTAGTTGGTTAAGAACAGTCTACGGGTGAGTAAGAGAGTAAGGATCTGTTTGAGGAGGATCTTGATAGTAGTAGAAGAAAAGTATAGGCGGGAGTTGGGTAAATCATGTTGACCTTAGAAAGACGCCATTGTGACTAATGGGTGTTACACCAAAAGCGTGGTAGGCCCATAACCCACAGATGAAGGAAATCAATGTTAGGTAACCTATGTTTTCAAGTTAAGGATTTAGAGATCTATATGAAAAGGGTTCACTTGGGTATGTGATATGTTTGAGTTATATAAATTTGAAAGCTTGACAAGAAGGAGGTGAAAACCCATTAATTAAGGAACGATCCAATTAAGTCACTTTGAGGAAACCGGGCCAAGCGGTTTGTATTACAAAGAGCATTAGGCACTTCGTAAAGTGCCGACAGAAGTCTAAGATCATTATTTCAGAATCGATAGAGTCATCAAAAGAGCTAGAAGTAAGTTTAGCAAACCAAACCATTGAGAGGGTCCCTACCGAATCCGAGGCACGTCATCACCTATGAAGATCAGAAAATTTAGCCGGTTTATGCTTTTGTAGAGTTCCAGTGGTTTAGACGAGGAGCTGATGAGGCCACTTGGGAGACAGAGGAGAGTATTAGACGTAATTATCCCGAGTTTTATGCGGGGTTAGCAACTACTTTTGTACCGACGAGTTAGTACTCGGATGCTGTGTGGTTTGACTTTTCATGTTTTTACTTTAGATTGAGTAAATGTGTTTCCTTTGATGTGTGCCTGATTCGGATGTTTGAGTAGTTACATGATAGAAAACGAGACTTAATGAAACCAAGTTATACAGAGAAAGTCGTTGGATTAGATACATTATTCTAAGTTTCGGGACGAAACTTATTTTAAGAGGGCATTGATGTAATACCCGGAAAATTTTAATTTCCGGTTAATACCGATCAAACCGGATTCCGATCCGCCAAACTTAATTCTTTAAATAAAAGAACATGATAATAAATTCTATCATTTTATATGACCTTGATTCACATAAAATGATAACATAAAATAATTCCGTAAATTATTCCGTAGATTAATTCAGTACTTTTTAAAATAAAAACCGAGGAGTGGTTCCGTACGACTAACGAGTTAGCTATCTTTTCTTTTAACTAAATGAATTGACCCGGCCCAAATTACGGGCCCATGTCTTCAGCTGGCCCAATACTAATCTTTTAACCTAATCATAAAACTTCCCTAACCCTAACTCCCTCACCTCTCACGCATCCCTTTTTCCTCCTCTGTAATCAGCGCCTCCCGAGTGAGAGTGGTACCAACCGGCCGCCGCCGACGCATCTCCTCCACCTCAACCACCGGGCCTCCCTCCTCCTTTCTCAGAGGACATCTCTTCCTCTTCTATCTCTCTCTCTCGGATCTGTCCCTCTATTCTCGCCAGTTTGCTGCAAAACACGAGCCTCGTCCTCCGGCAAAACGAGCAGAGGAATCGCGCTAGGGAGGGCCGCCACCAATTCCGACACAGTCACTCCTTTCTGCCGCCAAGTCCGTCGGGAGTGTCTCTGCTTCTTCTTTCTTGCACACCGACGCCAGCCTCGCACTCGGACCTCGCCACCCTTCTTTCCGCCGGCTCTGTCGACCACCAGTAGCGGCGCCAACCTCGCAGCGTCCATAGCAGCCACCATCCGAGCCTCTTCGATCTTCTCTGTGGACCACCAGTAGCAGCCCAGATCGACAGAAGACGTGCGCCAGCAACTGTAGTCGATTCCTGTCCTGCAACCTTGAGTCTAGAAGAGTGGCGTAACAGTGGAGAGCAAGCGAGCTAGCTTCGAACCCCGGTGACAGCCAACAGAAGAACCAAACCGAGGTGCGGTTCCTCTCCGAGTGTGTGACGAGTAGGCTGGACTGGTGAGTACTTTCCGCCCCGATGCATTGTTGGATGCTGTGTATGGAATTACACAAGTAAAGGAATGTTAAATATATGTGATATAATTTTAGGAGTAGGCATACTGAATGTATATAGTGTATACATGTTTGAGCAGTAAATTTTTAACATGCTTATATAGGAATACAATACATAAATGTATGTATATATAGAAGTAGGATTTTTGAAAGAAATAAAATATACAAATATATATGTATCAGCGGTATACATATATACGTACATATAGATTTACGAGTCGGAAGAGATGAGTATATATATATGAATAGGTGCAGTGGACGTGTATGTGTATATATAAATATATAAGAATGATCGAGAGAGATAGGCACATATGTGTATAAGTATATATATAATTGCACTACAATGCTTTGCAGAATTAATAAAGGTGAATAAAATGTAAAAGAGATATAAACATATATATAAATAAATTGGGATTTCGGGAGTTATATATATAAAGAACCATAAGAATATATACTCATGACGTAAGTGTACCTATACCCGTACAAGATGGAAAATAAAATATGTATATATATATATATATATATATATATATATATATATATATATATATATATATATATATATATATATGAGTACCGAATATTTACACAATTAAATAAGTGAGTTGAGGAGAAAGGTTAAAGTATATAATACGGATAATATATGTAATAGATGGTAACCGGGAAGGAGGAATAATGTTATTCTTTTTCGAGTGGATTCAAGTTTGAACTGGTGATCTATAAGTAGCTAACCGAGAGACACAAAGTATGGAAACAAGTTTTAAAAGGAATAAGAAAGTTTAAGAATAAATTTGAGAAGCCTTCGGCTGAGGGTAAAATGGTCTTTTACCGTAAGAACTTGTTCCGTAATTCCTTAGCATGAGGTTGGACATCTGGACGTGATTTTGATACACATGCCTTATTTGACAGGCGTTTGAGTTACCACGAGTACGGACTGTTTGAGACGTGTTAGAGTGTATTTTGACTCAAGTAAGTCCTTGCGACTTACTTAGCCAGTTTCTGGATATTAGTTGAGTGATAGTGGTTGTGTGTGCTATTGCGTGTTTAATAATAATAACTTGCTAGGACGACTGTTATTATTACGTTTAAGGCCCCCAAGTGTATGTATAACGGGCCGTGACATCACTGCCCAGCTCTGACAGGAGACTGGGAGGTTCTCTATACCCAGACCAGGCAGGTACAAGGTGAGATGCATCGGATCCATTCTTGATGGTTACACGGGGGCGGAGGCGAGGTTTGGGAATCCCTCGTGTCACAAAATAAGTATCATTAGCGTGAAAGAGTAACTTAACTCCAGAAAATAAAACGGACTTGTTTGAAAGCATGATGGGTGTTTATATTTTTATGTGTGTGTGTGCTACTATTATTCTGCTTGTAACACCCCAAATTCTCGGAACTCGGGGAGCTACTGGTTAGGACCTCACAATGGGTCCCGACCTTGGTTTAACAACAACATTACTTGGATCTTACAACAAGGCACAAATGTATTAAAAACAATTTCCAAAACATAATATTTTTAATGGTATTAACGTACACATGTGTCAGCCTTACAAACATATATAAAGATACATAACATGCATGACGTATGGAAGACTCCCCCGTCCCCATCTAATGAGTACGTGGACCCGGCTGACCATCCGTTCCGGATCTCTCTGCAACTGTCTATCTCTACAGGTCTACAACACGGATAAACCGTTAGCTAACGATCCAAATATAAGCAAAATGATAACAGCACAAACACAAGCAGAAACAAAAATAAACAAACATCATGCTGGCACTCAACCAATTATTATCTATTATTTAAGTGATTCACATTATTCAATTTAAGTTGTGGCACGAGAATTATTATTAGTTCTCGCCTCCGTTCCTTATCCAACTGGTGTAGGTCTAGTTGACTTCCATTGGTAGCATCACTACAAACCATGTATGGACTAGTCCCGAAAGAAACCCCCAGCGCCCCGCGAGCTACTGAGCAGAATGCCACCGCCCATTACTCTTAGGCCAAAATATAGGTCGGTAATTATATATCACAACCTATCTCTCTAACATTTCAATCACACACCACCATCATCATTTATACTAATATTTAGAAGTCAGCTAAGTAAGCCCAAAGGACTTACCTGATATACAGCTCGACTCTTTGTAAACCACTCGTTCTGTAAACTGTAGTAACTCAGTTGCCTGTCAAAGGCGATAAGTGTATTAGCACACTCTCACGTAGTTAGAAGTCTAAAACTTCTAAGATCGAATGATGTATTAAGACATAACTAGTTACAGTGTTAATTTAGGGTAAAATGACCATTTTACCCTTGGTCCCGAAATTCTCGAAAAATCTAGAATTCATGTCTAATCTCCTATTTGAGGTTCTAAATTTATTTTCTAACTCCTAAAATTTTATTTGGTTCCAAACTGACATTTTTTTTCTATGTTTCTATTTTCCGGAAGAATTGTAAAGGTCTAACTTCGGTTCTAAATATAAAATTCTTAACAGCTTATAATAATTCCGAATTAAATCTCTAGATCATCTATGAGGTTCTATCTAACTTTAGGAGAAAGAATTTCTCCAAACTGTTCATTCAACAGTTTTATAAAATTCCTAAAGTTGACTACTCCCTTTACAAATTCTATACTTAGCCCAAATCTGAGTAGACTTTGAAAAATCATAACTCCTAAACCACTCACTGGATTTATCCCAAATTTTAATATGTTCTACTATAAAATCTTATCTATAATATATCCAAAATTTAGCTGCAAAGGAGATCAAAATCCTATTTAAAACTCTCTCCCAAAACCGAATTTCAGCACAACAGAAAAACTGCTTACGACTCAATCTTGGAAAAATCGTAAATCCCAAACTACTCGCTGGATGCCTCTCAAATTTTAATATGTTCTACAACAGTATGTAAACTATATCATATTCAAAAATCAAGTCCAACGGATGTCAAGAGCTTATTCAAAATCATCTCACAAAACAGCATCACTTGCTGTTTTCCCCAACACTCAGCACGTATATAAAAACGTCAACTTTGAAACACAATAACTCTCAACCCGTAACTCCGATTCTTCCCAAATTTTAATATGATCTCCAGCAAGATATCAACTATATCATATCAAAAATTCAAGCCTAACAGAGGTCAAAAGCCTAATCAAAACTATCTCACAAAACAGCATCTCATGCTGTTTTTCTCAACTCAGCACATTTATAAAACTGAACTTTGAAATCCCATATCTCTCAAACCGTAACATGGATTCCTCTGAAATTTTAGTATGATCTACTATACTATATCAACTATAACGTGTCCGAATTTCAAGTCTAACAGAAGTCAATAACCCCTCCAAATTTATTCTACAAAACTGCATCTCAAGCAAACTTCCACAAACTCAGCACATTTAGAAAACTGCATGAGAAGCCAACTTGATAAACTCATATCTCCTAAACTATAATTCAGAATAGGCTCAAATTTCAGTATGTTCTACACTGCAATACCGACAACAACATATCCAAAAACCAGCCAAAGAGAAGGAGTCTAACTTACCCAAACTTGGACTCGAAACTCACTGCTTGACATTTCCGAAAAACTCGAAATAGCATGACTCTGTACCAGCTCCTCTATGGCTGTTCTGGTAGATTTAGGAGACATAAAAGGTACTCTTTAGGCAGGTACTATGTGGACGGAAGTGCAATGGATCAAGGGGTATAAGCTTACTCGATTCCGAGACTCGAAGGCATGAAGGACGAGGACCCGAAGGTTGTTGCTGCTAGTTGTCGAGGGGTGCCTCTGCTGCAAGGATACCACACCCCCACGTCCAGGCCAAGGCGCTCCCGCAGTCTGGGTTCACGGCCACTCCAGCGGCTAGGGTCAGGCACCTCTACGGACCTTTGTTGCGCTTCCAATCGTGCGACAGTGAGGCTGGAGTCTCCTGCTGGCGGTGTTGCTGTCTGCGTCTGACTGCTGTTGTGGCTGCTTGGGTAGAAGAGAAGGAACAGACGGTAGGCAAGGTTATGTGAAAGCTGAATTAGGGCAAGAGGGAAGGAGGCTGAGAAGTAACGTAATTGCTTCTTCTCTTAACGGGCCCGGAAGGCCTTGTTCAGTGTTGTCAAAAAAAAAGCCCATGACTTTTAATTTTGCAAGAATAAAACTCTAACTAAAAATAGATATATTTTATGTGTGTAAAAATTCCACATAAAATAATAAAATGTGTTGATTTATAAATCTAAGGATTATGTAAGAAAATTTAAGCTTCACATAAATTATAGAAGTTGATCAAAGGATTTTATTTGCTTAATTCTTCACATAAGATGACACGGTTTATGTTGACTCATGATTTACCGGAAATAAAATTTTTGGGTATTACATCAGTACCCCCTTAAAATAAGTTTCGTCCCGAAACTTAGAATAAGACATCAATCCTATAAATTTCAATAGTTAGCACCGAGATATCTAATCTCCTTCTAAAGAATCCTAGCTCTACTTTTCTTGACATAAAAGTATCCTTCAGGGATCATGAAATTGAAACACAAAAGATTCAACAATCAAACACGGAAGTAATCACATAGTCAAATAAGTCATACATATCACTGTTTGCGTACTAACTCAGTCGGTACCGGGGTGCGGCTGACTCCGCAAAGAACTCAAGATGGATACTCCTAAGGTTTTCCTATGTCTCCCAGATAGCCTCGTCGGTTCCTCGTCTAGACCACTATATCCGTTGTATCGGTATATCCTTAAACCATATACTTCCAGTACTACGCTCTAGGATGGCCACCGGATACACTATAAAGTATGATTTGGCTCAACTATCAAATCCTCATAGTTGAGGATGTGTCCCCTCTCCGGTATGTTCTCTCCCAACTGAGACATGTGAGACACTGGGTGTACACTCTCTAGTATGGGTAAGAATGTTAGTCGATAAATAACTCTTCAATCTACCTTAAGATATCAACAATTACTAATCTAAACTCAAATCCGGCTCTTTTGATGACTCTACCAAAAATAGCTATAAAATTTTACTCCTTCCGCTGAATCCACTCACTTCTGACCTTTCGGAAGATCCCAACTATCAACTCTGAAACAAAGTTCTTAGACATCTACCGGCACTTTACTAAGTGCCTAATGCTCTTGGTAATACAACTTGTTTGGTCATTTTTACTTATTGTGACTCAGTCGGATCTTTCCTTTGTTAACGATTTATCACCTACTTCCTTTTGGGTCTTAAATTTGATATAATTCCACAATAAAAGAAAAATTCGATAGTCCTTCTCTGCGTTTCATTGACGACATCCAATTTTTATAGATCTTTAATATATTACTGACCCAACTCAAGCTTCTTACACAGCTTCTAAGATCTTAAGTGGCATATGATGTGTCCAGAATGATGATACTAGACACAATATGATCTCACATCACCGTCGTTTGATCCTATTCACTCAATAAATGTTAACACACCATCCACACTGCACTCTTTTATCCACCACGTCTATTAGACCGGTAATATTTATCTTACTCGTAACGTAACTTAGATCCGTTCCGATATAACATTACACGTAAACTCTACCTGAGGTTATGCTTTCTCTATGTGCGATTACTGGGTTGCAATTATACTCCAGCCGCTTCTTTCCTTATATGTCTTCCGACTCAGTAGGATAGTTACTCACTTTGAGATTCCTAGTGTAAACCCTGTACAATACTTTTATTACGTCGTAAATTCTTCTCTTGATCCATCAAGAAAACTCACTATAGAGTACTCCGTTAATATAGAATAAAAACCACTTGCCTAGCAACATGTAACGAAGCCGTCATTCTTCACTCAGATTCATAAAAGGGTAATACTCTTTTTCTATAACTTCTACATTCCCATACGGTATTTTCAGTCACTCCGCGTAGCCTATTTCACGTTCTTTCTAAACAAAAAGCATCTCACCAATTATCATCATTTTAACTCGACACGTCGTTTATGTACTATTGAGCTTCCTGCTCTATGGGGTAGGACCCACCACGCTTCTGTTGCGCTACTCTAATAGTTCTATTATCATCAATCAATCATAAGGACACTTTGTGTGAGTCCAAAGTGATTGTCCCCAAAACTCTTTCTCCCGATTCTACCACAAATCCTATCCGGATGAAGTATCAAGAACCTTCCTTACTTGCTTTAAGGATATAAGATAACGGTTAGAAGACAACCTCTCCCGTTCACCTTTAGAACTCTTCTAACACGGATCCAAACTCTTTAACTCGGCCGGAGTTTGATCTGGACCAGCCATTACAAAATCTCTAACATGGTTCTCTTTATACCTTAGTTCATCCAAGAAGGTTGTCGTTGCTTATAAGAGGAAATCCTCCAAGGCGTCGGTAAAGCTACCTCGAAAATCCACATTCACCAATATCTATTCTTAACGGCACATAAATCATCAATACCAGCAACATTTGCACATCCTCCATGGATATTGGTTAGTCTATAGTTGACTCACCTCGATATCTCGTACTCGCTCTTCTCGTACCTCTATTGGCATAAAATTTCTGGTAAGTAACAACTACTCGGTTAATCCTTTTCTCCTTCTTTAGTTCGTTCTATCTTCCCCACTTCCTTCCCCTTAGGGCAAACTCTCTTTCTCGAGTCCCCTAGGTCATTCTCACATGCTCCTTCCTTACTGTTGTTTATACTATCGCTTTGTTGAACTCCATTGACTCTACTACCGGCCCTTTATTCTTTTTAATATTGGCGTCGTGATTCCTTTCAACTTCTTATACCTCTGACGAGGTCAAAACTTCTCTAAACTTGTGAGGTTTATCTTCGCTCTTACACTCAATTGCAGGTCTTCATTCCTTGCACCTCTTAGTCACAAGGGTTTCTTCCGTAAATATTGGAAAAGAATCATCGTTCTCTCTTGTATGGAATGCTACGCACATTCTGTCTTGACTGACATAGACCCTAATCAAAAGTGTATACTTCTTACTCCTCTAGTTCTCCTTGTACCAACCATCGGTACTAGCTGTGACATGTACCTTTTTCCTAGCCAATAGGTAGTAAATCACTCACACAGTTTCCTTGGTCTCAAATGACATAAGGGGTTATTCCGGGCCGTCTCGTCTTTCTTCTTAAGTTCTTAATTAGAGTTATTGACTCGAACTTACTCCATGTTACTATTAAGGGTACTAGCACGTATACCGATTTAACTTCACGTTTGTCTCTGTTGATCTCTTGAAGGGTCCTCTAGATGTCTATAAATTCTTTCATAAGTCTGTGGTTATCCTCCTTATCTTCCAACCAGTTACCACTAGTTGACCCGCACGTATTATGTCTCAGTTATTACCAACTAGTCTGTAGTTTACCTTCTATAAGATCACGGACTTATTGTTTCTCTATCTCTTTTGAAGTTTGATACGCTTGGTGAAATCTATCTCTCCCCATTTCTTTGTTAATACTCCTTCAGCTCCTTCCAAAGTTGCATTTCTCTTATCCTCTTATGGGGTCACTATATTCTTCTGAGTCTAGTCCTAACATTCATCTGCCGTCAATGAGTTTATTAAGTCTTCCACGATAACTTGTAAGCGTGTCTTCACAATTATTCTTACTTTGTTCATCATCTGTTTGCGGTTATCTAATATGACTGTAACTGTTGGTAACTCAGATCTTTAGGTGAATGAGAAGTTATTGTGGACTCCTTAGTCCACCAGAATCACTTTCCCACATTCTTCCCTTCATCTGGTGTGGTGTTGTAATGCCACTTTTATAGAATTCTTTTTGTCTAAATTTCAGACTTCTACTGTATTTGATACTTACATCTGGATTTCTTACAATTTCTTGCATCATTAAGTAAGTCAAACCGTCTCTATGATGATGAAATTTATTTCACGTCTTTAAACTCGTTTGTCAATGGTTGTCTTTGTACTCCTTTAATTCTTCGTCTCGGGTTAACACCTTATCTTCTTTGTACTCTCATGCCCATGCTTGCATGTGGCGGCGTCTGCCTTGATTGTAACATCTTTTATTCTGAAATTCTTGGTTGTACTCCGTTCTGTATGATTCTTGTTCCCTTATCGTTATCTCTAATATGATTTCTCGTCGTCCCTTACATGATTCTTCTAATTCATCTTTCAGTCTCATACGACCAAGTCTCTTGTATGACTTCCTGTTCCTTCTGCCTGAATTGACTCGGGGATTCCTTTCCCATCGGACGGTACTTGTGGTGAAAATTGTCTCCACATCTGTACTTCTTTGCCCACTCGTTTTTCGGATGATTTATATGGTCACAAGGACGCCCACCAGAGTATATTACTCAATCCTAGGTCTGAATCCATTGTCTCGTGTTGAAAATTCTTTAAGTCCGCTACGGATTTATCATGAGGCGATAATCGCTTCATGATATCACAACTAAAAGATCTAAAATATCCTTTAGGATACTAACATGCTACACATATACATATGTAGAATCCTACATTAAAACATATAACTATAAGTGTATTATGTATATCCTACTCACCTAACATTCCAAGTTACAGAGATCCACGGTGAACGATGGTGGTCCAACGTACTACTAACCCAACAACCCGACTATGCACTTGTGTAAAAACAGAAATCCGTTTTGAAAATCTTAGACCCCTTTCGGGTTCTAGTTATTTTATACATTCGGTCTTTCAGAAGATTTCAAGTGCCATTGTTGCCAACCTGGCTCTGATACCATGTTGTAACACCCCAAATTCTCGGAACTCGGGGAGCTACTGGTTAGGACCTCACAATGGGCCCCGACCTTGGTTTAACAACAACATTACTTGGATCTTACAACAAGGCACAAATGTATTTAAAACAATTTCCAAAACATAATATTTTTAATGGTATTAACGTACACATGTGACAGCCTTACAAACATATATAAAGATACATAACATGCATGACGTATGGAAGACTCCCCCGTCCCCATCTAATGAGTACGTGGACCCGGCTGACCATCCGTTCCGGATCTCTCTGCAACTGTCTATCTCTACAGGTCTACAACACGGATAAACCGTTAGCTAACGATCCAAATATAAGCAAAATGATAACAGCACAAACACAAGCAGAAACAAAAATAAACAAACATCATGCTGGCACTCAACCAATTATTATCTATTATTTAAGTGATTCACATTATTCAATTTAAGTTGTGGCACGAGAATTATTATTAGTTCTCGCCTCCGTTCCTTATCCAACTGGTGTAGGTCTAGTTGACTTCCATTGGTAGCATCACTACAAACCATGTATGGACTAGTCCCGAAAGAAACCCCCAGCGCCCCGCGAGCTACTGAGCAGAATGCCACCGCCCATTACTCTTAGGCCAAAATATAGGTCGGTAATTATATATCACAACCTATCTCTCTAACATTTCAATCACACACCACCATCATCATTTATACTCATATTTAGAAGTCAGCTAAGTAAGCCCAAAGGACTTACCTGATATAAAGCTCGACTCTCTGTAAACCAACTCGCTCTGTAAACTGTAGCAACTCAGTTGCCTGTCAAAGGAGATAAGTGCATTAGCACACTCCTACGTAGTTAGAAGTCTAAGACTTCTAAAATAGAATAATGTATTAAGACATAACTAGTTGCAGTATTAATTTTGGGTAAAATGACCATTTTACCCTTGGTCCCAAAATTCCCGAAAATTCTAAAATTATTTCTAACTCCCAAAGCTTCGTTTGGTTCCAAGCTAACATTTCTCCTATGTTACTATTTTTCGGGAAATCGTAAAGGTCTAACTTCGATTCCAAATATAAAATTCGTAACCGCTTATAAAAATTCCGACTTAAAACCCTAGATTATCTATGATGTCCTATCTAACTTTAGGAGAAAGAATTTCTCCAAACTGTTCATTCAACAGTTTTATAAAAATTCCTAAAGTTGACTACTCCCTTTACAAATTCTATACTTAGCCAAAATCTGAGTACACTTTGAAAAATCATAACTCCTAAACCACTCACTGGAATTATCCCAAATTTTGATATGTTCTACTATAAAATCTTACCTATAATATATCAAAAATTCAGCCGGAAAGGATATCAAGAGCTCATTCAAAATCATCTCACAAAACAGCATCACTTGCTGTTTTCCCCCAACACTCAGCACATATATAAAAACGTCAACTTTGAAACACAATAACTCTCGAACCGTAACTCCGATTCCTCCCAAATTTTAATATGATCTACAACAAGATGTCAACTATATCCTATCAAAAATTCAAGCCTAACAGAGATCAAAAGCCTATTTAAAATTATCTCACAAAACAGCATCCCATGCTGTTTTTCTCAACTCAGCACATTTATAAAACTGAACTTTGAAACCCTATATCTCTCAAACCATAACATGGATTCCTCTGAAATTTTTGTATGATCTACTATACTATATCAACTATAACGTGTCAAAAATTCAAGTCTAACAGAAGTCAATAACCCCTCCAAATTTATTCCACAAAACTGCATCTCAAGCAAATTTCCTCAACTCAGCATTCTAAACGAAAAACTGCATGAATATCCAACTTTGGGATACTATAACTCTCACACCGTAACTCCGATTGTTCCCAAATTTTAGTATGATATACTATGCATCATTGACTACAACATACCCGAAAATCAGCAAGAAAGGAGGTGTGTAGCATACCCAAATTTGGACTCGAAAATGCCTGCTTGTCACTTCATGAAAATTCGGAAATAGCATGACTCTGTACCAGCTCCTCTATGGCTGTTCTGGTAGATTTAGGAGACATAAAAGGTACTCTTTAGGCAGGTAATATGTGGACGGAAGTGCAATGGATCAAGGGGTATAAGCTTACTCGATTCCGAGAGTCGAAGGCATGAAGGACGAGGACCCGAAGGTTGTTGCTGCTTGTTGTCGAGGGGTGCCTCTACTGCAAGGATACCACACCCCCGCGTCGAGGCCAAGGCGCTCCCGCAGTCTGGGTTCACGGCCACTCCAGCGGCTAGGGTCAGGCACCTCTACGGACCTTTGTTGCGCTTCCAATCGTGCGACAGTGAGGCTGGAGTCTCCTGCTGGCGGTGTTGCTGTCTGCGTCTGACTGCTGTTGTGGCTGCTTGTGTAGAAGAGAAGGAACAGACGGTAGGCAAGGTTATGTGAAAGCTGAATTAGGGCAAGAGGGAAGGAGGCTGAGAAGTAACGTAATTGCTTCTTCTCTTAACGGGCCCGGAAGGCCTTGTTCAGTGTTGTCAAAAAAAAAGCCCATGACTTTTAATTTTGCAAGAATAAAACTCTAAGTAAAAATAGATATATTTTATGTGTGTAAAAATTCCACATAAAATAATAAAATGTGTTGATTTATAAATCTAAGGATTATGTAAGAAAATTTAAGCTTCACATAAATTATAGAAGTTGATCAAAGGATTTTATTTGCTTAATTCTTCACATAAGATGACACGGTTTATGTTGACTCATGATTTACCGGAAATAAAATTTTTGGGTATTACATCAGTACCCCCTTAAAATAAGTTTCGTCCCGAAACTTAGAATAAGACATCAATCCTATAAATTTCAATAGTTAGCACCGAGATATCTAATCTCCTTCTAAAGAATCCTAGCTCTACTTTTCTTGACATAAAAGTATCCTTCAGGGATCATGAAATTGAAACACAAAAGATTCAACAATCAAACACGGAAGTAATCACATAGTCAAATAAGTCATACATATCACTGTTTGCGTACTAACTCAGTCGGTACCGGGGTGCGGCTGACTCCGCAAAGAACTCAAGATGGATACTCCTAAGGTTTTCCTATGTCTCCCAGATAGCCTCGTCGGTTCCTCGTCTAGACCACTATATCCGTTGTATCGGTATATCCTTAAACCATATACTTCCAGTACTACGCTCTAGGATGGCCACCGGATACACTATAAAGTATGATTTGGCTCAACTATCAAATCCTCATAGTTGAGGATGTGTCCCCTCTCCGGTATGTTCTCTCCCAACTGAGACATGTGAGACACTGGGTGTACACTCTCTAGTATGGGTAAGAATGTTAGTCGATAAATAACTCTTCAATCTACCTTAAGATATCAACAATTACTAATCTAAACTCAAATCCGGCTCTTTTGATGACTCTACCAAAAATAGCTATAAAATTTTACTCCTTCCGCTGAATCCACTCACTTCTGACCTTTCGGAAGATCCCAACTATCAACTCTGAAACAAAGTTCTTAGACATCTACCGGCACTTTACTAAGTGCCTAATGCTCTTGGTAATACAACTTGTTTGGTCATTTTTACTTATTGTGACTCAGTCGGATCTTTCCTTTGTTAACGATTTATCACCTACTTCCTTTTGGGTCTTAAATTTGATATAATTCCACAATAAAAGAAAAATTCGATAGTCCTTCTCTGCGTTTCATTGACGACATCCAATTTTTATAGATCTTTAATATATTACTGACCCAACTCAAGCTTCTTACACAGCTTCTAAGATCTTAAGTGGCATATGATGTGTCCAGAATGATGATACTAGACACAATATGATCTCACATCACCGTCGTTTGATCCTATTCACTCAATAAATGTTAACACACCATCCACACTGCACTCTTTTATCCACCACGTCTATTAGACCGGTAATATTTATCTTACTCGTAACGTAACTTAGATCCGTTCCGATATAACATTACACGTAAACTCTACCTGAGGTTATGCTTTCTCTATGTGCGATTACTGGGTTGCAATTATACTCCAGCCGCTTCTTTCCTTATATGTCTTCCGACTCAGTAGGATAGTTACTCACTTTGAGATTCCTAGTGTAAACCCTGTACAATACTTTTATTACGTCGTAAATTCTTCTCTTGATCCATCAAGAAAACTCACTATAGAGTACTCCGTTAATATAGAATAAAAACCACTTGCCTAGCAACATGTAACGAAGCCGTCATTCTTCACTCAGATTCATAAAAGGGTAATACTCTTTTTCTATAACTTCTACATTCCCATACGGTATTTTCAGTCACTCCGCGTAGCCTATTTCACGTTCTTTCTAAACAAAAAGCATCTCACCAATTATCATCATTTTAACTCGACACGTCGTTTATGTACTATTGAGCTTCCTGCTCTATGGGGTAGGACCCACCACGCTTCTGTTGCGCTACTCTAATAGTTCTATTATCATCAATCAATCATAAGGACACTTTGTGTGAGTCCAAAGTGATTGTCCCCAAAACTCTTTCTCCCGATTCTACCACAAATCCTATCCGGATGAAGTATCAAGAACCTTCCTTACTTGCTTTAAGGATATAAGATAACGGTTAGAAGACAACCTCTCCCGTTCACCTTTAGAACTCTTCTAACACGGATCCAAACTCTTTAACTCGGCCGGAGTTTGATCTGGACCAGCCATTACAAAATCTCTAACATGGTTCTCTTTATACCTTAGTTCATCCAAGAAGGTTGTCGTTGCTTATAAGAGGAAATCCTCCAAGGCGTCGGTAAAGCTACCTCGAAAATCCACATTCACCAATATCTATTCTTAACGGCACATAAATCATCAATACCAGCAACATTTGCACATCCTCCATGGATATTGGTTAGTCTATAGTTGACTCACCTCGATATCTCGTACTCGCTCTTCTCGTACCTCTATTGGCATAAAATTTCTGGTAAGTAACAACTACTCGGTTAATCCTTTTCTCCTTCTTTAGTTCGTTCTATCTTCCCCACTTCCTTCCCCTTAGGGCAAACTCTCTTTCTCGAGTCCCCTAGGTCATTCTCACATGCTCCTTCCTTACTGTTGTTTATACTATCGCTTTGTTGAACTCCATTGACTCTACTACCGGCCCTTTATTCTTTTTAATATTGGCGTCGTGATTCCTTTCAACTTCTTATACCTCTGACGAGGTCAAAACTTCTCTAAACTTGTGAGGTTTATCTTCGCTCTTACACTCAATTGCAGGTCTTCATTCCTTGCACCTCTTAGTCACAAGGGTTTCTTCCGTAAATATTGGAAAAGAATCATCGTTCTCTCTTGTATGGAATGCTACGCACATTCTGTCTTGACTGACATAGACCCTAATCAAAAGTGTATACTTCTTACTCCTCTAGTTCTCCTTGTACCAACCATCGGTACTAGCTGTGACATGTACCTTTTTCCTAGACAGTAGGTAGTAAATCACTCACACAGTTTCCTTGGTCTCAAATGACATAAGGGGTTATTCCGGGCCGTCTCGTCTTTCTTCTTAAGTTCTTAATTAGAGTTATTGACTCGAACTTACTCCATGTTACTATTAAGGGTACTAGCACGTATACCGATTTAACTTCACGTTTGTCTCTGTTGATCTCTTGAAGGGTCCTCTAGATGTCTATAAATTCTTTCATAAGTCTGTGGTTATCCTCCTTATCTTCCAACCAGTTACCACTAGTTGACCCGCACGTATTATGTCTCAGTTATTACCAACTAGTCTGTAGTTTACCTTCTATAAGATCACGGACTTATTGTTTCTCTATCTCTTTTGAAGTTTGATACGCTTGGTGAAATCTATCTCTCCCCATTTCTTTGTTAATACTCCTTCAGCTCCTTCCAAAGTTGCATTTCTCTTATCCTCTTATGGGGTCACTATATTCTTCTGAGTCTAGTCCTAACATTCATCTGCCGTCAATGAGTTTATTAAGTCTTCCACGATAACTTGTAAGCGTGTCTTCACAATTATTCTTACTTTGTTCATCATCTGTTTGCGGTTATCTAATATGACTGTAACTGTTGGTAACTCAGATCTTTAGGTGAATGAGAAGTTATTGTGGACTCCTTAGTCCACCAGAATCACTTTCCCACATTCTTCCCTTTATCTGGTGTGGTGTTGTAATGCCACTTTTATAGAATTCTTTTTGTCTAAATTTCAGACTTCTACTGTATTTGATACTTACATCTGGATTTCTTACAATTTCTTGCATCATTAAGTAAGTCAAACCGTCTCTATGATGATGAAATTTATTTCACGTCTTTAAACTCATTTGTCAATGGTTGTCTTTGTACTCCTTTAATTCTTCGTCTCGGGTTAGCACCTTATCTTCTTTGTACTCTCATGCCCATGCTTGCATGTGGCGGCGTCTGCCTTGATTGTAACATCCTTTACACCGAAATTCTTGGTTGTACTCCGTTCTATATGATTCTTGTTTCTCCATTTTTATCTCCATTCTACGCTCTCGTCGTCTCTTGCATGGTTCTTCTAAGTCATCTCTCGACTTCATACGACAAAGCCCCTTGCATGATTCTCAATTTCTTCTATCTAAGCTGACTCGGGAACTTCTTTCTCATCCGGTTGTACTGGCGGTAAAAATTTTCTAAACATCTTTACTGCTTTGCCCACCCGTCCTTCGGATGATTTATAAGTCACCAGGACGTCCATCAGAGTATCATACTAAATCTTGGTCTGAATCCCTTATCTCGTGTGGAAAACTCTTCAAACTCGTTACCGATTTATCATGAGGCGCTAATCGCTTCATGATATCACAACTAAAGAATACAAGATATCCTTTAGGATACTAGCATACTACACACACACAGATATATAATTTACACTAAAACCTATCGATATAAGTCTATATACTAACTCACCTATCGTTCCAAGTTGCAGAGATCCACGGAGAACGATGGTGGTCCGACGTACTACTAACCCAACAACCCGACTATGCACGTGTGTAAAAACAGAAATCCGTTTTGAAAATCTTAGACCCCTTTCGGGTTCTAGTTATTTTATACATTCGGTCTTTCGGAAGATTTCAAGTGCCATTGTTGCCAACCCAGAGCTCTGATACCATGTTGTAACACCCCAATTTCTCGGAACTCGGGGAGCTACTGGTTAGGACCTCACAATGGGTCCCGACCTTGGTTTAACAACAACATTACTTGGATCTTACAACAAGGCACAAATGTATTTAAAACAATTTCTAAAACATAATATTTTTAATGGTATAAACGTACACATGTGACAGCCTTACAAATATATATAAAGGTACATAACATGCATGGCGTATGGAAGACTCCCCCGTCCCCATCTAATGAGTACGTGGACCCGGCTGACCATCCGTTCCGGATTTCTCTGCAACTGTCTATCTCTACAGATCTACAACACGGATAAACCGTTAGCTAACTAACCAAATATAAGTAAAATGATAACAGCACAAACACAAGCAGAAATAGAAATAAACAAACATCATGCTGGCACTCAACCAATTATTATCTATTATTTAAGTGATTCACATTATTCAATTTAAGTTGTGGCACGAGAACTATTATTAGTTCTCGCCTCCGTTCCTTATCCAACTGGTGTAGGTCTAGCTGACTTCCTTTGGTAGCATCACTACAAACCATGTGTGGACTAGTCCCGAAAGAAACCCCCAGCGCCCTGCGAGCTACTGAGCGGAATGCCACCGCCCGTTACTCTTAGGCCAAAATACAGGTCGGTATTTATATATCACAACCTATCTTTCTAACATGTCAATCACACACCACCATCATCATTTATACTCATATTTAGCAGTCAGCTAAGTAAGCCCAAAGGACTTACCTGATATACAGCTCGACTCTTTGTAAACCACTCGTTCTGTAAACTGTAGTAACTCAGTTGCCTGTCAAAGGCGATAAGTGTATTAGCACACTCTCACGTAGTTAGAAGTCTAAAACTTCTAAGATCGAATGATGTATTAAGACATAACTAGTTACAGTGTTAATTTAGGGTAAAATGACCATTTTACCCTTGGTCCCGAAATTCTCGAAAAATCTAGAATTCATGTCTAATCTCCTATTTGAGGTTCTAAATTTATTTTCTAACTCCTAAAATTTTATTTGGTTCCAAACTGACATTTTTTTTCTATGTTTCTATTTTTCGGAAGAATTGTAAAGGTCTAACTTCGGTTCTAAATATAAAATTCTTAACAGCTTATAATAATTCCGAATTAAATCTCTAGATCATCTATGAGGTTCTATCTAACTTTAGGAGAAAGAATTTCTCCAAACTGTTCATTCAACAGTTTTATAAAAATTCCTAAAGTTGACTACTCCCTTTACAAATTCTATACTTAGCCCAAATCTGAGTAGACTTTGAAAAATCATAACTCCTAAACCACTCACTGGATTTATCCCAAATTTTAATATGTTCTACTATAAAATCTTATCTATAATATATCCAAAATTTAGCTGCAAAGGAGATCAAAATCCTATTTAAAACTCTCTCCCAAAACCGAATTTCAGCACAACAGAAAAACTGCTTACGACTCAATCTTGGAAAAATCGTAAATCCCAAACTACTCGCTGGATGCCTCTCAAATTTTAATATGTTCTACAACAGTATGTAAACTATATCATATTCAAAAATCAAGTCCAACGGATGTCAAGAGCTTATTCAAAATCATCTCACAAAACAGCATCACTTGCTGTTTTCCCCAACACTCAGCACGTATATAAAAACGTCAACTTTGAAACACAATAACTCTCAACCCGTAACTCCGATTCTTCCCAAATTTTAATATGATCTCCAGCAAGATATCAACTATATCATATCAAAAATTCAAGCCTAACAGAGGTCAAAAGCCTAATCAAAACTATCTCACAAAACAGCATCTCATGCTGTTTTTCTCAACTCAGCACATTTATAAAACTGAACTTTGAAATCCCATATCTCTCAAACCGTAACATGGATTCCTCTGAAATTTTAGTATGATCTACTATACTATATCAACTATAACGTGTCCGAATTTCAAGTCTAACAGAAGTCAATAACCCCTCCAAATTTATTCTACAAAACTGCATCTCAAGCAAACTTCCACAAACTCAGCACATTTAGAAAACTGCATGAGAAGCCAACTTGATAAACTCATATCTCCTAAACTATAATTCAGAATAGGCTCAAATTTCAGTATGTTCTACACTGCAATACCGACAACAACATATCCAAAAACCAGCCAAAGCGAAGGAGTCTAACTTACCCAAACTTGGACTCGAAACTCACTGCTTGACATTTCCGAAAAACTCGAAATAGCATGACTCTGTACCAGCTCCTCTATGGCTGTTCTGGTAGATTTAGGAGACATAAAAGGTACTCTTTAGGCAGGTACTATGTGGACGGAAGTGCAATGGATCAAGGGGTATAAGCTTACTCGATTCCGAGACTCGAAGGCATGAAGGACGAGGACCCGAAGGTTGTTGCTGCTAGTTGTCGAGGGGTGCCTCTGCTGCAAGGATACCACACCCCCACGTCCAGGCCAAGACGCTCCCGCAGTCTGGGTTCACGGCCACTCCAGCGGCTAGGGTCAGGCACCTCTACGGACCTTTGTTGCGCTTCCAATCGTGCGACAGTGAGGCTGGAGTCTCCTGCTGGCGGTGTTGCTGTCTGCGTCTGACTGCTGTTGTGGCTGCTTGTGTAGAAGAGAAGGAACAGACGGTAGGCAAGGTTATGTGAAAGCTGAATTAGGGCAAGAGGGAAGGAGGCTGAGAAGTAACGTAATTGCTTCTTCTCTTAACGGGCCCGGAAGGCCTTGTTCAGTGTTGTCAAAAAAAAAGCCCATGACTTTTAATTTTGCAAGAATAAAACTCTAAGTAAAAATAGATATATTTTATGTGTGTAAAAATTCCACATAAAATAATAAAATGTGTTGATTTATAAATCTAAGGATTATGTAAGAAAATTTAAGCTTCACATAAATTATAGAAGTTGATCAAAGGATTTTATTTGCTTAATTCTTCACATAAGATGACACGGTTTATGTTGACTCATGATTTACCGGAAATAAAATTTTTGGGTATTACATCAGTACCCCCTTAAAATAAGTTTCGTCCCGAAACTTAGAATAAGACATCAATCCTATAAATTTCAATAGTTAGCACCGAGATATCTAATCTCCTTCTAAAGAATCCTAGCTCTACTTTTCTTGACATAAAAGTATCCTTCAGGGATCATGAAATTGAAACACAAAAGATTCAACAATCAAACACGGAAGTAATCACATAGTCAAATAAGTCATACATATCACTGTTTGCGTACTAACTCAGTCGGTACCGGGGTGCGGCTGACTCCGCAAAGAACTCAAGATGGATACTCCTAAGGTTTTCCTATGTCTCCCAGATAGCCTCGTCGGTTCCTCGTCTAGACCACTATATCCGTTGTATCGGTATATCCTTAAACCATATACTTCCAGTACTACGCTCTAGGATGGCCACCGGATACACTATAAAGTATGATTTGGCTCAACTATCAAATCCTCATAGTTGAGGATGTGTCCCCTCTCCGGTATGTTCTCTCCCAACTGAGACATGTGAGACACTGGGTGTACACTCTCTAGTATGGGTAAGAATGTTAGTCGATAAATAACTCTTCAATCTACCTTAAGATATCAACAATTACTAATCTAAACTCAAATCCGGCTCTTTTGATGACTCTACCAAAAATAGCTATAAAATTTTACTCCTTCCGCTGAATCCACTCACTTCTGACCTTTCGGAAGATCCCAACTATCAACTCTGAAACAAAGTTCTTAGACATCTACCGGCACTTTACTAAGTGCCTAATGCTCTTGGTAATACAACTTGTTTGGTCATTTTTACTTATTGTGACTCAGTCGGATCTTTCCTTCGTTAACGATTTATCACCTACTTCCTTTTGGGTCTTAAATTTGATATAATTCCACAATAAAAGAAAAATTCGATAGTCCTTCTCTGCGTTTCATTGACGACATCCAATTTTTATAGATCTTTAATATATTACTGACCCAACTCAAGCTTCTTACACAGCTTCTAAGATCTTAAGTGGCATATGATGTGTCCAGAATGATGATACTAGACACAATATGATCTCACATCACCGTCGTTTGATCCTATTCACTCAATAAATGTTAACACACCATCCACACTGCACTCTTTTATCCACCACGTCTATTAGACCGGTAATATTTATCTTACTCGTAACGTAACTTAGATCCGTTCCGATATAACATTACACGTAAACTCTACCTGAGGTTATGCTTTCTCTATGTGCGATTACTGGGTTGCAATTATACTCCAGCCGCTTCTTTCCTTATATGTCTTCCGACTCAGTAGGATAGTTACTCACTTTGAGATTCCTAGTGTAAACCCTGTACAATACTTTTATTACGTCGTAAATTCTTCTCTTGATCCATCAAGAAAACTCACTATAGAGTACTCCGTTAATATAGAATAAAAACCACTTGCCTAGCAACATGTAACGAAGCCGTCATTCTTCACTCAGATTCATAAAAGGGTAATACTCTTTTTCTATAACTTCTACATTCCCATACGGTATTTTCAGTCACTCCGCGTAGCCTATTTCACGTTCTTTCTAAACAAAAAGCATCTCACCAATTATCATCATTTTAACTCGACACGTCGTTTATGTACTATTGAGCTTCCTGCTCTATGGGGTAGGACCCACCACGCTTCTGTTGCGCTACTCTGATAGTTCTATTGTCATCAATCAATCATAAGGACACTTTGTGTGAGTCCAAAGTGATTGTCCCCAAAACTCTTTCTCCCGATTCTACCACAAATCCTATCCGGATGAAGTATCAAGAACCTTCCTTACTTGCTTTAAGGATATAAGATAACGGTTAGAAGACAACCTCTCCCGTTCACCTTTTGAATTCTTCTAACACGGATCCAAACTCTTTAACTCCGCCGGAGTTTGATCTGAACCAGCCATTACGAAATCTCTAACATAATTCTCTTTATACCTTTAGTTCATCCAAGAAGGTTGTCGTTGCCTATTTGAGGAAATCCTTCAAGGCGTCGGTAAAGCTACCTCATAAATCCACAGTCACAAATATCTCTTCTTAACGGCACATAAATCATCAATACCAGCAACATTTGCACATCCTCCATGGATATTGGTTAGTCTATAGTTGACTCACCTCGATATCTCGTACTCGCTCTTCTCGTACCTCTATTGGCATAAAATTTCTGGTAAGTAACAACTACTCGGTTAATCCTTTTCTCCTTCTTTAGTTCGTTCTATCTTCCCCACTTCCTTCCCCTTAGGGCAAACTCTCTTTCTCGAGTCCCCTAGGTCATTCTCACATGCTCCTTCCTTACTGTTGTTTATACTATCGCTTTGTTGAACTCCATTGACTCGGCTACCGGCCCTCTACTCTTTTTGATACTGGCGTCGTGATTCCTCACCACTTCTTATCTCTCTGACGAGGTCAAAACTTCTCTATACTTGTGAGGTTTATCTTCGCTCTTACACTCAATTGCAGGTCTTCATTCCTTGCACCTCTTAGTCACAAGGGTTTCTTCCATAAATATTGGAAAAGAATCATCGTTCTCTCTTGTATGGAATGCTACGCACATTCTGTCTTGACTGACATAGACCCTAATCAAAAGTGTATACTTCTTACTCCTCTAGTTCTCCTTGTACCAACCATCGGTACTAGCTGTGACATGTACCTTTTTCCTAGCCAATAGGTAGTAAATCACTCACACAGTTTCCTTGGTCTCAAATGACATAAGGGGTTATTCCGGGCCGTCTCGTCTTTCTTCTTAAGTTCTTAATTAGAGTTATTGACTCGAACTTACTCCATGTTACTATTAAGGGTACTAGCACGTATACCGATTTAACTTCACGTTTGTCTCTGTTGATCTCTTGAAGGGTCCTCTAGATGTCTATAAATTCTTTCATAAGTCTGTGGTTATCCTCCTTATCTTCCAACCAGTTACCACTAGTTGACCCGCACGTATTATGTCTCAGTTATTACCAACTAGTCTGTAGTTTACCTTCTATAAGATCACGGACTTATTGTTTCTCTATCTCTTTTGAAGTTTGATACGCTTGGTGAAATCTATCTCTCCCCATTTCTTTGTTAATACTCCTTCAGCTCCTTCCAAAGTTGCATTTCTCTTATCCTCTTATGGGGTCACTATATTCTTCTGAGTCTAGTCCTAACATTCATCTGCCGTCAATGAGTTTATTAAGTCTTCCACGATAACTTGTAAGCGTGTCTTCACAATTATTCTTACTTTGTTCATCATCTGTTTGCGGTTATCTAATATGACTGTAACTGTTGGTAACTCAGATCTTTAGGTGAATGAGAAGTTATTGTGGACTCCTTAGTCCACCAGAATCACTTTCCCACATTCTTCCCTTCATCTGGTGTGGTGTTGTAATGCCACTTTTATAGAATTCTTTTTGTCTAAATTTCAGACTTCTACTGTATTTGATACTTACATCTGGATTTCTTACAATTTCTTGCATCATTAAGTAAGTCAAACCGTCTCTATGATGATGAAATTTATTTCACGTCTTTAAACTCGTTTGTCAATGGTTGTCTTTGTACTCCTTTAATTCTTCGTCTCGGGTTAGCACCTTATCTTCTTTGTACTCTCATGCCCATGCTTGCATGTGGCGGCGTCTCGTGTTGAAAATTCTTTAAGTCCGCTACGGATTTATCATGAGGCGATAATCGCTTCATGATATCACAACTAAAAGATCTAAAATATGCTTTAGGATACTAACATGCTACACATATACATATGTAGAATCCTACATTAAAACATATAACTATAAGTGTATTATGTATATACTACTCACCTAACATTCCAAGTTACAGAGATCCACGGTGAACGATGGTGGTCCAACGTACTACTAACCCAACAACCCGACTATGCACTTGTGTAAAAACAGAAATCCGTTTTGAAAATCTTAGACCCCTTTCGGGTTCTAGTTATTTTATACATTCGGTCTTTCAGAAGATTTCAAGTGCCATTGTTGCCAACCCAGACCTCTGATACCATGTTGTAACACCCCAAATTCTCGGAACTCGGGGAGCTACTGGTTAGGACCTCACAATGGGTCCCGACCTTGGTTTAACAACAACATTACTTGGATCTTACAACAAGGCACAAATGTATTTAAAACAATTTCCAAAACATAATATTTTTAATGGTATTAACGTACACATGTGACAGCCTTACAAACATATATAAAGATACATAACATGCATGACGTATGGAAGACTCCCCCGTCCCCATCTAATGAGTACGTGGACCCGGCTGACCATCCGTTCCGGATCTCTCTGCAACTGTCTATCTCTACAGGTCTACAACACGGATAAACCGTTAGCTAACTATCCAAATATAAGCAAAATGATAACAGCACAAACACAAGCAGAAACAAAATAAACAAACATCATGCTGGCACTCAACCGTTTATTATCTATTATTTAAGTGATTCACATTATTCAATTTAAGTTGTGGCACGAGAATTATTATTAGTTCTCGCCTCCGTTCCTTATCCAACTGGTGTAGGTCTAGCTGACTTCCATTGGTAGCATCACTACAAACCACGTATGGACTAGTCCCGAAAGAAACCCCCAGCGCCCCGCGAGCTACTGAGCAGAATGCCACCGCCCGTTACTCTTAGGCCAAAATATAGGTCGGTAATTATATATCACAACCTATCTCTCTAACATTTCAATCACACACCACCATCATCATTTATACTCATATTTAGCAGTCAGCTAAGTAAGCCCAAAGGACTTACCTGATATAAAGCTCGACTCTCTGTAAACCAACTCGCTCTGTAAACTGTAGCAACTCAGTTGCCTGTCAAAGGAGATAAGTGCATTAGCACACTCCTACGTAGTTAGAAGTCTAAGACTTCTAAAATAGAATAATGTATTAAGACATAACTAGTTGCAGTATTAATTTAGGGTAAAATGACCATTTTACCCTTGGTCCCGAATTCCCGAAAATTCTAAAATTCATGTCTAAACTCCTATTTGAGATTCTAAAATCATTTCTAACTCCCAAAGCTTCGTTTGGTTCCAAGCTAACATTTTTCCTATGTTACTATTTTCCGGGACATCGTAAAGGTCTAACTTCGATTCCAAATATAAAATTCATAACCGCTTATAAAAATTCCGACTTAAATCCCTAAATTATCTATGATGTCCTATCTAACTTTAGGAGAAAGAATTTCTCCAAACTGTTCATTCAACAGTTTTATAAAAATTCCTAAAGTTGACTACTCCCTTTACAAATTCTATACTTAGCCCAAATCTGAGTAGACTTTGAAAAATCATAACTCCTAAACCACTCACTGGATTTATCCCAAATTTTAATATGTTCTACTATAAAATCTTATCTATAATATATCCAAAATTTAGCTGCAAAGGAGATCAAAATCCTATTTAAAACTCTCTCCCAAAACCGAATTTCAGCACAACAGAAAAACTGCTTACGACTCAATCTTGGAAAAATCGTAAATCCCAAACTACTCGCTGGATGCCTCTCAAATTTTAATATGTTCTACAACAGTATGTAAACTATATCATATTCAAAAATCAAGTCCAACGGATGTCAAGAGCTTATTCAAAATCATCTCACAAAACAGCATCACTTGCTGTTTTCCCCAACACTCAGCACGTATATAAAAACGTCAACTTTGAAACACAATAACTCTCAACCCGTAACTCCGATTCTTCCCAAATTTTAATATGATCTCCAGCAAGATATCAACTATATCATATCAAAAATTCAAGCCTAACAGAGGTCAAAAGCCTAATCAAAACTATCTCACAAAACAGCATCTCATGCTGTTTTTCTCAACTCAGCACATTTATAAAACTGAACTTTGAAATCCCATATCTCTCAAACCGTAACATGGATTCCTCTGAAATTTTAGTATGATCTACTATACTATATCAACTATAACGTGTCCGAATTTCAAGTCTAACAGAAGTCAATAACCCCTCCAAATTTATTCTACAAAACTGCATCTCAAGCAAACTTCCACAAACTCAGCACATTTAGAAAACTGCATGAGAAGCCAACTTGATAAACTCATATCTCCTAAACTATAATTCAGAATAGGCTCAAATTTCAGTATGTTCTACACTGCAATACCGACAACAACATATCCAAAAACCAGCCAAAGAGAAGGAGTCTAACTTACCCAAACTTGGACTCGAAACTCACTGCTTGACATTTCCGAAAAACTCGAAATAGCATGACTCTGTACCAGCTCCTCTATGGCTGTTCTGGTAGATTTAGGAGACATAAAAGGTACTCTTTAGGCAGGTACTATGTGGACGGAAGTGCAATGGATCAAGGGGTATAAGCTTACTCGATTCCGAGACTCGAAGGCATGAAGGACGAGGACCCGAAGGTTGTTGCTGCTAGTTGTCGAGGGGTGCCTCTGCTGCAAGGATACCACACCCCCACGTCCAGGCCAAGGCGCTCCCGCAGTCTGGGTTCACGGCCACTCCAGCGGCTAGGGTCAGGCACCTCTACGGACCTTTGTTGCGCTTCCAATCGTGCGACAGTGAGGCTGGAGTCTCCTGCTGGCGGTGTTGCTGTCTGCGTCTGACTGCTGTTGTGGCTGCTTGGGTAGAAGAGAAGGAACAGACGGTAGGCAAGGTTATGTGAAAGCTGAATTAGGGCAAGAGGGAAGGAGGCTGAGAAGTAACGTAATTGCTTCTTCTCTTAACGGGCCCGGAAGGCCTTGTTCAGTGTTGTCAAAAAAAAAGCCCATGACTTTTAATTTTGCAAGAATAAAACTCTAACTAAAAATAGATATATTTTATGTGTGTAAAAATTCCACATAAAATAATAAAATGTGTTGATTTATAAATCTAAGGATTATGTAAGAAAATTTAAGCTTCACATAAATTATAGAAGTTGATCAAAGGATTTTATTTGCTTAATTCTTCACATAAGATGACACGGTTTATGTTGACTCATGATTTACCGGAAATAAAATTTTTGGGTATTACATCAGTACCCCCTTAAAATAAGTTTCGTCCCGAAACTTAGAATAAGACATCAATCCTATAAATTTCAATAGTTAGCACCGAGATATCTAATCTCCTTCTAAAGAATCCTAGCTCTACTTTTCTTGACATAAAAGTATCCTTCAGGGATCATGAAATTGAAACACAAAAGATTCAACAATCAAACACGGAAGTAATCACATAGTCAAATAAGTCATACATATCACTGTTTGCGTACTAACTCAGTCGGTACCGGGGTGCGGCTGACTCCGCAAAGAACTCAAGATGGATACTCCTAAGGTTTTCCTATGTCTCCCAGATAGCCTCGTCGGTTCCTCGTCTAGACCACTATATCCGTTGTATCGGTATATCCTTAAACCATATACTTCCAGTACTACGCTCTAGGATGGCCACCGGATACACTATAAAGTATGATTTGGCTCAACTATCAAATCCTCATAGTTGAGGATGTGTCCCCTCTCCGGTATGTTCTCTCCCAACTGAGACATGTGAGACACTGGGTGTACACTCTCTAGTATGGGTAAGAATGTTAGTCGATAAATAACTCTTCAATCTACCTTAAGATATCAACAATTACTAATCTAAACTCAAATCCGGCTCTTTTGATGACTCTACCAAAAATAGCTATAAAATTTTACTCCTTCCGCTGAATCCACTCACTTCTGACCTTTCGGAAGATCCCAACTATCAACTCTGAAACAAAGTTCTTAGACATCTACCGGCACTTTACTAAGTGCCTAATGCTCTTGGTAATACAACTTGTTTGGTCATTTTTACTTATTGTGACTCAGTCGGATCTTTCCTTTGTTAACGATTTATCACCTACTTCCTTTTGGGTCTTAAATTTGATATAATTCCACAATAAAAGAAAAATTCGATAGTCCTTCTCTGCGTTTCATTGACGACATCCAATTTTTATAGATCTTTAATATATTACTGACCCAACTCAAGCTTCTTACACAGCTTCTAAGATCTTAAGTGGCATATGATGTGTCCAGAATGATGATACTAGACACAATATGATCTCACATCACCGTCGTTTGATCCTATTCACTCAATAAATGTTAACACACCATCCACACTGCACTCTTTTATCCACCACGTCTATTAGACCGGTAATATTTATCTTACTCGTAACGTAACTTAGATCCGTTCCGATATAACATTACACGTAAACTCTACCTGAGGTTATGCTTTCTCTATGTGCGATTACTGGGTTGCAATTATACTCCAGCCGCTTCTTTCCTTATATGTCTTCCGACTCAGTAGGATAGTTACTCACTTTGAGATTCCTAGTGTAAACCCTGTACAATACTTTTATTACGTCGTAAATTCTTCTCTTGATCCATCAAGAAAACTCACTATAGAGTACTCCGTTAATATAGAATAAAAACCACTTGCCTAGCAACATGTAACGAAGCCGTCATTCTTCACTCAGATTCATAAAAGGGTAATACTCTTTTTCTATAACTTCTACATTCCCATACGGTATTTTCAGTCACTCCGCGTAGCCTATTTCACGTTCTTTCTAAACAAAAAGCATCTCACCAATTATCATCATTTTAACTCGACACGTCGTTTATGTACTATTGAGCTTCCTGCTCTATGGGGTAGGACCCACCACGCTTCTGTTGCGCTACTCTAATAGTTCTATTATCATCAATCAATCATAAGGACACTTTGTGTGAGTCCAAAGTGATTGTCCCCAAAACTCTTTCTCCCGATTCTACCACAAATCCTATCCGGATGAAGTATCAAGAACCTTCCTTACTTGCTTTAAGGATATAAGATAACGGTTAGAAGACAACCTCTCCCGTTCACCTTTAGAACTCTTCTAACACGGATCCAAACTCTTTAACTCGGCCGGAGTTTGATCTGGACCAGCCATTACAAAATCTCTAACATGGTTCTCTTTATACCTTAGTTCATCCAAGAAGGTTGTCGTTGCTTATAAGAGGAAATCCTCCAAGGCGTCGGTAAAGCTACCTCGAAAATCCACATTCACCAATATCTATTCTTAACGGCACATAAATCATCAATACCAGCAACATTTGCACATCCTCCATGGATATTGGTTAGTCTATAGTTGACTCACCTCGATATCTCGTACTCGCTCTTCTCGTACCTCTATTGGCATAAAATTTCTGGTAAGTAACAACTACTCGGTTAATCCTTTTCTCCTTCTTTAGTTCGTTCTATCTTCCCCACTTCCTTCCCCTTAGGGCAAACTCTCTTTCTCGAGTCCCCTAGGTCATTCTCACATGCTCCTTCCTTACTGTTGTTTATACTATCGCTTTGTTGAACTCCATTGACTCTACTACCGGCCCTTTATTCTTTTTAATATTGGCGTCGTGATTCCTTTCAACTTCTTATACCTCTGACGAGGTCAAAACTTCTCTAAACTTGTGAGGTTTATCTTCGCTCTTACACTCAATTGCAGGTCTTCATTCCTTGCACCTCTTAGTCACAAGGGTTTCTTCCGTAAATATTGGAAAAGAATCATCGTTCTCTCTTGTATGGAATGCTACGCACATTCTGTCTTGACTGACATAGACCCTAATCAAAAGTGTATACTTCTTACTCCTCTAGTTCTCCTTGTACCAACCATCGGTACTAGCTGTGACATGTACCTTTTTCCTAGCCAATAGGTAGTAAATCACTCACACAGTTTCCTTGGTCTCAAATGACATAAGGGGTTATTCCGGGCCGTCTCGTCTTTCTTCTTAAGTTCTTAATTAGAGTTATTGACTCGAACTTACTCCATGTTACTATTAAGGGTACTAGCACGTATACCGATTTAACTTCACGTTTGTCTCTGTTGATCTCTTGAAGGGTCCTCTAGATGTCTATAAATTCTTTCATAAGTCTGTGGTTATCCTCCTTATCTTCCAACCAGTTACCACTAGTTGACCCGCACGTATTATGTCTCAGTTATTACCAACTAGTCTGTAGTTTACCTTCTATAAGATCACGGACTTATTGTTTCTCTATCTCTTTTGAAGTTTGATACGCTTGGTGAAATCTATCTCTCCCCATTTCTTTGTTAATACTCCTTCAGCTCCTTCCAAAGTTGCATTTCTCTTATCCTCTTATGGGGTCACTATATTCTTCTGAGTCTAGTCCTAACATTCATCTGCCGTCAATGAGTTTATTAAGTCTTCCACGATAACTTGTAAGCGTGTCTTCACAATTATTCTTACTTTGTTCATCATCTGTTTGCGGTTATCTAATATGACTGTAACTGTTGGTAACTCAGATCTTTAGGTGAATGAGAAGTTATTGTGGACTCCTTAGTCCACCAGAATCACTTTCCCACATTCTTCCCTTCATCTGGTGTGGTGTTGTAATGCCACTTTTATAGAATTCTTTTTGTCTAAATTTCAGACTTCTACTGTATTTGATACTTACATCTGGATTTCTTACAATTTCTTGCATCATTAAGTAAGTCAAACCGTCTCTATGATGATGAAATTTATTTCACGTCTTTAAACTCGTTTGTCAATGGTTGTCTTTGTACTCCTTTAATTCTTCGTCTCGGGTTAACACCTTATCTTCTTTGTACTCTCATGCCCATGCTTGCATGTGGCGGCGTCTGCCTTGATTGTAACATCTTTTATTCTGAAATTCTTGGTTGTACTCCGTTCTGTATGATTCTTGTTCCCTTATCGTTATCTCTAATATGATTTCTCGTCGTCCCTTACATGATTCTTCTAATTCATCTTTCAGTCTCATACGACCAAGTCTCTTGTATGACTTCCTGTTCCTTCTGCCTGAATTGACTCGGGGATTCCTTTCCCATCGGACGGTACTTGTGGTGAAAATTGTCTCCACATCTGTACTTCTTTGCCCACTCGTTTTTCGGATGATTTATATGGTCACAAGGACGCCCACCAGAGTATATTACTCAATCCTAGGTCTGAATCCATTGTCTCGTGTTGAAAATTCTTTAAGTCCGCTACGGATTTATCATGAGGCGATAATCGCTTCATGATATCACAACTAAAAGATCTAAAATATCCTTTAGGATACTAACATGCTACACATATACATATGTAGAATCCTACATTAAAACATATAACTATAAGTGTATTATGTATATCCTACTCACCTAACATTCCAAGTTACAGAGATCCACGGTGAACGATGGTGGTCCAACGTACTACTAACCCAACAACCCGACTATGCACTTGTGTAAAAACAGAAATCCGTTTTGAAAATCTTAGACCCCTTTCGGGTTCTAGTTATTTTATACATTCGGTCTTTCAGAAGATTTCAAGTGCCATTGTTGCCAACCTGGCTCTGATACCATGTTGTAACACCCCAAATTCTCGGAACTCGGGGAGCTACTGGTTAGGACCTCACAATGGGCCCCGACCTTGGTTTAACAACAACATTACTTGGATCTTACAACAAGGCACAAATGTATTTAAAACAATTTCCAAAACATAATATTTTTAATGGTATTAACGTACACATGTGACAGCCTTACAAACATATATAAAGATACATAACATGCATGACGTATGGAAGACTCCCCCGTCCCCATCTAATGAGTACGTGGACCCGGCTGACCATCCGTTCCGGATCTCTCTGCAACTGTCTATCTCTACAGGTCTACAACACGGATAAACCGTTAGCTAACGATCCAAATATAAGCAAAATGATAACAGCACAAACACAAGCAGAAACAAAAATAAACAAACATCATGCTGGCACTCAACCAATTATTATCTATTATTTAAGTGATTCACATTATTCAATTTAAGTTGTGGCACGAGAATTATTATTAGTTCTCGCCTCCGTTCCTTATCCAACTGGTGTAGGTCTAGTTGACTTCCATTGGTAGCATCACTACAAACCATGTATGGACTAGTCCCGAAAGAAACCCCCAGCGCCCCGCGAGCTACTGAGCAGAATGCCACCGCCCATTACTCTTAGGCCAAAATATAGGTCGGTAATTATATATCACAACCTATCTCTCTAACATTTCAATCACACACCACCATCATCATTTATACTCATATTTAGAAGTCAGCTAAGTAAGCCCAAAGGACTTACCTGATATACAGCTCGACTCTTTGTAAACCACTCGTTTTGTAAACTGTAGTAACTCAGTTGCCTGTCAAAGGCGATAAGTGTATTAGCACACTCTCACGTAGTTAGAAGTCTAAAACTTCTAAGATCGAATGATGTATTAAGACATAACTAGTTACAGTGTTAATTTAGGGTAAAATGACCATTTTACCCTTGGTCCCGAAATTCTCGAAAAATCTAGAATTCATGTCTAATCTCCTATTTGAGGTTCTAAATTTATTTTCTAACTCCTAAAATTTTATTTGGTTCCAAACTGACATTTTTTTTCTATGTTTCTATTTTCCGGAAGAATTGTAAAGGTCTAACTTCGGTTCTAAATATAAAATTCTTAACAGCTTATAATAATTCCGAATTAAATCTCTAGATCATCTATGAGGTTCTATCTAACTTTAGGAGAAAGAATTTCTCCAAACTGTTCATTCAACAGTTTTATAAAATTCCTAAAGTTGACTACTCCCTTTACAAATTCTATACTTAGCCCAAATCTGAGTAGACTTTGAAAAATCATAACTCCTAAACCACTCACTGGATTTATCCCAAATTTTAATATGTTCTACTATAAAATCTTATCTATAATATATCCAAAATTTAGCTGCAAAGGAGATCAAAATCCTATTTAAAACTCTCTCCCAAAACCGAATTTCAGCACAACAGAAAAACTGCTTACGACTCAATCTTGGAAAAATCGTAAATCCCAAACTACTCGCTGGATGCCTCTCAAATTTTAATATGTTCTACAACAGTATGTAAACTATATCATATTCAAAAATCAAGTCCAACGGATGTCAAGAGCTTATTCAAAATCATCTCACAAAACAGCATCACTTGCTGTTTTCCCCAACACTCAGCACGTATATAAAAACGTCAACTTTGAAACACAATAACTCTCAACCCGTAACTCCGATTCTTCCCAAATTTTAATATGATCTCCAGCAAGATATCAACTATATCATATCAAAAATTCAAGCCTAACAGAGGTCAAAAGCCTAATCAAAACTATCTCACAAAACAGCATCTCATGCTGTTTTTCTCAACTCAGCACATTTATAAAACTGAACTTTGAAATCCCATATCTCTCAAACCGTAACATGGATTCCTCTGAAATTTTAGTATGATCTACTATACTATATCAACTATAACGTGTCCGAATTTCAAGTCTAACAGAAGTCAATAACCCCTCCAAATTTATTCTACAAAACTGCATCTCAAGCAAACTTCCACAAACTCAGCACATTTAGAAAACTGCATGAGAAGCCAACTTGATAAACTCATATCTCCTAAACTATAATTCAGAATAGGCTCAAATTTCAGTATGTTCTACACTGCAATACCGACAACAACATATCCAAAAACCAGCCAAAGCGAAGGAGTCTAACTTACCCAAACTTGGACTCGAAACTCACTGCTTGACATTTCCGAAAAACTCGAAATAGCATGACTCTGTACCAGCTCCTCTATGGCTGTTCTGGTAGATTTAGGAGACATAAAAGGTACTCTTTAGGCAGGTACTATGTGGACGGAAGTGCAATGGATCAAGGGGTATAAGCTTACTCGATTCCGAGACTCGAAGGCATGAAGGACGAGGACCCGAAGGTTGTTGCTGCTAGTTGTCGAGGGGTGCCTCTGCTGCAAGGATACCACACCCCCACGTCCAGGCCAAGACGCTCCCGCAGTCTGGGTTCACGGCCACTCCAGCGGCTAGGGTCAGGCACCTCTACGGACCTTTGTTGCGCTTCCAATCGTGCGACAGTGAGGCTGGAGTCTCCTGCTGGCGGTGTTGCTGTCTGCGTCTGACTGCTGTTGTGGCTGCTTGTGTAGAAGAGAAGGAACAGACGGTAGGCAAGGTTATGTGAAAGCTGAATTAGGGCAAGAGGGAAGGAGGCTGAGAAGTAACGTAATTGCTTCTTCTCTTAACGGGCCCGGAAGGCCTTGTTCAGTGTTGTCAAAAAAAAAGCCCATGACTTTTAATTTTGCAAGAATAAAACTCTAAGTAAAAATAGATATATTTTATGTGTGTAAAAATTCCACATAAAATAATAAAATGTGTTGATTTATAAATCTAAGGATTATGTAAGAAAATTTAAGCTTCACATAAATTATAGAAGTTGATCAAAGGATTTTATTTGCTTAATTCTTCACATAAGATGACACGGTTTATGTTGACTCATGATTTACCGGAAATAAAATTTTTGGGTATTACACTGCTAATATTTAGATAACTGGCTAACGGTTCCTCTTGTTGTGTTTTTAGTTTTACTGCAGGTTAGACCAGCAGCTGAGTGATCGAGAAGTAGTGGTCAGCCGGGTCTCCGTACTCCTTAGAGTGGGGGTTGGGGGTTGTGTTTGTCTTTCCTTTCTTTTGGTTAAGACAGTTGTTCGTTTCTTTTGTTTAAGTACATTAGGCTGCTAGACAGTGTTGCATTCATTACCTTAAAAATACTATTTTTATGAATTTCAGTTTTCTTTATTTGTGTCTTGTTGTAAGATCCTAGTAATAATGTTGTCAAACTGAGATCGGGACCCATTTTGAGGTCTTAACCAGTAATGTTCCGAGTTCTGAGAATTCGGGGTGTTACATTAATCACTTAAGTTAAACTAGTGCATAACCCGCACATTGTGCGGGATTGAATTTTAATTAAATGTAAAACATTATGTTAAAAAAAATTACTATTTGTTAAAATTATGACTAAAGTCAGTAATTATCCAAATAATTTAAAACATTAAATTTTAAACAAAATTATCTTCATGGTAAAATCAATTAATGAATGAATTGAACAAAAATATAAATAGACTAATTTAAACTTATTTGATTAAATTTTAAATTTCGATCGTTGAGGAAATAAATTGGGGTCAACAACAAATATAAATTAAATCCATTTGGTAAAAAATAAAAAATGAAATAAACTATTCCGTAAAAAACTAAAACAAAAATTATTGGTAAGATATATGATTGTTGGTAATGGGTGACAAAAAAAGATAAAGGTAAATAACACTATACTAAAATTTGTATAAAAGACTAAGGGAATGATACTATACTAAAATTGTGTAAAAGATAAGGTAAATGATGCTATACTAAAATTATGTAAAATTTAAGCAAATCATGCAATGGCCTGAACGTGGATGTGTAAATTTCACAAAATATGTTAAAAGTTTAAATCTTATATTAAATTAAAATTTGTAGATAAATTGGGGAAAAAGTTAAAAATTTTGTAGAATAATTGTTGGGTAATGAAATGTTAGGTAATGTTATAGTACAGTGTGATTTTATGTGGTGATACTTCAATAGCGAGATAATATATAGTGAAACATATAAAAAGGCAAAGACACATACAACAAACCAAAAAAAGGTATCACTAATTAGATATCAAATTCGGACGAACCTAAGCGTAACCCGAAAAGGGAGCCGAATGAGCCCTTCTCGATCACGGTGGAAAACCCGGAAATTTTATTCCGGAGATTCGATTTAATTTTTTTTTAAATTTACCGGACCGGATCTAATATTACTCGATCTAATATCATTGTAAGTTATGACTTTATTTTTTTTCGAAAAAACTACATGCACGGTCTTCATTTTACTAACACGAGAAAAAACTCGCAATTTGACGACGCTCATTGAACGCATGCACCAACTGCCGGCGCTATTTTTTTATAAAAAAAATGAAGCATCAGCGCATGCCACTCAAAATCTTTTAAGATTACTAAGTTTTTGATAAATATATTACTAAATTGAAATAACCTATTTTTTTTCTTTGGGTTTTTTCTTTGTTGGGTTGTAATATACCCTATTTGGTTAGGCATAAAAAAAGTCGATCAAATTGAAATGACCTATTTTTTTTGTTTGGGAATTGTTGGGTTTGTAACAACCCAAATCCTCGGGACTCGGGATGCTACGGGTTGGGACCTCACAATGGGTCCCGACCCTTAGCCTGACAACAATTTTACCGGATCTTGCAACAAGGCACAAATAAAGGCCAAAACTAAAATACATTTTTATGTAATGTTATGAAACCCGAAAAATAAAAGAAAGGAAAGACTTCAGCCGTCCTTACAACAATATCAACATAATATACAATAACAACAACACAAGGACTCCAAAACCCAAAACAATCTAAGATGTACGGAACCCCGGCTGCCCACTCTTCCGGATCACTCGGCCACATCCTATCCTGCACATCAACTACAACAGTCGGTATAAAACCGTTAGCTCACAATCTAGGCATTATAAGAATAATATGGCACAAACACACATAGGAACACAAACACACAACATGATTATAAACATACACATCCGTTACTTATTATCTTTTTAGGTTATTCCATATCTAATTCATTTGTTCAAGTGTGACACGAGAGTCTTATAACTCTCGCCTCTGTCCCCGTGTAACCAACAGGAGTGTGGCGGCGCCCAACCCGTATACCCTGAGGGAGTGATGAAGAGGCCCGCCCATATACCGTGTATGGCCTGGTCGCAGAGATCCCCCCAGTCTCCCTCGGGAAACTGAGCGGTGATGTCACCGCCCGATAATAATAGTAGTAACAATGGGCCAATAAATAAGGTCAAGTAAATCCTAATCCATTTTCATGCTTAAAAGCGGTAAACACACACCACCATATACATCCAAATAAGGCATAGAAGCGGCTAAGTAAGTCCGAGGACTTACCTCTTCTCAAAGTTAAACGAAACCGATATCACTCTCCGAAGGAATATAACCAAAGCCTGTTCAAGACAAGGCACGATAATCATCAACTACGCACAAGGTAGAAGTCCTTAGACTTCTAGTCCTATATCATCTTACTAGGTCATACTCTCTCATAATCTAGAATACACTCCTAGCCCTCATAAATTCACGAGATCTCAACTATAGCCACATGCTAGAATACTTCCATCCTAACTCCACAATCTCAACAAACACATACCCACAACCTCAACAAAGCTCACATGATAACATACACACCTTAATCCTTAGAACGTTCAAACCATCCTCAAATCCTCACCTAAAGTTTCAAGCCACTACTTGGCATTTGCCCTAAGTTATGCTAGATCCAACATAGCATGATTCTACCACTAAACATAACTAGATCGAGGAAGAAGGTACTCACACACGATCCGAGGTTGAAGATGATCTACAGACGTCGAGATTGGATTCGTTGGTCTATAACGGCCGCTTCCGGACCTAAACCAAAGTTAAGGAAATTTAGCTTGTACGCTAAATTTGATAGTAATATATACTATATAACTAATTTGAGGTAAAACTCATTTTCAAAAGCCAACATTAAAAACCCACAATACATTTTCCGGGCAATTTATATGAACATAGGAACTTGGTCATAAACCACAATTAAAATCTTTAGGGTCATAATCCGAAATTAATCCAGCAAGGGCATAATTGATAATTTGTAAAACCGGGTCAATACGTGTAATTAATTTTCTGCAGAGGGCATAAATGAAACAATCCATAAATATGGGTCAAAACTATAATAACAAAACATTGGATATATCTTGTAATTATACCAAAATCAGGGGGCAATTTTAATAACCCAAAAGGGTTTTCATTTACGCGCAGGAACAACATCGTAAGGATGGGAAAGGGCTGCATTGGCGGCGACAATACTCGGCGGAGGAAGGAGATGCAGGCCCGGCGTTACAGAGGCAAGGCGAAGCAGGCGGTACCCTCCCCGGCGGAGATTCGTCGGCGACGGAGGTGTGGCTCCCTCCCTGGTAGTGGTGGCGCAAAGAGGGTGGCGGGTCTTCTCTCGGTTTTTTTCGTGGAGGCGTAACAGAGGAAAATCGATGGGGAGTTACAGCAAATGGTTGGGGCCGGTTGTGGGTGCAAGGGAAAGGCGGACTAGGCTTCAACCACCAGCACTCCCCCAGCGAGCTTCTAGGCGGTGGCTTTTGGCTTGGGCGCTTGGGCAGACGAGTGTGCAGCTTGTAGAGGCGTGGAAACCAGAGGGTCGGGTTGGAGTCGACACTAGCAACTCAAGGCGGAGAAGGGCGAAGGGAAAGAGATAGGAGTACAGAGATTCAGAGACTGTAGGCGGTCGTCCTCGATCCGGCGTCAGTTCGAGTTGGATTCCGGTGAGATCGACAGAGGGAGTGAAGGTGAAGATGGCGAGAGGATGTGAAGAGTTGAATAAGGAGATGAGGGAGATATCGGAGATGCCGAGAGTGTAGAGAGGATCGAAGGGACGAGTCTTAGAGTGTGGGAGAGGGAGAACCTGTAGATGGGCAGAGGTAGCTGTAGCGTGTAGGAGGAAGGTAGCGGGAGAGATAGGTGAAGGCAGGGCTGCAGAGGGTAGCACCATCATCACGCTCGTTGGAAAGAGAGAGGCGGGAAAAAGAAAAGAGAGAAGAAAAATAAAAGAAAATTAATAAAAAGGGGATAGGGCCATTAACTTGATTAAACGATAGGAACGAAATTTTCAAATCGGGAATTTCTGACTTTTCCGACTAAGAAAAAAAAAATTACGGAAATACGTATATGTACACTAAAACCATAAAATACCCGGAAAGTTATTTTTGTGTCTAAGAAATATATATATATTTTTTTTTTTTTTAAAAATAAAATTATAAAAAGAACTCTTGTGCTGCGAACGAATCGAAAGTAGGGAGAAAATACAAATCGGAATGCACCCAAAAGAATGGGGCGTTACAACAGGTCCTCCTAAAAACAAGTTTCGTCCCGAAACTTGCTATACGCCGAACTTCTCGGTCCCTAAGGCCGAGGTAGGAACTCTCAAAACTAAGGAGGCTTAAACTTCTAATCTAAATACATAAACTACTCGACCTACCATCGCAAGATATATTAGGTCATATAACACACTCCCACACACAACATAACTACACATATAATCACACATGCACATAACTCAATCAAGGGAAGAAGTACGTCTAACCCGTTGATTCTATCGATGCTACTAGATCCGTGTAAAACTCAACTAACAATACTACCCTCTGTCTTCTAGTTAGTCTAATCGGTTCCTCGTCTGCCACTAGATCCTCATGACTTACAACATGTATCGAGTCATGTATGTACTTTCTCGATTGATACACATGAAATACCAGGTGAACACCCTCTACTCTCAGCGGCGACGCTAACCGGTAAATCACTTTCCAACTCGCGCTATGATCTCAAAAAGGTCGATATACCGGAACTCAAATTCCTTCTCGGGTCTTTCTCAATGCAGCACCAAAGAAGATCGAACTCCCAATCTACAGTGTTGGATTTGGTTCTTGTCAAACCAAACTTCGATGTTATGTTTCCTCAATTCTTGTTGCAATTCCAAGTAGCGAAGGAAGCACTTTACTCCATACTACTTCTACTAACAAGACACGTATGCTATTACTTTTACACCACTCCTCAATACTCGATCAAGACCTAGTCTAGAAGAATCACTTGTACAAGTCAAACCCATCATACCTCGAGGCAATGTAAAAACAATTGCACCGATGAAACTCCTCTTAACTCTCAACAACTCTATTGTCAATTCTTCGTCCCATTCAATACTTCGTTGTCATCCGGAGGATACTATAATTGGTGTTATGCAACTCCTCCCTTCACACATCTGGTAAAGCTCGGCACATCTAAGAAAACATGTAACTTCTTTCACATCTTTTGGGGTTTTTTCATCCCGAGACAACTTGTCAAACATCTTCTCCCTTTTTCAAGAGTAGACCCAAAATATCTCCTCCGGCATCAGTAAGCCTATATGGAGTAACTACAACTCGTAGTGACCTTGGTTGGTCTGAAATGCCGTAATTGCAATATCCGAGTCTCGAATTCTCAAACGGTGACAATCAAATCTAAGAAGAAACTACCGACCCTTGCAACTGATCGAGCAGTTCCCCCCATTCGTTGTAAGGGATATTTGTCCTTCATTGTTATCTTGCTCGACTTATAGTAATCAATGTACAAACGGAGATAACCGTTTTTCCTTTCGCAACTGGTGTCCTCTAATAACTTCAAATCAAGAATTTAAGATATATCCCAACATGAACTTCAAACGATCTTAATGGTAAATCCTCCTCGCGATGCATTGGAATCCGTTCTATCTCGGGTTCTAGCTTTTCTTCTCCCATCACATATCGTAATATATCGACATAATCTTGTCTTAACATTTGTCAAGTGGTCCACCCCGATCTGTCGAGGTGACGTCCATCGAGCACGTGGTTTAATACTTCTTTAGCTGCAATGTTCACCGTCTTCTTTCAAAGATCCTTCAGCTCCAGAACTCGGGAGACTTGCTCTAATAATCTTTTTAAGGTTTCACACTTATGTGAAGTCATGAAGGTCCAAACTGCAGGACTTAATCACGCCTTATAACATATTAGTATTACCTTCTTCGTATTCTACCAAAGCTTGCCTCATTCCTTCGAGTAGGTGTAGAACTTACTCCCTTTTCTTATGTAACGTCCAATCGACCGTAGAGGTTCTAACCTCAATCTTTCATGTACTTCTTGTACATCTCTCATCGACTTCAAACTTCAAAACTTCAATCTATCCTTACTATTGTTGGTCACCTTATATATTTCTCGGTATTCTATGTACAACTACAATGGAAGCCTCATCTTAGGGTTGATCCACTAGCTCTCCTTACCATGATCAAACCTTAAAAGTTGTAACCCGTGGTGTTCCTCCATATGTCAATCCCATGACCTAAGAAGGTCGTGTAAGATCGCTATGATCTCCTCCTTACTATTGACATTGATCCACCACGAATACTCCAATCTCTTGTTCCCGATCCTATATGTTCTCATAATCTTGTTTACTCTTCCCATCTACACACATCAATAGACAATCCGCACTTGTGTGTTCTCAGTTGTCACCGATTAACTTGTATCTGACCTTCTCCGTTGTTAACGACCTACCCTCCTACCATACTTCCATGCTGCCATACTCCTGAAAGGATACCCTCTCGGGGTACTTTGTCTTAACTTCACTAGCCCATTTCTCTGCTTCAACTCCGTTAGCTCTTCCTACGCTCCTCTCTTCCTTCCGCTTCTATAAGACAACCATACCTACCCAGCTCTCTCGTGTCATATGTCCCACCTTTATAGGCTTAATCGCTCTTCGTAATGTTTTGCAAATGCACTCCTCAAATATTCTGACATTACTTAGCCTCCACTTGCACCCTTCTTGGTTGACAACTTAAGTTCTTCGATCCAACTCCTTGTTTCCTCTTTCATCTTCTGAAGATCATCATCTATACACATTTCCTCCTTCTTAGCGTTGCTCAATCTCATCACAATGATAGGAAAACGAATGTCCCCACAAGGTAATTCTATTATGTGAATTTTCACCATGTGATCCTCCTCGTAACTCTCAAACTTCTGAATAGGTCACCCGCTTAGTATCTCGCAAAGATCGTCACTTCACCCTATGGTATCTCTTGTAAGGTTAACTTACGGTTCTCATAAATCTTTCCCAATGTCTTTCCATCTTGACTCCCATACTTAGGGGAACCTATTGAAAACTCGTCTTACTTAGAACGCACTTTTATCCTCGAGCAAGAATGTAGTCCTCTCTACTTGATTCGCACCTTCAGTTCATCGACACCGTACTTGGAAGAACTTTAATTTCGCTGTCTCTAGTTGCTTCATTGATGCTCCATCATGGCTTCTTCATAAGTTCACATCACTTCATACCTTCAAGTTTTCATTTATATTGGTATAATCTCCATCTTGGTTTCGCTTAAGTCGGCACAAGGTTATCTTTTTATTTGTTTGTCCTTTGGTTATGTCATCTCTAGTCTTCTTCTTTGATGTCCTCTTTAAGGAGTCCGGGAAATCAACGGGGTGTTTGCAAAGAAAGTTGAATGGTTAGTTACATTATTCTAAGTTTCGGGACGAAACTTATTTTAAGGGGGCACTGATGTAATACCCGAAAAAAAAAATAAATAAAAATAAAATAAAATAAAATAAAATTTTAAACTCCGTTCAATACCGACTTCAAACGGATTCCGATCCGCCATTTTTATTCTTTTAAATAAATAAAATGATATTTAATTTTTATCATTTTATGTGATATTGATTCACATAAAATGATAAATTTGATAACCGGAAATAATTCCGTACTTTTAAAATAAAACTGAAGAGCGGATCCGTGCGAAGAATGATCTAGTTATCATTTCATACTTGTTAGATGAGAAGATCCGGCCCAAAGTTCTGGCCCATACTTATTCAGCAAGCCCAACACTCATTTCAAATCCAACTAACCTAAACCTTAAGCAGTTTCCTTATCACACTTAAGCTAAACCTAATTCCTCTACTAATCTAATAGCTACCCTAATCCATCGTCAACTTTCCCATCTGCAGCAACCGACCCACACCAAAAGAAACTGTACCATTGCCTCTGCTTGTTAACCGCCACTGCCGCCCCTTCGGACTCACTACCGGAGGCGAAGTCACGCCTTCGTCGGTGACCACGAGAGGACCGCAGCCGTCTGCGACCCCACCGGAATCAGCACCGAAGCAAACTTCTGTCGCCTTCTCGTACGGCTACTCACCTCATCCTAGTGTGCGACCCAGTTTCGTAAGCCAGGTAAACTAAACCCCTCCCTTTCCATGTCTACGCTGTTCTATCGCTTCTCGACCTAATCGGAATGACGGGAGTGAAACGAAGTTGAGCCGGACCTTCCAACCATTGCAGCGTGCAACCGAATTGAGCAGCGACCGGAGATTCGTGGTGCTGGTCGACGCCATCAGCAGCGTGTCTGCTTCCTGCTGCAGTCCCCGCCCTGAACCGAGCCTTACCTCCTCCGAACGTGGTACGAGTTAGGAGCTGCTGTCCAGCGTAGTACCGGTGAGCCTCCCCTGTTGTTTTTCGGTCTTTGAGTATTCGTAGTAGTACATAGGTTGCAGTTTCGTTTTGACAGTAAAGACGGAGTAAGGTAGGTGGCTTTTGTGCTGAGTGGGTCTAGTGGGTACATGACCCTTCTAAAAATTATAATATTTGTATATGTATAAGTAGATGTATAAAGTGAGAGATATAAGTATATATCCATGCATCAGTGTAGTGTATTTAAACTTTTATATATTAATAAAGGGAGGGAAGAGATAAATAAATATATATATATATATATATGGCAGTGCATTGTACATATACAAATATATATATATAGATGTTTTGAGATGGGAGATATAAGTATATATATATATATGAATAAGTGTAGAGTATATACATAAGTATATATATAGATGGGTAAGGGTGACGTATTTATATATGTAAGTATACATATATGTATAAAAATAATCATCCTCGAGAAACAATTTAGGGGAAAAAGTTTAGGGGAAAGGAGTGATGTTGTCATCTTTGACGAGTTTGTTTGGGGATCTAACTTTATAACCCCTAGTAATTATCCTCGAGAAACAGTTTAGGGTTAAAAGATCTAAAAGAAAATATGAGAATTAATGTTAGACTTTTGAGAGTTCCGGGATGAGGGGTAAAATAATCTTTTACCTTAAGAGAGTTGTATTCTCGTAATTCTTCTCATGAGATCGAACCTCTTAGAAGTTTATAAACTTCTAAGAGTATGGGATGTGATTTTGATTCCCATGCCTTAATTGACAGGCGTTGGAGTTACCACGAGTACGGACCGAGTTGAGACTTGTTAGAGTGTGACTTGACTCAGGTAAGTCCTTGCGACTTACTTAGCTGGTTTCTGGATATTAGTTGGGTGATGATGGTTGTGTGTGTACAATGTGTGTTATAATAAATAACAACTTGTTAGGACGACCGTGGTTATTATGTTTTAAGGCCCAAGTGTATGTATAACGGGCCGTGACATCACTGCCCAACTCTGCCACGAGACTTGGAGGTTCTCTATACCCAGACCATACAGGTACACGGTGAGATGCATCGGATCCACTCCTGATGGGTACACGGGGGCGGAGGCGAGGTTTGGGAATCCCTCGTGTCACAAAATAAGTATCATTAGAGTGAATGACTTAAATGAAGATAATAAATGGATTGTTTGAAAGCATGATGAGTGTTTATTATTTTATGTGTGTGTGTGCTATTATTATTCTCCTAATGTTTAGATAACTAGCTAATGGTTGTTTTGTTGTGTTTTTAGATTTACTACAGGTTAGAACAGCAGCTGAGTGATCCGGAAGTAGTGGTCAGCCGGGTCTCCGTACTCCTTAGAGTGGGGGGTTTGGGTTGTTGCTTTGTTGTTCTTTCCTTTTGTTAAGACAGTTAGTCTTTTCCTTTGTGTAAGTACTATAGGCTGTTAGACCTTGTTGCATTCATCCTTTTAAAAATACATCTTTATGAATTTCGGTTTTTCCTATTTGTGTCTTGTTGCAAGATCCTAGTAATATTGTTGTCAAACTGAGGTCGGGACCCATTGTGAGGTCCTAACCAGTAATGTCTCGAGTTCTGAGAATTCGGGGTGTTAAAACATGGTATCAGAGCTCTAGGTTGGCAACAATGGCACTTGAAATCTTTTGAAAGACCGAATAAGTACTTGAGCAGAACCCGAAAAGGGATCTGAGTTTTAAAAACAAATTTTGGTTTTCAAATGCATGCATAGTCTGGTTGGGAATAGAAAAGTACGGCTGACCACCACTACTACCGCGGATCTCAGTATGCTTAGTGTGGACTTTAGGGTTACTTTAGTTGGACTTATTAGCTTGATTATAATGATAGGTGATGTAGATAAGCAGATGCCGAAGATTAGTAGAATTTATAGTTATATTATGCCTTAATGGAGAGAACAGTATGAGATCCTCATTCAGTTGACACACCTAAGTTTTGAAGGGTGTCAACGTGAGGATTAGTATGCACATCTTATGTGCATTAGGGTAGGCGAATGGCGGGCAACTCCTTCGAGCTTACTGAGGAGCGTCGAGGCGGGAAAGTGAGGACTGAAGGACAACATCAACAAACATGGCAAGTAGGGGATCCCGAGTCAACTTAACGGAAGCAAATGAAGGTTATACATGAGAGTAGTTCCGGAAAGGCATTGGATGATCGACAATTATGCAAATTGGGAGGGACATCACCTAGGTTCTTTCAAGTGTGGTGTAAAGCAACATTACAAACAAAGCGGATACCTTCTTAAATACACATGGGCATGAAAGTCAAAGTGAAATATAGTAGCGATCAAGACAAGAGACATTGAATCTAAGCTTACTGACGGATCAGAAGGTGAGAGTTTGAGGCTAGAAGCAAAGCGGAAAATAATCACTCTCGACAAGCTACGGGACACCACAATCAAGATGGGAAACCGAGACATTCATAAACGTAGGAGTCAAGATGAGATACCTTGTCCACCCAAATACGAAGAATAAAAGAGCCGAAAAAGGGAAGTTTACAGGTTTCTAGAAAGTGGAAGGTAGATTTCACCAATAGGGAAGTGGGGTGACCTCCTAGAACACACAAGGAATTCAACAAGGATCGGGATACAACAAAGCCCGGATTCCTATGAAGGCGGAAGTACAAGTAGCACCCCAAGGAAGGAGGGTGTAGGAGAATGGTCTGGGTGAAAAAGAGGGTCTCTAACAACTTCTCACTCACGAAGGGATTTAAGTTAATAACACTAGTAGGTCATAACAAAAAACAACAAGGGGACAATAACTCGGGTAAAAAGAATCATGGAGAAATGCCTATAAGTTATCGTAGGAAAAGTGATAAGGCCGTTGGCGGAAGACGAAGATACAACTAGACTCGTAAGGGTATAGTGCTCTTATAGGAGTGTAATTTGTAGAAGGAGCTAAAGGAATATAAATGGAAGAAATATATTTTCACCTGGTATCTCAAACCTCAAAAGAGATAGAAGAAAAGTAAGTCTACGATCTTATAGAAGGTCAACTATACACTAATTAGTAACAATAGAGAATTTACACGTGCTGGTTAACTAGGGATGGTTGGCTGGCAGATAAGAAGAATAATCACAAGGTTATAAAAAAATCTTATCGATATTTGGAGAATTTCTCTCAGAGATCAACGAGGACAATGGTGAAGTCAAACTGATACGAGTGCTAGTAAAACTTAATAGGTTCAAAGTCAATAACTCTAATTAAAATTTTTGTGGAAGAGCTTGACAGTAGAGGAGATACCAGTTGCATGTGAGTTTTTAGAAGTATTCAATGAAGACCTGCCAGGGCTACCCCCACATAGGAGTGTTGATTTCAACATTGAGTTCGAGCCGGCCACGAGACCAATCTCGAAGGCCCCGTACTGTATGGCACCGATAGAACTGCTTGAGTTGAAGAAGCAATTAGAGGAGTTAGCAGAGAAGGGCTTCATACGCCCTAGTGTGTCTCCTTGGGGGCGCGCCAATATTATTTGTGAGGAAGAAGGACGGATCGATGCGGCTATGCATAGACTACAAAGAGTTGAACAAAGTCATCATCAAGAACAAGTATCCACTGCCGCGCATAGATGATCTGTTGGACTAGTTGCATGGAGCGTCCGTGTTCTCGAGGATAGATTTGAGGTCAAGTTATCACCAGTTGAGGGTGAGAGATCAGGACATACCTAAGACTGCATTCCAGACTACGTATGGTCATTATGAGTTTGTAGTGATGCCATTCGGGCTCACTAATGCACAAACGGTGTTCATGGAGTTGATGAACTAGATATTCATTGACTTTTTAAACCAGTTTGTAGTGGTCTTCATTGACGACATCCTAGTTTACTCTAAGAGTCGAGAGGAGCATGCTGGACACTTGAGGACAGTATTGCAGATTCTGCAGGATAGCCAACTGTATGCTAAGCTATCCAAGTGCGAGTTTTGGATGTCGGAGGTGGCTTTCCTAGGCCACATAGTGACTGCTGAGGGTATTAAGGTCGATCCGCCAAAGATCGAGTCAGTGTCTTCTTGGCAACCTCCGGAGAATGTCAAGGAGGTTCGCAGCTTTCTAGGTTTGGCAGGTTATTACCGCCGGTTTGTAGAAGGGTTCTCCCTGATTTCCCGACCACTTACTTGTCTTCTAAGGAAGACTAATCGGTTTGTCTGGTCTGAGCCGTGTCAACAGAGTTTTGAGGAGCTGAAGAGGAGATTGACGTCTGCTCCAATTTTGACACAGCCTGAGGGTACAAATGACTTTGTGGTATACAGTGATGCATCCAAGCTAGGCTTGGGGTGTGTTTTGATGCAGAGGGGTAAGGTCATAGCCTATGGATCTCGACAGTTGAAGACGTATGAGGAGAACTACCCCACACATGATCTAGAGTTGGCTGTAGTAGTCCATGCTCTTAAGATCTGACATCACTATCTCTATAGGGTGACATGTCAGATCTTCACAGACCATAAGAGTTTGAAGTATATATTCACTCAGCAGGAGTTGAATAACCGCCAGAGGCGGTGGTTGGAGTTGATCAAGGACTTCGACCTTGAGATTCTCTACCACCCCGAAAAGGCGAACGTGGTAGCTGACGCTTTGAACCGGAAGACGCCTCGGGAGAGGGCGATAGCTGGTTGACGATACAACCACATTTGCAGAGGGATTTGGATTGGTTAGAGATAGAGATTCAGTTTCCCGATACAAATAGTCAGTTGGCTACTTTGGAGTTACTTCCTTATATGTTGGGTGAGATCCGACAAAAGCAGGAGACTTTACCGACTTTGACCAGGATCCGGGATAGGATGTCTCAAGATGAGGCACCATAGTTCACTATTGGTGTTGATGGAGTGATGAGACATCAGGACCGTGTTTGTGTGCCATCTTACAGTGAGTTGAGATAGAGGATACTAGGTGAGGCTCATGTTACCCCATAGTCAGTCCATCCTGGAGCGAGTAAGATGTACAAGGACGTGAGACGGTCCTTCTGGTGGGGTGGTTTGAAGTCCGATGTAGCTCTGTATGTAGCTCAGTGTGCGACTAGTCAACAGGTCAAGGTTGAGCATCGCAGGTCCCGAGGATAGCTCCACCCACTCCCAGTACCACAGTGGAAGTGGGAGGATATATCTATGAATTTTGTCACGGGGTTGAGGCTCAGCAAAGGTTTTGATGCTATTTGGGTAGTGGTAGACCGTCTAACGAAGACCGCACGTTTCATTCCAATTAAGGAAATGTGGTCGGTAAGTCGTCTAGCTGAGGAGTTCACCAAGCACATTGTGAGATTTCATGGAGTACCGAGGACTATCGTCTCCGACAGGGATGGACGTTTCACCTCGAGGTTTTGGCAACAGGTGCATACTGCTTTGGGGACGAGTCTCCACTTTACCACCGCCTACTACCCACAGATTGACGGTCAGTCTGAGAGGACCATCCAGACATTTGAGGACATGTTGCGGACTTGTGTACTAGATTGGGGACAGGCATGGCCAGATTATCTCCCACGGGTAGAGTTTTCATATAATAATAGATGGCACGCGTCTATTGGGATGGTCCCTTATGAGGCTTAGTACGGGCGAAGATGTCGCACGCCATTATGCCGTGATGAGCCTAGCAGAGCTGATGGAGTAGCTCCATATCAGATACAGGATGACATCGTTCGGATTGCCCTAGTCCAGGAGCGGATGTTAGCAGCTCAGAGTCGTGACAAGTCCTACGCCGAAAAAAAAAAAAACCCTTGGAGTTTAGGGTGGGTACTCAGGTGTGGTTGAGAGTGTCACCGACGAGAGGAGTCCGGCGTTTCGGTATTAAGAGGAAGCTGAGTCCCCGATATGTTGGACATTTTGAGATCTTGGAGAGAGTTGGAGAGGTGGCCTACAGATTAACACTACCGCCGAGACTAGAGAGTGTCCATCTGGTCTTCCATGTATCTCAGTTGAGAGAGTACATCCCGGATCCGAGACACATTATTAGTCACGAGATCTGATAGTTGAGCCCGACCATACATTTGTAGAGTACCCAGTAGCTGTCTTGGAGCGTAGTACTAGACGTCTGGGGTCCAAGGAGATACCGATGTTGAGGGTTCAGTGGTCTGGACGAGGAGCTGATGATGCCACTTGGGAGACAGAGGAGAGTATTGGACGTAATTATCCCGAGTTCTTTGCAGAGTTAGATGTTACTTCTGTACCGACGAGTTAGTACTCGGTTATTGTGTTGTTTGACTTTTCATGTTCTTACCTTGGAGTGAGTGATTATGTTTTATGTGATGTGTGTCCGAGTATGATGATTGAGTAGTTGTATGGTAGAAAACAGAAAAATTTATGAAACTAAGATTTACAAAGAAAGTTGAATGGTTAGTTACATTATTCTAAGTTTCGGGACGAAACTTATTTTAAGGGGGCACTAATGTAATACTTGAAAAAAAATAAATAAAAATAAAATAAAATAAAATAAAATTTTAAACTCCGTTCAATACCGACTTCAACCGGATTCCGATCCGCCAATTTTATTCTTTTAAATAAATAAAATGATATTTAATTTTTATCATTTTATGTGATATTGATTCACATAAAATGATAAATTTGATAACCGGAAATAATTCCGTACTTTTAAAATAAAACTGAAGAGCGGATCCGTGCGAAGAATGATCTAGTTATCATTTCATACTAGTTAGATGAGAAGATCCGGCCCAAAGTTCTGGCCCATACTTATTCAGCCAGCCCAACACTCATTTCAAATCCAACTAACCTAAACCTTAAGCAGTTTCCTTATCACACTTAAGAAACTGTACCATTGCCTCTGCTTGTTAACCGCCACTGCCGCCCCTTCGGACTCACTACCGGAGGCGAAGTCACGCCTTCGTCGGTGACCACGAGAGGACCGCAGCCATCTGCGACCCCACCGGAATCAGCACCGAAGCAAACTTTTGTCGCCTTCTCGTACGGCTACTCACCTCATCCTAGTGTGCGACCCAGTTTCGTAAGCCAGGTAAACTAAACCCCTCCCTTTCCATGTCTACGCTATTCTATCGCTTCTCGACCTAATCGGAATGACGGGAGTGAAACAAAGTTGAGCCGGACCTTCCAACCATTGCAGCGTGCAACCGAATTGAGCAGCGACCGGAGATTCGTGGTGCTGGTCGACGCCATCAGCAGCGTGTCTGCTTCCCGCTGCAGTCCCCGCCCTGAACCAAGCCTTACCTCCTCCGAACGTGGTACGAGTTAGGAGCTAATGTCCAGCGTAGTACCGGTGAGCCTCCCCTGTTGTTTTTCGGTCTTTGAGTATTCGTAGTAGTACATAGGTTGCAGTTTCGTTTTGACAGTAAAGACGGAGTAAGGTAGGTGGCTTTTAGTGCTGAGTGGGTCTAGTGGGTACATGACCCTTCTAAAAATTATAATATTTGTATATGTATAAGTAGATGTATAAATTGAGAGATATAAGTATATATCCATGCATCAGTGTAGTGTATTTAAACTTTTATATATAAATAAAGGGAGGGAAGAGATAAATAAATATATATATATATATAGCAGTGCATTGTACATATACAAATATATATATATATATATATAGATGTTTTGAGATGGGAGATATAAGTATATATATATATGAATAAGTGTAGAGTATATACATAAGTATATATATAGATGGGTAAGGGTGACGTATTTATATATGTAAGTATACATATATGTATAACAATAATCATCCTCGAGAAACAATTTAGGGGAAAAAGTTTAGGGGAAAGGAGTGATGTTGTCCTCTTTGATGAGTTTGTTTGGGGATCTAACTTTATAACCCCTAGTAATTATCCTCGAGAAAAAGTTTCGGGTTAAAAGATCTAAAAGAAAATATGAGAATTTAATGTTAGACTTTTGAGAGTTCCGGGATCAGGGGTAAAATAATCTTTTACCTTAAGAGAGTTGTATTCTCGTAATTCTTCTCATGAGATCGAACCTCTTAGAAGTTTATAAACTTCTAAGAGTATGGGATGTGATTTTGATTCCCATGCCTTAATTGACAGGCGTTGGAGTTACCACGAGTACGGACCGAGTTGAGACTTGTTAGAGTGTGACTTGACTCAAGTAAGTCCTTGCGACTTACTTAGCTGGTTTCTGGATATTAGTTGGGTGATGATGGTTGTGTGTGTACAATGTGTGTTATAATAAATAACAACTTGTTAGGACGACCGTGGTTATTATGTTTTAAGGCCCAAGTGTATGTATAACGGGCCGTGACATCACTGCCCAGCTCTGCCAGGAGACTGGGAGGTTCTCTATACCCAGACCATACAGGTACACGGTGAGATGCATCGGATCCACTCCTGATGGGTACACGGGGGCGGAGGCGAGGTTTGGGAATCCCTCGTGTCACAAAATAAGTATCATTAGAGTGAATGACTTAAATGAAGATAATAAATGGATTGTTTGAAAGCATGATGAGTGTTTATTATTTTATGTGTGTGTGTGCTATTATTATTCTCCTAATGTTTAGATAACTAGCTAATGGTTGTTTTGTTGTGTTTTTAGATTTACTACAGGTTAGAACAGCAGCTGAGTGATCCGGAAGTAGTGGTCAGCCGGGTCTCCGTACTCCTTAGAGTGGGGGGTTTGGGTTGTTGCTTTGTTGTTCTTTCCTTTTGTTAAGACAGTTAGTCTTTTCCTTTGTTTAAGTACTATAGGCTGTTAGACCTTGTTGCATTCATCCTTTTAAAAATACATCTTTATGAATTTCGGTTTTTCCTATTTGTGTCTTGTTGCAAGATCCTAGTAATATTGTTGTCAAACTGAGGTCGGGACCCATTGTGAGGTCCTAACCAGTAATGTCTCGAGTTCTGAGAATTCGGGGTGTTACAAAACTCCCAATCTACAGTGTTGGATTTGGTTCTTGTCAAACCAAACTTCGATGTTATGTTTCCTCAATTCTTGTTGCAATTCCAAGTAGTGAAGGAAGCACTTTACTCCATACTACTTCTACTAACAAGACACGTATGCTATTACTTTTACACCACTCCTCAATACTCGATCAAGGCCTAGTCTAGAAGAATCACTTGTACAAGTCAAACCCATCATACCTCGAGGCAATGTAAAAACAATTGCACCGATGAAACTCCTCTTAACTCTCAACAACTCTATTTTCAATTCTTCGTCCCATTCAATACTTCGTTGTCATCCGGAGGATACTATAATTGGTGTTATGCAACTCCTCCCTTCACACATCTGGTAAAGCTCGGCACATCTAAGAAAACATGTAACTTCTTTCACATCTTTTGGGGTTTTTTCATCCCGAGACAACTTGTTTAACATCTTCTCTCTTTTTCAAGAGTAGACCCAAAATATCTCCTCCGGCATCAGTAAGCCTATATGGAGTAACTACAACTCGTAGTGACCTTGGTTGGTTTGAAATGCCGTAATTGCAATATCCGAGTCTCGAATTCTCAAACGGTGACAATCAAATCTTAGAAGAAACTACCGACCCTTGCAACTGATCGAGCAGTTCCCCCCATTCGTTGTAAGGGATATTTGTCCTTCATTGTTATCTTGCTCGACTTATAGTAATCAATGTACAAACGGAGATAACCGTTTCTCCTTTCGCAACTGGTGTCCTCTAATAACTTCAAATCAAGAATTTAAGATATATCCCAACATGAACTTCAAACGATCTTAATGGTAAATCCTCCTCCCGATGCATTGGAATCCGTTCTATCTCGGGTTCTAGCTTTTCTTCTCCCATCACATATCGTAATATATCGACATAATCTTGTCTTAACATTTGTCAAGTGGTCCACCCCGATCTGTCGAGGTGACGTCCATCGAGCACGTGGTTTAATACTTCTTTAGCTGCAATGTTCACCGTCTTCTTTCAAAGATCCTTCAGCTCCAGAACTCGGGAGACTTGCTCTAATAATCTTTTTAAGGTTTCACACTTATGTGAAGTCATGAAGGTCCAAACTGCAGGACTTAATCACGCCTTATAACATATTAGTATTACCTTCTTCGTATTCTACCAAAGCTTGCCTCATTCCTTCGAGTAGGTGTAGAACTTACTCCCTTTTCTTATGTAACGTCCAATCGACCGTAGAGGTTCTAACCTCAATCTTTCATGTACTTCTTGTACATCTCTCATCGACTTCAAACTTCAAAACTTCAATCTATCCTTACTATTGTTGGTCAACTTATATATTTCTCGGTATTCTATGTACAACTACAATGGAAGCCTCATCTTAGGGTTGATCCACTAGCTCTCCTTACCATGATCAAACCTTAAAAGTTGTAACCCGTGGTGTTCCTCCATATGTCAATCCCATGACCTAAGAAGGTCGTGTAAGATCACTATGATCTCCTCCTTACTATTGACATTGATCCACCACGAATACTCCAATCTCTTGTTCCCGATCCTATATGTTCTCATAATCTTGTTTACTCTTCCCATCTACACACATCAATAGACAATCCACACTTGTGTGTTCTCAGTTGTCACCGATTAACTTGTATCTGACCTTCTCCATTGTTAACGACCTACCCTCCTACCATACTTCCATGCTACCATACTCCTGAAAGGATACCCTCTCGGGGTACTTTGTCTTAACTTCACTAGCCCATTTCTCTGCTTCAACTCCGTTAGCTCTTCCTACGCTCCTCTCTTCCTTCCGCTTCTATAAGACAACCATACCTACCCAGCTCTCTCGTGTCATATGTCCCACCTTTATAGGCTTAATCGCTCTTCGTAATGTTTTGCAAATGCACTCCTCAAATATTCTGACATTACTTAGCCTCCACTTGCACCCTTCTTGGTTGACAACTTAAGTTCTTCGATCCAACTCCTTGTTTCCTCTTTCATCTTCTGAAGATCATCATCTATACACATTTCCTCCTTCTTAGCGTTGCTCAATCTCATCACAATGACAGGAAAACAAATGTCCCCACAAGGTAATTCTATTATGTGAATTTTCACCATGTGATCCTCCTCGTAACTCTCAAACTTCTGAATAGGTCACCCGCTTAGTATCTCGCAAAGATCGTCACTTCACCCTATGGTATCTCTTATAAGGTTAACTTACGGTTCTCATAAATCTTTCCCAATGTCTTTCCATCTTGACTCCCAAACTTAGGGGAACCTATTGAAAACTCGTCTTACTTAGAACGCCACTTTTATCCTCGAGCAAGAATGTAGTCCTCTCTACTTGATTCGCACCTTCAGTTTATCGACACCGTACTTGGAAGAACTTTAAGTTCGCTGTCTCTAGTTGCTTCATTGATGCTCCATCATGGCTTCTTCATAAGTTCACATCACTTCATACCTTCATGTTTTCATTTATATTGGTATAGTCTCCATCTTGGTTTCGCTTAAGTCGGCACAAGGTTATCTTTTTATTTGTTTGTCCTTTGGTTACGTCATCTCTAGTCTTCTTCTTTGATGTCCTCTTTAAGGAGTCCGGGAAATCAACAGGGTGTTTGCAAAGAAAGTTGAATGGTTAGTTACATTATTCTAAGTTTCGGGACGAAACTTATTTTAAGGGGGCACTGATGTAATACCCGAAAAAAAAATAAAAATAAAATAAAATAAAATAAAATTTTAAACTCCGTTCAATACCGACTTCAACCGGATTCCGATCCGCCATTTTTATTCTTTTAAATAAATAAAATGATATTTAATTTTTATCATTTTATGTGATATTGATTCACATAAAATGATAAATTTGGTAACCGGAAATAATTCCGTACTTTTAAAATAAAACTAAAGAGCTGATCCGTGCAAAGAATGATCTAGTTATCATTTCATACTAGTCAGATGAGAAGATCCGGCCCAAAGTTCTTGCCCATACTTATTCAGCCAGCCCAACACTCATTTCAAATCCAACTAACCTAAACCTTAAGCAGTTTCCTTATCACACTTAAGCTAAACCTAATTCCTCTACTAATCTAATAGCTACCCTAATCCATCGTCAACTTTTCCATCTGCAGCAACCGACCCACACCAAAAGAAACTGTACCATTGCCTCTACTTGCTAACCGCCACTGCCGCCCCTTCGGACTCACTACCGGAGGCGAAGTCACGCCTTCGTCGGTGACCACGAGAGGACCGCAGCCGTCTGCGACCCCACCGGAATCAGCACCGAAGCAAACTTCTGTCGCCTTCTCGTACAGCTACTCACCTCGTCCTAGTGTGCGACACAGTTTCGTAAGCCAGGTAAACTAAACCCCTCCCTTTCCATGTCTACGATGTTCTATCGCTTCTCGACCTAATCGGAATGACGGGAGTGAAACGAAGTTGAGCCGGACCTTCCAACCATTGCAGCGTGCAACCGAATTGAGCAGCGACCGGAGATTCGTGGTGTTGGTCGACGCCATCAGCAGCGTGTCTGCTTCCTGCTGCAGTCCCCGCCCTGAACCGAGCCTTACCTCCTCCGAACGTGGTACGAGTTAGGAGCTGCTGTCCAGCGTAGTACCGGTGAGCCTCCCCTGTTGTTTTTCAGTCTTTGAGTATTCGTAGTAGTACATAGGTTGCAGTTTCGTTTTGACAGTAAAGACGGAGTAAGGTAGGTGGCTTTTGTGCTGAGTGGGTCTAGTGGGTACATGACCCTTCTAAAAATTATAATATTTGTATATGTATAAGTAGATGTATAAAGTGAGAGATATAAGTATATATCCATGCATCAGTGTAGTGTATTTAAACTTTTATATATAAATAAAGGGAGGGAAGAGATAAATAAATATATATATATATATAGCAGTGCATTGTACATATACAAATATATATATATATATATATAGATGTTTTGAGATGGGAGATATTAGTATATATATATATATATATATATATATGAATAAGTGTAGAGTATATACATAAGTATATATATAGATGGGTAAGGGTGACGTATTTATATATGTAAGTATACATATATGTATAACAATAATCATCCTCGAGAAACAATTTAGGGGAAAAAGTTTAGGGGAAAGGAGTGATGTTGTCATCTTTGACGAGTTTGTTTGGGGATCTAACTTTATAACCCCTAGTAATTATCCTCGAGAAACAGTTTAGGGTTAAACGATCTAAAAGAAAATATGAGAATTTAATGTTAGACTTTTGAGAGTTCCGGGATCAGGGGTAAAATAATCTTTTACCTTAAGAGAGTTGTATTCTCGTAATTCTTCTCATGAGATCGAACCTCTTAGAAGTTTATAAACTTCTAAGAGTATGGGATGTGATTTTGATTCTCATGCCTTAATTGACAGGCGTTGGAGTTACCACGAGTACGGACCGAGTTGAGACTTGTTAGAGTGTGACTTGACTCAGGTAAGTCCTTGCGACTTACTTAGCTGGTTTCTGGATATTAGTTGGGTGATGATGGTTGTGTGTGTACAATGTGTGTTATAATAAATAACAACTTGTTAGGACGACCGTGGTTATTATGTTTTAAGGCCCAAGTGTATGTATAACGGGCCGTGACATCACTACCCAGCTCTGCCAGGAGACTGGGAGGTTCTCTATACCCAGACCATACAAGTACACGGTGAGATGCATCGGATCCACTCCTGATGGGTACACGGGGGCGGAGGCGAGGTTTGAGAATCCCTCGTGTCACAAAATAAGTATCATTAGAGTGAATGACTTAAATGAAGATAATAAATGGATTGTTTGAAAGCATGATGATTGTTTATTATTTTATGTGTGTGTGTGCTATTATTATTCTCCTAATGTTTAGATAACTAGCTAATGGTTGTTTTGTTGTGTTTTTAGATTTACTGCAGGTTAGAACAACAGGTGAGTGATCCGAAAGTAGTGGTCAGCCGGGTCTCCGTACTCCTTAGAGTGGGGGGTTTGGGTTGTTGCTTTGTTGTTCTTTCCTTTTGTTAAGACAGTTAGTCTTTTCCTTTGTGTAAGTACTATAGGTTGTTAGACCTTGTTGCATTCATCCTTTTAAAAATACATCTTTATGAATTTCGGTTTTTCCTATTTGTGTCTTGTTGCAAGATCCTAGTAATATTGTTGTCAAACTGAGGTCGGGACCCATTGTGAGGTCCTAACCAGTAATGTCTCGAGTTTTGAGAATTCGGGGTGTTACAACATGGTATCAGAGCTCTAGGTTGGCAACAATGGCACTTGAAATCTTTTGAAAGACCGAATAAGTACTTGAGTAGAACCCGAAAAGGGATCTGAGTTTTAAAAACAAATTTTGGTTTTCAAATGCATGCATAGTCTGGTTGGGAATAGAAAAGTACGGCTGACCACCACTACTACCGCGGATCTCAGTATGCTTAGTATGAACTTTAGGGTTACTTTAGTTGGACTTATTAGCTTGATTATAATGATAGGTGATGTAGATAAGAAAATGCCGAAGATTAGTAGAATTTATAGTTATATTATGCCTTAATGGAGAGAACAGTATGAGATCCTCATTCAGTTGACACACCTAAGTTTTGAAGGGTGTCAACGTGAGGATTAGTATGCACGTCTTATGTGCATTAGGGTAGGCGAATGGCGGGCAACTTCTTCGAGCTTACTGAGGAGCGTCGAGGCGGGAAAGTGAGGACTGAAGGACAACATCAACGAACATGGCAAGTAGGGGATCCCGAGTCAACTTAACGGAAGCAAATGAAGGTTATTCATATATATATATATATATATATATATATATATATATATATATATATATATATATATATATATATATATATATATATGAATAAGTGTAGAGTATATACATAAGTATATATATAGATGGGTAAGGGTGACGTATTTATATATGTAAGTATACATATATGTATAACAATAATCATCCTCGAGAAACAATTTAGGGGAAAAAGTTTAGGGGAAAGGAGTGATGTTGTCCTCTTTGACGAGTTTGTTTGGGGATCTAACTTTATAACCCCTAGTAATTATCCTCGAGAAACAGTTTAGGGTTAAAAGATCTAAAAGAAAATAAGAGAATTTAATGTTAGACTTTTGAGAGTTCCGGGATCAGGGGTAAAATAATCTTTTACCTTAAGAGAGTTGTATTCTCGTAATTCTTCTCATGAGATCGAACCTCTTAGAAGTTTATAAACTTCTAAGAGTATGGGATGTGATTTTGATTCCAATGCCTTAATTGACAGGCGTTGGAGTTACCACGAGTACGGACCGAGTTGAGACTTGTTAGAGTGTGACTTGACTCAGGTAAGTCCTTGCGACTTACTTAGCTGATTTCTGTATATTAGTTGGGTGATGATGGTTGTGTGTGGACAATGTGTGTTATAATAAATAACAACTTGTTAGGACGACCGTGGTTATTATGTTTTAAGGCCCAAGTGTATGTATAACGGGCCGTGACATCACTGCCCAGCTCTGACAGGAGACTGGGAGGTTCTCTATACCCAGACCAGGCAGGTACAAGGTGAGATGCATCGGATCCATTCCTGATGGTTACACGGGGCGGAGGCGAGGTTTGGGAATCCCTCGTGTCACAAAATAAGTATCATTAGCGTGAACGAGTAACTTAACTTAAGTAATAAATGGACTTGTTTGAAAGCATGATGGGTGTTTATATTTTTATGTGTGTGTGTGTGCTACTATTATTCTTCTAATATTTAGATAACTAGCTAACGGTTCCTCTTGTTGTGTTTTTAGATTTACCGCAGGTTAGACCAGCAGCTGAGTGATCCGGAAGTAGTGGTCAGCCGGGTCTCCGTACTCCTTAGAGTGGGTGTTGGGGTTGTGTTTGTCTTTCTTTCTTTCGTTAAGACAGTTGTTCGTCTTTCCCTTTTTTAAGTACTTTAGGCTGCTAGACCATGCTGCATTCATTACCTTTAAAAATACTATTTTATGAATTTCGGTTTTCCTTATTTGTGTCTTGTTGCAAGATCCTAGTAATATTGTTGTCAAACTGAGGTCGGGACCCATTGTGAGGTCCTAACCAGTAATATCCTGAGTTTTGGAAATTCGGGGTGTAACATATATATATAATACGAGTAATAGTTCTAGTGAACATACACGTGCATAAGCTTAATTAAGGTGTTCATCTAATTGAGTTGAATTTATATTTAATAAAACATATGTATAATACGAGTAATAGTTATAGTGAACATACACGTGCATAAGCTTAATTAAGGTGTTCATCTAATTGAGTTGAATTTATATTTAATAAAACATATATAAATATAATTATTTGACGACTAATAATTTTTTAATTTTTCTAATTCATACGACAGTAATAGAGGTAAGATGGTAATTGAACAATCAGTACACTATCGTGAGAATGCCATATAGTGGTTGCTAGCCTTGGAGCCCTTATGGCTTGGTGTGAATGTTGATCTTGAGTGTTGAACATGTTGATCTTCCTAAGCTAGTTGCTTCACCTAGGATGTTGTTGTTGACCATCTTCTTAGGTTGTATAGGTTGGTTTGAGCTTCCCTTACTTGTGGAGAGTGTCTTGTGTACCTTGGACCCTATGATGCATTCCTAGTTTGAGAGTGGTGAGATCTTGCTTAGATCACTAGAATGAAGTCTATGACTTCATGAGTGTGGACTTGTGTTGATGAGTACTTTCGTGTATGAGCAGGTTGTGTGCTTCCTCACTAAGGAAGCTAGAGTGTTGTGAGTTAAGAGACGAGATAAGTCTCCGGACTTACTTAGCCATATTCGTCGTATTAAATTCATTGTGTGCTTGGTGGTGTGTGTTTATTATTTTTGTTATAACTTATAAACCGGTAATAGGACCACCGACCTTTATGTTATTTGCCCAAGTTTATGATAACGGGCGGTGAAATCACTGCATGGCTCTTGCGAGAGCTAGGAGGTTCTCGGCGACTGGCCCTTGCTGGTTAGACGGTCGGAGGCATCCGACCGTTCCATTGCCGGAAGAAGGGACTGAGACAAGTTTCAGGAGATTCTCGTGTCACAAAAGAAGTTGAACTAGAACGGGATACGACGTAATAAATACAGATAATAACCGGATTGTTTGTTGAGCATGTTTATATGATGTGATTATATATGATTGTGTTTGTTCCTTCACCATGTCTTTAATGCTTCGAATGTAGCTAACGGTTTTAAACCGCTTGTGTAGATGCCCCGCAGGTTAGGGATGCCACCGAGTGAGGTGGAGGAGTGGACAACCGAGGGTCGCCGTACATTGTAGGACGGGGGCGTTTTTGGGATTGATTGTCGTTGTGTTACCTTAAGATGGGATTATGGATTATTGTACGCTTTTAGGTTTATGTTTTTTGTCGTTTTGAGGACTCGGCTGAGTTTCCACGTTGTACCCCTTTACTTTTCCGCCTTGCATACATCATAAACATTTTTGAGTTTTGAGCCTTTATTTGTGCCATGTTAGAAAGGTCCGGTGAGATTGTTGTCAAGCTAAGGGTCAACACCCATTGTGTGGTCTCGCCCGTAGCATTCCGATATCCCGCGGATTCGGGGTGTTACAAAGTGGTGTTAGAGCTAGGTTGACAACAATGGCACTCGTAACCTTCTAAAGGCCGAATGAGGAATAAAACAGAACCCCTCGGGTTCTGACTTTTCGTTTTCAAAATTCATGTGCATGAGTCGGGATTAGGTTAGATGTACGGGACCACCACTCCTCACGCAAACCTCGGCGAGATAGATTTCTGATTTGACGTATGAAAGTATAATTATCTAGTTATCTGTATTACGACCTTAGGGTTGTTGTTGGACTTGTATGTACTTAGATATGCATGTGACCTTAGGATGATTGGGCTTTTATGCCTTGGTTGTATTCTGGATTTCGGCACCTTTCTCTTAAGTTTATATTAAGTAATGCGAGTACTATATATATATATATATATGTATACCGACTTAATAAAATACGAACAAACGTGAAACGATATCAGATGGCACGTACGAGAGCTACCGCATGTGTGGGACCCGTCAGGGGTAGACCACCTCTACCTCCTACCGCTCAGAGGCAGGGACGAGTAGGGAGACCTCCAGGCACGAGATGTCGGGGTCGTATCCCCATTGCGGACCCACCTGTTGAGGATCCACCAACAACTAAGGATCCCGTTGAGGACGTTGCAGAGAACGTTATTCCCGAGGCAGGGGATAGGACAGTTGTGAGGTGTGCGGCATATAGTTCCCCATCGGCTAGGACCGGGGGAGCCTCGATTGTAGCTACAGTGTTTGAGGAGTATGTATGCCGAGTGGAGGAGGCGTTTACGACAGGAGCACCACCTCCAGCACCACTAGTGCCGGTACCTCCTGTACCTGCACCTGCACCAGCGAGATCAGTCGAGGTCTTGCAGAGGGCTACCCAGATCAGAGCTGCACCTGATATAGTTGCACCGGCAGTAGTGGCACCTGTGCCGGTTGTGGAGATTGCTAGGCCCAGAGACGCACTGAGGTCTCCTAGACCCGATGACTTGTTGAAGGCTTTCAATCAGCAACATGTACCCTACTTCGATGGGAAGGTGGGGTTAGAGGTAGAGCATTGGATTGGGCATGTGGAGTCAAGATTGGAGGCGATTCGCTTCCCGGAGGAGAGACAGGTGGAGATTGTTCAGACATTGTTTAGAGAGGAGGCTCACTACTAGTGGAGGTCGGTGAGAGGGGGTGTGACCTAGATGGACCAATTGTTGCGTCTTGTGGGAGAGACATTCTGTCCAGATTCACTACATCGAGATAGAGTTCAGGACTTCCTAGAGGCCGGTTTTAAGGATGTTCCCGTCATGGAGGCGATTTGACGTTTTAGAGCGGAGTTGGCATTGCTGGGGCCCGCTGCACCTCCAGCGAACCAACATGTCTATCTCTTTTCCAGGAGACTGAGGGAGTCCACCCGTGCTAATTTGGCGGGATTTCGCTACGATTCATTGGCGGAGTACCAGGATCGAGCTTTGGCCTACGAGAGAGACCGGCCTTGGATGAGGAGATCAGCACAGTCCGGGGGACCGGACAAGAGATAGAGGACCGTACCAGCTAGTTCCGAGGGACAGGGACTCTAGGGTGTTTCGGTCCACAACAGCCAACGCAGACATCCGACCATGGCCCCCAGTGAAGTGGTTGTGAAGGATATGGACATATCCGGAGGACTTGCACGAAGCCACCTGTAGCATGTTTCACTTGTGGTCAAATAGGCCACTGAGCCGCTTTTTGCCGTCAGGGCAAGACACAGTCTCAACAAGGTTCCTCGCCTGCTGAGGTAGCAGGAGGCCGTCAAAGGCCTCCACAGTTTCAGCCCCAAGGCTTCCAGCAGAGGTTCTAGGGCCTGACTTGTACGCAGGGTTCCGCCCAGGGTCAAGGTCGAGGTAGAGGCCGTGGTGGGGGTACACAGAATACTAAGGGAACTCAGGTGAGAGCGCTAAAATTGAGGAGTGTTGTGGATCCCGCAGCATGGGCAGCTACAGGTACTATTCAGATCCATGGACTACCGGTCCGAGTTTTGTTTGATACAGGTGTCACGCACTCTTTTATTTCCGATTATTGCGTAGCTAGATTGTCCTTAGTTACGGTAGAGGGGAGACCCTTTGTTGTGGGTTACCCGATGGGGGTAGGGTTAGTGGTACGAGAGAGGTACGCGGTTGTCCCGTACGTTTGGGACATATGTTTGTTTATGTAAAAGGTTTTTCTTTCATAAAAGACTAAGGGATTAACCTAAAAATTTAACAATTACATAATTTACATTTTGAAATGTAAACTTTTTTTATCTTTTGATGAAGCGTTATTATAATTTGATTTTTTCAAAAAATTTTTAATCATTCTATTTTTACTTTGTTAAGATTGAAGTAACAAGATTTTTTTTAAAGTGTTGATGTTAAATATTTATATAAAAATAAATTAGTTGAAAATACTATATTCCAGGAAGTAATCTTTATTATCACATAATTAAATAAATAAATGATGTCTCTTTAATTTTGCTCTAGAAATTTATGCATAGTTAAATTAAACTATATTAGAAATAATTATATTTTCACCTTGCAAATAACACATCCAAATTAACCAACGAAAAAGCTAAAGGCACGACCCTCGTTTTAATAAACTTCAAAAACGAACCCATTTCGATGGCACTTATCAAGCGCCATCGTTTGGCGAAAGCGCCCAAATATTGACGTCAGCGCTTGGTGAATGCGCTCGGATTTTTTTTAAAAAAAATTTTACATTTGAGTGCAGGCGCAAGGTGCTCACGCTACAAATCTAAATTAGGTTTAAAAAAAATGAAGAAAAAAAGATTGCGGAAAAAAAGAGGGTTTGAGCTCCCGCGCCTTCTAGAGGCGCTCAAAAACAATTTTTTTAAAAAATAGCTCTATCGCTTTGTTTTTGCGTTAGATGTTAAACGCTGGCGCCAACTGGATGCGCTCAAATTGAACGTCAACGCAAAACGTTCACATTTAGTACTAAGTAAATTGAAAATTGTGTATATAACACGCCTCAAAATTCATAATTAGGTAACAAGATTTAAATAGAATATAAATGGAAATTTTTTTTATTGTTAATTATGTAACAAATTCTAAAAAGGAAGATAGTTTACATATCTTGATTAACTAATTGCATATCTTAAAAAAATTATTTTATCGAGGTAAAAATATTTTTTAAAAAATATAAAGGAATTTTTTTTATTGTTAATTATAAATAAAGATAGAATTATTTATTTAAAATAATACTGATTTTTTTTTAAAAAAAAAATTAGTTTTTTCTTTGATAAAATTACTAAATTAGTTCACTAAGGTTTTTCAACCAAATCTAAAAGTTTAAGGATTCGATCGAAATATACTTTTATTTTTATTTAAAAAAATATCTATGTTCAAACAATACTGTTAGATTTGTTTACAAATAAAGATTTAACTATTTGTCAAAATTTTGACTAAAGTCACATGTAATTACCCAAATAATTTAAAACATTAAATTTTAAATAAAATTATCTTCATGGTAAAATCAATTAATGAATGATTAGAACAAAAATATAAATAGACTAATTAATACTTATTTGAATAAATTTTAAATTTTGATCGTTGAGGAAATAAATTTGGGTCAACAACAAACATAAATTAAATCCATTTGGTAAAAAATGAAATAAACTATTCCGTAAAAAACTAAAACAAAAATTATTGGTAAGATATATGATTGTTGGTAATGGGTGACAAAAAAAGATAAAAGGTAAATGACGCTATACTAAAATTTGCATAAAAGACTAATGGAATAATACTATACTAAAATTGTGTAAAAGATAAAGGCAAATGATGGTATACTAAAATTATGTAAAACTTAAGCAAATCATGCAATGGCCTAAAACCTGGATGCGTAAATTTCACAAAATATGTTAAAAGTTAAAAATATGATATTAAATTCAAATTTGTAGATAAATTGGGGAAAAAGTTAAAAATTTGTACAATAATTGTTGGGCAACGAAATGGTAGGTAATGTTATAGTATAACGTGATTTTATGTGGTGGTACTTCAATAGCCAAATGATATATAGTGAAACAAATAAAAAGGCAAAGTCACATACAACAAACCAAAAAAAGGTAACACTAATTAGATATTAAATTCGGACGAACCTAAGCGTAACCCGGAAAGGGAGCCGAATGAATCCTTCTCGATCACGGTGAAAAACCCGGAAATTTTATTCCGGAGATTCGATTTGATTTTTTTTTTTTTTAAATTTACCGGATCGGATCTAATATTACTCGATCTAATATCATTGTAAGTTATGAATGTATTTTTTTCGAAAAAACTACATACATGGTCTTCATTTTACCAACACGAGAAAAAACTCGCAATTTGACGACGCTCATTGAACGCATGCACCAACTGCCCGCGCCATTTTTTATGAAAAAAATGAAGCATCAGCGCATGACACTCAAAATTGTTTAAGATTACTAAGTTTTTATAAACATATTACTAAATTGAAATAACCTATTTTTTTCTTTGGGTTTTTTCTTTGTTGGGTTGTAATATACCCTATTTGGTTAGGCATAAAAAAAGTGGACCAAATTGAAATGGGCTATTTTTTTGTTTGGGAATTGTTGGGTTGCTATCACTCAATCACTAATTATATTTTGAATTTGATTAGTAGTAGACTAAGTAGTGCTATGTTTGAATTTAAGTAACTAGTAGCCCATAGTCTTGCTACTCATTTGTAGTGAACACCTAATACGTACGTGTGTGTGTGTGTGTATATTTATAATATACACGTGCATGTATATAATACGAGTAATAGTTATAGTGAACATACACGTGCATAAGCATAATTAAGGTGTTCATCTAATTGAGTTGAATTTATATTTAATAAAACATATATAAATATATCTATTTGACGACTAATAATTTTTTAATTTTTTAATTCATACGACAGTAATAGAGGTAAGACGGTAATTGAACAATCAGTACACTATCGTTTAAGATTACTAAGTATAACTATATTTTTCAAAATCATTTTCTCTAATAAAAGGTTAACAATAAATTGATTTTTATTGGTTAATACTCTGAGAAAACTAATGGGTAGAAGAAAAATTAATGGATCGAAATAAGTAGTGAATTTGACAACGGTGAATATCGAGACAACCGCAAAAAATATGCTTTTAAATGATTTTTTCCGAATGCGTGTATATAAATTTGTATATTCATTTATGATATGCTTAAAATATACAACACGTTTTCATATATGTCCTCATATTATTTAAATAGATATCAAATGTCCCATTAAAAACCTTATACATAAACAAACATATGTCAGTAGCTCAACTGATTAGAATCGGTACGAATTGTCTGTAACGCCCGGTTTAGATATTCCCCTTCTTGCGTACTTCTATCGATATTTTCGTTTTAGAAAAGTCCTTTTTATGTATATTTTTTTTTCAAAAGTGTTTTTGAAACGTGAAAATAAAATTCCCGAGTATATGTATATTTTGGTTTACTTTCAAAAAGGTTCGAAAAATCATTCCGAATCGGTAATCCCGTTCCGAGTGTTTGGAATCGAGTCCATTTTATTTTATCTATTTATTTATTATTACTTCCCTTTCTTTTCCTTTTCTTTTATTTTCTCTTTTTCATTTCTTTTTCTCCTTTCTTTCTTTGCCCTCTCCTTCCAGCGTGATGATTGGTGTGCAGGCCTAACCGACCCTTCGGCCTTCTGCTCCTTGGTCTTGTTCACGCAACCTGCCTCACCCACATCACACCTCTCCTCCCTCACCTGCAACTCTCCGACAACAACCCTGCCCTCCTTCTCACTCTCATCCTCACGCCCAACGTCTGCTACTTCTTCTCCTCATCCCTCTTTGTTCTCGCTCAACGATCGAGCTTTCCTCCTTGCAGCATCAAGGGAGGCCACCAGGATGACCCACCGGAGCCAAGAACCGGAGTTGCCTCCCTTTACTGCCGCCGGCCACCTTTGGATCCGCCATCTTCATCCTCATCTCGCACCCTCTATTTCCTTCCTTGCTGTCGGAATTGTGGACGATTACAACCGCCAGGGAGACACCAAATTACCTCTGTCGGCCTCTATTTCACCCAGGATGGACCACCGTCTCGCACCCCAAAATAGCATTCGTCCTACCGCTTCTCTCCATCGTCCTCTCCCTTGTGAACTTTGGTCTCCCTCCTCGAGCTTCGTCTTTCACGCAAGAAGCAAGGATTTCATCACCCTCTCCCTCTGTTTCTATTCCGTCTTTGATCCTCCAGGAACCGCCGGAGTTGTCGCCGAAAACCTCAGCAATTGCCTGCCCTAGTGCCTGCTAGAGTCAACCGGAGACCTTGCCTCCGCCGGGAGAAGCCCTCGCTGCCTTCCTGGAACCCATCCGCCGCCGGCCTGCATCTCTTCCTTTCCCAGCCAAAGAAGAGGGCTTCTGCGGGTTCAAAACCCTTTACATATATTTAAATCGGGCCCCTATATTTAAATGTAATTGCAATTTAACCCACATTTATATTGCAGTTTGTATCCCATATTTATGTTTACCTTCATGGCCCAACATTTGAGTTTTCGCAAATTATATCCCTGCATCTTTAATTGCAGATTTGGCCCAAGGTTTTATTTACATAGTATGGCCCAAAGAATTAATTACGGATTATTACCCATATTTTTGAAATGGTACAATTTGCCCGGAAAATGGTTGAACGGTTTTGTTTATCCTTGGCTTTGAGAACGAGTTTTACCTTGGGTTTATGATGTTATACAATGTGCCCGGAATATATATTTACGGTTTTTAACTTGGGTTTTAAAAGTGAGGTTTTCCTTAGATTTATATATGCTAATTATTCCGTTCAAATTTAGCTTATAAGCTAAATTTGTTTAGTTTGGTGCTAGGTTCGGAAGCACCCGATAAAAGTCATCGAATCCACATTCGACATTCGTCGATCGACTTCCACCTTTGACCCCGAGTGAGTACCTTTCTCAATCTAGTTATGTTTAGTAGTAGTAGTAGTATCATGTTAGGATGGATCTAGCATAACTTAGAGTTAATGCCAAGTAGTGGCCTTGAACCGTTTATGGTTGTTGGGTAGTTTATGAGATTGTGTCGAGTTATGTTTGGAAAGATCTTAGGACGATCTTCGAGATTAGGAGTTGGACCTATCATGCTAGGGTGTGACCTCATATAGGCTTTGGGAGACTAGAAGTCGAGGCTTCTAGCTTATCGGTTAGTTATTGATTATCGTGCCTTGTCTTGCACAGGCCTTGTTTATATTCCTACGGGAAGTGAGATCGATTATTTGGCTAGATTTGGGACGAGGTAAGTCCTCGGACTTACTTAGCCGCTTTTATGCCTTATTTGGATATATATGGTAGTGTGTGTTTACCGCTTTTAAGCATGAAAATGGATTAGGATTTACTTGACATTATTTATTGGCCCATCGTTACTACTATTATTATTATCGGGCGGTGACATCACCGCTCAGTTTCCCGAGGGAGACTGGGGGGATCTCTGCGACCAGGCCATACACGGTATACGGGCGGGCTTCTTCATCACTCCCTCAGGGTATACGGGTTGGGCGCCGCCACACTCCTGTTGGTTACACGGGGACAGAGGCGAGAGTTATAAGACTCTCGTGTCACACTTGAACGAATGAATTAGATATGGAATAACCTAAAAAGATTATAAGTAACGGATGTGTATGTTTATGAGCATGTTGTGTGTTTGTGTTCCTATGTGTGTTTGTGCCATATTATTCTTATAATGCCTAGAATGTGAGCTAACGGTTTTATACCGATTGTTGTAGTTGATGTGCAGGATAGGATGTGGCCGAGTGATCCGGAGGAGTGGGCAGCCGGGGTTCCGTACATCTTAGGTTGTTTTGGGTTTTGGAGTCATTGTGTTGTTGTTATTGTATATTATGTTAATGTTGTTGTAAGGACGGCTGAAGTCTTTCCTTCCTTTTATTTTCGGGTTTCATAACATTGCATAAAAATGCATTTCGGTTTTGGCCTTTATTTGTGCCTTGTTGCAAGATCCGGTGAAATTGTTGTCAGGCTAAGGGTCGGGACCCATTGTGAGGCCCCAACCCGTAGCATCCCGAGTCCCGCGGATTCGGGGTGTTACAAAAGTGGTATCAGAGCCCTAGGTTGACAACAATGGCACTCGCAATCTTCTAAAGGCCGAATAAAAATAAACAGAACCCTCAAGGGTTCTGAGTTTTAAAGAAATGAATTTCGTTTTCAAATCATGTGCATGAGTCAGTTGGGGTAGAATGTACGGGACCACCACTTCCTCCGCGGATCTCGGCGACGTAGTTATTGATTATTATATTATGTATATATATATATATGTATATATGTAGATATGTATATGTGGACTTAGGATGTTTTGGACTATATATGTATGTTGAATTGTAAATTGTTTATGGACTGATTACATTTATAGTAGTAGAATGACATTTATATCTTTATATATATATATATATATATATAAACATATGGTATACTAATATCATATTAGTGATAGTGGACCTTATAGCTAAGATGATAGCAAGCTATCATCGCCCCATAGACAATGCCTTTTGGCTTAAGATAGTATACATATGAAGATAAGTATGCTCAAGTTATGAAGTTGAGCATCAAGTTTTCGCAAGCACCCCGGTGATTTCCCGGATTCCTTTAAGAGGACGTCGAAAAAGAAGATTAAAGATGGCGAAATGAAGGACAAACAAGTGGAAGAGAACCTCGAGTTAACTTAAGCGAAACCAAGATGGAGACTATACCAATATAAAGCGACATGAAGACATGAGGGTGGTATCAAGGGAACATTGAAGAAGCATCAATAAGGCAACTAAAGACAATGAACGCAAGATTTTTCCAAGTGCGGTGTCGATGAACTAAAGATGCAAGTCAAGTAAAGAAGACTACATTCTCGCTCGAGAATAAAAGTTGCGTTTTAAATAAGACGAGTTTTTCATAGGCGCTCCTAAGTATGGGAGTCAAGATGAAAAGAATGTTGTAATAATTTGAAAAGATTGACGAGAACCGGAAGTTAAGCTGACGGAGGTACCGGAGGGTGTAGTGACGATCTTTGCGAGATTCTAAGCGAGTGATTTATTAAGAAGTTTGAGAGTTACGAGGAGGATCACATGGTGAAAATTCACATAGTGGAATTACCGTGAGAGTCAATCGATTTCCGTTATTGTGATGAGGCTAACCAACGCTAAGAAGGAGGAAGTGTGTGATGATCTTCAGAAGATGGAAGAGGAAACAAGAAGCTGGATCGAAGAACTTAAGTTATCAACCAAGAAGGATGCGAGTGGAGGCTAATTAATGTCAGAATATGTGAGGAGTGCATTTGCAAAACAGTATGAAGAGCAATTAAGCCTATATAGGTGGGACGTATGAGACGGGAGAGTTGGGTAGGTATGATTATCTTACAGAAGTGGAAGGAAGAGAGGACCGTAAAAAGAGTTAACGGAGTTGAAGCAGAGTAAAATGAGCTACTAAAGTTAAGACAAAGTACCCCGAGTAGGTATCCTTTCAGGAGTATGGTAGCATGGAAGTATGGTAGAAGGGTAAGTCGTTACTTTTGAGAATGTCAAATACGAGTTAATCGGTGACAATTGAGAACGCACAAGTGCGGGTTGTCTATTGATGTGTGTAGATGGAAAGAGTAAACAAGACTATGGGAACATATAGGATCGGGAACGAGAGTTTGGAGTATTCATGGTGGATCAATGTCAATAGTAAGGAGGTACATCAACGGACGCGCATTTGTCTTAAACCAAATAATGTTGAACGAGTTCAATCAAGTAGTTATAACAAGACCCCGAGGAGGAGATTGTAACGTTTTTAGGCAATCTTCTTAAGTCTTGGGATTGACATATGGAGGAATGGTACGGGTTACCACTTTTAAGGTTTGATCATGCTAAAAGGGAGCTAGTGGATCAACCTTAAGATGAGACTTCCATTGTAGTTGTACATAGAATACCGAGAAATACATAAGGTGACCACAATAGTAAGAGAAGACTCAAGTTTTGAAGTATGAAGTCGATGTGAGATGTACAAGAAGTACATGAAAGATTGAGGTTAAAACCTCTACGGTCGATGGGACGTTACATAAGAAAAGGGAGTAAGTTCTACACCTACTCGAAGGAATGATGCAAGCTTTGGTAGAATATGAAGACGGTAACACTAATATATTATAAGACGTGATTAAGTCCTGCAGTTAGGACCTTCATGACTTCACATAAGTGTGAAACCTTATAAAGATTATCAGAGCGAGTCTCCCGAGTTTTGGAGATGAAGGATCTTTGAAAGAGGACGATGAACATTGCAGCTAAAGAAGTATTAAACCATGTGTTCGATGGACGTCACCTCAACAGATCAGGGTGGACAATTTGACCAATGTTAAGACAAGATTGTGACGATATCTTATGATATGTGATGGGAGAGGAAAAGTTGGAACCCGAGATAGAACGAATTCCAAAGCATCGGGAGGCGAATTTACCACTAAGAAGATTTGAAGTTCCCGTTGGGATATAATCTTGAATTCTTGATTTGAAGTTATTATAGAGGACACCAGTCTGCGGAGAGAGACACATATATCTCCGTTTGTACATTGATTACTATAAGTTGAGCAAGATGACAATGAATGACACGTATCCCTTACAATGAATAGGGAACATACTCGATCAGTTGCAAGGGTCGGTAGTTTCTTCTAAAATTAACTAAGATTTGATTGTCACCGTTTGAGAATTCGAGACTCGGATATTGCAAATACGGCATTCCGGACAACTATGGTCACTATGAGTTTTAGTGATTCCATATGAGATCACTAATGCCTTGATAAGATATTTGGATCTACTCTAAAAGAAGAGAAAAAAATTGTATGACAAGTTGTGTCGGGATGTCAATCCCGAAGGATGTGAAGAAGTTACAAGTTTTCTTGGTCATGCCGGTCATTACCGGATATGTGGAGATATCCTCCAAAGTAACACCATTTATGGTCAACCCACTTCGGAAGACAAAGAAGTTTAAGTGGAAGAAAATTGACAATAGAGGTGTTGAGAGTTAAGAAGAGATTCATTGGTGCTACTGTTTTGAAATGGTCTCAAGGTATTATGGGTTTGAAGTGTACAAGTGATTCTTCAAGACCAGGTCTTGATCGAGTACTGAGGAGCAGTGTAAAAGTAATAGCATACGTGTTTCGTTAGTAGAAGCGGTGTAAAGTAAAGTAATTTCCTTCATTACTTGGAACTTGCAACAAGCATTGAGAAAACGTGACATCAAAGTTGGTTTGACAAGAGCCAGAGCCAACGGTGTAAATTGGAAATCCGATCTCCTTTGTTAGAGACAATAAAAGAGACACATAATGGAAATACTGTTTTAAGAAAGACTCGAGAAGGAAGTTGAGATTCCGATATATCGGATCTTTTTGAAATCTTAGCGCGAGTTGGGAAAGTGGTTTACCAGTTGGCATGACCGCCGAGAGTAGAGGGTGTTCACCCGGGGTTCATGTGCACCAGCCAAGGGTGTACGTACATGACTAGAGACATGTAGTCCGTTGTGATGATCTAATCGAGACGAGGAGCCAATGAGGCTAACTGGAAGACGTAGGATAGTATCTTTAGTCGAGTTTTACCCAGATTTACCGACATTTATAAGAACGTCGGATTAGGCCCGAGAACTCTCTTTGGTTGTGCTTATGTGATTTGTGGCGTGTTATGATATGTGTGTTTTATATGTGTATATCTTGTGAGTCTTGATGCGTCTAGGCTAGTAGACTGTGGATTCGAGGGCCGTAGTTGTCACGTTATAGTGTCATGAGCGGTTATCGAGATGAGGTCATTCGAGAGTTTCGCGTTTAGCAAGTTTCGGGCCGAAACATGTTTTTAGGGGGACCTATTGTAACGCCCGGTTTAGATATTCCCCTTCTTGCGTACTTCTATCGATATTTTCGTTTTAGAAAAGTCCTTTTTATGTATATTTTTTTTTCAAAAGTGTTTTTGAAACGTGAAAATAAAATTCCCGAGTATATGTATATTTTGGTTTACTTTCAAAAAGGTTCGAAAATCATTCCGAATCGGTAATCCCGTTCCGAGCGTTTGGAATCGAGTCCATTTTATTTTATCTATTTATTTATTATTACTTCCCTTTCTTTTCCTTTTCTTTTATTTTCTCTTTTTCATTTCTTTTTCTCCTTTCTTTCTTTGCCCTCTCCTTCCAGCGTGATGATTGGTGTGCAGGCCTAACCGACCCTTCGGCCTTCTGCTCCTTGGTCTTGTTCACGCAACCTGCCTCACCCACATCACACCTCTCCTCCCTCACCTGCAACTCTCCGACAACAACCCTGCCCTCCTTCTCACTCTCATCCTCACGCCCAACGTCTGCTACTTCTTCTCCTCATCCCTCTTTGTTCTCGCTCAACGATCGAGCTTTCCTCCTTGCAGCATCAAGGGAGGCCACCAGGATGACCCACCGGAGCCAAGAACCGGAGTTGCCTCCCTTTACTGCCGCCGGCCACCTTTGGATCCGCCATCTTCATCCTCATCTCGCACCCTCTATTTCCTTCCTTGCTGTCGGAATTGTGGACGATTACAACCGCCAGGGAGACACCAAATTACCTCTGTCGGCCTCTATTTCACCCAGGATGGACCACCGTCTCGCACCCCAAAATAGCATTCGTCCTACCTCTTCTCTCCATTGTCCTCTCCCTTGTGAACTTTGGTCTCCCTCCTCGAGCTTCGTCTTTCACGCAAGAAGCAAGGATTTCATCACCCTCTCCCTCTGTTTCTATTCCGTCTTTGATCCTCCAGGAACCGCCGGAGTTGTCGCCGAAAACCTCAGCAATTGCCTGCCCTAGTGCCTGCTAGAGTCAACCGGAGACCTTGCCTTCGCCGGGAGAAGCCCTCGCTGCCTTCCTGGAACCCATCCGCCGCCGGCCTGCATCTCTTCCTTTCCCAGCCAAAGAAGAGGGCTTCTGCGGGTTCAAAACCCTTTACATATATTTAAATCGGGCCCCTATATTTAAATGTAATTGCAATTTTAACCCACATTTATATTGCAGTTTGTATCCCATATTTATGTTTACCTTCATGGCCCAACATTTGAGTTTTTGCAAATTATATCCCTGCATCTTTAATTGCAGATTTGGCCCAAGGTTTTATTTACATAGTATGGCCCAAAGAATTAATTACGGATTATTACCCATATTTTTGAAATGGTACAATTTGCCCGGAAAATGGTTGAACGGTTTTGTTTATCCTTGGCTTTGAGAACGAGTTTTACCTTGGGTTTATGATGTTATACAATGTGCCCGGAATATATATTTACGGTTTTTAACTTGGATTTTAAAAGTGAGGTTTTCCTTAGATTTATATATGCTAATTATTCCGTTCAAATTTAGCTTATAAGCTAAATTTGTTTAGTTTGGTGCTAGGTTCGGAAGCACCCGATAAAAGTCATCGAATCCACATTCGACATTCGTCGATCGACTTCCACCTTTGACCCCGAGTGAGTACCTTTCTCAATCTAGTTATGTTTAGTAGTAGTAGTAGTATCATGTTAGGATGGATCTAGCATAACTTAGAGTTAATGCCAAGTAGTGGCCTTGAACCGTTTATGGTTGTTGGGTAGTTTATGAGATTGTGTCGAGTTATGTTTGGAAAGATCTTAGGACGATCTTCGAGATTAGGAGTTGGACCTATCATGCTAGGGTGTGACCTCATATAGGCTTTGGGAGACTAGAAGTCGAGGCTTCTAGCTTATCGGTTAGTTATTGATTATCGTGCCTTGTCTTGCACAGGCCTTGTTTATATTCCTACGGGAAGTGAGATCGATTATTTGGCTAGATTTGGGACGAGGTAAGTCCTCGGACTTACTTAGCCGCTTTTATGCCTTATTTGGATATATATGGTAGTGTGTGTTTACCGCTTTTAAGCATGAAAATGGATTAGGATTTACTTGACATTATTTATTGGCCCATCGTTACTACTATTATTATTATCGGGCGGTGACATCACCGCTCAGTTTCCCGAGGGAGACTGGGGGGATCTCTGCGACCAGGCCATACACGGTATACGGGCGGGCTTCTTCATCACTCCCTCAGGGTATACGGGTTGGGCGCCGCCACACTCCTGTTGGTTACACGGGGACAGAGGCGAGAGTTATAAGACTCTCGTGTCACACTTGAACAAATGAATTAGATATGGAATAACCTAAAAAGATTATAAGTAACGGATGTGTATGTTTATGAGCATGTTGTGTCTTTGTGTTCCTATGTGTGTTTGTGCCATATTATTCTTATAATGCCTAGAATGTGAGCTAACGGTTTTATACCGATTGTTGTAGTTGATGTGCAGGATAGGATGTGGCCGAGTGATCCGGAGGAGTGGGCAGCCGGGGTTCCGTACATCTTAGGTTGTTTTGGGTTTTGGAGTCTTTGTGTTGTTTTTATTGTATATTATGTTGATGTTGTTGTAAGGACGGCTGAAGTCTTTTCTTTCTTTTATTTTCGGGTTTCATAACATTGCATAAAAATGTATTTTGGTTTTGGCCTTTATTTGTGCCTTGTTGAAAGATCCGGTGAAATTGTTGTCAGGCTAAGGGTCGGGACCCATTGTGAGGTCTCGCCCGTAGCATCTCGATATCCCGCGGATTTGGGGTGTTACAAAAGTGGTATCAGAGCCCTAGGTTGACAACAATGGCACTCGCAATCTTCTAAAGGCCGAATAAAAATAAATAGAACTCTCAAGGGTTCTGAGTTTTAAAGAAATGAATTTCGTTTTCAAATCATGTGCATGAGTCAGTTGGGGTAGAATGTACGGGACCACCACTTCCTCCGCGGATCTCGGCGACGTAGTTATTGATTATTATATTATGTATATATATGTGTATATATGTAGATATGTATATGTGGACTTAGGATGTTTTGGACTATACTTGTATATTGATTTGTAAATTGTTTATGGACATATTATGTTTATAGTAGTAGCATGATATTTATATCTTTATATATATATAAACATATGGTATGCCAATATCATATTAGTGATAGTGGACCTTATAACTAGGATGATAGAAAGCTATCATCGCCCCCTTGGACAACGCCTTTTGGCTTAGGATAGTATACATACGAAGTTAAGTATGCTCAAGTTATGAATTTGAGCATCAAGTTTTCGCAAGCACCCCGGTGATTTCCCGGACTCCTTAAAGAGGACGTCAAAGAAGAAGACTAGAGATGACGTAACTAAAGGACAAACAAATAAAAAGAGGACCTCGTGTCGACTTAAGCGAAGCCAAGATGAAGACTATACCAATATAAAAGCAACATGAAGGTATGGAGTGATATGAACTTATGAACAAGCCATGATGGGGCATCAATGAAGCAACTAGAGACAACGAACTTAAAGTTCTTCCAAGTACGGTGCCGATGAGCTGAAGGTGTGAATCAAGTAGAGAGGACTAACATTCTCGCTTGAGGATAAAAGTGGCGTTCTAAGTAAGACGAGTTTTCAATAGACTCCCCTAAACATGGGAGTCAAGATGGAAAGACATTTGGAAAGATTTAGGAGAACCGTAGATTAAGCTTACGAAGATACCATAGGGTGAAGTGACGATCTTTGCGAGATCCTAAGCGGGTGATTTATTCAGAAGTTTGAGAGTTACGAGGAGGATCACATGGTGAAAATTCACATAGTGGAATTACCGTGAGAGTCAATCGATTTCCGTTATTGTGATGAGGCTAACCAACGCTAAGAAGGAGGAAGTGTGTGATGATCTTCAGAAGATGGAAGAGGAAACAAGAAGCTGGATCGAAGAACTTAAGTTATCAACCAAGAAGGATGCGAGTGGAGGCTAATTAATGTCAGAATATGTGAGGAGTGCATTTGCAAAACAGTATGAAGAGCAATTAAGCCTATATAGGTGGGACGTATGAGACGGGAGAGTTGGGTAGGTATGATTATCTTACAGAAGTGGAAGGAAGAGAGGACCGTAAAAAGAGTTAACGGAGTTGAAGCAGAGTAAAATGAGCTACTAAAGTTAAGACAAAGTACCCCGAGTAGGTATCCTTTCAGGAGTATGGTAGCATGGAAGTATGGTAGAAGGGTAAGTCGTTACTTTTGAGAATGTCAAATACGAGTTAATCGGTGACAATTGAGAACGCACAAGTGCGGGTTGTCTATTGATGTGTGTAGATGGAAAGAGTAAACAAGACTATGGGAACATATAGGATCGGGAACGAGAGTTTGGAGTATTCATGGTGGATCAATGTCAATAGTAAGGAGGTACATCAACGGACGCGCATTTGTCTTAAACCAAATAATGTTGAACGAGTTCAATCAAGTAGTTATAACAAGACCCCGAGGAGGAGATTGTAACGTTTTTAGGCAATCTTCTTAAGTCTTGGGATTGACATATGGAGGAATGGTACGGGTTACCACTTTTAAGGTTTGATCATGCTAAAAGGGAGCTAGTGGATCAACCTTAAGATGAGACTTCCATTGTAGTTGTACATAGAATACCGAGAAATACATAAGGTGACCACAATAGTAAGAGAAGACTCAAGTTTTGAAGTATGAAGTCGATGTGAGATGTACAAGAAGTACATGAAAGATTGAGGTTAAAACCTCTACGGTCGATGGGACGTTACATAAGAAAAGGGAGTAAGTTCTACACCTACTCGAAGGAATGATGCAAGCTTTGGTAGAATATGAAGACGGTAACACTAATATATTATAAGACGTGATTAAGTCCTGCAGTTAGGACCTTCATGACTTCACATAAGTGTGAAACCTTATAAAGATTATCAGAGCGAGTCTCCCGAGTTTTGGAGATGAAGGATCTTTGAAAGAGGACGATGAACATTGCAGCTAAAGAAGTATTAAACCATGTGTTCGATGGACGTCACCTCAACAGATCAGGGTGGACAATTTGACCAATGTTAAGACAAGATTGTGACGATATCTTATGATATGTGATGGGAGAGGAAAAGTTGGAACCCGAGATAGAACGAATTCCAAAGCATCGGGAGGCGAATTTACCACTAAGAAGATTTGAAGTTCCCGTTGGGATATAATCTTGAATTCTTGATTTGAAGTTATTATAGAGGACACCAGTCTGCGGAGAGAGACACATATATCTCCGTTTGTACATTGATTACTATAAGTTGAGCAAGATGACAATGAATGACACGTATCCCTTACAATGAATAGGGAACATACTCGATCAGTTGCAAGGGTCGGTAGTTTCTTCTAAAATTAACTAAGATTTGATTGTCACCGTTTGAGAATTCGAGACTCGGATATTGCAAATACGGCATTCCGGACAACTATGGTCACTATGAGTTTTAGTGATTCCATATGAGATCACTAATGCCTTGATAAGATATTTGGATCTACTCTAAAAGAAGAGAAAAAAATTGTATGACAAGTTGTGTCGGGATGTCAATCCCGAAGGATGTGAAGAAGTTACAAGTTTTCTTGGTCATGCCGGTCATTACCGGATATGTGGAGATATCCTCCAAAGTAACACCATTTATGGTCAACCCACTTCGGAAGACAAAGAAGTTTAAGTGGAAGAAAATTGACAATAGAGGTGTTGAGAGTTAAGAAGAGATTCATTGGTGCTACTGTTTTGAAATGGTCTCAAGGTATTATGGGTTTGAAGTGTACAAGTGATTCTTCAAGACCAGGTCTTGATCGAGTACTGAGGAGCAGTGTAAAAGTAATAGCATACGTGTTTCGTTAGTAGAAGCGGTGTAAAGTAAAGTAATTTCCTTCATTACTTGGAACTTGCAACAAGCATTGAGAAAACGTGACATCAAAGTTGGTTTGACAAGAGCCAGAGCCAACGGTGTAAATTGGAAATCCGATCTCCTTTGTTAGAGACAATAAAAGAGACACATAATGGAAATACTGTTTTAAGAAAGACTCGAGAAGGAAGTTGAGATTCCGATATATCGGATCTTTTTGAAATCTTAGCGCGAGTTGGGAAAGTGGTTTACCAGTTGGCATGACCGCCGAGAGTAGAGGGTGTTCACCCGGGGTTCATGTGCACCAGCCAAGGGTGTACGTACATGACTAGAGACATGTAGTCCGTTGTGATGATCTAATCGAGACGAGGAGCCGATGAGGCTAACTGGAAGACGTAGGATAGTATCTTTAGTCGAGTTTTACCCAGATTTACCGACATTTATAAGAACGTCGGATTAGGCCCGAGAACTCTCTTTGGTTGTGCTTATGTGATTTGTGGCGTGTTATGATATGTGTGTTTTATATGTGTATATCTTGTGAGTCTTGATGCGTCTAGGCTAGTAGACTGTGGATTCGAGGGCCGTAGTTGTCACGTTATAGTGTCATGAGCGGTTATCGAGATGAGGTCATTCGAGAGTTTCGCGTTTAGCAAGTTTCGGGCCGAAACATGTTTTTAGGGGGACCTATTGTAACGCCCGGTTTAGATATTCCCCTTCTTGCGTACTTCTATCGATATTTTCGTTTTAGAAAAGTCCTTTTTATGTATATTTTTTTTTCAAAAGTGTTTTTGAAACGTGAAAATAAAATTCCCGAGTATATGTATATTTTGGTTTACTTTCAAAAAGGTTCGAAAAATCTTTCTGAATCGGTAATCACGTTCCGAGCGTTTGGAATCGAGTCCATTTTATTTTATCTATTTATTTATTATTACTTCCCTTTCTTTTCCTTTTCTTTTATTTTCTCTTTTTCATTTCTTTTTCTCCTTTCTTTCTTTGCCCTCTCCTTCCAGCGTGATGATTGGTGTGCAGGCCTAACCGACCCTTCGGCCTTCTGCTCCTTGGTCTTGTTCACGCAACCTGCCTCACCCACATCACACCTCTCCTCCCTCACCTGCAACTCTCCGACAACAACCCTGCCCTCCTTCTCACTCTCATCCTCACGCCCAACGTCTGCTACTTCTTCTCCTCATCCCTCTTTGTTCTCGCTCAACGATCGAGCTTTCCTCCTTGCAGCATCAAGGGAGGCCACCAGGATGACCCACCGGAGCCAAGAACCGGAGTTGCCTCCCTTTACTGCCGCCGGCCACCTTTGGATCCGCCATCTTCATCCTCATCTCGCACCCTCTATTTCCTTCCTTGCTGTCGGAATTGTGGACGATTACAACCGCCAGGGAGACACCAAATTACCTCTGTCGGCCTCTATTTCACCCAGGATGGACCACCGTCTCGCACCCCAAAATAGCATTCGTCCTACCTCTTCTCTCCATTGTCCTCTCCCTTGTGAACTTTGGTCTCCCTCCTCGAGCTTCGTCTTTCACGCAAGAAGCAAGGATTTCATCACCCTCTCCCTCTGTTTCTATTCCGTCTTTGATCCTCCAGGAACCGCCGGAGTTGTCGCCGAAAACCTCAGCAATTGCCTGCCCTAGTGCCTGCTAGAGTCAACCGGAGACCTTGCCTCCGCCGGGAGAAGCCCTCGCTGCCTTCCTGGAACCCATCCGCCGCCGGCCTGCATCTCTTCCTTTCCCAGCCAAAGAAGAGGGCTTCTGCGGGTTCAAAACCCTTTACATATATTTAAATCGGGCCCCTATATTTAAATGTAATTGCAATTTAACCCACATTTATATTGCAGTTTGTATCCCATATTTATGTTTACCTTCATGGCCCAACATTTGAGTTTTCGCAAATTATATCCCTGCATCTTTAATTGCAGATTTGGCCCAAGGTTTTATTTACATAGTATGGCCCAAAGAATTAATTACGGATTATTACCCATATTTTTGAAATGGTACAATTTGCCCGGAAAATGGTTGAACGGTTTTGTTTATCCTTGGCTTTGAGAACGAGTTTTACCTTGGGTTTATGATGTTATACAATGTGCCCGGAATATATATTTACGGTTTTTAACTTGGGTTTTAAAAGTGAGGTTTTCCTTAGATTTATATATGCTAATTATTCCGTTCAAATTTAGCTTATAAGCTAAATTTGTTTAGTTTGGTGCTAGGTTCGGAAGCACCCGATAAAAGTCATCGAATCCACATTCGACATTCGTCGATCGACTTCCACCTTTGACCCCGAGTGAGTACCTTTCTCAATCTAGTTATGTTTAGTAGTAGTAGTAGTATCATGTTAGGATGGATCTAGCATAACTTAGAGTTAATGCCAAGTAGTGGCCTTGAACCGTTTATGGTTGTTGGGTAGTTTATGAGATTGTGTCGAGTTATGTTTGGAAAGATCTTAGGACGATCTTCGAGATTAGGAGTTGGACCTATCATGCTAGGGTGTGACCTCATATAGGCTTTGGGAGACTAGAAGTCGAGGCTTCTAGCTTATCGGTTAGTTATTGATTATCGTGCCTTGTCTTGCACAGGCCTTGTTTATATTCCTACGGGAAGTGAGATCGATTATTTGGCTAGATTTGGGACGAGGTAAGTCCTCGGACTTACTTAGCCGCTTTTATGCCTTATTTGGATATATATGGTAGTGTGTGTTTACCGCTTTTAAGCATGAAAATGGATTAGGATTTACTTGACATTATTTATTGGCCCATCGTTACTACTATTATTATTATCGGGCGGTGACATCACCGCTCAGTTTCCCGAGGGAGACTGGGGGGATCTCTGCGACCAGGCCATACACGGTATACGGGCGGGCTTCTTCATCACTCCCTCAGGGTATACGGGTTGGGCGCCGCCACACTCCTGTTGGTTACACGGGGACAGAGGCGAGAGTTATAAGACTCTCGTGTCACACTTGAACGAATGAATTAGATATGGAATAACCTAAAAAGATTATAAGTAACGGATGTGTATGTTTATGAGCATGTTGTGTGTTTGTGCCATATTATTCTTATAATGCCTAGAATGTGAGCTAACGGTTTTATACCGATTGTTGTAGTTGATGTGCAGGATAGGATGTGGCCGAGTGATCCGGAGGAGTGGGCAGCCGGGGTTCCGTACATCTTAGGTTGTTTTGGGTTTTGGAGTCATTGTGTTGTTGTTATTGTATATTATGTTAATGTTGTTGTAAGGACGGCTGAAGTCTTTCCTTCCTTTTATTTTCGGGTTTCATAACATTGCATAAAAATGCATTTCGGTTTTGGCCTTTATTTGTGCCTTGTTGCAAGATCCGGTGAAATTGTTGTCAGGCTAAGGGTCGGGACCCATTGTGAGGCCCCAACCCGTAGCATCCCGAGTCCCGCGGATTCGGGGTGTTACAAAAGTGGTATCAGAGCCCTAGGTTGACAACAATGGCACTCGCAATCTTCTAAAGGCCGAATAAAAATAAACAGAACCCTCAAGGGTTCTGAGTTTTAAAGAAATGAATTTCGTTTTCAAATCATGTGCATGAGTCAGTTGGGGTAGAATGTACGGGACCACCACTTCCTCCGCGGATCTCGGCGACGTAGTTATTGATTATTATATTATGTATATATATATATATGTATATATGTAGATATGTATATGTGGACTTAGGATGTTTTGGACTATATATGTATGTTGAATTGTAAATTGTTTATGGACTGATTACATTTATAGTAGTAGCATGACTTTTATATCGTATATATATATATATATATATATAAACATATGGTATACTAATATCATATTAGTGATAGTGGACCTTATAGCTAAGATGATAGCAAGCTATCATCGCCCCATAGACAATGCCTTTTGGCTTAAGATAGTATACATATGAAGATAAGTATGCTCAAGTTATGAAGTTGAGCATCAAGTTTTCGCAAGCACCCCGGTGATTTCCCGGATTCCTTTAAGAGGACGTCGAAAAAGAAGATTAAAGATGGCGAAATGAAGGACAAACAAGTGGAAGAGAACCTCGAGTTAACTTAAGCGAAACCAAGATGGAGACTATACCAATATAAAGCGACATGAAGACATGAGGGTGGTATCAAGGGAACATTGAAGAAGCATCAATAAGGCAACTAAAGACAATGAACGCAAGATTTTTCCAAGTGCGGTGTCGATGAACTAAAGATGCAAGTCAAGTAAAGAAGACTACATTCTCGCTCGAGAATAAAAGTTGCGTTTTAAATAAGACGAGTTTTTCATAGGCGCTCCTAAGTATGGGAGTCAAGATGAAAAGACCTTGGGAAAGATTGACGAGAACCGGAAGTTAAGCTGACGGAGGTACCGGAGGGTGTAGTGACGATCTTTGCGAGATTCTAAGCGAGTGATTTATTAAGAAGTTTGAGAGTTACGAGGAGGATCACATGGTGAAAATTCACATAGTGGAATTACCGTGAGAGTCAATCGATTTCCGTTATTGTGATGAGGCTAACCAACGCTAAGAAGGAGGAAGTGTGTGATGATCTTCAGAAGATGGAAGAGGAAACAAGAAGCTGGATCGAAGAACTTAAGTTATCAACCAAGAAGGATGCGAGTGGAGGCTAATTAATGTCAGAATATGTGAGGAGTGCATTTGCAAAACAGTATGAAGAGCAATTAAGCCTATATAGGTGGGACGTATGAGACGGGAGAGTTGGGTAGGTATGATTATCTTACAGAAGTGGAGGGTAAGTCGTTACTTTTGAGAATGTCAAATACGAGTTAATCGGTGACAATTGAGAACGCACAAGTGCGGGTTGTCTATTGATGTGTGTAGATGGAAAGAGTAAACAAGACTATGGGAACATATAGGATCGGGAACGAGAGTTTGGAGTATTCATGGTGGATCAATGTCAATAGTAAGGAGGTACATCAACGGACGCGCATTTGTCTTAAACCAAATAATGTTGAACGAGTTCAATCAAGTAGTTATAACAAGACCCCGAGGAGGAGATTGTAACGTTTTTAGGCAATCTTCTTAAGTCTTGGGATTGACATATGGAGGAATGGTACGGGTTACCACTTTTAAGGTTTGATCATGCTAAGAGGGAGCTAGTGGATCAACCTTAAGATGAGACTTCCATTGTAGTTGTACATAGAATACCGAGAAATACATAAGGTGACCACAATAGTAAGAGAAGACTCAAGTTTTGAAGTATGAAGTCGATGTGAGATGTACAAGAAGTACATGAAAGATTGAGGTTAAAACCTCTACGGTCGATGGGACGTTACATAAGAAAAGGGAGTAAGTTCTACACCTACTCGAAGGAATGATGCAAGCTTTGGTAGAATATGAAGACGGTAACACTAATATATTATAAGACGTGATTAAGTCCTGCAGTTAGGACCTTCATGACTTCACATAAGTGTGAAACCTTATAAAGATTATCAGAGCGAGTCTCCCGAGTTTTGGAGATGAAGGATCTTTGAAAGAGGACGATGAACATTGCAGCTAAAGAAGTATTAAACCATGTGTTCGATGGACGTCACCTCAACAGATCAGGGTGGACAATTTGACCAATGTTAAGACAAGATTGTGACGATATCTTATGATATGTGATGGGAGAGGAAAAGTTGGAACCCGAGATAGAACGAATTCCAAAGCATCGGGAGGCGAATTTACCACTAAGAAGATTTGAAGTTCCCGTTGGGATATAATCTTGAATTCTTGATTTGAAGTTATTATAGAGGACACCAGTCTGCGGAGAGAGACACATATATCTCCGTTTGTACATTGATTACTATAAGTTGAGCAAGATGACAATGAATGACACGTATCCCTTACAATGAATAGGGAACATACTCGATCAGTTGCAAGGGTCGGTAGTTTCTTCTAAAATTAACTAAGATTTGATTGTCACCGTTTGAGAATTCGAGACTCGGATATTGCAAATACGGCATTCCGGACAACTATGGTCACTATGAGTTTTAGTGATTCCATATGAGATCACTAATGCCTTGATAAGATATTTGGATCTACTCTAAAAGAAGAGAAAAAAATTGTATGACAAGTTGTGTCGGGATGTCAATCCCGAAGGATGTGAAGAAGTTACAAGTTTTCTTGGTCATGCCGGTCATTACCGGATATGTGGAGATATCCTCCAAAGTAACACCATTTATGGTCAACCCACTTCGGAAGACAAAGAAGTTTAAGTGGAAGAAAATTGACAATAGAGGTGTTGAGAGTTAAGAAGAGATTCATTGGTGCTACTGTTTTGAAATGGTCTCAAGGTATTATGGGTTTGAAGTGTACAAGTGATTCTTCAAGACCAGGTCTTGATCGAGTACTGAGGAGCAGTGTAAAAGTAATAGCATACGTGTTTCGTTAGTAGAAGCGGTGTAAAGTAAAGTAATTTCCTTCATTACTTGGAACTTGCAACAAGCATTGAGAAAACGTGACATCAAAGTTGGTTTGACAAGAGCCAGAGCCAACGGTGTAAATTGGAAATCCGATCTCCTTTGTTAGAGACAATAAAAGAGACACATAATGGAAATACTGTTTTAAGAAAGACTCGAGAAGGAAGTTGAGATTCCGATATATCGGATCTTTTTGAAATCTTAGCGCGAGTTGGGAAAGTGGTTTACCAGTTGGCATGACCGCCGAGAGTAGAGGGTGTTCACCCGGGGTTCATGTGCACCAGCCAAGGGTGTACGTACATGACTAGAGACATGTAGTCCGTTGTGATGATCTAATCGAGACGAGGAGCCAATGAGGCTAACTGGAAGACGTAGGATAGTATCTTTAGTCGAGTTTTACCCAGATTTACCGACATTTATAAGAACGTCGGATTAGGCCCGAGAACTCTCTTTGGTTGTGCTTATGTGATTTGTGGCGTGTTATGATATGTGTGTTTTATATGTGTATATCTTGTGAGTCTTGATGCGTCTAGGCTAGTAGACTGTGGATTCGAGGGCCGTAGTTGTCACGTTATAGTGTCATGAGCGGTTATCGAGATGAGGTCATTCGAGAGTTTCGCGTTTAGCAAGTTTCGGGCCGAAACATGTTTTTAGGGGGACCTATTGTAACGCCCGGTTTAGATATTCCCCTTCTTGCGTACTTCTATCGATATTTTCGTTTTAGAAAAGTCCTTTTTATGTATATTTTTTTTTCAAAAGTGTTTTTGAAACGTGAAAATAAAATTCCCGAGTATATGTATATTTTGGTTTACTTTCAAAAAGGTTCGAAAATCATTCCGAATCGGTAATCCCGTTCCGAGCGTTTGGAATCGAGTCCATTTTATTTTATCTATTTATTTATTATTACTTCCCTTTCTTTTCCTTTTCTTTTATTTTCTCTTTTTCATTTCTTTTTCTCCTTTCTTTCTTTGCCCTCTCCTTCCAGCGTGATGATTGGTGTGCAGGCCTAACCGACCCTTCGGCCTTCTGCTCCTTGGTCTTGTTCACGCAACCTGCCTCACCCACATCACACCTCTCCTCCCTCACCTGCAACTCTCCGACAACAACCCTGCCCTCCTTCTCACTCTCATCCTCACGCCCAACGTCTGCTACTTCTTCTCCTCATCCCTCTTTGTTCTCGCTCAACGATCGAGCTTTCCTCCTTGCAGCATCAAGGGAGGCCACCAGGATGACCCACCGGAGCCAAGAACCGGAGTTGCCTCCCTTTACTGCCGCCGGCCACCTTTGGATCCGCCATCTTCATCCTCATCTCGCACCCTCTATTTCCTTCCTTGCTGTCGGAATTGTGGACGATTACAACCGCCAGGGAGACACCAAATTACCTCTGTCGGCCTCTATTTCACCCAGGATGGACCACCGTCTCGCACCCCAAAATAGCATTCGTCCTACCTCTTCTCTCCATTGTCCTCTCCCTTGTGAACTTTGGTCTCCCTCCTCGAGCTTCGTCTTTCACGCAAGAAGCAAGGATTTCATCACCCTCTCCCTCTGTTTCTATTCCGTCTTTGATCCTCCAGGAACCGCCGGAGTTGTCGCCGAAAACCTCAGCAATTGCCTGCCCTAGTGCCTGCTAGAGTCAACCGGAGACCTTGCCTTCGCCGGGAGAAGCCCTCGCTGCCTTCCTGGAACCCATCCGCCGCCGGCCTGCATCTCTTCCTTTCCCAGCCAAAGAAGAGGGCTTCTGCGGGTTCAAAACCCTTTACATATATTTAAATCGGGCCCCTATATTTAAATGTAATTGCAATTTTAACCCACATTTATATTGCAGTTTGTATCCCATATTTATGTTTACCTTCATGGCCCAACATTTGAGTTTTTGCAAATTATATCCCTGCATCTTTAATTGCAGATTTGGCCCAAGGTTTTATTTACATAGTATGGCCCAAAGAATTAATTACGGATTATTACCCATATTTTTGAAATGGTACAATTTGCCCGGAAAATGGTTGAACGGTTTTGTTTATCCTTGGCTTTGAGAACGAGTTTTACCTTGGGTTTATGATGTTATACAATGTGCCCGGAATATATATTTACGGTTTTTAACTTGGATTTTAAAAGTGAGGTTTTCCTTAGATTTATATATGCTAATTATTCCGTTCAAATTTAGCTTATAAGCTAAATTTGTTTAGTTTGGTGCTAGGTTCGGAAGCACCCGATAAAAGTCATCGAATCCACATTCGACATTCGTCGATCGACTTCCACCTTTGACCCCGAGTGAGTACCTTTCTCAATCTAGTTATGTTTAGTAGTAGTAGTAGTATCATGTTAGGATGGATCTAGCATAACTTAGAGTTAATGCCAAGTAGTGGCCTTGAACCGTTTATGGTTGTTGGGTAGTTTATGAGATTGTGTCGAGTTATGTTTGGAAAGATCTTAGGACGATCTTCGAGATTAGGAGTTGGACCTATCATGCTAGGGTGTGACCTCATATAGGCTTTGGGAGACTAGAAGTCGAGGCTTCTAGCTTATCGGTTAGTTATTGATTATCGTGCCTTGTCTTGCACAGGCCTTGTTTATATTCCTACGGGAAGTGAGATCGATTATTTGGCTAGATTTGGGACGAGGTAAGTCCTCGGACTTACTTAGCCGCTTTTATGCCTTATTTGGATATATATGGTAGTGTGTGTTTACCGCTTTTAAGCATGAAAATGGATTAGGATTTACTTGACATTATTTATTGGCCCATCGTTACTACTATTATTATTATCGGGCGGTGACATCACCGCTCAGTTTCCCGAGGGAGACTGGGGGGATCTCTGCGACCAGGCCATACACGGTATACGGGCGGGCTTCTTCATCACTCCCTCAGGGTATACGGGTTGGGCGCCGCCACACTCCTGTTGGTTACACGGGGACAAAGGCGAGAGTTATAAGACTCTCGTGTCACACTTGAACAAATGAATTAGATATGGAATAACCTAAAAAGATTATAAGTAACGGATGTGTATGTTTATGAGCATGTTGTGTCTTTGTGTTCCTATGTGTGTTTGTGCCATATTATTCTTATAATGCCTAGAATGTGAGCTAACGGTTTTATACCGATTGTTGTAGTTGATGTGCAGGATAGGATGTGGCCGAGTGATCCGGAGGAGTGGGCAGCCGGGGTTCCGTACATCTTAGGTTGTTTTGGGTTTTGGATTCATTGTGTTGTTTTTATTGTATATTATGTTAATGTTGTTGTAAGGACGGCTGAAGTCTTTCCTTCCTTTTATTTTCGGGTTTCATAACATTGCATAAAAATGCATTTCGGTTTTGGCCTTTATTTGTGCCTTGTTGCAAGATCCGGTGAAATTGTTGTCAGGCTAAGGGTCGGGACCCATTGTGAGGCCCCAACCCGTAGCATCCCGAGTCCCGCGGATTCGGGGTGTTACATTGTCCAACCAGGAACGCCGGTAAGCCCTCGTCCCCCCCTCGCGAGTTGTCTCTCTCACTACGGCCGCTGAACCCTAACCATCCTTCGCACAATAGACACACAAGCCCTATGACATGGCGGAACGACTCGGGCTGAAGAACAGGATCTCGCGACCACCAACCAGCACCGGTCCCACCCGCTAGCCTCGACCGTCGCCGACGTCGCCGTTGCAGAAGTTGAGTCGCTGCTGTCTTCTACCGTTCTTCTTCCCCTTCTGTTTTCACTTAGCAATAGACAAAGGTTTGTCTCCCTCTGATCCATGTGGTGACAATCCAGGACGAGTTGTGCATCTGTGGGAGTGCAATTGGACCAAGGTATGAGCAGCCGGTCCAGGACGTCCGAACTACAGACCACTCGACCGAATCGGACCGGACTGGTGAGTCCCCTGCACTCCAAACCTTCAGGCCCGTACTGTTTTTTTTCTATTGTTGTAATATCATAAATGAACTGCTGTAGGGCTGCTGTAGAGTGTTACAATAGCTGAGTTGGGAGGGAGTTAGGAGTAGAATTGTTTGTCCCTTAGGTAGCATGGTGAAAGAATAAAGAGTGTCAATGGTTGTATGTAAGGATCTTGTTTCTGTTGAGAATTGAAGTAAGATCTGCGAGGTAGAGTAGTGGAAAAATGGTGTTGACTTGAAACTTGAATCTAAGATCCCAAAACCAACCCAAAAATTTCAGTTTTTGTGAGTTGAAACTACTGACTTTGAACCCGTATTTAGATAGCTTAGGTTGAACATCCACCGTTGAATTTTTGATATATTGTAGATAGAAATATGAAGTTTACTGTGTTAAAAATTGGGAAAACGTTAACGGTCGGATTAGAAATTATAAGGACTCAAAGTAGGACAGTTGAGCTATTTTTACAGCATAGGAAATTGGCTAAGTATGGGAACTTTTCAGGTTTCTTTCCAACTTTGGAGATTTATGGGAGAGTTTTGGTTAAGTGTTTTTGTGAGATCTTTACACTATAGGTAGTAGGTATATCATAGAGGAGTTAGGATTTTATCTCGGGATTTTATATCCTTTTCCAAGCCGTGTATATGAACCCAAAGTCGGACAGTCACGACTTTTGTGTAAACTATGAATGTTGAGAAACTCTTATAAAATCCTTACCAGACTTTTCAATGAGAATTAAATTATGGACATGAGTTCTAAAAGAGAATATTAGAACTAAATGATAGACTTTTTGGGAATTTTCGGGACCAAGGGTAAAATAGTCTTTTTACCTTAACAAAGCTTTTTCCGTAATCTCTCTTCATGAGATTGTGCATCTTAGATGTTTATAATTTCTAAGAGTTTAGGGATGTGATTTTGATCCATGTGCCTTGTGTGACAGGCGTTTGAGTTTCTACGGTTGCGGACCGAGTTGAGAAATTGAGAGTTGTGAATTGATTCAGGTAAGTCCTTGCGACTTACTTAGTTGGTTTCTGGATATTGGTTGAGTGATATTAGTGGTGTGTGTACCATGTGTGTTATAATAACAACTTGTTAGGACGACCGTTGTTATTATGTGTTAAGGCCCAAGTGTATGTATAACGGGCCGTGACATCACTGCCCAGCTCTGCCAGGATACTGGGAGGTTCTCTATGCCCAGACCATACAGGTACACGGTGAGATGCATCGGATCCACTCCTGATGGGTACACGGGGACGGAGGCGAGGTTTGGGAATCCCTCGTGTCACAAAATAAGTATCAATAGAGTGAATGACTTAAATGAAGATAATAAATGAATTGTTTGAAAGCATGATGAGTGTTTAGTATTTTATGTGTGTGTGTGCTATTATTATTCTCCTAATGTTTAGATAACTAGCTAATGGTTGTTTTGTTGTGTTTTTAGATTTACCACAGGTTAGAACAGCGGCTGAGTGATTCAGAAGTAGTTGTCAGCCGGGTCTCCGTACTCATTACAATGGGGTTGGGATGTTTCCTTTGTTGTTCTTTCATCTTGTTAAGACAGTTAGTCTGTTTCGTTGTTTAAATACTATAGGCTGTTAGACGTTGTTGTATTCATTCCTTTAAAAATACTATTTTTATGAATTTCGGTTTTTCTTATTGTGTCTTGTTGCAAGATCCTAGTAATATTGTTGTCAAATTGAGGTCGGGACCCATTGTGAGGTCCTAACCAGTAATGGTCCGAGTTCTGAGAATTCGGGGTGTTACAACATGATATCAGAGCTCTAGGTTGACAACAAGTGCACTTGAAATCTTCTGAAAGACCGAATAAGTACTTAAGTAGAACCCGAAAAGGGATCTGAGTTTTAAAAAGAATTTTTAGTTTTCAAATGCATGCATAGACTGGTTGGGGATAGAAAAGTACGGCTGACCACCACTACTACCGCGGATCTCAGTATGCTCAGTATGGACTTTAGGTTTTACTTCAGTTGGACTTATTAGGTTGTTACAAAGATATGTAGTATAAATAAATATATGCCAAAGATTAGCAGAAATTGTAGTTAAGTTATGTGCTTAACGGAGATAACATAATGAGTTCTCACCCCTTAGACACATCTAAGTAGATTTTGAAAGGTGTCAACGTGAGGATTAATATGCACATCTTATGTGCATTAGGGTAGACGAACGACGGACAACTCCTTCGAACTTGTTAATGAACGTCGAGACGGAAAAGTAAAGACTAAAAGACAACACCAATGACGAAGACAAGAAGGTAACCCCGAGTCAACTCAATAGGACCAAAGGAAGAAAATACATGAGAGTAGTTCTAGAAAGGCGTTTGATGACCGACCAATATACGAATTGGAAGAGACAACCCATAGGTTCTTTCAAGTGTGGTGTAAATCAACGTTACAAACAATACGGATACCTTCAGAAACACACATGGGCATGAAAGTCAAGGTGAAGTATAGTAGCGATCCAAACAAGAGGTATTGAATCTAAGCTTACCGACGGACCAGAAGGTGAATGTTTGAAGCTGCGGAATATGATCACTCTCGACAAGCTACTTTCCACTACAATCAGGATGGGAAACCGAGACAATCATAAGAGTAGGAGTCAGGATAAGATACATTGCCCATCCCGATACGAAGAATTAAAGAGCCGCAGAACGAAAGCTTACAGGTTGCTAGAAAAGGGAAGACCGATTTCACCCAACATGGAAGTGGTGTGACCCCCTAGAACACACAAGAATTACAAGGATTGGGATACAACCAAGACCGGATTTCTATGAATGCGGAAGTACAAGCAGCACCCCAAGAAGGAGGGTGTAGGAGAATAGTCTTGGGGAAAAAGAGGTTCTCTAATAACTTCTCACTCACGAATGCATTTAAGTTAATAACATTAGCGGGTCATAACAGACAACCGCAAGTGGACAATAACTCGGGTAAAAAGAGTCATGAAGAAAGGCCTACAAGTTATCGTAGAAGAATTGATAAGTCCGTTGATGGGAGACGAAGGGACAACTAGACTCTTAAGAGTATAATACTCTTATAAGAGAATTTACACATGCTGGCTAACTAGTGATGGTGGTTGACAGATAAGAAGAATAACCACAAGAATATAAAGGAAATTTACCGACATCTGGTGAATTTCTTCCAGAGATCAACAACGACAATGGTGAAGTTAAATCAATACAAGTACTAGTAGCCTTAATGGTACCATTGAATGAGTCCAATATGATAACTGTAATAAAGAAATTAAAGAGAAGCTCTTGACAGTCAGGGAATAACCATTGATGATAGTAATGGTGTAAAGAGAATTGTTATGTGTAGTTACTTACTACTGACTAAGGAAATATACATATCAAAGTTAGTATGAAGGGATCCCTGTAAGAAGAACTAGAAGACTAAGAAGAAGTAAAGGATTGTGAAAATATCCTATGTCTTAGCATTCCACACAAGTAGGATTGATGGTTCTCCTCCGAGAAAAAGTGGGGTCAAACTGTCTAGATCGACAGGGGAAACCCTTGTGAGTAAAGATGTGACACATAATAATTGGAATTTTAGAGGCGGCACAAACATAGAGAGTGCGATTTAAAGCCTTGGTGAAATGTGTGGTCGAGTTGTGAGGTGATTGTAGATGGAACCTACATGCTGGCTAGAACAGACATATGAAGGAGTAAAGTTGAATAACTAAAGGCTGTTATAGGGATCTGTTCACCACTTAGCGTGCGTGCAAATAAGTCTTAATTTATGAAACTAGAAATCAAGCAAGCGAACCCGCAGTGTACGGATCGATATAGTTAAGCAAGAATTCCAGAGTATCGAACACAGGGATTTGGGAGGTTAAATCCAGTTATAGATCGTCAAGCAAGTAAATGTATGAGCTTTGCAAATATTGGGAAAACAACAACCCTAAAGATCCAGGTATCTAATTGTGGCAATCGATTCAAGATATACTAAAGAACTAAGGACAGAGTTAAGAGTTGCAAAGGTATACTAAGGTAAAGCAATGTACGGTGAAGTTCCAAGGCTTTATATGACTTATCTAAAGACACTCTCTATAAAGGTTGTTGAGGCTTCAGTATAGAAAGGATCTAAAGACAAGAATTAATCTCAAATACCCAAACTTGTAACCCAAGGATCAAGACTAACTAAACCGATTAAGGTTGTGACACTCGGAATCGAGGTAGAGGTTGTTGAGGCTTCAATACCACCTAGAAAAGGCAAGCCAAGACTAAGTTAAAGCAAATCTTTAACTTTGGATTAAAGTAAAAGCAAGGTTCGTAAACTAAGGGAAATTACGGGTGGATCTTGAGATTCCACGGCCGTGGAACTCAAGAACACACCGTGATTTTGGTACGTCGACAATTCTCTCTAACTCTCAGGGTCCAATCTATTTACGATCGATCTATCATCATCTAAGCCACAACTATCAACCCTTCACCTTAGAATAAACCTTGAATAAATCTCAAATCAATCTCAAATCCACAAACAAAATAATGATGTATATCAGATTCGGAATAACACAAACCAATCACAATCCTTGATAAGAACGAAGAACGGGATGTCAATCCGTCTTCTAATCAAACCTAAGGACAAGGCGTAACTTCCAAATCTCCAAGTCTTCGCAAATCTCCGTTGCAAAATAGCAATCTCCACACGTCCAACTTGAAACCCTAGGCACGTGCAATCAGCGTAAGCGAAGTCTAAGCGGAGGCGCAATTGAAGGTGACGGAATCTCTCTCTTTCCGTCCTTTTATAGGGCAAGATAGAATAAGTATCCAGCCCATTGTGTAAAAGATCGTGGCTTTAAATTGTACGTTAAAAGATTGCCTAAATCACGGTTCCATAGGATTCCACGCCCATGGTTTAGAGCGTGGTTTAGAGCGTGGAATTTCATCACGGTGCTTCACAACTTCCACGGCCGTGTAACCCTCTGGAATGCTCCACGCTTGTGTTGCCAAAGTTCCACGGCCGTGGTTTAGAGCGTGGACTCTATTACGGCCGTATTTTAGAGCGTGGAACATAGATTGCTCGTAAATCTCCTTTGTTTTGTGCCATTCTTCATCCTAGCATCTTTCTTAGCTCCCTTGTGGTGTCCTCAATCCTTGGACATGCTCAATCCATCTCCATTCTCCCTTGATTCGTTCGGTTTTAGCTTTTATTCGCCTACAATCAACACAAAGCTTATGTAGACCTCTATATCGACAATATAGATAAACTAACTCACAATTGCCTCAATGCTTTATCAATGAATACTAATATGGATGAAATACACTTAGAAAACGTGCCTAAAATATCACAATATTTCATGCTAACAAATAACCCCATACTTGCCACTTGCTTGTCCTCAAGCAAGGTCTTTCAAAAGCATTTAAAACTCAAGTTAGGATGAAATATGTGTACACTCTCAAAACAAAACTTCTTTTAGATGAATGTGCTTTCTAGTCAATAGATCATTTTCAAATCTTGCTTCATTCGTTTATTAGACTTTCATACACATAATTAAAGAGTAAAGAGTAAAGAAAGCTCATAAATTGATCAAACTTCCATGTAAACATAATAACCATCAAACATTATCAAAATCAATCATAAGAAACTTCAATTTAGATCACCAAGTCATATATCATTCTCTTGATCTTAAGGACTTTCAAACAAGGTCTAGAATGCGGAAGGGGAAGGAAAACTTTAAGGAATGTGGTGCATGAATCCGGGAAAGTGGATAACTAACTCTTTTCTTTTTCTCTTGCGGTTTCCGCAACACTTTCAACTTAGAGCTTCGCTTTCTTCTTTTTAATTCATTTTTCGACTTTACTTTTGGAGTTATGGATAGAGGTGCACAAAAACCAAAGCCTAGGAGATTGGCGGTTCTCATTTTTGCGAGATGCCTCAAACCCTTGATGCACATACCATAATCCGCTAGTAATATCGCTCAATCCGAGTTTTGCAAGACACAAACACCCGACTATGTGAATGGTGCCGAGTTACTCATCATCATGATTGACTTCCCCAAACCTATAATTTCTTTCTATTCTTTTGAATGCAAAATATTGCTTTCATGGCCCTCCCACATCAAACATGCCAAATATCAACTCCTCCAAATTCCCAGATAGGTAAATGAGGTCATTATTTCATTCAGGGGCTAAATGATCAAAGAAAGAAGAAAGAAAATCGAATTGCCTTAATCATCTCAAAAAGAAGTATAAGAACTTATCATGTGATTTCAACCTTGATTTCTCAATATGATTTAGGTAACACTCATCACATTATGAAACTTGCAAAAGAGGAATAATCAACTCATTCAATTTCTTTTCAATTCACTATTTGTTTAAGCATGCGATTGTCATCAAAACTCAATTCACAAGTAGTGATTATCAGTACGCGCCAGAAGCGTCTCGTTGAAGATCCTGTGTACCAACCGAAAAGCTAGATGATAGATAAGCTTCGCCCTGGAATCACCAGGGCGCCACCTGTCTGCATGCCTCGTAATGTGGGCGATCTGACCCCAGAACTCTCTAGCTACAGCTCGGGTCGGGAAGTCTACAGCAGTGGGGGCAAGGAAGCCAAAAATGTCTCTCCAGTGGTCAAGAGGTACTAGGTAGTTCCGGTTCATCAACCGGTACTTCACAGCCCTCTCTGTGGGGAGGTAAGTGAAGGAACTGACAAACTCGAGGGTCGGCTCAAGGTATGCTGGGGCTCGGATCTCAGTAAACTGATCCAGCCCGACGGTGGTGATCATCCTCCTAAGCTCTCCATCTACGTGGAGACAATCAAAGGCAGAAACGTCCAGAAATCTAGGAGCGATAACTGGACGACTAGCAATACGATCATAATCTACCCGGTGTCTCTCGTGGATCACCGGGATAGAAGGTCGGGATGAGGAAGAAGAAGGGGAAGGAGAGGATCTATCTCTAAGGGCTAACAATCTGTCAGAACTCATCTTCAAACTGTATTGTCAGACTACCTCGGTCGACTGACAAACTCCAAGAATCACCTCGACCGAGGTGCAGATCGACTGGACCGAGGCGAAGACAGTGCGATTTCAACTCTCTGATTTTCAGTTCTTTTCCCCAAAAAACACTACCGATGCTTCCTAAGGGGCACTTAAGGCTTTCCTCAACAGAATCAAGGGCAACCAAAGCCCAAATCGCAGTAAACGAACGAGTTTAGGGTTTCGATCGTTTTTACCTCTTTCCGGCCGAGTTGCTCAAATTTCTCGCAGATCTGTAGTTGCAATCGACTCCTCTATCCTTCAATCTCGGTTTGGAAGCAGAAAACGTCGAAAATGAGCAAGAATCGAGAGTGAGCGAAGTGGATCTGTCGCCGCGGTCGAAATGGGTAAAAAAATGTGAAAAGTAATTTTCCCCTTTTTATACTGTTACTGGATCTGCTGTCACCTCGGTCGAGATGGTCTCGACTGGCCCGAGGTGGTATGGACCGAGGTGGTTCTGCAGAAACCCTAGTCGCCTCGGTTGCTCAAGAATCAACTCGGTCGAGGTTCTCTGACAGTGACCGAGGTGCTTCTGTCTTTTCAAAATCTCGAACTTCTATCCTTCCAGTTGTGCTCCTCCTTAGATATTCCATGTTGTCTGTCCAGAACGCCAAAAACAAAGCAAAGCAAAGCAAAAACAAAAACTATCTAAGCTAGACTAGAAAACGGGAATGAAGAGCAATACCTTGGGTTGCCTCCCAAGAAGCGCTTGATTTAAGGTCGCTAGCTGGACCATAATGCGTCTCAAACGAGGTATATCGGTGCAACCTCCTCAACCGGTGTTTCCGGTTGGTACTTCTTAAGCCTATGACCGTTGACCTTGAAGCTTCCGCTAGTTTTTCCCCATATTTCAACTGCACCATGAGGGAAAACATGTTTCACAACGTAAGGTCCGGTCCATCTAGATTTCAACTTACCTTGAAAAAGACGGAGGCGGGAGTTGAAGAGTAGAACTAAATCTCCCTCGTTAAGCTCCTTTGGAACGATACGCTTGTCATGCCATCTCTTCGTTCTTTCCTTGTAGATTTTGGCATTCTCGTAGGCGTTCAACCGCAGCTCTTCTAGCTCGTTAAGATCCAATAGTCGTTTCTCACCAGCCTCCTTGATATCAAAGTTCAACCATTTGACAGCCCAATACGCCTTGTGCTCCAACTCAACGGGCAAATGGCAAGACTTCCCATATACAAAATTATAAGGGGTGGTACCTATGGGAGTCTTGAATGCTGTCCTGTACGCCCAAAGAGCATCGTCCAATTTCATGGACCAATCCTTCCTCGTTCTAGAGACGGTCTTCTCCAAAATTGCCTTGATTTCTCTATTCGAGATCTCGACCTGTCCACTAGTTTGAGGGTGATAAGCGGTTGATACTTTGTGGGTTACCCCATACTTCGATAGAAGTGCCTTAAACTTCCGGTTGATGAAATGCGTTCCTCCATCGCTGATGATGATGCGTGGAGTTCCAAATCGTGGAAAGATAGTTCTATTCAAGAACTTCACAACCACCTTGGCGTCGTTAGTGGGAGAAGCAATGGCTTCAACCCATCTAGAGACGTAATCAACTGCAAGGAGAATGTAGAGGTTTCCTCCGGAGGATGGGAAAGGTCCCATGAAGTCAATCCCCCACACGTCAAAGATTTCCACTTCTTGGATGTTATTAAGTGGCATCTCGTTCCTCCTTGATAAGTTCCCTGTTCTTTGGCATGCATCACAAGAAACAACAAAAGATTGCACATCCTTAAATAATGTAGGCCAAAAGAAACCGGAACGCAATACCTTAGCACATGTTTTATCGGTGCTAGCATGTCCTCCACAAGGAAGTGAATGACAATGCCTTATGACGCTATTAACTTCATCTTCCGGAATGCACCTTCGAAGCATCCCATCCGGTCCGCGCTTGAATAGCAGCGGCTCATCCCAGTAGTAATGTCGTACTTCCTTGAAGAATCTCTTCTTTTGAGAGTACGTCAATCCGGGCGGTATTTCCTGGCAAACAAGATAATTCACAATATCAGCATACCAAGGACCTTTATTATCAGAAAGTTGGTGGAGGGAATGGTCCGCCGACAGTGGGTGAATGTCAGAGAAAGGAGTAAGAAAATTGTTATTCTCAGCAATCTCAGTTGACATCGTCTCGCCGTCGACCTCGGTCGAGGCGCAAAGGCGTTGACCGAGGTGTTCTTCAGTCGCCTCGCTCTGTCCAGAAAGTGCCTCGGTCGAGGTACTGCTACTGGGTCCGAGGCTGGAGATCTTCGTCTCCTGGATCAGCTTCTCAGTTTTGGCTCCTGGATCCTCTTCCAGTGCCTTCAAGCTCCGTATATCTGCATCACAAGAAGCATCTATACCTTCCTCCATTAAACTGAAACTTATAACTCTTTCGAGCGGATCGTTAATAAGGATAGAGCTCACCAATTCTCTTGATTCTTCTTCATCATAGATGTTGAAGATATCATCAGTTAGTTGCTCCCCCTTCATGGCTGCAAGTAGTGCGAATTCCACCTCATCGCCACCAACGTTGAATTTCAACTTGGCGTTCTTGCAATCCACGTTGCAACCCGAAGTTGCTAGAAATGGCCTCCCGAGAATAATAGGTATTGGATAATCTGCGGGAATGTCAAGCACAACAAAATCTATAGGTAGATAGAAATTACCTAACTTGACCGGAACGTCTTCCAAGATGCCCACGGGATGGGTAATGGAGCGATCCGCCATGTAAAGTCGAATCTTGACCGGCTTGGGCTCTCCAAGACCGATCTTTGTGCATAGCTCCAGCGGGATGATGCTCACGCTGGCTCCTAGATCGCAAAGGACTTCACAAGTGACATCCCCAACTTGAATGGGAATGCAAAATGAGCCGGGATCTCTCAACTTAGGTGGCATCTTTTCCTTCATGATCTTGATAAGCTCCAAAGATTTAGATGTCATCCAAACTTCGCCAACATCCTCCAGCTTCCTCTTTCTTGATAAGATTTCTTTTAAGAACTTCCCATAGGCGGGCATACCTAGAATGGCATCAAGGAAGGGAATGTTAATATGTAGCTTATTCATCAAGTCAAGAAACTTACCAAAGTGCTTGTCTAGATGTGCTCTGGCTCTGGACTGGGGGAATGGAAGTGGTGGTTTATATGCAGGAGGTGGAACATAAGTTTCTGTCGTTCCTCCTGCTTTCTGTTGCGCCACCTCGGTTGGCATCTCGGTCGAGGTGTTCTTCGACTGGGTCTGGACCGAGGTGGTCTGCATCGAGCGAGGTACTGGATCTGCAGTTTTGAGTCCACTCCTCGTTGTTATGGCCATGCACTGGCCCTTAGGGTTAGTTTCCGTTTTTGCTGGAAGCTTCCCTGGATCTCTTGGTGCTTCGTTCGCCCTATTAGCAAGTTGTTGTTCGAAGGACTTTTGGGCCCTCGAAAATGAAGTCATAGAATTCTCCATAGCACTAAGCTTGATCAAGATTGACTCCAGGACTGCGTCCTTCTTCTCCGGCTGAGACGAACTTGATCCTTGCCCTTGGCTCTTCAATGGAGTAGAAGAAGAAGAAGGAGAAGAGAGGAAAGGGTTAGAGGAATCATTAGAGTTGGAGTTTGAATGGTTGTTACCGTGGTTTTGGTTATTCGCCCTCCAGTTGTTGCTATTGGATCCTCTATTGTTGTTGTTGTAGTTGTTGTTTCGGGGTCCGTTGTTGTTGTTACGGTACCCGTTATTGTTGTTGTTGTTCCTTTGCCCTTGCTCTTCCTTCTTAGTTTGATCCATCAAGAGCTCCTTGATAGCATGAATTATAGTCTATATTTTGAGGTTTGTTTGGACGTTTTATCTTTCATAATCTGCATGTTTGTATGTACATTATGTGATTTTACTACCATTTCATCTACCTTTGCGAGAATCGAGGTCTACACCTAGTTTCGTTGTAATTGCAGGTTATATGGTACGTTTTGCATCGAAAAGGAGCAAAAGGAGTCAAGAGTCATTTGGAGCTACATTCAGGAAGCATAGCCATGGATTAAAGATTTACTTTGGACCAGTTTTGAGAGATTCTACACTCAGTTATGATCACCTCGGTTGCCCAGAGATTCATCTCGACCGAGGCGATCCAGAGACGCCGACTCGACCGAGGCGAACACCTAGGACGCGGCGAGAATATTTTATTCTTGGCTGAGATCTTTTAAAATTGGAAAGTGATCCTATATTTTTGGGCTGAGCTTCTAGAAGGAAGGAGATATGCAGAATCATATATTTTACCTATATTTATGGGATAATATCTTCTTAAGATTTATTATCTTTGGAGGTTTATTTTTCCTATAAAAAGGGTCGATTTTCTACAATTTAGAGAGGCTGCATACAACCCGCATACGACGCAGCACACCCGCTATCAGCGCAGCAGCCGCATCCTACTCCAATTTGGGAGATTCGAAGAACCTTTTTGAAGGTTGAAGGAAGATTGAAGACTATAGCTTTATAGCTTTTTGGAGGGTTTTGTAAGATTGTCTTCAATTCCCTTATTGATTGTCTTGTCTTTTTGGATTGCTATCCAAGGAACGCTTTTGTTTGTGATATTTGATTCAGTTATTGAA
>BSUD01000002.1:31709098-31746292 GCA_033239045.1 Fagopyrum esculentum | reverse complement strand
AAGATGCAGAGAACTTTGGCCAAATTACTGAGATTGCGGCCAAAGCAGATGACAGATCAGCTGAGTTGAGAGAGATTTCGTGTGTGGACTATCAACCCAACATGAAACTCGTCTCAAACTTTGGAGAACTTTACAAGGTACATTCTCCTACTTTATTTGAACTCCCTATTAAAGTTTCTGAATTTTTCAGGAATGCACCGGAAAGTTGGAGGTCTCTTCCGAAAGAACCTCCTAAGATCAAGATGAAACCTCCCTTGAAATTGTTGGAAGAAGATGCTCCTTGGATTATAAGGAGTGAAGTTAACAAGCGCTTCACCGCTAAGGCAACGAAGTGTTATTTGTTCAAGTATGGGGTCCCTCGCATGCTCAGGACCCTGTACCATCCCCAAGCTATAGATGGGGAAGCTGCTATGATTCTCGAGAAACTATTTTCTCGATCAAGGAAAGGATGGGACGCAAGGCTAGATTATGTCCCATTGAAGTGCAGGAAGGCTAGAAGGATTCCGGTGAGAATCAAACCGTACAAGCTTGTACGTGGGAGATCTTACCATTTGCCGGTGAAATTAGTAACCGGAACCTTTTTGGAAGATTCTTATGATGGATGTGATGAGCATTCCACGACGTTCGAAGTGCATTAAGTAATTACATGGAGAATGGTCCAGCTAGCGACCTTAAATCAAGCGCTTCTTGGGAGGCAACCCAAGGTATTGCTTTCTTTCCCTCTTTCTAGTCTAGTTTAGATAGTTGCTTTGTTTTTGTTTTCCTCTAGACAACAACCAGGTATTCCAAAAGGAAGGATCACAGTTCAGGAGCTACACTGGAAGAACAAAATTTCGAGAAGTTGAGGAAACAAGCTTTACTGAGATACATCTCGGGTACTGTCAGAACACCTCGACCGATATGTGCTTCGCCAACCGAGATGGTCTTATCTGGGAGCTGTTTCTTACTTCTTCATGCAGTTTAGCTATGTTCGGTGAGTATCCTGTCCTTAGACTTATTCTGACCCACTAGGACAGTGTGTCCCAAGTATGGGGTAGTTGATGTATTATCTGACTTATTTGACTTATGATGTATTATTCGACTTATGATGTATCGGATATTTTCATATTCATGCTTTATCTGCATTTATATGTTTATCTGAGATTGCATGCATACTTACAGGTTATTTGATTGAGAAAAACGTCGAAACCGAAAAAAAATGGTTTTAAAAAATTTTTGACCTCGACCGGGACAGTTCTGGCAAAACGAGGTGTTTCACCTCGGTTGAACCAAGAACATCTCGACCGAGGTGGGTTAACTGAGAATTTTCGAAAACGATTTTTGTGTTACTTATCTGGATATGATCTCAGTGAAGATCTTGTTTACCGACTGGATTTAAATTCTTTATATGTTTGAAATGTTTTATGATATGTTTAAGTTGCTAAATGCTTTGTTTGAAATTATTGGCATGTTTAATACTTTATTTTTATCCAAATTATGTTGAATTTGAAGGTTGACACCGCAGCATAAGTTCTCTCACGTTCTTCTTGGAAAGACCAAGGCAATTCATTCTTTTTCTTCTTCTTCTTGATCATGCTTAGCCCCTCATATACATATTGCCTCCCTTTACCTATCCGGGAATTTGGAAGCAAGCGAAGTGGTGAAAGCAAGTCAAAAGTTGAGAAGTGGCTGAAAGTGAAAGTGTTAGAAAGCAATAATAGGTTTGGGGAAGTCAATCATGAAGATGAGTAACTCGGCACCATTCACATAGCCGGGTGTTTGTGTCTTGCCAAAATCGGATTGAGCGATATTCCTAACGGGTCATGGTATGTGCATCAAGGGTTTGATGCATCTCAAGAAATTGATGATTGCGGATCTCCTAGGCTTCGGTTATTGTGCACCTCTGTCCATGCATCCCAAAAAGTAAAGTAAAAGAAAAAAAAAAAAAAAAATGTGAAATAAGCAAAGCTTATTGGTGGAAGGTGTTGCAAGTCAAAGTGAAGTTCATCCTTTTCCCGGATTCTAGCACCACATTACCTTACACACATCCCTACCCTACACGTTTCTTGACCTTTTCTTTTGGGAAGCCCTTGAGACCTTGAGCTTGTTGATTGACTTAGCGGTTTAAATCGGATTGTACATGATTAATTTTGATAATTATGACTTATTATGCATTCTATGATTTTATGCAAAGATGAACAACTTTCCTATATTTATAAAATGTTTTGAGCATATTGAGTTTTTAAATTCCAGGAAGTATTCTCTTAGAGTGATCTATGATAGTTGCACACCATAAAAATGTTTTTGAAAGACTTTTCATTGATTTTCTTGACTTATAATCCATTCTATCTTGATTTCTATATGAGGAACTTGCTTAGGGACAAGCAAGGGCTAAGTATGGGGTATTTTGATAGCATGAATTATAGTCTATATTTTGGGGTTTGTTTGGACGTTTTATCTTTCATAATCTGCATGTTTGTATGTACATTATGTGATTTTACTACCATTTCATCTACCTTTGCGAGAATCGAGGTCTACACCTAGTTTCGTTGTAATTGCAGGTAATATGGTACGTTTTGCATCGAAAAGGAGCAAAAGGAGTCAAGAGTCATTTGGAGCTACATTCAGGAAGCATAGCCATGGATTAAAGATTTACTTTGGACCAGTTTTGAGAGATTCTACACTCAGTTATGATCACCTCGGTTGCCCAGAGATTCATCTCGACCGAGGCGATCCAGAGACGCCGACTCGACCGAGGCGAACACCTAGGACGCGGCGAGAATATTTTATTCTTGGCTGAGATCTTTTAAAATTGGAAAGTGATCTTATATTTTTGGGCTGAGCTTCTAGAAGGAAGGAGATATGCAGAATCATATATTTTACCTATATTTATGGGATAATATCTTCTTAAGATTTATTATCTTTGGAGGTTTATTTTTCCTATAAAAAGGATTGATTTTCCACAAATCCGATCATGCTTAGAGGCTGCATACACCGCATACGATCTCGATTACAGCGAAGAATACGCAGCAGCCGCATCCTACTCCAATTTGGGAGATTCGAAGAACCTTTTTGAAGGTTGAAGGAAGATTGAAGACTATAGCTTTATAGCTTTTTGGAGGGTTTTGTAAGATTGTCTTCAATTCTTTTCCTTGTTGTCTTGTCTTGTTGGATTATTATCCAAGGAACGCTTTTGTTTGTGATATTTGATTCAGTTATTGAAGTCTTTTCATTAAATTCTTCTTTGTTCAAATATTCACCTTCTTCCATATATTTAATACTTTCATTATGATGATGAGTGGCTAATTTCCTTGTGTGATTCTAGGGTGATTGGCTGAAGGTTGTGGGAAAAACAATGATAGAATAATCTTAGATTCCAGTAGGATCCTGAAAGTTCGAGTCTTTAACCTTAACCCTAAGCATCTCGTTCAGTCGATGAACATTTCGGCCGAGGTGGAAACTGGCTGACCGAGGTGACTTATCCGACCTTAAACTGAAAGTTAAGTGTTAGAGTTTGCTAAATCCTATTCTTATTACACCTTTCCTGATTCAAAGCAAGCTTAGGATGAGACTTACCCGGTAATTCCTTAGTTTGTGTACTAACGATCATAAGTGTAGGTAATAAAGGCTTGTCCTTTATTGGGGTTTGAGTGTGCTTCCGTCCCATCTTTGTGAGTTAGCCTGAGACTTACCCGGTAAAGGTTGATTCTATTCCCTTAGATGGTGTGTTAGTTTGAGGTTATAGTTCTTTATCTTGATTCCTTGAGACTTACCCGGTAATAGGAGTTACGGTTTAGGATTAGTGTGTAGTGAGACTTACCCGGTGATCTACTCCACGTTAGAAACACCTTCCCCATGCAAAAATCTCAGCTTTGTCCGCTTATCTATAGATCTTGAGTTGGAACCACAACTAGATGCTTTAATCCCTAGAATTGCATGTTTGCTTTATTTGACATCTTATTCATCTTTGATTGTATACTTGCTCTTGTGGTTAGCTTCAACACTAGCATACCGTATTGGACTTTGTTTCACTAAGTCCCTGTGATCGACCCCTGGAATTTTCTTGCTTTTACTACGATTGACCCGTACACTGCGGGTTCGCATCCTTGTTTTAAGCTTAAGTCTAGGGTTATAAATTTAAAGCTTGCACACACCGTTTGGAGCGAACAAGTTTTTGGCGCCGTTGCCGGGGATTGTTCTTGCTTTTTCTACTAATCATTCTACTTGAGTGTTCTTGCAGATTTGTGTTCTTAGGTACACGCGAAGTTCTTGTTCCGGCAACGGAACAGAGTTTCGCCAAAGAACAAGTTTTTGGCGCCGTTGCCGGGGACTTGGTCTAGACCGAGCCGGTTACGGTTTGCTTTTGGGGCACTTGCCCCTGTTGCTACTAACTACTCTTTCTATGAGTTTTGTAGTTTTCAGGATTTCTGATGGCTATGTTTGATCCAGCCTGGATAGCAAGACAAAGTGCTAGGGCGGACCATTATGAATACTTGGAGGAGAAGTACTCCTTCTATTGGTTCAACAATGAATGGGAAAGAGAAGAGGCCATTCAGCGTGAACTTGCGATGTGGGATGAACTGAACGTCCCTAAAAAGACTTATGAGCAACCTCTTGAAGACTCTCTCGAATCTAGGTTGGAGAAGTTGATGAAGAAGGTGACGGAGCTCAAGGAAAGCACCCTATCCTATGCTAAGCCAGAAGAGGAGCATAAGGAAGTGTTGCACGTTTCGAGCATACCTCCAGTCAAACCAGAAGTTTCTCCTGAAGCTTTTGAGGAAGAAGATGTGGAAGATCTCGATCTGACTGTTGAGACCTCGGTCGAGGTGGAAGAGATCTCGGTCGAGATGAAAGAAGAATCTGCAGAACCGAAAGAGGAAGATGCAGAGAACTTTGGCCAAATTACTGAGATTGCGGCCAAAGCAGATGACAGATCAGCTGAGTTGAGAGAGATTTCGTGTGTGGACTATCAACCCAACATGAAACTCGTCTCAAACTTTGGAGAACTTTACAAGGTACATTCTCCTACTTTATTTGAACTCCCTATTAAAGTTTCTGAATTTTTCAGGAATGCACCGGAAAGTTGGAGGTCTCTTCCGAAAGAACCTCCTAAGATCAAGATGAAACCTCCCTTGAAATTGTTGGAAGAAGATGCTCCTTGGATTATAAGGAGTGAAGTTAACAAGCGCTTCACCGCTAAGGCAACGAAGTGTTATTTGTTCAAGTATGGGGTCCCTCGCATGCTCAGGACCCTGTACCATCCCCAAGCTATAGATGGGGAAGCTGCTATGATTCTCGAGAAACTATTTTCTCGATCAAGGAAAGGATGGGACGCAAGGCTAGATTATGTCCCATTGAAGTGCAGGAAGGCTAGAAGGATTCCGGTGAGAATCAAACCGTACAAGCTTGTACGTGGGAGATCTTACCATTTGCCGGTGAAATTAGTAACCGGAACCTTTTTGGAAGATTCTTATGATGGATGTGATGAGCATTCCACGACGTTCGAAGTGCATTAAGTAATCACATGCCGTATGGTCCAGCTAGCGACCTTAAATCAAGCGCTTCTTGGGAGGCAACCCAAGGTATTGCTTTCTTTCCCGCTTTCTAGTCTAGTTTAGATAGTCTTTTGTTTTTGCTTTGCTTTGCTTTGTTTTTGGTGTTTTAGACAGATAACAGGAAGGAGCACTCCAGAAAAGGGAGAAGTTCGAGATTCTGAGAAGAAAGAAGTACCTCGGTCACTGTCAGAACACCTCGACCGAGTTGATTCTTGAAGCAACCGAGGCGACTAGGGTTTCTGCAGAACCGCCTCGGTCTGTACCACCTCGGTCCAGTCGAGACCATCTCGACCGAGGTGACAGCAGACCTCGTGACAGTATAAAAAGAAAAAAAAAATTACAGTTTTCACTTTTACCCTATTTCGACCGCGGCGACAGCGTACCTCGTTTTCTCGCTCGTTTTCGAAGATTTCTGCTTCCAAAACACGATTAAAGGGTAGAAGAGTCGATTGCAACTACAGATCTGCGAGAAGATTGAGTGTTTTCGACCGAAACGAGGCGCAAAAGGTTCGAAAACCCTAACTCCTCGTTCACTGCTTATTGGGCTTTGGTTGCCCTTGATTTTGCTGAGGAAATCTATAAGTACCCCTTAGGAAACATTTGTAGTGATTTTTGGGGGAAAAGAACTGAAATTCTGAGAATTGAAATCGCGACTGCTACGCCTCGGTCCGGTCGAACTGCATCTCGACCGAGGTGATTTCTGAGGCTTGTCAGTCAACCGAGGTGGTCTGACAGTGAGTTTGTGAAGATGAGTTCCGATCGCCGTTTAGCCCTGAGAGATAGATCTTCACCCTCCCCTTCCCCTTCTTCTTCCCGTCCCTACCGCCCGGTTATCCACGAGAGATGCCGGGTAGATTACGAGAGGATAGCGGACCGTCCGGTTATCGCACCGCGATTTCTGGAGGTATCCGCTTTTGACTGCCTAGGGTTAGAGGCTGACCTTAGGAGGATGATAGCTACAGTCGGGCTGGATCAGTTTTCTGAGATCCGAGCCCCAGCCTACATAGCACCGACACCTTGACAGCTGGACTCAGCAGATGTTGGAGGGGCAGCACTATCAGCGTAGGATGATGGAGCTACAGTTCCAGCAGACTATGGGCTATCCATTCGATCCGACCCAGCATCCTTATGTACCACCACCACCACCACCGGATCAGGACTACTGAGGAGCTGCAGGATTTTATTTATTATATTTTTATGCAGTTCGGCTCTTTATCCGGTGAGTCCTCCTTTCTTTCAGACTTTATTTACACCCACTGGGACAGTGTGTCTCAAGTATGGGGTAGTTGATGTATTATTTGACTTATTTGACTCATGATGTATTATTCGACTTATGATGTATCGGATATTTTCATATTCATGCTTTATCTGCATTTATATGTTTATCTGAGATTGCATGCATACTTACAGGTTATTTGATTGAGAAAAACGTCGAAACCGAAAAAAAAAATGGTTTTTAAAAAAAATTTTTTTGATCTCGACCGGGACAGTTCTGGCAAAACGAGGTGTTTCACCTCGGTTGAACCAAGAACACCTCGACCGAGGTGGGTTAACTGAGAGTTTTCGAAAACGATTTTTGTGTTACTTATCTGGATATGATCTCAGTGAAGATCTTGTTTACTGACTGGTTTTAAATTCTTTATATGTTTGAAATGTTTTATGATATGTTTAAGTTGCTAAATGCTTTGTTTGAAATTATTGGCATGTTTAATACTTTATTTTTATCCAAATTATGTTGAATTTGAAGGTTGACACCGCAGCATAAGTTCTCTCACGTTCTTCTTGGAAAGACCAAGGCAATTCATTCTTCTTCTTCTTCTTCTTGATCATGTTTAGCCCCTCATATACATATTGCCTCCCTTTACCTATCCGGGAATTTGGAAGCAAGCGAAGTGGTGAAAGCAAGTCAAAAGTTGAGAAGTGGCTGAAAGTGAAAGTGTTAGAAAGCAATAATAGGTTTGGGGAAGTCAATCATGAAGATGAGTAACTCGGCACCATTCACATAGCCGGGTGTTTGTGTCTTGCCAAAGTCGGATTGAGCGATATTCCTAACGGGTCATGGTATGTGCATCAAGGGTTTGATGCATCTCAAGAAATTGATGATTGCAGATTTCCTAGGCTTCGGTTATTGTGCACCTCTGTCCATGCATCCCAAAAGTAAAGTAAAAGAAAAAATGTGAAATAAGCAAAGCTTATTGGTGGAAGGTGTTGCAAGTCAAAGTGAAAGTGAAGTTCATCCTTTTCCCGGATTCTAGCACCACATTACCTTACATGCATCCCTACCCTACACGTTTCTTGACCTTTCTTTTGGGAAGCCCTTGAGACCTTGAGCTTGTTGATTGACTTAGCGGTTTAAATCGGATTATACATGATTAATTTTGATAATTATGATTTATTATGCATTCTATGATTTCATGCAAAGATGAACAACTTTCCTATATTTATAAAATGTTTTGATCATATTGAGTTTTTAATTTCCAGGAAGTACTCTCTTAGAGTGATCTATGATAGTTGCACACCATAAAAATATGTTTTTGAAAGACTTTTCATTGATTTTCATGACTTATAATCCATTCTATCTTGATTTCTATATGAGGAACTTGCTTAGGGACAAGCAAGGGCTAAGTATGGGGTATTTTGATAGCATGAATTATAGTCTATATTTTGGGGTTTGTTTGGACGTTTTATCTTTCATAATCTGCATGTTTGTATGTACATTATGTGATTTTACTACCATTTCATCTACCTTTGCGAGAATCGAGGTCTACACCTAGTTTCGTTGTAATTGCAGGTAATATGGTACGTTTTGCATCAAAAAGGAGCAAAAGGAGTCAAGAGTCATTTGGAGCTACATTCAGGAAGCATAGCCATGGATTAAAGATTTACTTTGGACCAGTTTTGAGAGATTCTACACTCAGTTATGATCACCTCGGTTGCCCAGAGATTCATCTCGACCGAGGCGATCCAGAGACGCCGACTCGACCGAGGCGAACACCTAGGACGCGGCGAGAATATTTTATTCTTGGCTGAGATCTTTTAAAATTGGAAAGTGATCCTATATTTTTGGGCTGAGCTTCTAGAAGGAAGGAGATATGCAGAATCATATATTTTACCTATATTTATGGGATAATATCTTCTTAAGATTTATTATCTTTGGAGGTTTATTTTTCCTATAAAAAGGGTCGATTTTCTACAATTCAGAGAGGCTGCATACAACCCGCATACGACGCAGCACACCCGCTATCAGCGCAGCAGCCGCATCCTACTCCAATTTGGGAGATTCGAAGAACCTTTTTGAAGGTTGAAGGAAGATTGAAGACTATAGCTTTATAGCTTTTTGGAGGGTTTTGTAAGATTGTCTTCAATTCCTTTCTTGATTGTCTTGTCTTGTTGGATTATTATCCAAGGAACGATTTTGTTTGTGATATTTGATTCAGTTATTGAAGTCTTTTCATTAAATTCTTCTTTGTTCAAATATTCACCTTCTTCCATATATTTAATACTTTCATTATGATGATGAGTGGCTAATTTCCTTGTGTGATTCTAGGGTGATTGGCTGAAGGTTGTGGGAAAAACAATGATAGAATAATCTTAGATTCCAGTAGGATCCTGAAAGTTCGAGTCTTTAACCTTAACCCTAAGCATCTCGTTCAGTCGATGAACATCTCGGCCGGGGTGGAAACTGGCTGACCGAGGTGGCTTATCCGATCCTTAACTGAGAGTTAAGTGTTAGAGTTTGCCAAATCCTATTCTTATTACACCTTTCCTGATTCAAAGCAAGCTTAGGATGAGACTTACCCGGTAATTCCTTAGTTTGTGTACTAACGATCATAAGTGTAGGTAATAAAGGTTTGTCCTTTATTGGGGTTTGAGTGTGCTTCCATCCCATCTTTGTGAGTTAGCCTGAGACTTACCCGGTAAAGGTTGATTCTATTCCCTTAGATGGTGTGTTAGTTTGAGGCTATAGTTCTTTATCTTGATTCCTTGAGACTTACCCGGTAATAGGAGTTACGGTTTGGGATTAGTGTGTAGTGAGACTTACCCGGTGATCTACTCCACGTTAGAAACACCTTCCCCATGCAAAAATCTCAGCTTTGTCCGCTTATCTATAGATCTTGAGTTGGAACCACAACTAGATGCTTTAATCCCTAGAATTGCATGTTTGCTTTATTTGACATCTTATTCATCTTTGATTGTATACTTGCTCTTGTGGTTAGCTTCAACACTAGCATACCGTATTGGACTTTGTTTCACTAAGTCCCTGTGATCGACCCCTGGAATTTTCTTGCTTTTACTACGATTGACCCGTACACTGCGGGTTCGCATCCTTGTTTTAAGCTTAAGTCTAAGGGAATAGAATCAACCTTTACCGGGTAAGTCTCAGGCTAACTCACAAAGATGGGATGGAAGCACACTCAAACCCCAATAAAGGACAAACCTTTATTACCTACACTTATGATCGTTGGTATACAAACTAAGGAATTACCGGTGGTCCGAGCTTGATAGCATGAATTATAGTCTATATTTTGAGGTTTGTTTGGACGTTTTATCTTTCATAATCTGCATGTTTGTATGTACATTATGTGATTTTACTACCATTTCATCTACCTTTGCGAGAATCGAGGTCTACACCTAGTTTCGTTGTAATTGCAGGTAATATGGTACGTTTTGCATCGAAAAGGAGCAAAAGGAGTCAAGAGTCATTTGGAGCTACATTGAGGAGCAAAAAGGAATCCTTCAGGAAGCATAGCCATGGATTAAAGATTTACTTTGGACCAGTTTTGAGAGATTCTACACTCAGTTATGATCACCTCGGTTGCCCAGAGATTCATCTCGACCGAGGCGATCCAGAGACACCGACTCGACCGAGGCGGACACCTAGGACGCGGCGAGAATATTTTATTCTTGGCTGAGATCTTTTAAAATTGGAAAGTGATCCTATATTTTTGGGCTGAGCTTCTAGAAGGAAGGAGATATGCAGAATCATATATTTTACCTATATTTATGGGATAATATCTTCTTAAGATTTATTATCTTTGGAGGTTTATTTTTCCTATAAAAAGGGTTGATTTTCTACAATTTCAAGATCACGCTATACCACCGATCAGGGTTTACAAGCGCAGCAGCCGCATCCTACTCCAATTTGGGAGATTCGAAGAACCTTTTTGAAGGTTGAAGGAAGATTGAAGACTATAGCTTTATAGCTTTTTGGAGGGTTTTGTAAGATTGTCTTCAATTCTTTTCCTTGTTGTCTTGTCTTATTGGATCATTATCCAAGGAACGATTTTTGTGTGATATTTGATTCAGATATTGAAGTGTTTTCATTAAATTCTTCTTTGTTCAAATATTCACCTTCTTCCCATATATTTAATACTTTCATTATGATGATGAGTGGCTAATTTCCTTGTGTGATTCTAGGGTGATTGGCTGAAGGTTGTGGGAAAAACAATGATAGAATGATCTTAATCACAGTAGGATCCTGAAAGTTCGAGTCTTTAACCTTAACCCTAAGCATCTCGTTCAGTCGATGAACATCTCGGCCGGGGTGGAAACTGGCTGACCGAGGTGGCTTATCCGATCCTTAACTGAGAGTTAAGTGTTAGAGTTTGCTAAATCCTATTCTTATTACACCTTTCCTGATTCAAAGCAAGCTTAGGATGAGACTTACCCGGTAATTCCTTAGTTTGTGTACTAACGATCATAAGTGTAGGTAATAAAGGCTTGTCCTTTATTGGGGTTTGAGTGTGCTTCCGTCCCATCTTTGTGAGTTAGCCTGAGACTTACCCGGTAAAGGTTGATTCTATTCCCTTAGATGGTGTGTTAGTTTGAGGTTATAGTTCTTTATCTTGATTCCTTGAGACTTACCCGGTAATAGGAGTTACGGTTTAGGATTAGTGTGTAGTGAGACTTACCCGGTGATCTACTCCACGTTAGAAACACCTTCCCCATGCAAAAATCTCAGCTTTGTCCGCTTATCTATAGATCTTGAGTTGGAACCACAACTAGATGCTTTAATCCCTAGAATTGCATGTTTGCTTATTTGACATCTTATTCATCTTTGATTGTATACTTGCTCTTGTGGTTAGCATCAACACTAGCATACCGTATTGGACTTTGTTTCACTAAGTCCCTGTGATCGACCCCTGGAATTTTCTTGCTTTTACTACGATTGACCCGTACACTGCGGGTTCGCATCCTTGTTTTAAGCTTAAGTCTAGGGTTATAAATTTAAAGCTTGCACACACCGTTTGGAGCGAACAAGTTTTTGGACGAGGAAGGATTGGTCCATGAAATTAGACGATGCTCTTTGGGCATACAGGACCGCATTCAAGACTCCCATAGGCACCACCCCTTATAACTTGGTGTATGGGAAATCTTGCCATTTGCCCGTTGAGTTGGAGCACAAAGCGTATTGGGCTATCAAATGGTTGAACTTTGACATTAAGGAGGCTGGTGAGAAGCGACTATTGGAACTTAACGAGCTGGAAGAGCTGCGTTTGAACGCCTATGAGAATGCCAAGATCTACAAGGAAAGGACGAAGAGATGGCATGACAAGCGTATCGTTCCAAAGGAGCTTAACGAAGGAGATTTAGTTCTACTCTTCAACTCCCGCCTCCGTCTTTTTCCAGGTAAGTTGAAATCTAGATGGACCGGACCTTACGTTGTAAAACACGTTTTCCCTCATGGTGCAGTTGAGATATGGGGCGAAACTAGCGGAAGCTTCAAGGTCAACGGTCATAGACTTAAGAAGTACCAACCGGAAACGCCGGTTGAGGAGGTCGCACCGATCCACCTCGTTTGAGACGCACCATGGTCCAGCTAGCGACCTTAAATCAAGCGCTTCTTGGGAGGCAACCCAAGGTATTGCTTTCTTTCCCGCTTTCTAGTCTAGTTTAGATAGTCTTTTGTTTTTGCTTTGCTTTGCTTTGTTTTTGGTGTTTTAGACAGATAACAGGAAGGAGCACTCCAGAAAAGGGAGAAGTTCGAGATTCTGAGAAGAAAGAAGTACCTCGGTCACTGTCAGAACACCTCGACCGAGTTGATTCTTGAAGCAACCGAGGCGACTAGGGTTTCTGCAGAACCGCCTCGGTCCGTACCACCTCGGTCCAGTCGAGACCATCTCGACCGAGGTGACAGCAGACCTCGTGACAGTATAAAAAGCGAAAATTACTTTTCACTTTTTATTTTTCACCCTATTTCGACCGCGGCGACAGCGTACCTCGTTTTCTCGCTCGTTTTCGAAGATTTCTGCTTCCAAAACACGATTAAAGGGTAGAAGAGTCGATTGCAACTACAGATCTGCGAGAAGATTGAGTATTTTCGACCGAAACGAGATGAGTTCAGATAGGATACTAGCCCTTAGAGACAGAGCAGCACACCGACGGATTGATGACCTGACAGATCAGGTTATCGACACTTATGCTGCACTTTCTTTGGATATCCGGGAGATGCAGGAGCGGCAGCATCATCAGCACATGATGGCTCAGCTACAGTTCCAGCATGTCATGGGCTATCCCTATGACCCTACTTTGTACCCCTACATTCCACCACCACCACCGGATCAGGACTACTGAGGAGCTGCAGGATTTTATTTATTATATTTTTATGCAGTTCGGCTCTTTATCCGGTGAGTCCTCCTTTCTTTCAGACTTTATTTACACCCACTGGGACAGTGTGTCTCAAGTATGGGGTAGTTGATGTATTATTTGACTTATTTGACTCATGATGTATTATTCGACTTATGATGTATCGGATATTTTCATATTCATGCTTTATCTGCATTTATATGTTTATCTGAGATTGCATGCATACTTACAGGTTATTTGATTGAGAAAAACGTCGAAACCGAAAAAAAAAATGGTTTTTAAAAAAAATTTTTCTGATCTCGACCGGGACAGTTCTGGCAAAACGAGGTGTTTCACCTCGGTTGAACCAAGAACACCTCGACCGAGGTGGGTTAACTGAGAGTTTTCGAAAACGATTTTTGTGTTACTTATCTGGATATGATCTCAGTGAAGATCTTGTTTACTGACTGGTTTTAAATTCTTTATATGTTTGAAATGTTTTATGATATGTTTAAGTTGCTAAATGCTTTGTTTGAAATTATTGGCATGTTTAATACTTTATTTTTATCCAAATTATGTTGAATTTGAAGGTTGACACCGCAGCATAAGTTCTCTCACGTTCTTCTTGGAAAGACCAAGGCAATTCATTCTTCTTCTTCTTCTTCTTGATCATGTTTAGCCCCTCATATACATATTGCCTCCCTTTACCTATCCGGGAATTTGGAAGCAAGCGAAGTGGTGAAAGCAAGTCAAAAGTTGAGAAGTGGCTGAAAGTGAAAGTGTTAGAAAGCAATAATAGGTTTGGGGAAGTCAATCCTGAAGATGAGTAACTCGGCACCATTCACATAGCCGGGTGTTTGTGTCTTGCCAAAGTCGGATTGAGCGATATTCCTAACGGGTCATGGTATGTGCATCAAGGGTTTGATGCATCTCAAGAAATTGATGATTGCAGATTTCCTAGGCTTCGGTTATTGTGCACCTCTGTCCATGCATCCCAAAAAGTAAAGTAAAAGAAAAAAAAAAAAAAAAATGTGAAATAAGCAAAGCTTATTGGTGGAAGGTGTTGCAAGTCAAAGTGAAGTTCATCCTTTTCCCGGATTCTAGCACCACATTACCTTACACACATCCCTACCCTACACGTTTCTTGACCTTTTCTTTTGGGAAGCCCTTGAGACCTTGAGCTTGTTGATTGACTTAGCGGTTTAAACTGGATTATACATGATTAATTTTGATAATTATGATTTATTATGCATTCTATGATTTTATGCAAAGATGAACAACTTTCCTATATTTATAAAATGTTTTGAGCATATTGAGTCTTTAAATTCCATGAAGTATTCTCTTAGAGTGATCTATGATAGTTGCACACCATAAAAATATTTTTGAAGGACTTCTCATTGATTTTCTTGACTTATAATCCATTCTATCTTGATTTCTATATGAGGAACTTGCTTAGGGACAAGCAAGGGCTAAGTATGGGGTATTTTGATAGCATGAATTATAGTCTATATTTTGAGGTTTGTTTGGACGTTTTATCTTTCATAATCTGCATGTTTGTATGTACATTATGTGATTTTACTACCATTTCATCTACCTTTGCGAGAATCGAGGTCTACACCTAGTTTCGTTGTAATTGCAGGTTATATGGTACGTTTTGCATCGAAAAGGAGCAAAAGGAGTCAAGAGTCATTTGGAGCTACATTCAGGAAGCATAGCCATGGATTAAAGATTTACTTTGGACCAGTTTTGAGAGATTCTACACTCAGTTATGATCACCTCGGTTGCCCAGAGATTCATCTCGACCGAGGCGATCCAGAGACGCCGACTCGACCGAGGCGAACACCTAGGACGCGGCGAGAATATTTTATTCTTGGCTGAGATCTTTTAAAATTGGAAAGTGATCCTATATTTTTGGGCTGAGCTTCTAGAAGGAAGGAGATATGCAGAATCATATATTTTACCTATATTTATGGGATAATATCTTCTTAAGATTTATTATCTTTGGAGGTTTATTTTTCCTATAAAAAGGGTCGATTTTCTACAATTTAGAGAGGCTGCATACAACCCGCATACGACGCAGCACACCCGCTATCAGCGCAGCAGCCGCATCCTACTCCAATTTGGGAGATTCGAAGAACCTTTTTGAAGGTTGAAGGAAGATTGAAGACTATAGCTTTATAGCTTTTTGGAGGGTTTTGTAAGATTGTCTTCAATTCCCTTATTGATTGTCTTGTCTTTTTGGATTGCTATCCAAGGAACGCTTTTGTTTGTGATATTTGATTCAGTTATTGAAATCTTTTCATTAAATTCTTCTTTGTTCAAATATTCACCTTCTTCCATATATTTAATACTTTCATTATGATGATGAGTGGCTAATTTCCTTGTGTGATTCTAGGGTGATTGGCTGAAGGTTGTGGGAAAAACAATGATAGAATAATCTTAGATTCCAGTAGGATCCTGAAAGTTCGAGTCTTTAACCTTAACCCTAAGCATCTCGTTCAGTCGATGAACATTTCGGCCGAGGTGGAAACTGGCTGACCGAGGTGACTTATCCGACCTTAAACTGAAAGTTAAGTGTTAGAGTTTGCTAAATCCTATTCTTATTACACCTTTCCTGATTCAAAGCAAGCTTAGGATGAGACTTACCCGGTAATTCCTTAGTTTGTGTACTAACGATCATAAGTGTAGGTAATAAAGGCTTGTCCTTTATTGGGGTTTGAGTGTGCTTCCGTCCCATCTTTGTGAGTTAGCCTGAGACTTACCCGGTAAAGGTTGATTCTATTCCCTTAGATGGTGTGTTAGTTTGAGGTTATAGTTCTTTATCTTGATTCCTTGAGACTTACCCGGTAATAGGAGTTACGGTTTAGGATTAGTGTGTAGTGAGACTTACCCGGTGATCTACTCCACGTTAGAAACACCTTCCCCATGCAAAAATCTCAGCTTTGTCCGCTTATCTATAGATCTTGAGTTGGAACCACAACTAGATGCTTTAATCCCTAGAATTGCATGTTTGCTTTATTTGACATCTTATTCATCTTTGATTGTATACTTGCTCTTGTGGTTAGCTTCAACACTAGCATACCGTATTGGACTTTGTTTCACTAAGTCCCTGTGATCGACCCCTGGAATTTTCTTGCTTTTACTACGATTGACCCGTACACTGCGGGTTCGCATCCTTGTTTTAAGCTTAAGTCTAGGGTTATAAATTTAAAGCTTGCACACACCGTTTGGAGCGAACACTCCTTCAATTGCTTCACGTCGTTCTTCAAGGACGTGAGTTGATTGTTGTTGGGTTGAGTCTCTTGAAAGTTGACTCTTTTAACTCCACCTTCAGCTCCTTGGTGGGTGTACTTCTCCATGTGCAAGGCTTGCTTCTCAATGAAGTCCCAAGCCTCGTCAACCGCCATGTCCATGAAGGTACCGGCGGAGAGTAGTTGGAGATTGAACTGGGTGCTTCCGTCCAGCCCTTTGAAGTAGATCTCCAACAACTCGATCTTTGGAATCCCATGATGTGGGCAATCCAAAAGGATATCCTTGAACCGATCCCAAGATTTGGACAAGCTCTCCTTGTCCTTCATGATGAAAGCATTGATCTTCCCTCTCATTTCAGCGGTCTTCGAGGGGGGGAAGAATTTGGTTAAGAATTCCGTAGTCATCTCCTCCCATGTGCTAATTTTTCCTGGAGGAAGAGATTGATACCAAGTAAGAGCTCTATCTTTTAAAGAAAAGTAAAAAGGTCTTAGCTTGTAGTTGTTGTACTCAATTCTGGGAGGTCGCAAGGTCTCCATCAAGATCTCGTAGTTTTGAAGATGTTGATGCGGCGACTCCTTCTCTAGCCCTCCGAATTGGCATTGGCGAATCATGACTAGAACTTGCGGTCGAAGTTCGTAGTCATGATCTGCTGGATCTCCTAGGTTCACTCCTGGACGCCTCAGTTGTTGGTTAGGGTCCATCCTTTGACCTAGGGTTTGTGGGATTCCTGCAAGAAGAACATCTCGGACTGGTATCCGAGGTGGAAGTACATCGGCCGGGGCGTCGGGTACTGGAATCTGCCTCGGTCGAGGATCAACTACTGGATCCTGCATCGGTCGAAGTAGAATCTGGTTCCGAATGGCAGCAATCTCAGCTTCGATTGCTGCAGTCCTGGTGCGGTTCTCCTCTTTCTCTTGCATGAGTTCTTCCTTGCTGAGGCGCAGCAGCTCCTGCGTCTCTCTCAATTGGGCCGCAAGATCGCGATCGTCTTGTTGGGCCATCTTCGCTTCTCTTAAGCATCGCTTGTATGTCTTTTCTGGTTCGGGATCGTAAGGAACGATTTCCTTCTCAGCGCGGGTTCTTCGCATATACCTAAGAAAGAACCTGCAAAAGTCACTCAAGTAGAGTGGTTGGACAAAACGGGGCAATTGCCCCAAGAGCAAACCGTACCGGCTCGGTCTAGACCAAGTCCCCGGCAACGGCGCCAAAAACTTGTTCGCTCCAAACGGTGTGTGCAAGCTTTAAATTTATAACCCTAGACTTAAGCTTAAAACAAGGATGCGAACCCGCAGTGTACGGGTCAATCGTAGTAAAAGCAAGAAAATTCCAGGGGTCGATCACAGGGACTCGGTGAAACAAAGTCAACACAGTATGCTACGTTAGTTCTAACCACAAGAGCGATTAACACAATCAAAGATGAATAAGATGTCAAATAAAACAAACATGCAATTCTAGGGATTAAGGCATCTAGTTGTGGTTCCAACTCAAGATCTATAGATAAGCGGACAAAGCTGAGATTTTTGCGTGAGGAAGGTGTTACTAAAGTGGAGTAGATCACCGGGTAAGTCTCACTACACACTAATCCTAAACCGTAACTCCTATTACCGGGTAAGTCTCAAGGAATTAAGATAAAGAACTATAGCCTCAAACTAACATAACATCTAAGGGAATAGAATCAACCTTTACCGGGTAAGTCTCAGGCTAACTCACAAAGATGGGATGAAAGCACACTCAAACCCCAATAAAGGATAAACCTTTATTACCTACGCTTATGATCGTTGGTATACAAACTAAGGAATTACCGGGTAAGTCTCATCCTAAGCTTGCTTTGAACCAGAAGGTGTAATAAGAATAGGATTTGGCAAACTCTAACACTTAACTCTCAGTTTAATGTCGGATAAGTCACCTCGATCAGAAGAATTCCACCCCAGCCGAGATGTTCATCAACCGAACGAGATGCTTAGGGTTAAGGTTAAAGACTCGAACTTTCAGGATCCTACTGGAATCTAAGATTATTCTATCATTGTTTTTCCCACAACCTTCAGCGAATCACCCTAGAATCACACAAGGAAATTAGCCACTCATCATCATTATGAAAGTATTAAATGTAAGGGAAGAAAGTGAATATTTGAACAAAGAAGAATTTAATGAAAAGACTTCAATAACTGAATCAAATATCACAACAAAGCGTTCCTTAGATAGCAATCCAAAAAGACAAGACAACAATTGAGGGAATTGAAGACAATCTTACAAAACCCTTCAATAAAGCTATAAAAGCTACGGACTTCAATCTTCCTTCAACCTTGAAAAAGGTTCTTCAACTCTCTCCCAAATTGGAGTATGCTGCTGCTGCGTGATTTCCGGTGTAAGCGGGCTGTATGCGGATCTCGGATTTGTGGAAAATCCAACCCTTTTTATAGGAAAATAACCCTCCAAAGATAATAAATCTTTGAAAGATATTCTCCCATAAATATAGGTAAAATATATGATTCTGCATATCTCCTTCCTTCCAGGAGCCAAGCCCAAAAATATAAGATCTCTTTCCAAATTTAAAAGATCTCTTCCAAGAATAAAATATTCTCGCCGCGTCCTAGGTTTTCGCCTCGGTCGAGTCGGCCTCTCTGGATCACCTCGGTCGAGGTGAACCTCTGGTCAACCGAGGTGAATCTCAACTGGATGAGAAATCTCTCAAAACTGGTCCAAAGTAAATCTTTAATCCATGGCTATGCTCCCTGGATGTAGCTCCAAATGACTCATGACTCCTTTTGCTCCTTTTTGATGCAAAACGTACCATATTACCTGCAATTACAACAAAACTAGGTGTAGACCTCGATTCTCGCAAAGGTAGATGAAATGGTAGTAAAATCACATAATGTACATACAAACATGCAGATTATGAAAGATAAAACGTCCAAACAAACCCCAAAATATAGACTATAATTCATGCTATCAAGCATATCTTCTTCCTTCCAAGAGCCAAGCCCAAAAATATAAGATCTCTTTCCAAAGATAAAAGATCTCAGCCAAGAATAAAATATTCTCGCCGCGTGCCAGGTGCTCGCCTCGGTCGAGTCGACTTCTCTGGATCTCCTCGGTCGAGGTGACTCTGTAGTCAACCGAGGTCTAGGTATTCACCTCGGTCTAGGTGACACTGTAGCTGACCTAGGTGAATTTCAACTGCTTGTAAATCTCTTAAATCTGGTCCAAAGTGAATCTCTAATCCATGGCTATGCTTCATGGATGTTTCCTTATGTTCCTGAATGTAGCTCCAATGACTCCTTAGCTCCTTTTGCTCCTTTTTGATGCAAAACGTGCCATTTTACCTACGATTACAACAAAACTAGGTGTAGACCTCGATTCCCGCAAAGGTAGATGAAATGGTAATATAATCACAAAATACATACAAACATGCAGATTATTGAAGATAAAACGTCCAAACAAACCCCAAAATATAGACTATAATTCATGCTATCAAAATACCCCATACTTAGCCCTTGCTTGTCCCCAAGCAAGTTCCGCATATAAAAGACAAGATAGAATGGATTATAAGTCAAGAAAATCGATGAAAAGTTTTTCAAAACATTTTTATGGTGTGCAACAATCATAGATCACTCTAAGAGAATACTTCATGGAAATTAAAATCAAAATATGATCAAAACATTTTATAAATAGAAGAAAGTTGTTCATCTTTGCATAAAATCATAGAATGCATAATAAGTCATAATTATCGAAATTAATCATGCATAATCCAGTTTAAACCGCTAAGTCAATCAACAAGCTCGAGGTCTCAAGGGCTTCCCAAAAGAAAGGTCAAGAAACGTGTAGGGTAGGGATGTATGTAAGGTAATGTGGTGCTAGAATCCGGGAAAAGGATATACTTCACTTTCACTTTGACTTGCAACATCTTCCACCAATAAGCTTTGCTATTTCACACTTTTTCTTTTTACTTTACTTTTTGGGATGCATGGACAGAGGTGCACAATAACCGAAGCCTAGGAAATCAGCAATCATCAATTTCTTGAGATGCATCAAACCCTTGATGCACATACCATGACCCGTTAGGAATATCACTCAATCCGACTTTGGCAAGACACAAACACCCGGCTATGTGAATGGTGCCGAGTTACTCATCTTCATGATTGACTTCCCCAAACCTATTATTACTTTCTAGCACTTTCACTTCCAGCCAACTTCTCAATTTTAACTTCATTTGCTTTCACCACTTTGCTTGCTTCCAAATTCCCGGATAGGTAAAAGGGAGGCAAAATGTATATGAGGGGTTAAGCATGATCGAGAAGAAGAAGATAGAAGAATGAATTGCCTTGGTCTTTCCCGGAAGAAAGTGAGAGAAATCATAATGCGGTGTCAACCTTCAAATTCAACATAATTTGGATAAAAACAAAGTATTAAACATGCCAAAAATTTCAAACAAAGCATTTAGCAACTTAAACATATTATAAAACCTTTCAAACACATAAAGATTTCGAAACCAGTCAGTAAGCAAGATCTACACTGAGGTCATATCCAGATAAGAAGCACAAAAATCGTTTCGAAAACTCTCAGTTAACCCACCTCGGTCGAGGTGTTCTTAGGTCAACCGGGGTGAAACACCTCGTTCGGCCAGAACTGCCCCGGTCGAGGTCCAAAATTTTTTTCTTTAACCTGTTTTTCGACGTTTTTCTCAATCAAAAAACTTGTATGCATATATGTAGTCTCACATAAGCACGTAGAGCATAATAATATCCGAAAGAGTCATACAAATCATCCACATACCCCAATACTTGGGACACATTGTCCCAATGGTCAAAATAAGTCTAAGGACAGGATACTCACCGAACATAGCTAAACTGCATGAAGAAGTAAGAAACAGCTCCCAGATAAGACCATCTCGGTTGGCGAAGCACATCTCGGTCGAGGTGTTCTGACAGTACCCGAGATGTATCTTAGTAAAGCTCGTTTCCTCAACTTCTCGAAATTTTGTTCTTCCAGTGTAGCTCCTGAACTGTGATTCTTCCTTTTGGAATACCTGGTTGTTGTCTAGAGGAAAACAAAAACAAAGCAACTATCTAAACTAAACTAGAAAAGGGAGAAGAAAGCAATACCTTCGGTTGCCTCCCAAGAAGCGCTTGGTTTAAGGTCGCTAGTTGGACCCTTCTCCATAGAATTACTCAATGTACCTTGAACACCATGGAGTGCTCATCACATCCATCATAAAATTCTTCCAAAAAGGTTCCGGTTCCTAATTTCACCGGCAAATGGTAAGATCTCCCACGTACAAGCTTGTATGGTTTGATTCTCACCGGAATCCTTCTAGCCTTCCTGCACTTCAATGGGACATAATCTAGCCTTGCGTCCCATCCATTCCTTGATCGAGAAAACAACTTCTCGAGAACCCTAGTAGCTTCCCCATCTTTAGCATGGGGATGGTACAAGGTCTGTTCGCTCCAAACGGTGTGTGCAAGCTTTAAATTTATAACCCTAGACTTAAGCTTAAAACAAGGATGCGAACCCGCAGTGTACGGGTCAATCGTAGTAAAAGAAAGAAATTCCAAGGGTCGATCACAGGGACTCGGTGAAACAAAGTCAATAACGGTAAGCTTCGTGAATACTAACCACAAAGAGCAATTAACACAATCAAAGATGAATAAGAAGTCAATAAAGCAAATATGCAATTTTAGGGATTAAAGCATCTAGTTGTGGTTCCAACTCAAGATCTAAAGATAAGCGGACAAAGCTGAGATTTTTGCAAGTGGAAGGTGTTACTAAAGTGGAGTAGATCACCGGGTAAGTCTCACTACTCACTAATCCTAAACCGTAACTCTTATTACCGGGTAAGTCTCAAGGAATTAAGATAAAGAACTATAACCTCAAACTAACACACCATCTAAGGGAATAGAATCAACCTTTACCAGGTAAGTCTCAGGCTAACTCACAAAGATGGGATGGAAGCACACTCAAACCCCAATAAAGGATAAACCTTTATTACCTACACTTATGATCATTGGTACACAAACTAAGGAGTTACCGGGTAAGTCTCATCCTAAGCTTGCTTTGAACCATGAAAGGTGTAATAACAATAGGATTTGGCAAACTCTAACACTTAACTCTCAATTATGGGTCAGATAAGTCACCTCGGTCAGCCGGTTTCCACCCCGGCCGAGATGTTCATCGACTGAACGAGATGCTTAGGGTTAAGGTTAAAGACTCGAACTTTCAGGGTCCTACTGGAATCTAAGATTATTCTATCATTGTTTTTCCCACAACCTTAAGCCAATCACCCTAGAATCACACAAGGAAATTAGCCACTCATCATCATTATGAAAGTATTAAATATATGGGAAGAAGGTGAATATTTGAACAAGAAGAATTTAATGAAAAAGACTTCAATAACTGAATCAAATATCACAACAAAAGCGTTCCTTGGATAGCAATCCAACAAGACAAGACAACAAGGGGAAGGGTATTGAAGACAATCTTACAAAATCCTTCAAAAAGCTATAAAAGCTATAGACTTCAATCTTCCTTCAACCTTCAAAAAGGTTCTTCGAATCTCCAAATCTGGAGTGTGGCTGCTGCGATGTATGCTGGATAAGCGAGATCTCCTCGTCAGCAAGATGTTGGATTTGTGGAAATCCAACCCTTTTTATAGGAAAATAACCCTCCAAAGCTAATAAATCTTAGAAAGATATTTTCCCATAAATATAGGTAAAATATATGATTCTGCATATCTCCTTCCTTCCAGGAGCCAAGCCCAAAAATATAAGATCACTTTCCAATTTTAAAAGATCTTATCCAAGAATAAAATATTCTCGCCGCGTCCTAGGTGTTCGCCTCGGTCGAGTCGGCGTCTCTGGATCACCTCGGTCGAGATGAATCTCTGGTCAACCGAGGTGAGTCATAACTGGATGTGAAATCTCTCAAAACTGGTCCAAAGTGAATCTTAATCCATGGCTATGCTTCCTGGATGGTTCCTTATGTTCCTTTTTGATGCAAAACGTGCCATTTTACCTACAATTACAGCAAAACTAGGTGTAGACCTCGATTCCCGCAAAGGTAGATAAATGGTAATATAATCACATATTATACATGCTAACATGCAGATTATTGAAGATAAAACATCCAAACAAACCCCAAAATATAGACTATAATTCATGCTATCAAAATACCCCATACTTAGCCCTTGCTTGTCCCCAAGCAAGTTCCGCATATAGAAGACAAGATAGAATGGATTATAAGTCATGAAAATCAATGAAAAAACTTTCAAAAACATTTTTATGGTGTGTTACAATCATAGATCACTGTAAGAGAATACTTCATGGAATTAAAAACTCAATATGCTCAAAACATTTTGTAAATATAGGAAAGTTGTTCATCTTTGCATAAAACCATAAAATGCATAATAAATCATAATTATCAAAATTAATCATGTATAATCCAGTTTAAACCACTAAGTCAATCAACAAGCTCAAGGTCTCAAGGGCTTCCCAAAAGAAAAGGTCAAGAAACGTGTAGGGTAGGGATGTATGTAAGGTAATGTGGTGCTAGAATCCGGGAAAAGGATGAACTTCACTTTCACTTTTGACTTGCAACATCTTCCACCAATAAGCTTTGCTTATTTCACACTTTTTCTTTTCACTTTACTTTTTGGGATGCATGGACAGAGGTGCACAATAACCGAAGCCTAGGAGATCCGCAATCATCAATTTCTTGAGATACATCAAACCCTTGATGCACATACCATGACCCGTTAGGAATATCGCTCAATCCGACTTTGGCAAGACACAAACACCCGGCTATGTGAATGGTGCCGAGTTACTCATCTTCATGATTGACTTCCCCAAACCTATTATTGCTTTCTAACACTTTCACTTCCAGCCACTTCTCATCTTTAACTTCACTTGCTTTCACCACTTCGCTTGCTTCCAAATTCCCGGATAGGTAAAGGGAGGCAAAATGTATATGAGGGGCTAAACATGATCAAGAAGAAGAAGAGAAAAGAATGAATTGCCTTGGTCTTTCCATGAAGAAAGTGAGAGAACTTATCTTGTGGTGTCAACCTTCAAATTCAACATAATTTGGATAAAAACAAAGTATTAAACATGCCAATAATTTCAAACAAAGCATTTAGCAACTTAAACATATTATAAAACCTTTCAAACACATAAAGAATTTAAAAACAGTCAGTAAACAAGATCTTCACCGAGGTCATATCCAGATAAGCAACACAAAAATAATTTTCGAAAACTCTCAGTTAACCCACCTCGGTCGAGGTGTTCTTGGGTCAACCGAGGTGAAACGCCTCGTTTGGCCAAGATTGACTCGGTCGAGGTCGAAAAAATTTTTTTTTAAACCATTTTTTTTAGTTTCCACGTTTTTCTCAATTAAATAACCTGTGAGTATGCATGTAATATCACATAATCATATAAATGCAGAAGTGAAGCATAAATAAAATATCTGATAAAAGGGAATATGCGTCATACATCAAAATAGTCAAATAAGTACATCAAAGTCATCACATAAATACAAACACCCCATACATGGGACACACTTTCCCAGTGGGTCAATATAAGTCTAGAGACAAGAGTACTCACCGGATAAATAGCGGAACTGCATAAAAAGTATAATAAAAAAAATCTTGCAGCTCCTCAATAGTCTCGATCCGGTGGTGGTGGTGGTTGCACATACGGATACTGCGTCGGATCGAACGGATACCCCATAGTCTACTGGAACTGAAGCTCCATCATCCTGCGCTGATAGTGCTGCCCCTCTAGTATCTGATGGGTCCAGCTGTCAATCTGTCGGTGCTGGGCAGCAAATCTCTCATGCATGTCCACAGTAAGGGCAGCATAAGAATCTATCATCTGATTTGTCAAATCATCGATCCGACGATGAGCCTCCGAATCTCTATGACGGCGTGTCCGACGCCTAGCAGATCTAGCGGGAGGTGCAGCAGGTGCGGGCTCAGTATCCTCCTCATCATCTAGATCTATGATCGGTGGTGCGCTCGTACCTACAATATCTGTCCCTGTATCCATCGGGACTCCACCATCTCTCTCATCTACCGTCTCCTCATCATCGTCATCCTCCTCCTCCTCAGCCGGGGCAGCTGCTGCCTCTCTATGGTCCTCCATCAGTGGAGCCCAAGTTGTCTGCCAATAATGTGGATCGAAAACTGTGAACTAAGCAGACCAGCGAATCCCCTGTGGTGCAGTCCGCTCCCATGGCATAGCAACGTATGGAGTGGTCAGACCTCGGGGAACTAGAATCCTCCAAGTGATCATCTCCTGTAATCCAAGCGGCTTCGGAGCTGCCGCCATCGTACAAACACTGAGGTCCATCCCGTGATAAGCAGCTATGTAGGTGACTAGACCTCTGCAGCAGATATCTCCCTTCGCTTTAGCCTTGATCTTGTGCAGGTCCTCTGCCAAGATCAAGCCAAAGTCTGGGAAACCCCCCGTGACCATACAGTAAAGGCTGAAGAGCTCGCCCTGTCGGATCTTCTGGGGCGTCTCAGTACGCGCCAGAAGTATCTCGCTGAATATCCTATGGGCTAATCTGAAGGCTGGGTGGAAGATGACCTTCTCCCTGGAATCTCCAGGACGCCATCTGTCTGCATGCTCAATAATATGGGCAATCTGCCCCCAGAACTCCCTAGCTACAGATCGGGAGGGGAAGTCAGTGGCGGTGGGCTCAGAAAAGCCGAAAATCTCTCTCCAAATCTCTAAGGGAACTATGAAGTTCCGGCTCATCAGCCGGTACTTCACAGACTGCTCTGTGGGGAGGTAGGAGAAGGAGCTAACAAACTCTAGGGTCGGCTCCAAGTAGGCTGGGGCTCGGATCTCAGTAAACTGATCCAGCCCAACTGTGGTAATCATCCTCCTAAGGTCTCCATCTAACCCTAGGCAATCGAAAGCTAATACGTCCAGAAAACGTGGTGCAATCACTGGACGGTTAGCTATACGCTCATAATCTACCCGACAGCTCTCGTGGATCACCGGGCGGTAAGGTCGGGAAGAAGAGGAAGGAGGGGAGGGTGAGGATCTATCTCTGAGGGCTAGGCGATGATCGGAACTCATTTTCTCTCAAACACTGTCAGATCACCTCGGTCGCTGACAATCCTCAAGAATCACCTCGGTCGAGATGCAGTTCGACTGGACCCAGGCGCAGCAGTTTACGATTCCAATCTCAGAAATTCAGTTCTTTTCCCCCAAAAATCACTACAATTGCTTCCTATGGGGTACTTAAGCCTTTTCTCAGCAGAATCAAGGGCAACCAAAGCCCAAATCGAAGCGAATGAACGAGTTAGGGTTTCGACTGTTTTTACCTTGTTTTGGTCGATTCGTTCGATTTCTTCGCAGATCTGTTGTTGCAATAGGATCCTCTACCCTTCAATCACAGTTTGGAAGCGGAAATCTTCAAAAACGAGCAAAAACTGAGGAGGCGAGGTGATGAAGGCGCCGCGGTCTAGTTGAATATGGTAAAAAGTGAAAAAATAAAATTTTCCCCTTTTTATATTGTTCCTGGATCTGCTGTCACCTCGGTCGAGATGGTCTCGACTGGACGGAGGTGGTACGGACCGAGGTGGTTCTGTAGAAACCCTAGTCGCCTCGGTTGCTCAAGAATCGTCTCGGTCGAGGTACTCTGACAGTAACCGAGATGCTTCTTTCTTCTCAAAATCTCAAACTTTTGTCCTTCCAGTTATGCTCCTTCCTGAGATGTCTCCCGTGATCTGTCTAGGACGCCAAAAACAAAGCAAAGCAAAGCAAAAACAAAAACTATCTAAACTAGACTAGAAAACGGGAAAAGAAAGCAATACCTTGGGTTGTCTCCCAAGAAGCGCTTGGTTTAAGGTCGCTAGCTGGACCATAATTCGTCTCAAATGAGGTATATTGGTGTAACCTCCTCAACCGGAGTTTCCGGTTGGTACTTCTTAAGTCTATGACCGTTGACCTTGAAGCTTCCGCTTGTTTCCCCCCATATCTCAACTGCACCATGAGGAAAAACATGTTTCACAACATAAGGTCCGGTCCATCTAGATTTCAACTTACCTGGAAAAAGGCGGAGGCGGGAGTTGAAGAGTAGAACTAAGTCTCCTTCGTTAAGCTCCTTTGGGACGATACGCTTGTCATGCCATCTCTTCGTCCTTTCCTTGTAGATTTTGGCATTCTCATAAGCGTTCAAACGCAGCTCCTCCAGCTCGTTGAGTTCCAATAGTCGCTTCTCGCCAGCCTCTTTGATGTCGAAATTCAACCATTTGATCGCCCAATATGCTTCGTGTTCCAATTCGACGGGCAAATGGCAAGACTTCCCATATACCAAATTATAAGGGGTGGTACCTATGGGAGTCTTAAATGCGGTCCTGTACGCCCGAAGAGCATCGTCCAATTTCATGGACCAATCCTTCCTCGTTCTAGAGACGGTCTTCTCCAAGATTGCCTTGATTTCTCTATTCGAGATCTCGACCTGTCCACTAGTTTGAGGGTGATAAGCTGTTGATACCTTATGGGATACCCCATACTTCGATAGAAGTGCCTTGAACTTCCGGTTGATGAAATGCGTTCCTCCATCGCTAATGATGATGCGTGGAGTTCCAAATCGTGGAAAGATAGTTCTATTCAAGAACTTCACAACCACCTTGGCGTCGTTAGTGGGAGAAGCAATGGCTTCAACCCATCTAGAGACGTAATCAACTGCAAGGAGAATGTAGAGGTTTCCTCCGGAGGATGAGAAAGGTCCCATGAAGTCAATCCCCCATACATCAAAGATTTCTACTTCTTGGATGTTATTAAGTGGCATCTCGTTCCTCCTTGATAAATTTCCTGTTCTTTGGCATGCATCACAAGAGACAACAAAAGCTTGTACATCTTTAAATAATGTGGGCCAAAAGAAACCGGAACGCAATACCTTAGCGCATGTTTTATCGGTGCTAGCATGTCCTCCACAAGGGAGTGAATGGCAATGCCGTATAACGCTATTAACCTCATCTTCCGGAATGCATCTTCGAAGCATCCCATCCGGTCCGCGCTTGAATAGCAGCGGCTCATCCCAGTAATAATGTCGTACTTCCTTGAAGAATCTCTTCTTTTGAGAGTACGTCAATCCAGGCGGTGTTTCCTGGCAAACAAGATAATTCACAATATCAGTATACCAAGGTCCGTTTTTATCAGAAAGTTGGTGGATAGAATGTTCCACCAATTGAGGATGAATGTCAGAGAAGTGAGTGAGAAGATTATTATTCTCAGTAGTATCAGTTGACATCATCTCGCCATCGACCTCGGTCGAGGCGCAGAGGCGTTGACCGAGATGTTCTTCAGTCGCGTCTCTCAGTCCACAAAGTGCCTCAGTCGAGGTACTGCAACTGGAACCGAAACTGGAGATCTTCGTCTCCTGGATTAGCTTCTCAGTTTTAGCTCCTGGATCCTCTTCCAGTGCCTTTAAGCTCCGTATATCTGCATCACAAGAAGCATCTATACCTTCCTCCATTAAACTGAAGCTAATAACTCTTTCGAGTAGATCGTTAGTAAGGATAGAGCTCACCAATTCTCTTGATTCTTCTTCATCGTAGATGTTGAAGATATCATTAGTTAGCTGCTCCCCTTTCATGGCTGCAAGTAGTGCGACCTCCACCTCATCGCCACCAACGTTGAATTTCAACTTGGCGTTCTTGCAATCCACGTTGCAACCCGAAGTTGCTAGAAATGGCCTCCCGAGAATAATAGGAACAGGATAATCTGCGGGAATGTCAAGTACAACAAAATCTATAGGTAGATAGAAGTTAACTAACTTGACCGGAACGTCCTCCAAGATGCCCACGGGATGGGTGATGGAGCGATCCGCCATATAAAGTCGAATCTTGACCGGCTTGGGCTCTCCAAGACCGATCTTTACGCATAGCTCCAGCGGGATGATGCTCACGCTGGCTCCTAGATCACAAAGGGCTTCACAAGGGACATCCCGAACTTAAATAGGGATGCAAAATGAGCCGGGATCTCTCAATTTAGGTGGCACCTTCTCCTTCATGATTTGTATGAGCTCCGAAGATTTAGATGTCATCCTAACTTCACCTACATCCTCCAGCTTCCTCTTCCTTGATAAGATTTCTTTTAAGAACTTCCCATCGGCGGGCATACCTAAAATAGCATCATGGAAAGGAATATTAATATGTAGCTTATTCATCAAGTCAAGGAACTTACCAAAGTGCTTGTCTAGATGTGCTCTGGCTCTAGACTGTGGGAATGGAAGTGGTGGTTTGTATGCAGGAGGTGGAATATAATTTTCAGTCATCCCTCCTGCTTTCTGTTGCTCCACCTCGGTTGGCATCTCGGTCGAGGGGTTCTTCGACTGGATCTGGACCGAGGTGGTCTGCGTCGAACGAGGTACTGTGATAGCATGAATTATAGTCTATATTTTGGGGTTTGTTTGGACGTTTTATCTTTCATAATCTGCATGTTTGTATGTACATTATGTGATTTTACTACCATTTCATCTACCTTTGCGAGAATCGAGGTCTACACCTAGTTTCGTTGTAATTGCAGGTAATATGGTACGTTTTGCATCGAAAAGGAGCAAAAGGAGTCAAGAGTCATTTGGAGCTACATTGAGGAGCAAAAAGGAATCCTTCAGGAAGCATAGCCATGGATTAAAGATTTACTTTGGACCAGTTTTGAGAGATTCTACACTCAGTTATGATCACCTCGGTTGCCCAGAGATTCATCTCGACCGAGGCGATCCAGAGACACCGACTCGACCGAGGCGGACACCTAGGACGCGGCGAGAATATTTTATTCTTGGCTGAGATCTTTTAAAATTGGAAAGTGATCCTATATTTTTGGGCTGAGCTTCTAGAAGGAAGGAGATATGCAGAATCATATATTTTACCTATATTTATGGGATAATATCTTCTTAAGATTTATTATCTTTGGAGGTTTATTTTTCCTATAAAAAGGGTTGATTTTCTACAATTTGAACATCACGCTATACCACCGATCAGGGTTTACAAGCGCAGCAGCCGCATCCTACTCCAATTTGGGAGATTCGAAGAACCTTTTTGAAGGTTGAAGGAAGATTGAAGACTATAGCTTTATAGCTTTTTGGAGGGTTTTGTAAGATTGTCTTCAATTCTTTTCCTTGTTGTCTTGTCTTATTGGATCATTATCCAAGGAACGATTTTTGTGTGATATTTGATTCAGTTATTGAAGTGTTTTCATTAAATTCTTCTTTGTTCAAATATTCACCTTCTTCCCATATATTTAATACTTTCATTATGATGATGAGTGGCTAATTTCCTTGTGTGATTCTAGGGTGATTGGCTGAAGGTTGTGGGAAAAACAATGATAGAATGATCTTAATCACAGTAGGATCCTGAAAGTTCGAGTCTTTAACCTTAACCCTAAGCATCTCGTTCAGTCGATGAACATCTCGGCCGGGGTGGAAACTGGCTGACCGAGGTGGCTTATCCGATCCTTAACTGAGAGTTAATGTGTTAGAGTTTGCCAAATCCTATTCTTATTATACCTTTCTGGTTCAAAGCAAGCTTAGGATGAGACTTACCCGGTAATTCCTTAGTTTGTATACCAACGATCATAAGTGTAGGTAATAAAGGCTTGTCCTTTATTGGGGTTTGAGTGTGCTTCCATCCCATCTTTGTGAGTTGGCCTGAGACTTACCCGGTAATGGTTGATTCTATTCCCTTAGATGGTGTGTTAGTTTGAGGCAATAGTTCTTTATCTTAATTCCTTGAGACTTACCCGGTAATAGGAGTTACGGTTTGGGATTAGTGTGTAGTGAGACTTACCCGGTGATCTACTCCACTTTAGAAACACCTTCCCCATGCAAAAATCTCAGCTTTGTCCGCTTATCTATAGATCTTGAGTTGGAACCACAACTAGATGCTTTAATCCCTAGAATTGCATGTTTGCTTTATTTGACATCTTATTCATCTTTGATTGTATACTTGCTCTTGTGGTTAGCATTAACACTAGCATACCGTATTGGACTTTGTTTCACTAAGTCCCTGTGATCGACCCCTGGAATTTTCTTGCTTTTACTACGATTGACCCGTACACTGCGGGTTCGCATCCTTGTTTTAAGCTTAAGTCTAGGGTTATAAATTTAAAGCTTGCACACACCGTTTGGAGCGAACAAGTTTTTGGCGCCGATGTATCGGATATTTTCATATTCATGCTTTATCTGCATTTATATGTTTATCTGAGATTGCATGCATACTTACAGGTTATTTGATTGAGAAAAACGTCGAAACCGAAAAAAAAAAAATGGTTTTAAAAAAATTTTTGACCTCGACCGGGACAGTTCTGGCAAAACGAGGTGTTTCACCTCGGTTGAACCAAGAACACCTCGACCGAGGTGGGCGTAACAGAAAATTTTCGAAAACGATTTTTGTGTTACTTATCTGGATATGATCTCAGTGAAGATTTTGTTTACCGACTGGATTTAAATTCTTTATATGTTTGAAATGTTTTATGATATGTTTAAGTTGCTAAATGCTTTGTTTGAAATTATTGGCATGTTTAATACTTTATTTTTATCCAAATTATGTTGAATTTGAAGGTTGACACCGCAGCATAAGTTCTCTCACGTTCTTCTTGGAAAGACCAAGGCAATTCATTCTTCTTCTTCTTCTTCTTCTTGATCATGCTTAGCCCCTCATATACATATTGCCTCCCTTTACCTATCCGGGAATTTGGAAGCAAGCGAAGTGGTGAAAGCAAGTCAAAAGTTGAGAAGTGGCTGAAAGTGAAAGTGTTAGAAAGCAATAAATAGGTTTGGGGAAGTCAATCATGAAGATGAGTAACTCGGCACCATTCACATAGCCGGGTGTTTGTGTCTTGCCAAAGTTGGATTGAGCGATATTCCTAACGGGTCATGGTATGTGCATCAAGGGTTTGACGCATCTCAAGAAATTGATGATTGCGGATTTCCTAGGCTTCGGTTATTGTGCACCTCTATCCATGCATCCCAAAAAGTAAAGTAAAAAAGAAAAAAGTGTGAAATAAGCAAAGCTTATTGGTGGAAGATGTTGCAAGTCAAAGTGAAAGTGAAGTTCATCCTTTTCCCGGATTCTAGCACCACATTACCTTACATGCATCCCTACCCTACACGTTTCTTGACCTTTCTTTTGGGAAGCCCTTGAGACCTTGAGCTTGTTGATTGACTTAGCGGTTTAAATCGGATTATACATGATTAATTTTGATAATTATGATTTATTATGCATTCTATGATTTTATGCAAAGATGAACAACTTTCCTATATTTATAAAATGTTTTGATCATGTTGAGTTTTTAATTTCCAGGAAGTACTCTCTTAGAGTGATCTATGATAGTTGCACACCATAAAATGTTTTTGAAAGACTTTTCATTGATTTCCTTGACTTATAATCCATTCTATCTTGATTTCTATATGAGGAACTTGCTTAGGGACAAGCAAGGGCTAAGTATGGGGTATTTTGATAGCATGAATTATAGTCTATATTTTGGGGTTTGTTTAGACGTTTTATCTTTCATAATCTGCATGTTTGTATGTACATTATGTGATTTTACTACCATTTCATCTACCCTTGCGAGAATCGAGGTCTACACCTAGTTTCGTTGTAATTGCAGGTAATATGGTACGTTTTGCATCGAAAAGGAGCAAAAGGAGTCAAGAGTCATTTGGAGCTACATTGAGGAGCAAAAAGGAATCCTTCAGGAAGCATAGCCATGGATTAAAGATTTACTTTGGACCAGTTTTGAGAGATTCTACACTCAGTTATGATCACCTCGGTTGCCCAGAGATTCATCTCGACCGAGGCGATCCAGAGACACCGACTCGACCGAGGCGAACACCTAGGACGCGGCGAGAATATTTTATTCTTGGCTGAGATCTTTTAAAATTGGAAAGTGATCCTATATTTTTGGGCTGAGCTTCTAGAAGGAAGGAGATATGCAGAATCATATATTTTACCTATATTTATGGGATAATATCTTCTTAAGATTTATTATCTTTGGAGGTTTATTTTTCCTATAAAAAGGGTTGATTTTCTACAATTTCAACATCCCGCTATCAGCGCAAAATCACGCTATACCACCGATCAGGGTTTACAAGCGCAGCAGCCGCATCCTACTCCAATTTGGGAGATTCGAAGAACCTTTTTGAAGGTTGAAGGAAGATTGAAGACTATAGCTTTATAGCTTTTTGGAGGGTTTTGTAAGATTGTCTTCAATTCTTTTCCTTGTTGTCTTGTCTTATTGGATCATTATCCAAGGAACGATTTTTGTGTGATATTTGATTCAGTTATTGAAGTGTTTTCATTAAATTCTTCTTTGTTCAAATATTCACCTTCTTCCCATATATTTAATACTTTCATTATGATGATGAGTGGCTAATTTCCTTGTGTGATTCTAGGGTGATTGGCTGAAGGTTGTGGGAAAAACAATGATAGAATGATCTTAATCACAGTAGGATCCTGAAAGTTCGAGTCTTTAACCTTAACCCAAAGCATCTCGTTCAGTCGATGAACATCTCGGCCGGGGTGGAAACTGGCTGACCGAGGTGGCTTATCCGATCCTTAACTGAGAGTTAATGTGTTAGAGTTTGCCAAATCCTATTCTTATTATACCTTTCTGGTTCAAAGCAAGCTTAGGATGAGACTTACCCGGTAATTCCTTAGTTTGTATACCAACGATCATAAGTGTAGGTAATAAAGGCTTGTCCTTTATTGGGGTTTGAGTGTGCTTCCATCCCATCTTTGTGAGTTAGCCTGAGACTTACCCGGTAAAGGTTGATTCTATTCCCTTAGATGGTGTGTTAGTTTGAGGTTATAGTTCTTTATCTTAATTCCTTGAGACTTACCCGGTAATAGGAGTTACGATTTGGGATTAGTGTGTAGTGAGACTTACCCGGTGATCTACTCCACTTTAGAAACACCTTCCCCAGGCAAAAATCTCAGCTTTGTCCGCTTATCTATAGATCTTGAGTTGGAACCACAACTAGATGCTTTAATCCCTAGAATTGCATGTTTGCTTTATTTGACATCTTATTCATCTTTGATTGTATACTTGCTCTTGTGGTTAGCATCAACACTAGCATACCGTATTGGACTTTGTTTCACTAAGTCCCTGTGATCGACCCCTGGAATTTTCTTGCTTTTACTACGATTGACCCGTACACTGCGGGTTCGCATCCTTGTTTTAAGCTTAAGTCTAGGGTTATAAATTTAAAGCTTGCACACACCGTTTGGAGCGAACAAGTTTTTGGCGCCGTTGCCGGGGATTGTTCTTGCTTTTTCTACTAATCATTCTACTTGAGTGTTCTTGCAGATTTGTGTTCTTAGGTACACGCGAAGTTCTTGTTCCGGCAACGGAACAGAGTTTCGCCAAAGAACAAGTTTTTGGCGCCGTTGCCGGGGACTTGGTCTAGACCGAGCCGGTACGGTTTGCTCTTGGGGCATTTGCCCCGTGTTGTCTTACCACTCTACTCGAGTGACTTTTGCAGGTTCTTTCTTAGGTATATGCGAAGAACCCGCACTGGGAAGGAAATCGTTCCTTACGATCCCGAACCAGAAAAGACATACAAACGACGCTTAAGAGAAGCGAAGATGGCCCAACAAGACGATCACGATCTTTTGGCCCAATTGAGAGAGACGCAGGAGCAGCTACGTCTCAGTAAGGAAGAACTAAGGCAGGAAAAAGAAGAGAATCAGGCCAGGAATGCAGCAATCGAAGCTGAGATTGCAGCAATTCGGAACCAGATTCAACCTCGACCGATGCAGGATCCAGTAATTGATCCTCGACCGAGGCAGGTCCCAGTTCCTGACGCCCCGGCCGATGTGCATCCACTTCGGATGCCAGTCCGAGATGTTCTTCTTGCAGGAATTCCACAAACCCTAGGTCAAAGGATTGACCCTAATCAACAGCTGAGGCGTCCAGGAGTGAACCTAGGAGATCCAGCGGACCATGACTACGAACTTCGACCACAAGTTCTAGCGATGATTCGCCAATGTCAATTCGGAGGGCTAGAGAAGGAGTCGCCGCATCAACATCTTCAAAACTACGAGATCTTGATGGAGACCTTGCGACCTCCCAGAATTGAAAATAACAACTACAAGCTAAGACCTTTCTACTTTTCTCTTAAAGATAGAGCTCTTACTTGGTATCAATCTCTTCCTGCAGGAAAGATCAGCACATGGGAAGAGATGACTACGGAATTCTTGACCAAATTCTTTCCCCCCTCAAAGACTGCTGAAATGAGAGGGAAGATCAATGCTTTCATCATGAAGGACAAGGAGAGTTTGCCAAATCCTATTCTTATTATACCTTTCTGGTTCAAAGCAAGCTTAGGATGAGACTTACCCGGTAATTCCTTAGTTTGTATACCAACGATCATAAGTGTAGGTAATAAAGGTTTGTCCTTTATTGGGGTTTGAGTGTGCTTCCATCCCATCTTTGTGAGTTAGCCTGAGACTTACCCGGTAAAGGTTGATTCTATTCCCTTAGATGGTATGTTAGTTTGAGGTTATAGTTCTTTATCTTAATTCCTTGAGACTTACCCGGTAATAGGAGTTACGGTTTGGGATTAGTGTGTAGTGAGACTTACCCGGTGATCTACTCCACTTTAGAAACACCTTCCCCATGCAAAAATCTCAGCTTTGTCCGCTTACCTATAGATCTTGAGTTGGAACCACAACTAGATGCTTTAATCCCTAGAATTGCATGTTTGCTTATTTGACATCTTATTCATCTTTGATTGTATTACTGCTCTTGTGGTTAGCATCAACACTAGCATACCGTATTGGACTTTGTTTCACTAAGTCCCTGTGATCGACCCCTGGAATTTTCTTGCTTTTACTACGATTGACCCGTACACTGCGGGTTCGCATCCTTGTTTTAAGCTTAAGTCTAGGGTTATAAATTTAAAGCTTGCACACACCGTTTGGAGCGAACAAGTTTTTGGCGCCGTTGCCGGGGACTTGGTCTAGACCGAGCCGGTACGGTTTGCTCTTGGGGCATTTGCCCCGTGTTGTCTTACCACTCTACTTGAGTGACTTTTGCAGGTTCTTTCTTAGGTATATGCGAAGAACCCGCACTGGAAAGGAAATCGTTCCTTACGATCCCGAACCAGAAAAGACATACAAACGACGCTTAAGAGAAGCGAAGATGGCCCAACAAGACGATCACGATCTTTTGGCCCAATTGAGAGAGACGCAGGAGCAGCTACGTCTCAGTAAAGAAGAGCTAAGGCAGGAAAAAGAAGAGAATCAGGCCAGGAATGCAGCAATCGAAGCTGAGATTGCAGCAATTCGGAACCAGATTCAACCTCGACCGATGCAGGATCCAGTAATTGATCCTCGACCGAGGCAAGTCCCAGTTCCTGACGCCCCGGCCGAGGCGCATCCACTTCGGATGCCAGTCCGAGATGTTCTACTTGCAGGAATTCCACAAACCCTAGGTCAAAGGATGGACCCTAATCAACAGCTGAGGCGTCCAGGAGTGAACCTAGGAGATCCAGCGGACCATGACTACGAACTTCGACCACAAGTTCTAGCGATGATTCGCCAATGTCAATTCGGAGGGCTAGAGAAGGAGTCGCCGCATCAACATCTTCAAAACTACGAGATCTTGATGGAGACCTTGCGACCTCCCAGAATTGAAAATAACAACTACAAGCTAAGACCTTTCTACTTTTCTCTTAAAGATAGAGCTCTTACTTGGTATCAATCTCTTCCTGCAGGAAAGATCAGCACATGGGAAGAGATGACTACGGAATTCTTGACCAAATTCTTTCCCCCCTCAAAGACTGCTGAAATGAGAGGGAAGATCAATGCTTTCATCATGAAGGACAAGGAGAG